>CM041292.1:39888138-41088138 GCA_023052935.1 Piezodorus guildinii | reverse complement strand
TATATATATATATCATCAAGTAATGTCCTCCAAAGCTTCAACTAAAAGATCTAGATCTAGTGGTTCAATCCCGTCACCTACAAAACAAAGACCCCGCCGTGATACTAATAAAAGATTAAATCTACAAGCAACCCCTTCCGGTACTAATTCAGAATCTGAACCACAACCTGGCACATCGTCACAAGGGATGACTGACGAATCGCCGTTTTTCACCCCAAATCCTTTTCAGATTTTACATAATGAAAAAGAAAACATGGAATCTACTCCTATACCTAGTGAACCACGGCCTCCTCCAATATTTGTCAAAAATATTAGAAATTTCCAGTTGTTGTGTGCGCAATTGAACAAAATTACCGAATCTACCAGCTACTACTGTATGAGTAGAATCAATGATACCAAAATATCTCCTACTACTGCCGAGACATATAGAAAAATAGTGAAATACCTAACTGAAACCAAAGCAGATTTCCATACCTATCAGTTACGCCAAGAGAGAGCTTTAAGGGTTGTAATCAGAAACTTACACCCCTCGACACCAGTTGAAGCTATTAAAGAAGAACTAACGGAGATGGGCTATAAAGTGCGGCAAGTCACTAACGTCCTAAAGGATAAAATTCCTCTACCTCTCTTTTTTGTGGATTTGGAACCAGCTGAAGGAGTTGAAAAAATCTATGACCTCAATAGATTGTACTATTCCAGTGTAAGAGTTGAAAAACCTTACACAAAGAGAGAGATAATTCAGTGCCATAATTGTCAAGCATATGGTCATACTAAAAGTTATTGTCATCACATACCTCGATGCGTGAAATGCGGTGAACAGCACAAGTCTGTGGAGTGTACAAAACCAAAATCAACACCAGCTGTATGTGCTCATTGCCTGAAGGACCACCCGGCCAACTATAAAGGATGCCAAATCTATAAGGAGCTGAGGACCAGGTTTCAAAAACCTCAAGTACTGGATGAAACAGTGAGACAAGTAAGAAACAGAAGAGAACCCTCAAAACTTATTGATGCCAATTTATCATTTGCCCACTTACTTGGAGGTGGGAATCAAAGTACTGAAGCCGTGGCCCTGCCGGAACTACAAAATGTACCTCAATCCATTCCACATATACCTCTTTCTCAAAATGTAACCAATCCTAAGAATCCTAATACACCACAAATCTCTCATATTCCTCCTCCTTCAAACGCCACAGACCTTACCAGTTTGATGACATCCTTTATTTCCGAAATTAAATCCCTTGTTATGCCCCTAATATCACTCCTTACGAATCTCGTAACAAATCTCATTCCTGCCTTAAAAAAACCATAAATGACCTCACCTAATTCCTTATCCATTCTCCTTTGGAATGCGAATGGTGTTAGAACTCACACTGACGAACTTACAGCCGTACTGCAGGACAAAAACATTGATGTTGCACTCATTACTGAAACTAGACTAACCACTAAACAGTACTTTAAAATACCAGGATACACGACATACCGGACAGACCATCCAGACGGCAAAGCCCATGCCGGTACTGCTGTCATAGTCCGCCGATCCCTCACCCATCACTTACACCCAATTTCCGCCCACGATTACCTACAAGCAACTTCCATCGTTATCAAAACCTTTTCCTTTCCGCTTATCATCGCATCAGCATACTGCCCTCCTAAACATCCCATTTCCTCTGCCCAATTTGGATCCTTCCTCAACTCCTTGGGTAATCACTTCATTTTGGGTGCAGACTTAAACGCTAAGAACCAACAGTGGGGTTCTAGAACCACCAATTCTCGTGGACGGACATTGCAGTCTGCACTCAACTCCCGACGCTTTCATCTTCTACCTCCCGATTCTCCTACCTACTGGCCAACAGATCCTAACCGTAATCCTGACATCCTCGACTTCTTCATCCACAGCGGATTAGGCTCTCTGAATTTTTCCATAGCTCGCCTTGATGAACTATCCTCTGATCATAGTCCATTGATTCTAAATGTATCCATAACACCTATTCCTAAACCTATCCCACCGTCATTCATTAGGGGCCCTGTCAACTGGAACCTCTTCCGCGAAATTCTCACTAATGATATTGACCTCAGAGTGATTCTCAAAACCCCAAATGACCTTGACGACGCCGTATATTCCTTTACAACCGCTATTCAACAAGCCGCCTGGACTGCCTCCTCTCCCAAACAATCCCAAATAATTCCTTACAAAAGCCATTTACCACAACACCTGACAGACCTCATCAACAGCAAACGTCGAGCTAGAACATTATGGCAACGCACCCGCCACCCAGAAGATCGCCGCTCCTATAATTTTTTTTGTAGAAAATTAAAGCGGGAGTTGGCGATCTTCCGTTCCCAATCCTACAATACCTACCTCTCCTCTCTCTCGACTCGTGACAATTCCCTGTGGAATGTCACGAAGAGAATCCTAAAATCCCACACCATTTCCCATCCTCTCCGGCGCTGTGATGGTTCCTGGGCTGCTTCTGACAAGCATAAGGCCGAGGAATTCGCACAGCACCTTTCCAAAGTTTTTACTCCTCATCCAGAGCTTAATCCAACCCATACTGCAGCAGTTGAAGAGTTCCTCACGTCACCAATACCACTATCCTTACCACCTAAAGCAGTTAATCCCTCTGAGGTCAGATATCTTCTTAAAAAGCTTCCTCTCCGCAAATCTCCTGGATACGATCTCCTTACTCCCCAAATCTTAAGACAACTTCCACCTAAAGCCATTACATTCCTTACATATCTCTATAACTGTATCCTACGCACTACCTATTTTCCTCTCTTATGGAAACATTCAACTATGATCCTTTTCCTAAAACCAGGCAAACCTTCTAACAACACGTCTTACAGACCTATCAGCCTACTTCCGATCCTCTCAAAAATTTTCGAAAAGCTCCTACTAAAACGAATCCTAGCCAAATTTCAAAATTTTCCTTCACATCAGTTCGGATTTCGTCCTCAACATTCCACGGTTCAGCAAGGACTCCGAGTTGTAGACCACATTTCCTCCGCCCTTGAGTGCAAGGAGTATTGTTCGGGTGCCTTTCTGGACATAGCTCAAGCTTTTGACCGGGTGTAGCACCCGGGACTGCTCTTTAAGCTCAAAACCCATTTACCTCAATCCTTATACCTAATCCTCCGATCCTATTTATCCAACCGCTCCTTCCGAGTTCGCTGTGGTTCCGAATTTTCCGAACAATATACTGTTGAGGCCGGTGTTCCTCAAGGCAGCGTCTTAGGACCCGTCCTCTACATCCTCTTTACCGCCGATATCCCTACCGACCCCAATACCTTTCTGGCAACATTTGCTGATGACACAGCCATTTTATCATCCAATTCCGATCCTGAAGCAGCATCGCTAAATCTCCAAAAGCACCTTTTCCTTGTCGAAGACTGGTGCAATGCTTGGCGCATTAAGGTGAACGAAAGCAAATGCACTCACGTCACATTCACCCTTCGACGCAAATCCTGTCCAACGGTTAATTTCAATTCCATACCGCTTCCTTCCTCAGACACAGTCCGGTATCTCGGCTTTTTACTAGACAAAAGACTGACGTGGAACCCACATACAAGACTAAAAAGAAAAGAACTCAACCGCAGATTCGGCCAGTTATACAGACTACTAAACAGAAAATCTCATCTTACAGTTGACAACAAATTACTAATATACAAGACAGTACTGAAACCTATATGGACCTACGGACTTGAACTGTGGGGGACAGCTAAACATTCTAACATCAAACGCATCCAATCCTTCCAATCCAAAGTCCTCCGAACAATAGTTAATGCTCCTTATTACGTTACCAACTGTACCCTACACCATGACCTTAATATTCCGTTTGTTTTAGACCTGGTACCATCCAAATTTTCCAAATTTCATCAGAACCTTAGTCATCATCCTAACCCTCTAGCACAATCCCTATCCAGCACCACCCATCCCTACAATCCTCCTCGAAGATTGAAACGGCAGTGGCCACGAGACCTATTGTAAACATTTAAACTGGAGTTCTGACAATGGTCAGATCCTCCACTCATGTACGGTATGTTTGTGGCTACAGCGCCCTAACTCAGCCTCCACTGGCTCAGACCAGTGATGCAGCTGAGATAGAGGTGCTGGGATCTCTTGGATTCCGCTTTATCCTCCACAAGTGGAGGAAAAAGCGCTTGCTGGGGTCCCTTTAGCAATTGTATATATTGTATATAGTTATGATTGTGTGTAAGATGTTTATTTATTTGCCAACTTTTTATTTATCTCAATAATAGGTTTATGTTTCGATTTGTTTTGTTTTTTATTTATTATTATTATTTTATTGTATATATTTGAATTTATGTTATATTTTATGAAATTTGACCATTATTATTATTTTCTGTATATATAGTATGAATGTGGTCTCTTATCAATATTATTATTGTTCATTTTGTAACAAATTGTAATATATCTCAATAAAAAAATAAAATAATATATATATATATATATATCTTTGCAGTTATCTCCTTTAGTTGGATATTGAATTCATTCAATTTATTTATTTAGCTATTTTTTAGTAATGCTATGATGATATGGTCAATGTCATAAAAACTACAAAATTGAAGTTACTTTAGAGGAAGAAATTTTGAAATATCGGCATTAAAGCCCAGAATAAACAGGATATTAAATCCCGTCCAATTTTACGTCGATGGGAGTTTAATCAAAATTGTTTGAGCCGTTTTTGAGAAAATCGTAAATAGGTGCAAAATGCACGATATAAAGTGGCTCTTCTGGTTAGCTGATTACAATAAAAAAGTTGCTGTAACATGTCGGGCGTATATTTGTCTTAAATATAAAATTTCAGTTTCGTGCGAATTTTCGTTTTCTTGCTAGACTTACCACACACACATGGTCATTTGGACTCAGGAAACCCTAAAACGTGTATTCCGTTGAAAACTGGAATTCAAAAATGTTCACTATCGCAATACTTTCCCTTACTATATATTCCATATATAGGTAAGTGAAAGTAAAAATATTATCTTATACATACTATGGTAAAAGTTAGCGGAGAGTGATGAAAAGCCGATAAAACAAACTGATTGTCGTAGATAATAATATGATAGATTATTTAATAAAACATCTGTTTCTATTAAAATCCAGTGTAAATAATTCTATAAAAAAATATTTATTTTTCTAAATTTGTTTAAAAATTCCCTAATTGATGTGAATAACGAAGGTAAGTGAAAATCGTGTGTCGCGCGCACCTGATTTTATTCTTTTCTGATGTAGTTATCTAGACCTTTTTTGTATTATGCTTAAATGTTGGTATTTCGCAATTTGAATTTAGGGCTATCCTCACACAAGACTGAAACGACAAGAAACTGCTCGAAGATATCGATTACTACAACACTTTCAAGACAAACGTTCAAAACTTCCAGCATATTACAAAAGACTCATTTGCATCACTATCATCAGACCTATTTGGACATATAGAATCGAGCTTTGGGGCTCTACGAAACCATCTTATTCCTCCAGCATCCAGTCCTTACAATCCAAAATCCTTCGCAAAATCTTGAATGCTCCTTATTTTGTTACAAATCAACTCATTCATAATGACCTTAACATCCCATTCGTTGCAGACATAGATACTCCTCTTTTCATTCTAAACTCCCTGCCCATACCAATCTACTTGTCCGTGGCCTGAAAAGAAGTTGGCTTCGGGACCTACTGAGTTAAAATAGTTAGTGAAGTGCTACCACTGGGTAGTTATTTCTCAAGACATATTCATGACTTTTTTTTCATTCCTCGTATTTACTTATTGTGTTCTTTAATACAGTTGTAAATTACTATAAATAAATAAAAAAAAAAAAAAAAAAATTAGGGCTGAAACCACTATAGTGGTTGAAGAGCCTTTATGTTACTAAATGAATAAATAAAACTAACAATAAGGTTAACTTTCATTAATGTTTCAGATATTTTGACGGATTTGTCAACAATTTCCGATCAACGGTTGGTACAGCGAGCCTCGCCTTGCCGAAAACGTTCAGCCAAGCGGGATATATCGGTGCAACCATGGGGATAATCTTTGTCATATTTATTACAAACTACTGTGCACTAATCTTGGTAAATATTTTAACTAACAGATATATATTTAAAGTTATCATTAAAACTGACTAAAATATCATTTTTTAAAATGAGAAACTCTCTTCCTTGCCAGACTTCAGAATTAAACTTTGTTATCATCATAAGGGAGAACCTCATAGAAAGGAACAGTTTTGAATTTCTGAAAGGTGAAAGTATTCCATTCAGAATAAATTGGGGGACTACCTTTCGATTCACGCACTTTCAAACAGTAGAATTTATAATTGCAAGGATTTTTAAGTTTTTTTCCCGACTGATTAGGAAAAGAATTTTTATTAAGTTATCCTGGTTTTCTGGAATTGTATTGGAGTGAAACTGTGCTGAAGTAAACCTGAAAGTTTGTTATGTACTAAATATTTCTGATTAAAAAATACAAAAAACAAAACAACAACAATGGATTAGAAGCTATATCATGGAGTTTTGGCTGAAAATAAATATATGAGGTACAAAATCAGTTTAAGTTAACAATTCCCTATCCATTTTTTACTACCGAAATATTGGGTTGTTTCACATGAAATGTACGTTTTTATAGTTTCTGAAATACTTAAAGGATTTTGCAGGTCCCTGTTGTTTTCTTTCGAATGTTAACATATTTAAAGTAAACAGTTACTAATCATCTACCTTTGTATTATAAACATTAGCTTCCCAATCAATTACCCATTTTTTGGAAAACCTCCAAATATGAACATGGAAAAACGCGATTTTCGAGTAATATTTTTGTACGAGTTTAAACTCGGCCATTTAGCAGCTGAGGCTGCTAGAAATATTTGCAAGGCGTTTGGGGAATGGAGTGTTAATGAACGGACCATTCGCTGTTGGTTTGTTAAGTTTTCAGCTGGGGATACCGACTTGCCCCGAGGAAGACCTCCGTCCGTAATGGACAACGATGTCCTCAAACATACAGTAGAAGAAAACCCATACCAAAGAGTTAAAGGACTCTCCGCACAACTAAATGCAAGAGCATCTACCGTTTCCAGACGTTTAAAGTGTATTGGGAAAGTAAAAAAGCTCAATACATGGGTACCTCATGATCTCACTGAGCGGCAGCAAGACCCCATGTTTCAAAACATACCGTGCAAAAATTGAAAGAACTGGGCTACGAAGTTCTGCCGCACCAAACCATATTCTCCCGACTTGTCTCCAACAGATTACCACCTGTTCAGGAATTCAGACAACTTCGTCAAAGGAAAACTTTTTGAAAATGATGATCAAGTGAAAAGTGCGTTTTCAGATTTTGTTTCACTTCAAAGCTCAGAGTTTTTCAGTTCGGGGATAAAAAAAGTTGGTGTCACGTTGGGAAAAATGTGTAGAAAAAGAAGGTAAATACTTCGAATAAAATTATCTTGTATTCATATCGTATTTTTAATAAAAATTCTTTACCTTGAAAATGGACATTTTATGTGACACAACCTAATAGTAATAAATGTTTTGATAAATTAAGGCCAGTTGTCGAATAATTGCTAGTACTCCCATTAAGAATTCTAGAGCCACTTGCTTGTTTGAACCCGCGGTCTTGGGCATAGAAAGGTGTTGTGCTAGGCACTATGCCACAGTTGACAGAATATAAACAATTTAAAAACGGAACCGTGTTTACTCCGTACTTCTAGATTTCACAAAATTAGGATGGAAAACATTTTCTGATAACAGATCTGACAGACCACCCGCTTCAGAAGAGACCATCAAGATTAGGAATTTATATACACTGACAGATCTAAAATAAAAGATGTACTAGGCGCTGCCGTAGAATTTCACAACAAACTATGTTCTACTTGCCAGAGATCTAAATGATACATAAAGCTGAAATATCAGCTAAAAATCGCGCGATTCAGTCAATAAACCCTAAAATTGTCCGAAGTGTGGTAACTATCTCAGATTCGGAATCTGATATCGATACACTTCAGGACTATTTTCTCCAAAACTGGTTGGAAAACAAAATCTTGGAAATGGCTTGGTGTATTGTCCATCTGTTTTGGCTGACAAGCTTTATTTGTTTAAAAGGTAATGAGTTAGCAGATCGTTTAGCTAAAAGAGCTACGTAGCTCTTTTATACACGTTAGCTCTTTAATACACGTGTATTAACGAGGGCCAGTTGATCAACGCCAACTCATCAACAATCAACTCTCTTATAAAAGAAAAGATATGGGAGACATGGCAACAAATCTGTACGGCTTCGAGAGATGTTCGCAGAAAAACAACAACGGATATTCACCAGGTCCGAAAGGAAGAAGTAATACTGACCCGTGTGTATCAGATGTGGGGCTCGTCCAGAGTCATTCACATTATTACTGAAAGCTATGCTTATTCTTACTGAAAGTGAACGACTAAAACATCACTCTAAAAATGAAATCGAAGGATCATTCCGGATAGAAGACGGAATCAGGAACTTGATGATGAAAAAACAGGAACTTTTTTCAAAAAATTAAAAAAAACTTCTGTATTAGATAATGGAAACTGTAAGAACGGGTGCAAATGACCCTTTTGGTTGAAAAACCCAAATAATACATAAATAAATTAAATAAGTATTGTGATTAATTTAGTTTCGATAAAGGTTGTTCGGTTATTGGCTCAGATTATAGAGATAGGTTTACCTCAGAAGACAATCTGCTAAAGAAAGTTGCCAAAAATGAAATAAAATATTACGAATCCACTGAAGAACCGGAGGGTATATTCACTATGTTCATAAGCTGGGCTTTTATATACAAATATTTGCAGGATTTCAGTTAGCTATACTTTTGGGAACTAGCTAGCATTGAGCGAAAACTTTTAAATATAGATTTGAAAACTGGTTTATTATTTTCAATAATCGACCTTTGTAATCGAACAAAAAAAAAAAAAAAAAAAAAAAAAAATTACCCCTGCTCAAAATTTGAAAGGTTAAGTTTCAAAATGCGTAGAATCCGAATAACGAATAAAAAAAAAAATCCGTTTGTCCGCCGTCCGCGGCATTTCTCCGAAAAAAAATACTAGTCCATTCAACGATGATCCTAACACCTAGACGTTAATATCAGCTGGTTAGTTTTAAAATGGCTGCCGATTAAAAGGATTTTATTCAATAACTCAGTTATTTTTGAAGATAGAAAAAAAAAATTATTAGTTTTTTCAACCAAAAATCCGCAAATAATTTTATAAAAGTGAAAAAAGAAAAGAAAAACAATTGAAATTTTACACATAAATAAGCTCATAACTCAGTTATTTTGGACGATAGAGAAAAGTATGTATAGAGTTTTAGAATCAGTAAAGCGCGATAAACAAAAAGAAAATTCATATGTATAATCGAGCAACAGATTATAATAGATGTAATTACACCAAAAAATAGGTTATTATTGAAGATAGAGAAAATCGAAAAGATTTTTGTGATCAAGACGACGCGATGATCCTATATGGTCAAGCCACAACTTATTAGAGATGTGATTCTCTGATAACTCGGTTATTATTGATGAAAAAGATAAAATGTAAGGTTTTCTGAAATCAGGAATTTTTATTTGAATGAAAATCGAAGGAAAAGAAAAGGAAATAGTAACGCAGTCCTGTTTAAATGATTTTGGTTTATTATTTTCAATAATTAACCTTTGTAATCGACCAAAAAAATAAAAATAATTACCCCTGCTCAAAATTTGAGTGCTTACGTTTCAAGATGCGTAGAATCCGAATAACGAATAAAAAAAAAAAATCCGTTTCTCCTAATAAATACCAAAATTTGTGTAGTTTGGAATTTGGCTAACAACTAGCTTAGATTTTGCGTTTTGAAATCAGTGGTAGTGATATGATATGATGCTTTGAATTAGTGCTTTTCATATTACTTAATTTCCTATCAACAGTTATACCCTAATATTGTTATTTGGAAATAATAAACCATTGTGTAATGATTTGCAGCGTTTAGTCATTTTAGGAAAGTGATGAGAAGTAACTACTCTCCTGTGCTGAACTTGCCAACTACGTCAGTACTTAGCTGTTCGCATCCAGCTGCTTATTCAGAGATATTAGATTACCAGGCCTATAGAAAAAAAAATATATTCATTTCAGATCGCCAAATGATAGTCTAAATGTGCATAAAATAGTTCGACGTAAAATGGTCCTTGAAAGGAGTATTACACTATATAAATAATCAAGTTTATTGAAAATAGATACTGTTTCATATGGATTAAGGTGGATTTCTTAACGGATTGTATATAATATTATGTTGAGTTAAATATAATAGAGCTATTTTGGTTTCAGGTTGATTGCCAGAGAGAGCTAAAAAAAAGACGTAAAGACATGAAACCAACATTTCAGGGAACAATAGAAGCTGCTTTCGAAGAAGGACCGGAATCACTCCGCAGGTTCAGCCCTAGCATGCAGTAGGTATAAAATTCATCGACATTATTAATTACATTTACATTTACATTTATGGTATACTATAATATTACATATTTCTCAAAAAGGCTTTAGTTCAGATTTATGTTAATAGTTTTCTGTATAGTACAATGAAATTTCCGAAAATTAAGCAATTTCTATTTAAATACTAGCTGCTGCTCGCGACTTCGTCTGCGTCAATTTCCGTTATTATGATCGCTATTAAAAGAATATATTGGGTTGTCCGGAAAGTTGGTAGAGATGTTTGGACAAAATTAAAATTGATGAACAGCTTAAAATTTATTCATTTAATCTACAAAATAGTTATCACCGTTAGCGATTGCCCTTTTCCAATGGCTTGCAAGGTCCATAATCCCTTTTTTTTTAACTATCCCTGTCCTTACTCCTGAAGAACTATAAAAAGACCGTTTTGACGTCATCTTCTAAAGTTTAGGATTTCCCTAGTAGAAAATTTTCGAGGGAACGTAAAATATAAAAATCCGAAGGAACAATTTCAGGAGAGTACGGCGGGTGAGGTAATGACAACCCAATATTTTAAAGTACTTCTGCCTAAATGATATTTTTGGTTGCAGAATATGTAAATGATTTTCTCCGCAACCCGATCTTGACGTAAATCGATTCCTACGTGTTTAAATATTTGCCCATGTGATTTATTAATTGTTTCGGCAAAAGATAAATAAAACGGGAAATTGAATTATTTTAAAATTAAAAGGTAAATCATTTGGAATCATTGGGATGTGAGGTTAATTTCTCTCGTTTTTTCCTAGATTTTCAACTGATTCTTCGATCCTATTGGTTGCAGCGTGATGTTATATAGCCTATAACCTTCCTCGATAAATGGACTATCCAACACAAAAAGAATTTTTCAATTTGAACCAGTAGTTTCTGAGATTAGCGCGTTCAAACAAACAAACAAACTCTCCAGCTTTATAATATTAGTATAGATAAATGGTCGAAACGGTACTTTTAATGCGAAATTTCATTTTTCTAGGGTATTATTTGCACAAACCTTTTACACGTAGTATAGTATCGCTAAGCATATGTTTTTGAACAACCCAAACATACATAATTGGTGAACATAAGAAGAATATTAAATTTCTTAAGAACTTGTAATATGTGCATTTAAGATTTAGACAGATTACGAGAAAACAATTATGAAAGGTTGCCGACTCCCTTTATTCTTTCCAATAATAGTTTTATGAAGGCGATTTTTTGGATGTCTAATATATCGAAATAATAACCTCTCTAGGCGTTTGCTCGAAACACCTCATAAACCTAATTATAAGGAGTTCTAAATGATTTTGTTTGGTTTTCTTGGAGAGTGACCGATGGAATAAGCTGTTAAGACAGCTTTATAGACAGTTGTCGTAAAGTAATACACAACGTCATCTAAGGCCCTTTACACATGTAGCTACCGGAAAGAAACTAAACTCTAAGTAACTCGGTTTACTGAAAAGTTACAGACTAAATAGATACTTGAATCCACGCTCGAGGCTACTCATCAGAAATCAAAATCTTCACTTTGATCAGATTCGTTATAGATGCCGAGCATGAAAAGTCTTCGGAAGGATCCAGCGAAGACGAAATCGCACTGTCGTACTATCTTAGGCGGAGGAGAAGAAGCATAGTATAGAAGGAGGATTTGGGTACACCCATACCCTGAAAAAAGTATACCCACGCCTTCTGTGTTCCATGCTGTGGTTTATTATTTTTAAACATGAACATTTGCAATCGACCAAAAAAGAATACCTCATTTCTACTCGAAATTCGGGGTCTTCCGTTTCAAGATGAGCAACACCCGAATAAAGAATTCTGTCCGCCGTATGAAACAATCTCTTTGGTGCCTCTTCAATAGAGGAATGAATTTTTCGGAAAAAAAAAAAAAAAATGGATCATAGAAATCGGTTAAGAAAAAGGAGATATATGGCGTTTTGAAATTACGAGTGGTGTTCGGCCATTTTTATTTAATTAATTTATGGAGTCATACGTTACATCGTCTCTCAGATTTTTGCTTTTTTCAGTAGGAATTCGCTTGAATTCAGTCTGGAGAACATCACTAGACCTCAGGAATATTACGGCAGTGAATATTGGAGAAGTTTCGGTAAGCAAAGTTATAATTTACTTTGTACAATCGCGAAAAAGTGAAAGGAGGGTCACTGATCAGCTGATTGCCGCTAGCTCGGCAAGCTCGGGCTTGCTTTTCTTTAACTTATCTTTCTTTTATATTTCATTCTTATTTCATTATTTATTTATTATTAATATTTTCTTAATAAATGAGATATTTTCATCAAGTCATGTCCTCAAAGTCCGCAAGTAAAAGATCTAGATCTGCAGGTTCTAACTCGTCTCCCACAAAACAGAGACCTCGCCGAGAAACAAAATAAAAAAATGATTCCACCAGCGACCGCGTCAGCTTCCTTATTAGGATCTGAACCACAGCCCAGCACATCATCACAAGGAATAACCGATGAATCCCCGTTTTTTTACACCGAATCCATTTGAGATCCTCCAAAATGAAAAAGAAACCATGGAATCTTCTCCTATACCCAGGGAACCACTACCTCCACCAATATTTGTTAAAAATATTAAAAATTTTAAACTGATGTGTGCGCATTTAAACAAAGTAACTGATCCTAATAGTTATTATTGTATAAGTAGAACCAATGATACTAAAATATCTCCGACTACTGCTGAAACCTACAGAAAGATTGTAAAATATCTGACTGAGACCAAAGCTGACTTTCATACTTATCAGCTGCGCCAGGAGAGAGCATTAAGGGTCGTAATCAGAAACCTACATTCCTCAACACCCGTTGAAGCTATCAAAGAAGAACTGACAGAATTAGGATTCCAAGTGAGGCAAGTCACCAATGTTCTAAAAGATAAAAGTCCACTGCCTCTATTCTTCGTGGACTTGGAACCATCAGCAGGAGTCGAAAAAATCTATGACCTCAGTAAACTGTACTATACCCGTGTAAAAGTTGAAAAACCTTACACAAAGAAAGAAATAGTCCAGTGCCATAACTGTCAGGCATATGGTCATACCAAAAGTTATTGCCATCACATACCACGCTGTGTGAAATGCGGTGAACAGCATAAATCAGAAGAATGTACAAGATCTAGATCAACACCCGCTGTATGTGCCCTGTGCCTCAAGGACCACCCGGCTAACTACAAGGGATGCGAAATCTACAAGAAACTCAGAACCAGATACCAAAAACCTCAGGATCCGAATGAAACACCTATACCAATCAGAAGCAGAAGAGAACCATCTAAACTTGTAAATTCTAATGTGTCATTTGCCCACTTGCTTGGAGGTGGAAACCAGAGTCATGAAGTCGAGGCACTGCCGGAACAACTTTTTCCTCAACATTCTCAATCTATTGTACAACAATCTATCCCTCAAAGTTTACCTGATCTTCAAAAAACTCCTCAACATCAAATTTCTCATATCCCTCCACCATCAAACGTCACAGATCTTACCAGTCTAATGACATCGTTCATCTCCGAAATCAAATCTCTTGTTATGCCGCTTATATCACTCCTTACAAATCTAGTATCAAATCTCATTCCTGCCTTACAAAAACCATAAATGACCTCACCTAATTCCTTATCCATTCTCCTTTGGAATGCGAATGGTGTTAGAAATCACACTGACGAACTGACAGCGTTGTTGCAAGACAAAACAATTGACGTTGCACTTATTACTGAAACTAGACTAACCACTAAACAGCTTTTCAAAATACCGCAGTACATAACATACCGTACAGACCACCCAGACGGCAAAGCTCATGCCGGTTCTGCTATCATTGTCCACCAATCCCTCTCTCATCATTTACTTCCACTTCCTACCTATGATTTCCTGCAAGCCACAGCAATAGTAATCAAGACTTTTTCCTATCCGATAACCATTACATCAGCATATTGCCCTCCCAAACACTCCATTTCCAACACCGAATTTTCATCCTTCCTGGATTCCCTAGGAAATCATTTTATTCTGGGTGGAAATCTAAACGCCAAGCACCAGCAGTGGGGTTCTAGAACCACGAATTCTCGTGGAAGAAATTTGCTGACTGCTCTGAATTCCCGAAATTTTAACCTCCTACCTCCTGACTCCCCTACCTACTGGCCAACAGATCCTAACCGCAATCCAGATATCCTCGACTTCTTCATCCACAGCGGATTAGGCTCCCTGAACTATTCCGTAACTCGCCTTGATGAACTATCCTCTGACCATAGTCCACTGATCCTTAAAGTATCCCTAACTCCTATTCCGAAACCCATTCCACCATCATTTATCCGAGGCCCTGTCAACTGGAACCTTTTCCGCCAAATCCTCACCGATAATATTGACCTCAGTGTGACCCTCAAAACACCGGATGACCTTGATGATTCCGTCTACTCCTTTACTACCGCCATTCAGCAAGCTGTATGGACTGCCTCCTCTCCTAAGCACTCCAATACAACTCCTCAGCAAAACCATTTACCTCAACACCTAGCTGACCTCATCCATGCAAAACGCCGAGCCAGATCATTATGGCAAAGAACCCGACACCCAACAGATCGCCGCTCCTATAACTTTTATTGTAGGCAATTAAAGCGGGAGTTGGCGACCTTCCGTTCCCAGTCCTTTAATTCCTACCTCTCCTCTCTATCAGCTCGAGATAATTCCCTGTGGAATGTGACCAAAAAGATCCTAAAATACCATAAAGTTTCCCATCCTCTCCGGCGTGGTGATGACTCCTGGGCTGCGTCTGATGAAGATAAAGCCGAGGAATTCGCCACACACCTCTCCAAAGTATTCACTCCTCACCCGGAATCCAACAGAAATCATACCACAACAGTTCAAGAATTCCTTTTCTCACCAATACCTCTTTCCCTACCTCCTAAAGCTATTAATCCATCTGAGGTGAAATATCTTCTTCAAAAACTGACCCTTCGTAAATCTCCTGGACACGATCTCCTTACCCCCCAGATCCTGCGACAACTTCCCCAGAAAGCCATTATTTTTCTTACATACATCTACAACTGCATCCTTCGCACCACCTATTTTCCTCTCTTATGGAAACATTCCACAATCATTCTATTCCTAAAACCAGGTAAACCTTCCAGTAACACTTCATCCTACAGACCTATTAGTCTACTCCCCATCCTCTCAAAAATCTTCGAAAAGCTCCTTCTAAAACGAATCCTGCCTATATTAGAATCTCACAACCTTCCTTCCCACCAGTTTGGTTTCCGTTCTCATCATTCCACTGTTCAACAAGGACTCCGAGTTGTAGACCATATTTCCTCAGCCCTCGAATGCAAAGAGTATTGTTCTGGTGCGTTTCTGGACATAGCGCAAGCTTTTGACCGGGTGTGGCACGCTGGATTACTCTTCAAGCTTAAAACGCATTTACCCCAGTCTCTCTACCTCATTCTAAGATCCTATCTCTCAAACCGCTTCTTTCAAGTTCGCTGTGGTGTAGAATTTTCCAACTTTTATCCCGTTGAGGCCGGTGTTCCTCAGGGCAGCGTCCTGGGACCCGTTCTCTACATCCTTTACACCGCTGATATTCCTAATCATCCTGACACCTTTCTGGCAACATTTGCAGACGACACCGCCATCCTATCATCCAGTTCCGATCCCGAAACAGCATCCTTAATCCTGCAAAGACACCTTTGTCTTATCGAAGACTGGTGTGGTGCTTGGCGCATAAAGGTGAACGAGGCCAAATGCAAACACGTAACGTTCACTCTTCGACGAAACTCCTGTCCGCCAGTTTACTTCAATTCCATTCCTATTCCTCCTTCAGATACAGTCCGCTATCTTGGCTTACTACTAGACAAAAGACTGACGTGGAACCCACATACAAGACTTAAAAGAAAAGAACTCAATCGACGATTCGGACAGTTATACAGACTATTAAACAGAAAATCTGAACTTACAGTTGAGAACAAATTATTAATTTATAAGACAATACTGAAGCCCATCTGGACCTACGGACTTGAACTGTGGGGGACAGCTAAACGTTCTAACATCAAACGCATTCAATCCTTTCAATCCAAAGTCCTCCGAATAATAGTAAATGCTCCTTATTATGTATCCAACTATACCTTGCACCACGACCTTAATGTTCCATTTATTTCAGACCTAATTCCATCCAAATTTTCCAAATTCCATCAGAACCTCATTCATCATCCTAATCCTTTAGCACGATCCCTATCCAGCTCCACTCATCCATACAACCCACCTAGAAGGTTGAAACGGCAGTGGCCCCGAGATATATTGTAAATACGTATGCTGGAGTTCTGACACTGGTCAGATTCTCCTCTCAAGTGCGGTGTGATTGTGGCTATGGCGCCCTCACTTAGCTTCCGCTGGCTCTTACCAGTGATGCGGCTGAGAGGGAGGCGCTGGGATCCTTTGGGCTCTGCTTGTCCTTCCACACGTGGGGGGACAAGCCCCGTCCGGGGTTCCCGAGCTGATTGTAAATATTGTACATAGGTATGAATGTGACATGTTTTGTTTATTTATTTGTTAACTTCATTTATTTGTATTTATTTTGTCTACTTAATTTTGTTATTGTATACGTTTATTTATTTTGATTTTATTTTATGTAATTTGACTTTCCTTTTGTTTATATCGTAAATATTGTATGAATGAGATCCTGTAGCACTATTATTATTGTCTATTATGACAAATTGTAATATATACGAATAAAAGAAATAAAAAAAAAAAAAAAAAAAAAAAAAAAAAAATTTATGGCATTTCAGTTAATTGCCTGTAAAGAGTTATACGAAATGTTTAATCCTAAAATAGTTATTGTAAATAATAAATCATAGTGGAATAACTTGTAGACTTTTTCGAATAGCCACAAGGTCAAAGGCGCGTACCACATCTATTTCCATATCCATGTTATCTATTATTTATGAGGAAAAATAATGAAAAAAAACAAAGCATTTTAACTGTCTTTCGTGTTGTACTTACTGGCAGAAGTATGAGCTTAGGATGAAAAAAAAATGCATGAATTACACAAATTTCAAAATAAGCACTAACTAGACTGTTAGCAAAAGTACAACTCGTATACAGGTCTGAACAGGCAATAATCGATGAAACGTGGCATAAATTCGAGGTCCGTCAAATGAGCAGACACTGTAAATCGACGCCAGCGTGAACGTATTAAGTAAAATAGTCTTTTGAATGATAACCTTACATTAAATAAACAAATTGTCCTCTCTTACAGTTGACTTGGCAGTAATAATAGCTTCCAACCTTTTTGGTATACTTTGCATCATACCGTCGATGCAATATTGCGGAATTCCCTCCCACTCTTTCACGACGGTTGTTGTTAGCCCTTGGAGGCTTGATGGGAGTCTCAATCGTTGTCTAACTGCGCAGTCCAGTGTGAAAATGTGAATTTGAGCTCTTATTGATGCCCTGATAAACGCCATCAAGTCTGTGCGAACACCGGAACAAATGTCACTTCACATCAATACAGAGCCTCCACTAAACTGTAATGTTCTTGCAATATTACACTAAGCAAACTGTTCGCCATGCCTCTCCCACACTCTTACACGTCCATCTGGAGTATAAAGGAAAAATTTGGACTCATCTGTGAAGGATACATGCCTCCATTCTTTATATTTCTAGTGCCGATAATTGAAAGAGCATTTCAGACAAGCTTCCCGGTGCCCTGCAGTCACAAGAGGCCAGGTGGCCGCAACTCTTGAATGCAGACTCACTTCATGCAACCTCCTAAACATTGTATCCATACTTGTCGTTACATTCCATTCACAGTGTAGCCTCCAAGCTGTCTCAGAAGCTGTCTGGTTACGATTTCTTAGTCTCTGCATAACAATAAATCTGTCGTCTACGGGTCCTGTCACTCTAGGCTGCCATGAACCAGGTTTCCTCATGTATTGGTCATTCTCTTTATAATTTCGGATAGTTCTTAAGACAGATGTCTTGGAAATGCCTAGCGATCTTACGCTGTATCGCTAGTCCATTAGAGATAATAATCCTTAATAAACAACATATTACCAGTCACATTTTCTAACCAAAACAACGGCTCTAGGGTGGATATTCTATCCGTTGTTTAAGAATTTCGTAAGAAATGTACGGTGATCCACTTTTTTTGCTGTTGAGTGTATTTGTAAATTTATTTAAATCTTACATTATATGAGCGTTGGATCTATTGCAAGAACATGAGGAAGTTGTAAGGTCCATGATGAGGAATTCAATTCAATGATTGATTTCTCCTAGCCTTGATTCTATGCAAAACAGATAATCTTAGATTTTCAGGGAGTCTACCGTCTTTGGTGCAAAAATATGAATCTAGGCTAATTTTTTAAAGTCGAATTTTAGTGTTCCGATACAATAGCATGCAAGCCGCGATCTCTTGACAGCGAGAGGTGCTAGACCAGCTTATGGTAGGCTGTTCACAGGACTCGAGGCCCCAGTCGCAATTGGGGTACTTGCATGGTGGACTGAATCTGAAGAGGAAAGCTGATTACGTTTACCTCACAACTAAACAGCACTGTAATAATCTAAGTGAGCTCGTGTATATTCTTTTATGCTTGATTTGTCATTCAGAAAAAAACTTAAGGATATTGAGCTGTTTTGGAGGATGTACATTCAATCACTTTATATTATTGTTTTTAACATTTCACCCCACAGAAACTTTTGTATTTTTCAGGACAATCACTAACGTGTTTCTTCTGATAGGACAAGTTGGAGGAGTCTGTGTTGATTATATATTCATATCAACAAATGTTAAAGCAGTAAGTATTCTCATTTCGATAATTATGGTGATTTGCAGAATATATTGGTTATCAATTTGACTAAATATTTGTTCAACTTCAACTTTTATGAACTCATTTCTATGATAATTTGTTTATTTTTGAAATCGAAATAAGTTATTCTTTATTGTTAAATGTATAATTCCAGCATTGCTGTTATACCAAGCCCCTTCCTTTTTCACTCCGAGGAACGTTGTTTTCGAGGGTACTGAATAGTTGACAAATTTAGACAAAAAGAGGTGGGCGTATAACTTTACGTTGGGAGAAACCGACATGGCACAATTTAATAGCATTGATTATAACATTACATTTATAAAACCACTTTCCAAAGTCCAAAAGATTATTTGTATTATAGCTTGAGATACGTAGAATCCGAACAAAGAATAAAAAAAAAAACCGTTGGTCCGCGGCATTTCTCCAAAACTACTGGACCAATTTTTTTTTTTAAATTCACCACAAAAATACTCGGGCATCCAACGATGATCCTAACACCTAGTGGCTGATATCAGTCGGTAAATTTTAAAACGGCAGCCAATTAAAAGTGATTTAATTCAATAATAAAAATACATTTTTGAACATAGAGAGAAAAATTATTAGTACTTTAACCAAGAAACCACAAATAATTATAAAAAAAAGAAAAGAAAATGAAATCTTACTCATATATGAACCCATAACTCAGTTTTTTTGAAGATTGAGAAAAATATGTATAGAGTTTTGGTATCAGTAAAGTGCTATTAACAAAAAAATAACAAAAATAAAGTAGGAAAAATAAATAAATCTTTCTTATATAAAAGCTTGTAACTATTGTACGTTACTTTCAAAGATAATAATAATAATAATAGGCTTACCGAACCCGAGGGTTCGATGCCGATACCACCAAACTTCGCCTGCACATACTCGTCCAATGTTCACTGGTCAAGCCCAAGCCCCGGAGATCAGCCTTAATGCAATCCTCCCATCGACGCTTCGGCCTACCTTTTGGACGCCTGCCAGTCGGTTCAGCGAATACCAACTTTCTCGGAATCCGTTCCTCACTAAGCCCAACAACTTTACGCGCCCATTTGAGTCTCCGCGATGCTATCAACTCAATTATATTCACAGGGTACAAACTCCGCAACTCCGCGTTGTGCAACCTTCTAAACTCCCCAGTGGCCTCATCTCTCTTCGGACCAAATATTTCACGCAGTACCTTATTCTCGAAAACCTTAAGCCGTTGTTCATCCTTCAAAGTAAGTGGCCACGCTTCACATCCGTAAAGAACCGTCGGAAGAATAATAGTTTTATAAATTCTAACCTTTAAGTTTTTAGACAGAAGCCGCGAGCTAAGTAATTTAGCAACTGAATAATAACACGCATTTCCCATTTCCCACCTTTAACCGGGACTTTATTTCTTCCTGGTTTCATTTTTTCTTGTTATCAGAAAAAATAAAATCCAGGAAGAAATAAAGTCCCGGTTAAAGGTGGGGAATGCGTGTTATTATTCAGTTGCTAAATTACTTAGCTTACTTACTTTCAAAGATAAAGACAATTTTTAGTATTTTTTTTTAACAAAAAAAAGTTATTAAAAAAATAGTATGTATAGAGTTTTAGAATCAGTAGAGCGCGAATAAAAAAAGAAAAAGAATATATTTAACATAAATATAACATAAATAAATATGGAACATAAATAAATTAATTAAAATGATAATAGAGACAGTTATAAGATGAAATAAGGTGACAGTTATAAAGTATGGAAATAAGGTGACAGTTATAAAGTATGGAAATAAACAAAATTAAGATGATAGTTATAAAGTATGGAAGTAAACATAATTGAGATGATAATATTGTAATGAGAATATATAAAGAGAGACAAAGCAAATGAAAAAATGACAAAGGAAAAATATGTGAACAATTAAAATTTTAAATATTAACAATTTTGAAGTGATATATGACGGTAATATATTAAAAACATAGTTGAGAGTATAGGTAATCTATAAAAAGAACATAGTCATTAAAAAAGAGAAACAGTATGAATAAAAAATAATTTTAAATTTTAAAACAATGTAATATTAAACTAAGAATTATATGTCAGGATATGTAACGGAGAAAGATATGAGTATGGAAAGAGGGAGAAAGAAATGGGCGATGAAAAGAGATCCTAATCAATAAGAAAAAAGATACATACTTGACTCTGAGACGGTGATGTTTTCCAGTTTAAAAAACGCTCATTGCGTGGAACGGAAAATATGATATTTACTATTTATGTGAAAATATTTATGTTCCCATATTTTATTACTGTCATATTATTATTATATACCTAACGCATTATTAAGTATATAATTACATTGGTTGTTATCTTGTTTCTTTTTAGCCCTGATGGAGGCCCACATTGTAGGCCGAAACGTCGGCACATAATTAAAATAGCACTTATTTTAAATGTGGGTTTCTAATTTATGACCGCACCCCCAACCATCTTCCTCATATAATTTCTCAACGGTCAACAAAACTCCATCATTATAAATGAAAGAAGAATCATTAAAATTGGTTCAGAACTAGCAGAGATATAACGTTTTGAAATTAACAGTGATATACCATTTTCCTTTCGATTATTCATTGCTTTTCATATTAGTTAGTAGCTTATTGCTTGCATAACATGCCCTAATATAGTTATTTGGAAATAATATACCATTGTGTAATAATTTGCAGCGTTTTTATATATCAAGAAAAACTGAAAACAATATTTTGTTTTCTCAATAACGTCAAATATGATATGGCTGGGCAGTTGAGTAATGTAGAATGAACGAAAGTCAAACCGGTATGTCGGGGCAACTTCGCAACACGAGGCTCAATACCATTTAAGAAAAGTTTTCTAATAGTACTTTATTTGCTTAATCATCTCATTTTCACTTCTTTACATAACTGATACCTACTGGTACCGGAAGCTGACCTCTTCTATCACATCTATTGTCTTCTTTATACCGGACTTCTTCTTCCTCTTAAAATTGAATATTATAGCCATTGTAGAGTACTTATCTTCCTCTGGATGATGGCGCGACAGACCGTGTAGACCCTTGGCTGGAGTTCTCGATCATACGTTACCTGGCTATTCGGGGGTTTCTGGGCCAGGGGACGAAGGCGGAGATCATCACTCCCTATGCCTAATTTTGTGGATGGCCAACAGTTGACTGATTGGCCTCACATGCCCGAGGAAGAGACTGTGCGTGAATCCACATTTAATAATATACTTGAATAAGCCCCTCCGGGACTGGGTTCAAACTCACAATCTTTGGCGTGGTAGACTAGCGTGCTAACCACACAGCCATATACTCCTCTAGGCAGAGAAAATATAGAATGCTTAGAATGAATGTTATTCTGCTAAATTGTCACGGTTTAATAAAATTAGAATAAAAATATCCCTAATGTTCATTTCGGTCTTTCTTTGTCTTATAATGTTAAATTGTTTATTAAAGATGCGATAATTTTTACAAACATATATGTTCCACAAAAGATAAGTGACATGACAATTTATAGAACATGGATAAAATAACAAAAACAAATTTTTACTCCCATTCATAAATTTGTATGTTTTGTGTTGCAGGCTGCATATCCATATCTAGACTCGGATATACGCTATTTTGAACTACTGGTCTTTATCCCAGCTGTTATTATCAGTTTGATTCCTAACATGAAGAAGATGTCTATTTTTTCTACCCTTGGGAATATCTCTCTAATATCCAGCATTGGAGTGATACTATACTACATATTAAAAGATCCTATTTCATTTGAGGAAAGATATCCTTTTGGCCAAGCAAAACATTTACCGAAATTTTTCGGAACTATTTTCTACTCTTCTGTCTGCATTACATTAGTAAGTAGTTTACAGATTTTTTCAAGAATTTATTTATTTCCTCACATAGATCCCTATACCTGACAATAAAAATGATCCGATTGATTACGTTAACGATATTATAAAATCTGATAGATGATAAAATGATTTGATAGACTACGCGCAGATGGGTTTGTGTGGACAGGGAGTTTAGAATTAAAAGTTGTATATCTGTTTCGGGCTAGGGCTGCGACAAATGGGATATTAAGGACCATTATGGATGATTTTATTTGTGAAGGATTAAGAATGGTAAGGAAAAGATTTGGGTGGAATCGGATGGTTTAGTTGTCCTAATGGGCCTAATAACATAAATTTTTCTAATAGACTGGAAATTCTCAACATTTATCATGAAAGTATTGTAGTAATCTTTATGGAAGAGCAGTTTTTTAACGTTTCAGCCTTGTAAGAAAATTCCAAGTAAGATACTTGTCAAAATGGAGTACTAGCTATCAAATTTATTCTGTAGAAATAAGTGAGATTATAATTAAAAGGATACAGGAAGTCATCGGTTGGCAGTGAAGAGTAAAGCTCATCTATAACAGCTCTTTATGCTCTCATTAAACAATAAAATTAATAAATATAATAAATATAAATATATCATCATCATCATAATCATTCCCCCTTCTACCGCTGTTCGGTGTGAGGGTCCTGCTTATAGAGCCTGGTCCAGTTGTCTCTCTCCTGCACCAACTCTGCTCTCCTGTCCCAATCTATTCCTCGTTTTCTGCATGCTTCCTTTACACTATCCTCCCAGGAGATGCGCGGCCTTCCTCTGGGTCTTTTTCCTTCCGTGCGGGTCTCGTAGGTCTTCCTGGCATTTCTGTCTGGATCCATCCTAAGAAGATGTCCAAACAACCTCAGTTTTTGCTCCTCCAGTAAGGTCTCTGCCGGTTTGACATCGAGATTAGCCCGTATGGTGGCGTTCCTTATTCTATCTCTTCTTGTTTTTCTCTCTATTTTTCGTAGATACCTCATTTCCATCGCTTGTATCTGGCTCCTGTGTTTTGTGGTGAGGGTCCACGATTCTGAGGAGTACGATAGAATAGGGAGGAATGTCGATTTATAGACTGCCAGCTTGGTCCGCTTTGTCACTTCTCTTCTCCCAAGGAAACCTCGTCTGACCATACAGAACATCTTGCCTCTCATTAAACAATAAAATTAATAAATAATAAATATAAATATATATTAAACAAAAAACAATAAATTTTGTTATTCCAGTTTTAATTAGGATAGGGATCATCAACGAGTACCTGGCATCGCACAGGCTCGGAACCCCCATTTCACCCCTCTGTATGATGGCATAACCAAGGATTTTTTTTTACGTTTCAAAAATCCTAGGCTATGTACCGGATTTGAGCATGTTACTTAGGGCATAGAAGGCTCTAGCCACTACTCCACATGTGACTCCATAAACAAAATGGTTTGTAAGGAGGTTGAGGGATACACTGTCCACACAAATATACAG
Source organism: Piezodorus guildinii (assembly GCA_023052935.1). Lineage (NCBI taxonomy): Eukaryota > Metazoa > Arthropoda > Insecta > Hemiptera > Pentatomidae > Piezodorus > Piezodorus guildinii. The sequence goes on along the minus strand of CM041292.1, from coordinate 41,063,565 downwards.
TATTTACATATGAAAGGATACTAACGTTTGGATTTTTTAAGGTTTAGGGAATTTTGGGTATTACAGGGATTGGACGAGGAAGTCCTTTAAAATTTTTATCTAGACATTAATTCTTGAAAATTAATTGGTTTTAAAAATAAGTGATTGATTCATAATTAATTATGACTTTATTTTCAGATACTGCCAATGGAAAATGAAATGAAACGACCAGGAATGCTTCAAGGTACATTTGGCGTCTTGAATGTCACTGCTTTTCTCTGTTGTGTCATATACATTTTCCTAGGATTTTTAGGCTACCTTAAGTATGGAGATAAAGCAGCTGACACTGTAACACTCAACTTACCATTAACTGGTAAAACAATTTTGAATTAATATTTTTTAGTTATTGGAAGGAATTAGTCCGGGTGGCGGTTATTAAATGAAAAAACTAAATAGTTTCAACTATTTTATTGTTTGCCAACTTTCGACCCCCTTTGTGGGTCATCATCAGGGCGCATGGTGGGAGAATGGAAACTTTATCCATTCTCCCAGTGTTTCCATTCTCCCACCATGCGCCCTGATGATGACCCACAAAGGGGGTCGAAACGTTGGCAAACAATAAAATAGTTGAAACTATTTAGTTGTTTCATTTAATGACCGCCACCCGGACTAATTCCTTCCAGTAATTCTAAACGGTCAACTAATTACATCCACAATTTTTTATTTATTTATGAAAGTTTATAACAAGAAATAGGTAAAGTGAAATTGGACTGTACATAAAAATATAAATAAATAAATTACTGTTAGGTCAAATGCACAGATCCCCAGAAATGTATACCCTTAATTAATCCTATTAATTCTTCACCAACAATTTTTCATCTCTTTACAACACCAATCTATCAGTTCATTGTTTACTAGATTAACCAATAGTACAAACGTTTTTCTTTCACTTACCTATATATGGAATTATATTAAAGGAAAGTATTGTCAAATTCAATCGAGCTTTCACCGGAAATACATGTTATAGGGTCTCCTGAGTCCAAATGACTAAGTCCCAGAAAAAGGTCTGCATGTGTGTCAGTGTTTGTCCCTGTGTTGTAGGTCTAGCACGAAAATGAAAAGTCATACGCAGCTGAAATTTCATATTTAAGATAACTGTACTCCTAAGGTGTTATAGCAACTTTTTCACTAAATTCGGCTTACCGATTGTTCTTAATACTTTGCATTTGCACTTTTTACGATTTTATCAAAAATGGCTATAACGATTTTGATTAAGCTAAATAAATATGTAAGTTGAGCGAATTTGATAAACTTTGAATATTAAAATTTGATAAGGAGAAAAGTGCAAACATATTTTTTATTCAATTTTTGCGTTTTGGAACATAAGAATAGTGATATAGATGTATAACATCTCATTGGAAAGCTAAAGATTTTAGCTAGTGGAACCTCGTCTCCAGCCAAAGAAGAAATCAATTAGTGTTCAAGACTGAGGATAGGACACACAAGGCTAACACACAGTCATTTATTGGAAGGCACAACTCCACCAATATGTGAATACTGTAAGGTAAAAGTCACAACAAAACACATGATAGTGGAGTGCAACAAATACCAAGGAGAAAGAAGAAAGAATGGAAACAATGGGCTCGAGTTGCTACAGCTACTAGAAAATGACACGAAATTCCACAATAAAGTCATCAATTCATCAAATATTTTAAGTTATACAAACAATTGTAGTTAATCCAACGAACAGTGCCTCTAACCTAATGTTGTGGTTCACGGCAGCTAAATGTAAGATAAATAATAAAAAAAGATTTTAGAAAAAATATTATTTAATACAAAAATTTGTAAAAGATAATGGAGAGTGATGAAAATCCGTTAAAACTAACTAATTGATTGTTGTAGAATATATGATAAATTATTTAACCAAAACACATGTTTCTTTCAAAACTTTATGTAATTAATTCTTTGATCTTTTTCCATCTCATAGTATATTTAAAAATTACTATATTAATTTTAAAAAGGGGGTAAGTAAAAGTCGCGTGTTGCGCGCACCAGATTTTTTTTCCGGTTTGTACCATCTAAGGACCATGGCGCTTGTGTTAGAGCTTCTGACAATCTTAGGATTAATTTTGGACGGTTGGTTTCCTGCCGACATCTTTAGCTTTTCTGTTGGCCCAGTATTATTTCATTTTCCTGCTGAACGTTCCTTGGACCATTTCTTGGATGATTTGAGTTGAAATTCTGTGATGGGCATGAGGAAAGGTCTTGTTTGAATGGTGAGGTGGTAGAGACTTCTGTCATTGATGCTATCTTGCTGAATATTAAGTTCTGCAAGATCCTTCTCAACTTGTTGGATCCAGTGGCTTTTCCCTTGTTGGCAACTCTGAAGATCTGATGGGACAGCCTGTGGTGATACATTCTGTACAGATGGTCGTAGAAACCAAAACGTCTCCTTCTAATGGTATCTGTGAAGTTTTCCTGGTGTTGGTATAGTTTGCAATCAGGTTTATACCATCGCCTTTCACAAACACAAACGCTTTATATTTTTTTTGTTTACTCCTACCTTGCCTTTTCGGCATGCCTATACGGAGATTTCTCGGATCAGGGGTTGAGGGCGAGGATTAAATACAGAGTTAAAATGCCTATCGCCACCGAGACACAAACTTGTAATTAGTTAATTCCAAGTTTTCCATGTCATTTGGAACCCACCCAGCCATTGGGTAATGCAAAATTCAAGAATTGATGTGGTAATCCATAGTTCTTTGCTCACTAATCCACAACTTTCCTCCACCTTTTGAGCTGATTCGGTCAAGCAGATCTTGAAAATATGTGAATCCAGAGAAATATGTTTTGGCATGTGCAAGTAGTGAATGGGATTTTATAAAATCAATAATAATAAAAATTAAACGGATTTATAACTTTCCATCTCCTTTAGACGAAATTAAACTAACTGTTTTTCGAAATATTTATAGGTTTATTCTAAATAGTCCCTGAATATTCAATCAAAATAGGGTTAATGGTGGCTGCTGTAATTCTTCTCAGATGGATTCGACCCCATAGACAAAAAAATCATGATACCTAATTTATTTTTAAATTTCTGAAATAATTTTTGTTTTCACTCATCCTGTATGAATATATCCCAACATGTTTGCTGATGAAAACAATTACCATAAAAGTATCTGCTGTTAATACAAAATAATTCTTGTATTTCAGGGTTGGAACAACAGTTCAAATTCTTTTATCTTTATCAGCATTTACTTCAATGGCGATTATGTTATATATTGGAGTAAATGTAATCTGGAATGATTACTTGGACAAGAGGATAACCAAATATCGCACTGCAGCATTGTACGCTCTTAGGATAGGCTTCATTACATTTACCTGTAAGTATTTTATATATTTTTAACAATTTTCAATAACACTATGAAAAGCATCTGCAGCTCAGGCGCCCCGCTCCTCTCACTCAGCCTCCACTGGCTCGACTGGTGAGAGGAGCTAGGATTTCCTGAGGTCTGGCTTGTTCTCCACAAGTGGATGCCAGGGAATGATTCGGAGATTCTAAGGGCAGAATATAAATGTTGTTTATAAGCATAAAAGTTTTCAAGGTTTAACATTTTTATTTCTTATTTAGTTTTTTTTTTTGTATTATTAATATATTTTTTGAAATTTGGAGGGTTCACTTATTTTCACTTTCTTACATTTTTTCATCTCTATTTATTCTGGAAAAATGGAATGAATGATTTATTTTAGCTTTAATTACACTAGGGAACAGAAATTTTGTTGTCTTAGATCTGTGACTTGCTATTAAGGAATTCTTGGTCTCTGAATTAAAAAAAATATTAGCATTTTTTCTCTATCACTTCAAGTTTTTTAAATACAGGATACTCCCTCTTTTCCCTAAAAGTAATATAAACTGGGCATACAAAGGAAAATAAAGTGGTTACTAACCAAACGTATTAGGATATTTCCTTCATACTTAGGTCATTATAATATTAAAAGTTAAATTATGTTTATAAAAAAAATAAATAAAAGATATTTGGGTAAATATTTTTGCTTATAGCTTTTCCTAGAATGTTCAATCTGGGGACATTCTTGCTTGAAGCTCCAACAGTCGTCAGCCATCATACTGACATCCCATCTACCTTAATACTTTGCCTCTATGACCTTCAAATCTTGGTGGAATCGCTACCCCTTTTCATCGGAAACAGCACCAAGATTTTTTGAAAAGTTAGCAAAATGGATGGCTATGTAAGAAATGCAGTTTGGTACTCATGTAATAACCAAACTTTTTAAAGCTCTCTAAGATGTTTTACAATTTTGATGTAATTCTGGGCTCGTGTATTTTCAAGAAAGTCCTTGACAATACTTTTGAATGCCAACGAAGCATTAGGTTCAATGATATTGTTATGATGTCACATTATTTAATAAGTTTACATTTTATTGAATTCCAAATAATTTCTAGAAAGCATTTTTTTGCATAAGGAAAAAATCTGGTGCGGGCAACACACGACTTTCACTTACCTCCATTTTTAAAGTAGTTACACCACACACACACACACACACACACACACAGACCTTTTTGCGGGACTTGGTTATTTAGACTCAGTGGACCCTAAAACGTGTATTTCCGTTGAAAACTGGAATTCGAAAATTTTCACGATCGCAATACTTCCCCTTACTATATATAGTAAGTGAAAGTAAAAATAAAGTTAATAATATAATTTAAAAAAACTAATGAGAGACATTTGCTTTTCTCATAAAATGGATATAGTACCTACTTAAAATCATCTTATCAAATGATACAATAGATCTACATCCACTTCTGATGTTTTCACCGAGTGCAGCCCCAAATAGTCTGTTTTACCTCACTCAATCTGAAGTCATGAACCTGAGTGGTCTTTATCACCTCACACCATTCTTATTACCGCTTCTCATCATATATCCAATTTAGTGTTGTCTTTCGACTAATTAATACTCTCTTTTAAAGTTTGGTTAGTTCAGTTTTAATGTTTATATCATTTCATATCCTTTCTTTATAAAATAGATATCAAACCAATGATATAATATGCCAATTTTTATTAAAACCTATGCTTTAATAATGATCCATTTTCAGTGATAGTTGCAATATTGATCCCGGACTTGCAACTAGTGCTCTCATTTATAGGGATAATGTCGCAATGCACACTATCAACTACAATGCCATGCATCATCAACATCCTTACATATTATAAGCAACCTTCACTCTGGGCATATGTTCGCAAGTTCTGGTTGGATGCAGTGACTTTCATCTTCACAGTTGTTGTGTTAGTATTAAGTTTTCTAGCTAAGTTCATGGGTGATTGAGTTTTAAAAAGCATTTCACTAATAATGAAACACATATCAATTGTTAAAAAGAAGACACGTCTTAACTTGTGTGTTAATATTACACATAAAAATATTTTATGATTCACGAGTGTTAACAAGCAGTATTGGCTCAATCAAGAAGATCTAAGAGTATGAACAAAAAGAAATCACCTTATCATGTAATTGTCATGAAATATTAGTTCACTTAAAAAAACATTTATAAATTCTCAAGGGCAAGTAAGATTATTTTACTTATAAATAAAACAAGCTGCTACACCCGAAGACAATATGTATTACTGTTATAAGAGTCCATCCACCATTTTATTTATTTCCAACTGGTTATAAAAAAAAAAATTGTAATTATAAAATACAAGAATAAGACAAACTTTGGAATTAATTGTCTGCCAAGGAGATATTAGCATTTATAATGTTCCTATTAAGGATGAGACTAACACAGTGGCTGTGATAGCGATTTAAGATTACATAGGTTGTATTATTTTAAGATAAGTCATATAATTAAGTGAAAAAGTGATGATGTTGGTCTAAGAGATAAGATCCGGGCACAGGGGGCATAATCTGTTGTAGTAGTTCTTAATGGAACTGAAAACATTTATGTAGCAGGTTGCTTTTCCTATAAATTATTCAAATAGATATTATTAGAAAATTCTAAAGAAAGTGATGCAGTCTGGGATATATACATTGCATAGTGAGTGACATATTGTGTTTTGGGTGTTGAGTATTGAGTACCATGTACTGTTCAATTTATTTTATGGTAGTTGTTGTGTGATCAGGTAGTTGCAATTAAAATTTGATATTATTGTTTTAAGTCATAAGATTATTTTCCAGTTTTAGATTAAAAACTATTTTGGGTTGTAAAATAAGTTTGTAGTGTTTTTAAATATTTCAATTTAATCTTCTCAGTGTTTATAAAATCATGTTTAGTTGCTCAATAATGTTTGCATATTCTAAAACAGGATTACTTGGGGTGTTTTTTATGCATTGATTTCAACCGAGATTTCTTGTGTTTAAATGGTATTTTGCTAGTTCAAATTGGAAGAGAAAAAATTCATTCCTGCCATTTAATGATTTTTTATTTCCAAAAAGGAAAATCCACTGCAGAGATGATTAACAAAATTTGCAGTGTGTATGGTGATGATGCCTTAGCAGAAAGCAGCGTTTGCTCGGTTCAGAACCAGAATTTCGACTTGGAAGACGCAAAGCACTCGGGTCGTCATTAAACTGTAGACCATGACCAAATTCCAGCATTGGTCACAGACAATCCTCATTCTACAACATGGAATATCACAGAATATAATTGATTAAAAATATTTATAAGAAGCTGATGTTTTTATTGAAATCACTAGTAAAAAACGCTACGAACTTATTATAAAACCCAATATGTATATATAGCAATTAAGTGATTACTGCTCCTCTACAGATAAAGAAAATGACAAATAATGGATTATTATCAATAATTGTTTTTCTATAAAGCAAGCCAACTGTTATTTAGTATATAAAATTTAAAAAAATGTTTTGATTATGCTCAATGAATACTTAAAAAATCTAGAGAGAACATCATGGAAATGTATATCATAGAATAGTGCAATTGTGATTATTTATAATAAATTTTAAATATTTAAGTTTAGTTTTTATTGCAATTCCCTTGTTCATCCAACTTTTGTATCCTAGTTCACTAAATGTTGTCCACAAATAAACCACCAAATCAAGATAAATTCAGCTCCCATCCCATGGTCAAAATCCGTACAGTCCCTAGGCCTAATATTAGACGAATCTCTTACTTTCACAGATCATATCATACATACACCTCGCCAGTCTGGAGCTCAACCTGCTTGTCTAACTACCAAAAATTTGAAAGAATTCAAAATATATCAATGCGGATTATTAACAATTACCCTCAATACACTAAAATATCATCTATGCTTTAGGACTTGCAGCTTACAACAATTAAACATTTTGTCCAAACTCAAACAGCTTCTTACTTCAGTAAAACACCAGTCTCTAAAAATCCATTAATAATTAAATTGGTAACTATAACAAAACATCTCTGAAACCTACACTCATAAAAGAACTAAACATGTACTGATAACTTAAGCTAGTTTGTTTTAATTTCTAATTTTATATTATCAATTATTTTATCTGTTTTTTATTTGATGGTTTTTTGTATAATTTTTCCTACAACCATATATAATCTCAATTTAATTTTACACGTATTTAGTCACTAAGGCTAATTAGAATATAACTACCAAATGAACAAAACATTTTGCTGATGGTAAGGATGTCTCATCCGAAATCATTTGTGAATATTTTGTCAATTTGTAAATATGTAAATAAACTTTATTTTATTTTATTTCTTCTTCTATCCTAGTTTACATAGCAGTTATTGAAAATAATATAAGTTTTATATATAAATTTCCATTTAGTTCACTACTCAATTTATAAAATAATTACAACAAATCATAATGTTGAGCTTTTCAACTGATATTGTATATCTATCTTACTCTTATTTTCAGAAATGTTTTTTTGCATGGAAAAATATTTCTTTCTTCTCCATTATTCGATATTATAATTTTGAAGTACTTCTACCAATTGTCCATAGCTTTAAATATCAAAAATTAAAGGTCCAATAGAAGAAGAAAATTTTGCCATTCAAGCCCTTTTAGGTTATTCCAATTGAATTCTAAAATGCTATGAGTAGTTAAATCAAAATCGTAAAAGCTATTTTTGATAAAATTGTAAAAATATATGTAATGCAAAGTAGCACTTCTGGTAAGTTGAATTAGGTAAAAAAGTTGCTGTAACATCAATAGCATATATCTCACTTTAATATTAAATATCAGTTATCTTACACAGGACGGTATTGCAAGTATTGCTTATTTGGATGGAGGACACTCAAACTTTAAAAAAAGTATTCTCATAGAAAGAGATGAGGTAAGTACCATTTCCATGTTACAATTAGGTAATTTTTACAGTGTAATGATTGGCAATTTTTGTCTAATGTAGGTTTTTGAGCAGTAGAAAAAATTGTAGAAAAAAAAAATAGGTGAGTATTGTTGCTCAGTAGCATTTAGCGTTCTTCAAGCAAAGTCTGTTCTCTATCGTCTGTCTTTACTTTATTTAATGTTAGAGCAAACTGCTCAAATGTTTATTAGTGGTAGATTATTTGCCCCAAAAAGAATTCACTTGACTAACAAGCTTAAACTATGAAGATTTACTGTGGCCAACCAGCACAAGCTACAGACAAATAACTTACACTAGCAGCTTACTGGTATGTGAGATCAATAATTTTAACTGATTAGTTTTATCAACTGTATTTGGGCTTTGTCTTGCAGGTGGATACTGATAACTAAAATTATTAGTTTTTAATAATTTAACAAATATTAAATAATGTTTTCCAGAAAGAACAAAAATTTTAAGCTTAAAAAATTTAATTTGACTTATTTTCTTTGTTCACACATATTGAAGTAATCTCCATGAAACATTTTTTCCCTTTTTTTTTTAGGGTTTGTTTTTATTATTTTCCTAGCACACAAATACAGATGTTTTTAATATTATCCCTGATCCGTTCCTTTAACTTCTTTATTTCTACGCGTTCCTCATTTAAAAATAGAGTAAGGGAAAGAATAGTGATTGTGAAATTTTTTGAATACATTTTTTCAATGGAAATACGCATTGTAAGATCCTCCAACACCAAATAACAAAGTATTGTAAAATGCTGGAGCATGATTTAATTTTTAACATTCAATAATATTTGTGGTGACATGATAATGAAGGGAGGTGTATCAATAGTAACTGAAGTAATAAAATAATTACATATTTATTATAAATAAAATATTTAACAATAAATGTACATGAAGACTGTAATAAGTTAAATTTTCTATTGCATTCTTCTTAATACACTCTCTTATTAGGCAGATTTTTCTAAAGTTCTTTGGATGTTTATTTCTTGAGACTCCTCCATCTTTACCTGAAAGAAATTGGTTAAATGGTTTAACTCTGTACATGTAAAATATGACATTTTACATTAATTTAAATAAGTAATTGAACATCAATAAATATCCCGAGATAATATTTTTCTTCCTTACTGTTAGATGAGTGATTTTTGGTTACTTTTATGTTTGGAATAAACAAAAATTAGTTAAAATGGGTGGATAGGAATGTTTAACCAATTTACAGAAGCTTACATTATATAGTAAGTAGTCAATAACATGGCACTGACAAGCAACGATTCCCGATTCCCAAACGGTTCCACCATAATGGAAAGGAAGCCATGAGTAATTAGATGTAGATGATAAAACATCCAGTTCTATAAAATATTATTAAATATTTATAAATACTTAATAATCTATGATATATTATTACTTAAATTCTCGGAACCAAGTTAGTATCTATTATAAGATTGTAAAATGCTTAAATTTAATAACACTCTTATTTATTTTTGTATCACCAATAAATAAAGTAGACTTACATCATCATTTTTTCTACTGGAAAGATTTTTTTCTCGGACCAAGTAAAGCATTAATTAACTTTTGACGATTATTTAACATAAATCTTCAGGCCTCACCCAAAACACTATTATCCCATTCCTAATAGTTACATGTAATTTAATGTACAAGGCTTAGGCTTGTTGGTGGATACTGCTGTAAAATAAAATAAAAAAATATCCCTCGAAATACCTTTACCAACTTGTTTGTTCCCACAATTATTCACACGGGAAGAAGTAAAAAATGAAATAAATAATTTACCAAATTTGATCAAAGATTTGACTTAATTACCTCAAAATTATTCTATACTTTCCCCGAGGTGATTGTATTCCTTAATACACTTAACACATTGGTTCTGCATACAACACTCTTCCCGATTCAAAGGAAATTTTCCATTAACATTATGAATTTAAAACCGAAGAGTCCACCTCATTTACCTTCCTCTTATAAACCGATCAGCCTATTTCCTATGTTAGATAAACTTTAAGAGAAATTATTACACCAGAGGAAATCAGTTTTTTACAGACGAAGTTACCTAATCACCAATGACTGAACTAGTCATCATCATTCCACAATCCACTAACTCCATTTATTTAAAGATTACATTGCCACTGCTTTTAAGAAAAAAGTTAATGAGGTACCTTCCCTGATTTTCAATCAATTGATAGAGTTTGGCAAGCAGCACTCCTATAACCTAATAATGAAGTATTATTTAGATGATAGGTTCTCCGAGATTCCGCAGGGTACACCATTTACATTATAATTCTCAGCAAAAGCAGGGATTCTGCTAGGATTCATACTGGAGCCACAATCGTACATAGTTTACACTTAGAACATATTCTCATGGCAACATATGCTAATCATGCAGCCATTTTAGCCACAGATATTGACCTAGCTGCAACTTCTCAGCATTTAAAAAAACATATTGTTCTTCCCAAGAAATAGTGTATTGATTGGAAAACCTATTCTGGCAAATTACGTCTATGTTCTGTTGTTGTGACCTTTATTCCTCTGTTTTTCTTAAACCCTATACTAACGTTTGACTCGGGGAAATACACTGTAATATCTTGGACTAGACAAACGGATAACTTGCACTCTCTCTCTATATAAAAAAAAAATTAACTGACATCTCGATTAGAAATTCATTTCTTAAATGAAATGCTGGACTTAACATATGCTCAAATCCATTGTTTGGAGGGTTATCAAAACTAGACTTAACTTACACAATGACGTTTACAAAAGAGCTGGAATAGGGATATCATAAATTACTCATTAGATTAATTTTTATAATTTATATAAAGGCATAAACAGTCTTAAACAATGAATGCTTCAAAAGGAAAGACATCATTGGGTATCAAACTCAGGTTCTGAGTTTTAAGATATAGAGAATCCAATATTCTAATAAAAAATTATCCATCCACGGCATTATTTGGAAGAAGTTCCTAACAACTTTGTCGCACAAAATGGTGAGTATGAAAGTACCAGACTGCTAGACAAAAAGAGAAAAAGGGAGAAACAGAAATGCATATTAAAGGTGTTTATTTGTCAAAAATATAATAGTCTATTTAATGCAAATAATAAACAGTCTATTTAATGCAAAGATATTAAAACTGTGTGCAAGAAAGTGGTCCATTGTACTATAGATTTAACCACTTTCTCGAAAACGGCTCAAAATATTTTGGTTTATTTAATTGTTTCAACATAAAATTAGTAAATTTAATTTAATTTTCTTTGGCATCACATATATTTAATATCAAAAGAAAAATCTGTTATGACTTGAATGTTGAATTAAAAAAAAAAAAAAAAAAATTAAAGAAATGCTTTATTATTATTTTCACTGCTCATCTTTTGCAAAAGGTGTATTATGATTTATTCATAAATTATGCTACACATTTCAGTGATCATGGACACTAAAGAATATTCATGCCAACCTTATGACCGTTTTTAATTATCATTGAATACCTTTTATCAGGAATTTAAATTACTAATAGCTATATCAAATGTTAGATAACTACTAGAACATTCATAACTTTCAACAGTAAGGCAAAGACAATTAAAAGAGGATAACAGCCAAGTAATTTAAATCAATAAAAATAATTAAATGCTTTGTTATTTAATTATCATAAGTTAATAAATACAACAGGTTGTGCATACAATGCTGGGAAAAAAAAAATTGGTGCGGGAGCACTTTTGTGACTTGCATTCATAAATTTTATTAGATTTATTATAATTATGCAACATAAAAACAACTAAATGCTGTTCTGTTTTAAGAATTAAGAGTACTAAAGGTTTTTATTTTAAATGATCTCAGGAATAAAATAAACAAATTTTATTTTATTTTAGTAATCAAGATATTAACATCTTAGGTTAATATATATGCATAAACTTAATAATAATAATATTTAAATAAACTTAAAGATTGATGATAAAGTAAAATTTGAATATGTATAAAGTTTTAACACAATATTTAGAGTAGTGGCTGCTACAGGAAATTGAAACCAATTTCCCTTTAGTTTACAATTTTTTTAACAGACCTAACGCATAAATGCTAAGACACCATACAAGTTTTTACTCAGAACTTCTATTAGCAATGACCAAGCTGAGCATAACTTCAGTTTTGTCAAAAGTTTTAAATATCAATATTACCAATAAATTATAAATAAATAATATTGATTAAATTAAAATCAATTAGATTTTGTTAATTACCCGCTAAATATTGGTTACCTTAGATTCCCACCATCATCATCAGATTATATAATTAGATTCCTCTTACCACGCTTACCATTTATACGACATGATAACAATAAAAATTATATTTTGTAATTAATATAAAAATACTGGTAATATATCATCAAATGATACCACGTTTATTATATTTAAACGTTGCACGACCCATAATCAGTACCTACCAGTGATGAAACTTTTGTTATTACAATAAAGTAGCTAAATAAATCAAATAAAAAACATTATGAAAAAGGTACCTCATCCATAAAAGCTAAACTAACCCAAAGAATTATAAAGGTAAAGTAAATACTTCACTTAAGCTACAGACATGAAATACATAAATAATATTAAACATTGAACTGCAGTTGCTATTGAGCTTCATCAGGAAACCAACTCTTTGAGATGGAGGATAAATAAGTAGGGTAAAGTCGTTCACTTTCCTTCATTAGGGTTGATAGAAGAGGATTCTTAGTTCCATTTGAGATAACGAGACTCCCCACTCTTACCAGTACCAGTAACAGTATAAACTTCTTTTTTTTGTTTGTAGTCAAATTTGAATGGTCGAATTGTAATTCAAAGGTCATGTAAACTAGACCCAATTAATAATATGACTGATGTTATAATCTGACTTATAGAATTAATTCATATTAAAATTGTGCAATATGTATGGTTGATGGTGAAGACAAAACTTCAAACCATTGTATAGATATGTACATATTGAAGAACATAATGTTTTAAGAAAAATAAAATATCTATTTGGAAGATCAACTTTCTTCAATTTATTTATCAATCAGAACTTTCTACTTTATATGAAAAAAAGAAAGTAGATCATTTTGAAACAAATATATGAATTATGATGCAATTATTATTCTCTCGAATAATCAGAATTGCTTCATTTTTTTTACTTGTATGTATCATTAGCTGACCGTTGTTTCCAATTTTTGTTCACTTCTTTCTTTCTTCAAGTTGCTGAGACCAATCGACTCTAAAAGTGAGTTGAGCTGGTCCAAATATTCATTTCGGTGCTGAACGAAATGGCCGACATGCGGTGACTTTTCCCACCATTTTACCTTTGCCTATAACAAAAGGAATCATAAGATAAATCATTGAAAAAATTTAGAGAACATATATGAAATTTTACTAATCAAATTACAAATATTTGAATATATCTTTAATTTTGTAGTTATTTACTTACAGACATACAGTAAACACAAATGGTAAGGGACATGATGATGATGATGAGGAAAATTTATGCTTTAGCTTTTACATTGAATACATGCAAATATTCAAAAGGTAGAAACGAAAAATGTGGTATCACCAGGTATTTGATTGCGTTCATATTTTACAAGTTCAAAGAATTCAATAATATCCATTCCATGGACAAGATTTAAAAAAAAAAAAAAAAAAAATTATTTATTATTAATTAATTAATTGTTGGTATTTTAAACATAAGAAGAGTAATATAGATGTATAATATACTGTTTGAAAGCCCTAAAGTTCTTAGACACAATATCTTCTATACAAAGGGCCTAGCCGGATAAGCATGTGAAATCTGCCCCGCGTGTATTAGAACCAAATTTATACCATTGAGACACACCTATGAGAAACAACCTTACGCTAAGTTTTCGCCCCTTAATCCTAACGGGAGGGAAGTTACGGAGGGGAAAGAAAAAACAAAAAAAATTGTTTTCTCCTCAACAGCTCAACCGATTTTCATGAAAAAAATATATGTTATGGATTTTACAAATAGGTTTAAAAAATATTATTTAAAATTTTTTTTCCACGAAAATGCTGGTCAAAAAAAAATTTTGAATTTTTCAAAAAAATATTTTCTGGTTATGATGGTTTGGTACACTCCAATCTTTCGCTACTTTATTTCATTGGAGGGTCCTATATTTTTTTCAATTTTATCGCTGTAGTCACGCATGAAGAGTAGGGATAGAGCTGTAGGATCGTAATGTCATTCGATATTAGATATTACTTACACACTGTGTACATACATACTATTTACTGTACCTATTATAATAAATATCTGATATTGGATGGAATATATATATTTTTTTAACTACTTTATTACTACTCTATATTATTACTTGCATAACTACTACATAGCACTATATGCTATATTTATATAAAACATAACTACAAAGATATATATTTTTTTATATTATTATATGCTAATCTAAAGTTAAATGTTAATCTATGATGTCAGACTTGCATGGAATTTTCGAGGAAAAACTACTACTTCGTTTACCAGCAGGAACTATTCCGTTTTTTACGAACATTAAAACTTATTTATTATTTAAATATTGCCTATCTATCTAAATATCCTGAAGTAGCAAAAAATACTGGTATTTTTATTTATTTTTTGAAGGATCATTTTATACATCATCATAGTTTTATAGACTAACATTTTAACTGGTTTTACAGTTTTATCTTAATGATATAAAAAATATATATAAAAATTATAATGTATACTTATATATATATATTCTTATTTAAAGTATATACTTATTTAAATTTTTATTCTTATATGAATAGAGCACATAGTTTTATGTTGTAATCCAAAAAAAAAAAAAAAAAAAAAAAAAAAAATTACATCGAATAGAAGATTTCTAATAATATAAGTAACAGCATTTTTCGCAGCTTTAGGATATTTATATAGCTTTAGGATAAATAATTTTTAATATTTTTGGAAAAACGGAATGGTTCATCTGGGAGACGAATATAGTGATATTTCCTCGAACATTTCATGCTGTAAAGTCTGTCATCAAATCTTTTTTGATTAACATATAATAATATGAAAACATATACATTAAAAAAATCTTTGTAATTATGTTTTATATAAATATGGCATATAGTGCTATGTAGGAGTTATCCAAGTAAAAAAAAAAAACAAAAAAAAAAAAACAATCCCTACTCTTCATGCATGACTACAGCTACCACTCAGAGAGCTGAAAAAATGCTGTTTTTTTTATTTTTCAGTATAGGGTACATTTCAGAACAACTCGAAAAAAATATATATTGTGCAGGACTCTCCAATGAATTATATTAGCAAAAAATTGTTGGTGTACCAAACCAAAGTAATTTTAAAATTGTTTTTTAAAATTAAAAATAAAAATTTTGACTCACGTTTTCAAAATAAAAAAAAATTAAAAAATGTTTTTTGAAACTCTTTTAGAAAACCATTAAGATATATTTTTTTTCGTGAAATTCGGTTGATCCGTTCAGGAGAAAAAATCGTTTTTTTTATTTTTCACTATGGGGTGCACTTGCGATAAAATTGAAAAAAATATATGTTATGTAGGACCCTCCAATGAAATAAAGTAGCGAAAGATTGGAGGTCTACCAAACCATCATAACCAGAAAATATTTTTTTGAAAAATTCAAAATTTTTTTTTGACCAGCATTTTCGTGGAAAAAAATTTAAAATAATATTTTTTGAAACCTATTTGTAAAATCCAGAACATATATTTTTTTTCATGAAAATCGGTTGAGCTGTTGAGGAGAAAACAATTTTTTTTGTTTTTTCTTTCCCCCTCCATAACTTCCCTCCCGTTAGGATTAAGGGGCTAAAAATTTGCGTAAGGTTGTTTCTCATAGGTGTGTCTCAATGGTATAAATTTGGTTCTAATACATGCGGGGGCAGATTTCAAATGCTAGGACCTTTGTAAAAAGTAATGTAAAGTGATGGATAGGGCTTAAACTTATGACTGATTATTAAACATAACAATTTTATATTATTTAATCTAAATCATATGTTTTCAACAAAACTGATTAACTTTTTATTTAAATTAACTTCAAATTTTTTTCAATAGTTCTTAATTTGTTTTTAACAGCTAGTGAAAGCCCTGTTGCCTGCACCAGATTTTCGTAATACCAACAACAGTTAAATTTTTTGGATAATGTTAATACTAAAATCGTGATAAGAATATGCGAGGGTAGGGAAAGCAGGGTGCAAATTTAGGATTAAAAGTATTTTTTTTATGCCAAATGAAATCAAAATACAAAAAACATTTCGTAAAAAAACAAAAGAAAAAAAAATGTTTGTATAGGGACAACAGAATCACCTAGCGGTATGAAATGTACTTTAGGTCCGATTCTACCGAATATGCATGAAAAATCTCATAACAATCCGTCCAGTCATTTAGGAGGAGTATGACCACAAACACGAGATTTTTATATAATAGATAATTATTTTGAGAAGCAAAAAAATTAATGATTGAAGCGTTGTTTTTTTTTTTTTGTTTTAACATTTTATAGAGTTAAAGCTATTATTGAAATAATGAATTATTATTGAAAAATCAATAAGACTGGGCGCAGCTCAACTCACCTGTATTCCATTCGATTTCCAGACGTCGAAAACGTCCATGTTCCGATCAAAAGGAGAGATGGGATCGTCTTTGGATATGAACATCAGGCAAGGGACTTTCGACGGTGGGCGAAGTACTGCTTCATATCCGTTGATGATGTGTTTAGTTACTAGATTATAAAATAGGTATAGTTGTAGCCTGCAACAGAAATAAATTGCTATTTAATACGAAACTAACTGAATAATGTATTCTTGTGTAAATTGAAAAAATAAGCTATAGTTGTAAATATCAGAATGCCTAGAATGTTATTTCAATAAAAACCAAAAGCAGCAAACGTAAAGAGAAGATAAACTTACGTAATAGCGTATTCGAAGAGCAAACTGAGTAGTGTATTGTTGGGAAATAGGGCGATGGCGAACCCTTTCTGGAAGGCGGGTGGCGTGCTGGGCGGAGAGTCGAAGACTTGCCCGCGGACCCTGTCCATCACGCTCTTGTACCTATCCATGTTTCCGGAGATTTTAACCAGCGCCTCGGACCAGAGGTATGTTCCTGCAGATAAACCGTGAACGAACAGTGGTTGGAACTTCTCATTGTCGTGCAAGAACTCAACTATGTCTGTGGCAACCACCTGTACAATTTCGTTAATGCATATAATATATAAATGCTAAATGTCGGTACCACAAAAGTAATACACGTTTGTTTTTTGTTTTCAGAAAAACGTCAACGAAAGCTTTAAAATACTTCTTTTATTAGTATAGAATTATTTTAGAATGCTAAATAAAGAGAAAAGTAAACTATTGCAGTTAAATTGTAATCATAACATAGGTTACAAAGGGATCTGGTGTCGATTATAAAAATATGTCTTGTTTGTTATAATTTAAAGTATAGAATCCTCTGGCAAAGAACCGAAAGTCCTATAATTATTAATACAAAAATGTTTCATTTTTTAACAATCTTACAATTTCCATCTTTCCTTACTTTCAGCTAGTGGCGATTTCCGCAAGAAAATAACGAAAACCATCTTCAAATAGTATTCCATCACCCATACTCCTTACAGAAAGGTTTCTGAACATCGCCAGATAGACAGGAGCCGAAGTATTTACCAAATACTAAAACACATTTACCTATATTAACACACACCCAAACTCAACACCAACCATTTTACTTAACTAATCTACAGGAACTTCTCTCCCCCAACCCCATACAGCTAATATCCTGGTTCAAACACTCAAATCCTTAAAGGCAACTCCAACATAACAACGAAATCCTAAGCTCCAATATTCTCCAACAATTGCACCAAAAATTATATTATTCCTTAATATACTTGTATTCTCCGTACAGTTCACTTTTCTCTGATATGGAAACATCATATAATTATTCTTTTACTCAAACGTGTAAAATTTCCAACATCACAGCGTATAGCTGCTTCCGATCCTTTCAATATTTTTCGAAACTGTCTATCTAAAACGTATCCCTACCCACTATTTTTTTACCACCTACCAGTTTGGATTTCACCTACAATCTTTCACCATACAATAAGGACAGCAAAATGTTGACCATTTTCCCTCAGCCCTAGGAAGCAAACGATCCTGCTTAGGACAATGGATAAGCTTCAGCCAGGTATGGTATGCAGGATTGCTAGTCCTTCGATCCTTCCAAGCCATACTTTCAGAGGTTGCTGTGTAGTAAAGACTTTTCCAAAATAGAGACGGACTTTCCCAAAGACACCGTTGTGGAAGACAAACGTTATGCTCGCTAATGAAACTATCCTATTATCCAACGCCGTTCCCAAAATAGCTCTCCTAAACCTACAGAGACGCCTTTTCTTGATGGAACCTAAGTGCTGTGATTGGCACATCAAAGAGAAAAAAATAAAATTTAAACATGTGAACTTTATCCTACGACGCCGATTCTGTCAAAGTTCATTTTAATTCAACAACGTTTAGTTTCTGTAATTTTGGACATTACCGTATTTTGATCCTCATTAAACTGTTTAGGTAAAGATGAATCTATTGGTATGCAGCTGGTTACACATTAATGCTAGAAATAAAATCAGTTATGTATGAACGTTGAACCCTGACCCCTTGTGAACCGGAATATGCAAGCTCGAAAAAAAGAATTGCTTGCAGAAACTTTTGTTTACTTCACAACGATTGTCAGAACTAGTTTGGAAAATAGTTGCTCGGCGGCGGATTTGTTGTTAGAAAAGTAATAAATGTATTAGATAATCAGCGGATTGTAAAATTAGTTGATGACAGATAATCATCTCCAAATTTTATTTATTAATTCACAATCATTTTATTCTTAAAATCTAATAGGATATACTTTGTTTATTTTAGGGGTCACCTGCGGTGTAGTGGATGGCATGAGATCCTACTACATCCACAATATCTGATTCTAGATGTATGTTCGATAAGGTAGTCAACCATGCATCTGTTAGACTGGTATGTTTTTTTCTCATAAAAGAAGTTTATGGTATAAAGCCTGTGAGAGGTCATTCTTTGGTTTTTGGATTCTAATGATTTTAAATTATTTTTCAGATAATGGAAAATGTGTGTAAATCTTAATATAGGATTGTACATTTTTGTTTAAAAGTAAATGCATATTCTGGAGTACCATAGAGTGGTGAGAACAGTAGTATTCCAAGTCCATGTTCAAACCCGGCAGATGGCCCTATGATCTTTTAAAGTGAGCAATTAATCCTTGGTTATGCCGTTCTTCACAAAGAACGTTAAATAGCGGCTTTGGGTCTGTGCGATGTCAGATACTCGTTAAAGATCCCTATCCTAATAAACTTATAAACCTGTATAGGCAAACATATGGACTCACATAGTATTGGGTTGATGCAAAATTAATGCAGGTTTTTAGTAGGTATTGTAAATACGCCATATCTTTACTTTAACCATATATATTTAATCAAAATAATTTCCATCTGAATCAATGCACTTTTGCCAACGTTCAACAAGCTTTCTTATTCCACCAGAAAAAAAATCCGAATCCCTGGACTCAATGAAATCACGAAAAGAATTTTCAATGTCGTCCTGGTTTTGAAAATTTTTCTCCCTCAAAAAGTTGTCCAGATGCCTGAAAAAGTGGAAGTCTGTAGGCGAGAGGTCAGGTGAATAAGGCGGATGTTGGAGAACTTCGTAGCCCAACTCGTGCAGTCGTCGAAGCGTTGGTTGTGCAACGTGTGGTCTGGCGTTATCGTGGAGCAGGATCGGCCCCTTCCGATTCATCAATGCTGGACAAAGACGTTGCAATTTTTGAGTTCCGAGTTCCGCCGCCATTTCTCGTGTGGTTTTGGTTTTCTTCCACTTTTGACCTCAGCTGGTCGTTGTCCAGAGCAAGATGACGGCCCCGACCTTCCTTGTCTTCGAGGTCGAAATCTCCTCTGCGAAACTTCTGGAACCAACGCTGCACCGTGCACTCATTAATAGCCCCCTGACCCCACACTTCATTAATATTACGAGCCGTTTGCGCAGCGCTGCGCCCTAATTTAAATTCGTAAAAATAATTTTGACGAAAATCGCACTTTGACATTTTCGATTCAAGACCTTTGAACATACTGAACAAAACGATTTTACTAAGCAAATTCATGGTGAAAGAGAGGGTATTAGATAAGGTTTGTTTTGGTATAATAATGATCAATGTTAGGATTAGCTTTGTTTACACAATTGGAATTAAGATATTGCAATAGAGGAAACCTGCATTAATTTTGCATAAACCCAATAGCATCGTCCGGTTAGTAGCGTAAGTGACGTTAAGTCTATAAACTTTTTTTTTTTTTTTTTTTCTAAATCGTTAAAAACGAAAAATAAAATTTTTCCAGTCACATTTTGCCGGCCAAGGCAAGTTCTTGGTCTACCATCGTGCATAAATACTTAACTTGGTAATGACTAGTATTAAACATTTAATACAAGTTTTCACAGTAATACATAGATAGATGTATAATTATATAAATAAATAAACCTATAATTATCCTACACCTATGATTGTTCTAAACTGCTCAACAGTCCCACAGCTCTCAGAAACAATTACAGCAACAATTTCAAGCGATTCAGCTATTCTGACATCTATCAAAGATGCCTCACAGGCCTTTCAAGAACACATGGATGTCATTGCTTTCTGGGCTAAAAATGGAGAGTAAAAATGAATGAATCTGCCTGTTCATCACATTCTCTCTAAAACACGACTCTTGCCCTCAGGTCTTCTTCAATGATATTCCCATTCCGACACAGTACGTTATTCAGGACTTTGCCTTGACTTACGAATGACATGGGCAAGCCACCTAAAGCCAAAAAGAAAATAACTAAATGGACCTCTTTCGAGATGTTGAAAATTATTATTGAAAAATAAATTAAATATTTACAAGCATTAATAAAACCTATTTGGATTTATAGAATATTTTTCACGACAGACTAACCCTAAATTCAAAACCGCTGACGCAGAACTATCCACCCTAAAGACTATCAAGGCGCTGGCCAAAAGACTTGCAACACAGATAGGCATTTAAAAAAAAAAATCTATTTGATCTTAATATTCTTAGTCTTTGTAACTTAACAGCTTTATTTATATTCATTTGTTAGCGTATTTGCTTATTGCATAAGCAGATGGCCAATTTCATAATTGTAAAAACTCCTATAAATAAAAATTAAAAAAAAAAAAATTGAATACATTAATGATTTGAAGTTTATTTACCTGAGCACCTATCATTGGCCATATTACTTTCCAGACAGTTATTGTAATAGTCAGGACATCGAAACCCTTGTCCAGGTACAGTTGAACGTACTTCCTTGTATGGCGGGGTTTAGCAAGGAGCCAAGGAAGTAGGAGCACTAGTGGCCTGTTGGCTTCCAGAACTACTTCAGGTGTCCTTTTGTTACTTCGCTTTACAACCAGATCTTCATAGCTCATAAGTTCCATACTCTCGGTGATAGAGTATTGGAAATATTCCCTATCCCTTTCCTCGTTCATACCTGAATATAAAAATGAAATGTCAGAGGGCGTATTATAAATTCATTATGTAACAGTACTAATGAACAACAATTAATATCTGTAAAAAAAAGTATAGGGGTCACCAATGGTTTGGAGCCTAGCATAATCTATGGCAAAGGTCGCGAGTTCAAACTCTGCAGATGACACTATGAATTTTGAAAATGCAAAAAGGTAAAAAGGAGTAAGGTAACTAAAGGGGAGCCCGTGGCTGAGTGGCTAGCGCTAGTCTCTCATGCTTAAGGTTGTGAGTTCCAATCCCAGTCCCGGCGGGACTTTAATAACGATGTAATTAAATGGGGATACTCACAGTATCTTCCCCGGGTATGTGAGACCCGTCAGCCAAATGGTGGCTACTCACAAAATTAGGTGTGGGGAGTGATGACCCTACACTACAAAATACATCGAGAAACGTGAGTGTAATCTCCTGGGAGAGGCTTAGGGTCTACAAGCCTGTCGCGTCACTGGAAGAAGTAGAATAAGAACATCGCACAGGCCCGGAACCACCTTTTGAAGGGCCTTTCAGAAGGACGTTTCTACCATTAAAATATCCTAGTGCAATCTGTAGGAATAGAAAACAAAACCTCGGCCATAGAAGGCTGTAAACGTAACTACACTATAGGTAATCCATAAATAAAAATGGATTGACTTAACTAGGAATAATAACAAAGTTGTTTGAGTAAAATAAGTTTCTGAAGCTACTTTAGGCGCCATTTTGAACACGATCCACGGTTCCGAATTTGGAAGACATTTTACTCAATGTACAATTATGGTCATAGAGAAATATAATGTTCCTAGGCTAGTGCTTTTCACTTTAATAAAAGAGTTATTGAAGAGAAATCGAAAAAAAGGCTTTCTCTGAGTGATTTCAAGAAGCTGGAAATGTACCATATTCAAAAGTGTAAAAACTTGGATTTTTTAACAGAGGGTCAATGATACCTGAAACT
The DNA here is from genome assembly GCA_023052935.1 of Piezodorus guildinii. Taxonomy (NCBI): domain Eukaryota; kingdom Metazoa; phylum Arthropoda; class Insecta; order Hemiptera; family Pentatomidae; genus Piezodorus; species Piezodorus guildinii. Next base: position 41,040,765 of record CM041292.1, on the reverse strand, counting down.
TACATAACCTTTTTTAAGCCAATATGCTATCACATAAATTCACCAGTAGGTTGGAAGTAGGATTGTTTATTCGAATGTAAAATTATTGGATAAGTATGCTAATGTACTTATGGTATGAATTAAAAACATTACGTTAACAATTAGTCCAATATACCAAGTGGTATCAAATACCTTTTCTATATATAGTACAATCATATTAGTATATATGTGCTCATAAAAGAAGTTTATATTATTAGAGTCTGTGAAAGGTCTTTATTTGGTTTTTGGATTCTAATAGTTCAAATTATTTTTCAGATAAATCTTAGTATGGGATTGTATATGTTTGTTAAAAAGTAAATGGATATTCTGGAGTACCATGGAGGGGCTAGAATGACAGTTTAAGACTAAGATCGCGTGTTCAAACCTGGCAAATGGCTCTATGATGTTTTAAACATAGTTAAAACCCTTCGTTATGCCGTCTTTCGAAAGGGGACGTAAAATAATGGTTCAGAGCCTGTGCAGTCATCGTTACCTCACCGTTAAAGATCACTATTCTAATTAAACAATAGGAAATATTTAGGACTCCTACCTAATGCTAATGCATCATCAACCTCTAGAGAAAAGTTTTCATCTAATTCAAGTGTATTCTCCGTTTTCTCAAAGTTTTATCGCTTGGTCTAATAAGGAAAGCAAAACTTAAAACTGCTCCACTAATTTGTTATATTCGCTAAAGGCTTTTGTAGCAAGGTCGTGTACACTTTGAGGTCTTTTAAAGTCCTATTGCTTTTAAGCAATCAGCACTTTTAACCTTAAAGCAGACATTTTCTTTTTTAAATGTTGCTTTTGAAATCAATTAATGATACCAGAACAGCTGTTTAATCATATATATTAACGATATGTTCGGACTAGTATGCCGTTAACATTACTTATCGATGTCTATGAATTAAAGCGTTTATCTATTCTATCTACGTTTAGTTTTTAACACGGAAGCTACACTGATTACCCCTTCTTTTCAACGAGCATGAGAATTCTTTTTATTTATATATTTTTGTTGTCTAGAAAGGATTCAACAATCAAATCCTCTTTCAAGAGTACGATGAATTTCTATAAATATCGAAATCGCATTTTAACGTGTCTGACAATGAGCAACTATATATAATATTTATATATACGATAATATTCCGGCTAGATAGGAACCAATAATGAATATATAAAACAACATTTTAAGAGGACTGCAAATTATGGATACCAGCGCTAAAGAATACTTACTCATGAGCTTCAACTGGTGTAAAGCTTATATTTGACTTTTTCAATACATTATGTCCAGTTCATACTTTTAATTTTTTTTTAAATCATATGTATATAACATTACCAGCATAAATTTTTTTCTGCTTTTCAATGTTTTATTAACTTGTATTAATTTTATCTTTTGACCAGATATGTTTGTTAATGTTCAAATATGCTTTTCTTATGAGACCAAGTCCCAACATACTATTTCTTTATTCCAATCCCATCTTATCCATCAATATGCGGATAAAATTTTAAAAGAAATATTATGACTTTTACTTATTTATAAACTAGCTGTACCCCGCGGTTTCGCTGATGAATATTTCATTTTGGGTAGGTTTACGTATTCGCCTGTGTGGTAGATCTAAATAAAGCATTGATAGGGTGCAGAAGTCATTTATATAGCACTAGAAGGACGCGAAGTCTAAATAGGACTAAAAAACGCTATCCTAAGTCTTAGCGAAACACTGAGAAATTCGTCAAGAATTGCAATCACATATCAGGGGAATACCCAACAGAGCAGGGAATAAGATAAGAAGGCAGCCTTAACACCTTTTCATCATACTTTTGGATTATATACGAAAGCGAGCAAAACCGAAAATGAGACCATAGCATCTGGGGTATAGAAACCTCCAGAATGTACAGTACACAGTTCTTGCATTCGCCGAAAACATTGTTGTGTTCAGAAACGATGCTGCAACCTCCAGTTTAACCTGAAGATACTTAAATTGGAGCTCAATACCATATTTGGAAATAAATATCTCTAAAATCAAATTTATAAGGATCGGAAGGAGTTACCGTGTGGACTGAATCGTCAAGCTGAACGGAATACGTTTGGATCAAGTTACATACTCTAAACACCTAGGGATCCATTTTAACGGAGAAGGTTTAACGAAGACATGGAAAGATGATAACAACGGTGATTTTACTCCCTTAAGAACGACTTTGTAGACAATAAGGAAATTTTCGAAAGCACATTTCTTCGTATTTTAATATCGATGGGATTTCCCCGAATCCAAGTCATGGAAATGAGCTACTTAAGAAAAATTGAGGTGAAAACAAGATGGAATTGTGTGAGAAGCTCTACAATAAGAGAAAAACTGGATCTGAGGCCTGCAGAGGATGTAATCGAGGAGAACCATCTTAGGTGGTTTGGATACATCTCGCGAATGGCTGAAGATAAAATGGACAGGACTACTCACGACGGCAATATGGAAGACAGCCGGCAACAGAGAAACCTCGAAAAAAGGAGTGAAAGTGGCCTTCTACAAAAGATTAGATGAGGAGAAGGCAGCTTGGTCAGTACAGAGGTCTTTGGGAGAGGTTTTTATAAGAAAGCAAATAACATAATTCTGAGTACACGGCAAGAGTAACTATTGTATAATACATAAAACATCGCTATCGACCAATCAGTTCAATCAATGAAACCTTTTAACTGTGATACTTCATGAATAAAGTTATTAGAGTTAGAAATCTTAATGATATTCTGCCAAAGTTTTAATAGCACATCAGTGGAATTAAGCATACCCTCAATTAGTCAATATGTATAGCTTTTATAAGTTAATTTTTGTTTAGGCATCACAACTCGTTTGCAACATTAAGCATTAATCCTATACGTGGGAAAAGCATTCCATCTAAAAAAATCTGGTGCGGGCAACACACGACTTTCACTTACCTCCATTTTTAAAATCAATGAAAGAATTTTCAAATACAGTTAGAGATAAAAATATGTGAAATTATCAAGGTATTAATCAAATTAAATTTCTATAGAAACATGTGTTTGATTCAAAAATCTATTATATTATTATCTAAAATAATCAGTTAGTTTTATGTTCATTTCATCACTCTCTATTAACTTTTAAAAGCTTGTGTATGAGATGATAATTTTTCTAAAATCTTTAACTTTCCAACGGTATATCATACATGTATATTACTGCTCTTATGTTAAAAAACGAAAAGTTGCATTAAAAAAATATTTTTTCTGTTTTCTCCTTTAGTTGGGTATCGAATTTATTCAATTTATATATTCACCAGTTTTTCATCAGCGTTAACAAGATAATCTAGTTATTATTATTGAATCTACAAAATTAAAGGTACTTTAGGGGAAGAAAATTTAAAATATCGGCATTTAAGCCCTGTCAAACCATTTTTATCTAAATAAAACCTACATGATATTAAAGCGCATTAAATTTTACATCGATATAGCGAGTTTAATTAAAATCGTCGGAACCATTTTTGAGAAAATCGAAAAAAGGTGCAAAATGCATGGTATAAAGTGCCTCTTCTAGTAGGCTCATTTTGATGAAAAAAGTTTTGTCACGTCTCGGGCGTATAGTTGTCTTAAATATGAAATTTCAGTTTCATAGGACTTACCGTTTTCGCCCGGGAGTTACCACACACACACACACACATACACACACACACACCACACACACACACACACACACACACACACACACACACACACACACACACACACACACACACACAGACCTTTTTGCGGGACTTGGTTATTTGGACTCAGGGGACCCTAAAACGTGTATTTCCGTTGAAAACTGTAATTCGAAAATTTTCACGATCGCAATACTTTCCCTTACTATATATAGTAAGTGAAAGTAAAAATAAAAAACTTGTTACTTAATTTTTGAAATAAATTCTTATATGTTCAACAGCTAGTTTTGTTTTAACTCTGGCAATATTCCTCCCCTCATCCCCCGGCGATGGAATCCTAAACAAAGGACGAGCAAATCCTACTAAAAGGTGTTTGAGTGTATTTGGTCATTTTAACTGAAACAAAAGGAGCACAAAACTGAAATTTCATTAAACGTGTCTCTAAATATTTCGGGATCACTTGTAGCTGGGTGGCTAGCATAACATCCTCCTATGCCAAAAAAAATATGCCCCCTACAACCCACGAAGGATCATGAGTTTAGTACTCAGAGCGGTGGTTTCCAACAAAACATTTTCGCGGACCCCTTCATTCAATAACTTCAATGGCACGGACCTTCTAAATCCTTAAAAAACGTGAATTCACCAATGAAGGCTGAAATGGGTGGGGTAGTTATTAATAACGTATAACAAAAACAGTGAAAGCTATTTATTCTGAAACCAACCTTTCGACCCACATAAGCAAGATTAATTATACTTGTCTTTGTTAGCGATAACTTATTTTTTTAATTAGGCTGTAAACTTATTATAAACGCTATAATATTTATAACATTATATGTTATTATAAATAATACTATAAACATACGTGAGTATGTTTACTTATAATCAGAGGGATATATATTTATCGACGTATAGTTTTCGATTAACCTAATAATTAAAGAATCAAACTATTTGAAATTTAAATTTGTAGAGAACAATAACATACATAAATAAATTATAAATTAAAACAGCATATCTTGGCTAATATATAGGGCATTGTCATACAGAAACGGCACATCGCGCGCAGACAAAAGGCCGTAATTGATTTTTCTGAGATATTAAAAATAATAGACAAAACTCAATTAAAAGTCTTCCCTCCCTCCTCCGAATTATTTTTTTTTTTAATTGTCCTACTTTCAAACTGCTAATATACAAGACAGTACTGAAACCTATCTGGACCTATGGACTTGAACTGTGGGGGACAGCCAAATTTTCTAACATCAAACGCATTCAATCCTTCCAATCAAAAGTCCTCCGAACAATAGTTAATGCTCCATATTATTTATCCAACCATACCTTACATCGCGACCTAAATATTCTATTTATTTTAGACCTTATACCATTAAAATTCTCTAAATTCCATCAGAACCTTATCCATCACCCTAATCCCCTAGCTCAATCCTTATCCAGCTCCACACATCCTTACCATCCTCCTAGAAGGTTGAAACGGCAGTGGCCTCGAGACCTCTTGTAAAATGTATATTGGAGTTCTAGCATTGGATAGATTCTTCACTCACGTGCTGTATGCTTGTGAATTGTATAAAGGTATGAGTGACTTTTGTATATATTTTTATTGATTTTGTTTTGTATTTATTATTATTATATAAATTATTATATAAATTTATTGTTTTGTATATATCGTGTGAATGTAGTATGAATGTTGTACGTTATCACTATTAAAAATGTCCTAAATTGGACAGATTGTAATATTGCTCAATAAAGAATTGTTTCTAAAAAAAAAAAAAAAAAAAATATTGTCCTACTGATTTCATTTCCATCCATACAATATTATATTATTATCTACAAGAATCAGTTAGTTTTATCGGATTTTCATCACTCCCTTTTATAATTTTGTTAATAACATAATATTTTTTCTAAGATCTTTTGTTTTCCAATTTTACATAGTTTATATTTACAACATTCGTTTATATTACGTTCGTATGTAAATAAAATCGTTTTGCTCTTTTCACCTTAAGTTGGTTATCAAGTTCTTTTAAATAATATATTTATCTATGCTCTATCAATGATAATTACATGATATGGTTGACATTTTCAAATCTATAAAATTAAAGGTACTTAAAATATCGACAACTAAGCCCTGTCAGACTATTTCAATCCGAATGAAACATGATATTAAATTTTATATGGATGTACCGAATTAAATCAAAATCGTTAGAGCAGTTTTCGATAAAGCTGTAAAAAGATGCAAAATACATGGTATAAAATAACACTTCCGGTCAACCGATTTTGGTGAAAAGGTTGGTGTAACATCTCGGGCGTATAGTTAGTTGGCTCAAATATGAAATTTCATTTTGTGCGACTTTTCCCTATCGTGCACGACCTGCAACACAAAGAGAAACACAAATAAGACATATTTGCGTGACTTGGCTGTTTGGACTCAGGGGACTCTAAAACGTATATATCTGTTGAAAACTGTAATTCGAAAATGTTTACGATTGCCTTAATTTCCGTTACTATATATTTCATTTATAAGTAAGTGAAAGTAATAATAAACCGAAAGCATTTATATTAAGATGCTAATCAACATAATAATAAATAAACACATGCCCATACCACAAATACAGACCACAGCCAGTAATCGATAAAAAACAAAACAGATATTTTGCTAATTCTAAAGGAAGAAAAATATACAACGATTGTTGAAATGGGATTGCAATCAGATAAGTATTCACTGGGTAATAGCCGAAAATACCAGAATCTGGAGGTAAAGTTGAAGCGGCGATGCAAACTGAGAGTGCTTCCGTTAGTTTATCTCTACAAATGGCTTGATCCCAGATATGACTATAAACTCAATGAAGGAACTGGATCTTCCTCTCAACATTTTAAAAGAGATGGAGAAATCAGTGTTACTCGGTACTGAGAGTATACAATAGTTCCAAAAGTGATGAACATTAAAGGTTAACTTTCACTAGCCTCATTCATGACTGTGGTTAGGTAAGTGGTAAATCCAGGGAAAGTATAGAAAAAACAGGGAAAAAATATAGGAAGAAATCTGTAATTGCACGTAAAGCATAAATATATATATATATATATATATATATATATATATATATATATATATATATATATATACATATATATATATATTGTTTGATCAGTTCTCGACTGTTGATAATTTAAGTTTGTGTTGTTCTTAGGTTGCAGTCAATGAATAAACAGTTTTATCTATGCGACGTTTCGAGAATTTATTGTTCTCATAATCATGCAATTTTGGACAAAATAGTGTCTTAATTAGGCATGTTAAGCCTACAAGCTTTGAAAGAACACTCTTGTTCTTTGTAAGAACACTCTTGTGTTCTTTCAAAGCTTGTAGGCTTAACATGCCTAATTAAGACACTATTTTGTCCAAAATTGCATGATTATGAGAACAATAAATTCTCGAAACGTCGCATAGATAAAACTGTTTATTCATTGACTGCAACCTAAGAACAACACAAACTTATATATATATATATTTTTTTTTTTTTTTTTTTTAACCACTCCCTACGCCTATTTTTGTGAGTGGCCACCAGTTGGCTGACGGGTCTCACTTACCCGAGGAACAGGCTGTGAACGAATCCTCATTAATTTAAATAAAGACCCTTCAGAACTGGGATTCGTATTCACAACCTTTAGCGTGGGAGACAAGCGCGCTAGCCACTAACCCACGGGCCCCCTCATATATATATATATATATATATATATATATATATATATATATATATATATATATATATATATATATATATATATATATATATATAATCAATATATCAGCTGTGATTTTGAATTCAATTGTGTTTAGATCGCTTTCAAACACACTAAATAATCCATTTCTTTCTCTGCAGTGCTACTCTCAGTCCGCCCCTCCGATCTCTTGATCCCAATCTGTTCTTCGTCGTCTTTTCTTTCTCACGCCATTTTTTTTATAACTATCCAGTCCAGGTCCACTTCCTTTTTGCACCTTTTCCATTATATGTGGGAGCTGAATTATTTTTCTTTATTAGATTTTCTGTCTCGCCTTCTTATTACGAAAAAGTTTTGGAAGAAATCACTGTACTCATCAGAGCTTTCTCTTAAATCTTCACCTCACAGAGGATCTGCAAATGTCCTTGGACTTTTATTTCTTTCTTCATTTTGTCATTTAATAGAGGTAAAGTGCCCAGGATACAGTAATGACTATACTTTCTCAATACGATATTCTCCTTTTTTTAAATATCCTTTAACGCCTACTAGTTGGACCAGCGTAATCTAATAGTATTAGCCCACTCTGCTCCAGATTTTTGGATTTGAACCCCGGCTGAGACAAAATTATTTTATCCACAGAACGTTTGGGATATGGAGATCCCCTAAAGCAGACCCAGTCCCTAAGAAGTCGGTACAATGAATTGGGGGGGAAACCTGGCGGTTGAGCGTAATCTAGGCTTAGACCTGCTTGGCCGTGTAACAGTCCGTATCTCTAAATAAACTAAACCTTTTATTTTTACTTCCAAAAAATATCAACACTAAAACGTACCAAATAGAATAGTTTTATATCTTATTTATTACTATTTTTATATTTTTGGTGCAATGACTAAAAATAGAACCACACTCTTTCCCAAACTTGATAAATAGCAGTGTAAAATGTAAGCGATGCTAAAATGTTAAATCTGCCGCCATTTTGAAACCAAATGGGTGATAGTAACGTCTAGTTCCGAGGATCATTGGCTTTAACCTTGGTCTGAAAATTATTTAAAATTTCCTCAATAGTTTCAGACTAAAACTACTCACAGCTGGCGGCGAATAAACGAAATATTAGTATCTATATATCATGAAAAAGGAAATATTACATTTTAGGGAGACCAAATTTTACATTTTCCTCAACGACAACAACGATTAATTGTTTAAAAGAATACAGCAAACGCGTGGTTATTTAGATTGTTTCCTGTTCTAATGTTTTTTAATCTGAATTCGTAATGATTCAAATGATCTTTTCTTGAATGAAATTTTCTTTTGACTGCATAAATAACCGGCTAATATCAGATCAATGACCACACACTATCGGTTCAAAAACCTGAAAATTGAAAAGTGTCAGTTATAAGAGATGGGACCTGGCCTCGTTTAAATCTGACTGTTTTTTACCTTATCGATTTCTGATTATACATTTATATATTTCTGATTATATTAGGAAACTTTTTATGTCAGCAAAAATTTAAAGCTAAGGTGCTTTATTACATTTATCATGAGTATGTAAAGTCGACTGTAGAAACTATTATAGGTGGAATAGTCAGGAATCAGTCATTTTTTGAAAAGTTTTTAATTTTGCCAACGTTTCGGCCCAAGCTTGTGAGCCATCATCAGCGCATTTATGCTTGGACATGGCTCAGTAATGCCCTAATGATGGCTCACAAGCTTAGACCGAAACGTTGGCAAAATTAAAAACTTTTCAAAAAATGACTGATTCCTGACTATTCCACCTATATTACATTTATCATATTTGAAAAGTAGTTTTGTCCTGTTGGGTCTGCTGTGTACGTCGTATAATTTTTTATTATCTCGAAAGAGATCGATACGATCTAGTGCTCTACACAAAATTTAGCTGCACCAAAAATCCTTAAAAGTCTTATTTAGTTATTTTGACGTTTTCATTTTTTCATACGCAAACAAGTGTTTCGTCAATTATAGTAAATTATTTTCGACAGCAAAAAACTATTAAACTGATCAAAATTACAATTTCACATAGCCTCCCCTCTCCCCCACAAGGCTGAGATAACAGAATAAATAATATTCCACCACAGCCGAGATTCGAACCTAGGACTTTAGAGAGTAATAACTAGTACTGTATCCACTAGAGATGTAGTTCCCAACTGTTGGTCAGCGGACACCTTTGGGGGCTCAGAAGATATCCAAAGGGTGCACGAGATGACATTGGAAAATAATTTAAAATTGTCTTAATAGAGGTAAATAAAACGGTTTAAATATGGGTGATATTATTCCGGTTTTGGGGTACGCCGATGATTGGTACTGCTAGGTGAAGACACGGAAACCATACAAGTGCGTTAATAAAAACTGGTAAAGAAATATGACTCGAAATAAATACCGATAAGACGAAATATATGATTAGTAGCAGAAACGGTGGCGATCTTGATGATATCAATATTCCAGGACTTTTGAACACGTTGAGAATATAGTTGATAAATAGAGTTCGGGCAGGATACAATCGATATTAAGTATATTAAACGGAAAAAAAAGATTTGCAAATTAGGAGTAATATTGTCTAATAATAAGTTGGTAACATTAGTCCTTGCCCTTGAAAATATAATGGAGAAGGAAATTAAATAATACATATGTATCTACATGATTAGTCATGAAATTTAAAAAAATAAGAAACATTGCCTGTAATGGGAGAAATCAGTTGTTGCTTTTGATTCACATATAATTCTGAATCAGCACTCATGATAATTCATAATGATATTTGGTGTTAATAAAAAGTTTTCTAATAAACTTTGTAGAAACTCGGCGAGTTTAGCAAAATAGTACAAAAAATGTGCTATAGCAAACGTAGTGAGTACCCCTATTATTAAAATACGTAAAATATTAGTGAGGCCTTGGCTTTTAATAAGAATTAGACATGCTCTGTACAGAAACAAATTAAACATTTAAACAGATATAATACGAGATGTGATTAATAGCTAGTGGTCACTGGCAAGTGATAGCTACTGCACAATAACAATCTTAAAACTGGTCATTTTATAGCATTTCAAAAATAATAATCTGAAAGAACCGATGTGCCGCATCAGATAATGAAAAATATCAGATTTTTTAAGAGTATTTGAAGGAATACCTATCTTACATTAGATTTAGATTTTAGTAATTCGTGGACTGAAGTTAACTCCAAGAGCCTGGTTCTTTTTTACTTTCACTTACCTATATATAAACTATATAGTAAGGTAAAGTATTGCGAAAATTATAGAATTCCAGTTTTCAACGGAAATACTCGTTTTAGGGTCCCCAGAGCCCGAATAACCAAGTCCTACAAATGGGTCTCTGAGTATGTGTGTGGTAACTCAAAGTACTATGCGCGTAAACTAAAAGTACCATCAAACTGAAATTTCATATTTAAAAACAACTATATGCCCGAGATGTTACAGAAACTTTTTCATTAGAATAAGCTAACCAGGCGAGCAACTTTATACTATACATTTTGCACCTTTTTACGATTTTTTCAGAAACGGTTCAAACGATTTTGATTAAACTCGTTATATCGATGTAAAATTTAATGGGCTTAATATATCATGGATATTAATAATATCATGGAGGTTTCATTCTGATTGAAATAGTCTGATGGGGCTTAAATACCGATATTTTATAATTTTGTGGATTCTATAAAAATAACTATACCATCTTGTTACCATAAAAAACAGGCAAATATATAAGTTGAACGAATTCGATATCCAACTAAAGGAGAAAACTGAATAAAAAATATTTTTAATGCATTGTTTTCATTTTGAACATAATAACAGTAATATACCCTTGGAAAGCTAAAGATTTTAGAAAAAATATTTTCTAATACAAAAGCTTGTAAAAGTTGATAAAGAGTGATGAAAAGCCTATAAAATTAACTGATTGTTTCACTCATTTTTATCTCTAACTGTATTTGATAATTCTTTACTTGATTTTAAAAACGGAGGTAAGTGAAAGTCGTGTGCTGCCTGCAACAGATTTTTTTTAAAAATTCGGATTAACCTACTTGGTCATTTATATCATACTGAGTTTCGGTCGCAGCAGTATTTCGCTAGAATCATACACGATACTAGTAGCCCACTAAAAATATCTAATATTTAGGATTCAGGAACAGCTGTTTGGGACCCATGTGGAGCAGACGCACTTCAGGTCAGTCTTTCAGTTTTATTAACTTTTAACTGTTTTTCTTGGAAAAATAGACATTATTTTGTGCAATTTGGACAATTTAAGGGTGCGTGTTCCCTCACGAGAGTGATAATCGGTATATTAATTAGTAATTGGGCGAATACCTGTGCCTATTATAGGTGCTCAGAGCTTTTGGCTCTGTAGCGATGTCAGTTACCCCCATTATGTCCTCAGTTAATCCTAATGCCATGAAAATAACCAGTAATAGTCACAAAGAGATGGAAAACAAACAAACAAACTATAAAGTAACCCCTAACCTCAAACCCACAGAAATCAGCTATGCCAAAGCCACCGCATCTGAAAAGTTTTCTAAGCGAGAAAACGCTATAATATTGCACACTCTCCCAGGAATCAAACAGAAGGAGTATGTACTCAAAATTGCAGACCTAATCGACCCAAAATTTATCCGTTACACATCAAGAATTTCCAATTCCCGGTTCTGCATTCACTTCAGTAATAAAGAGTCAGTAGATAATATTCTTAGAAACCATAAATCAATAGTAATTAACGATAAGGAAATTCACATAAAACGGTTAATCAATCCAGCAAAACGTATTATAATTTCTAATGCTTGCCCTTCCATACCTCATGACACTATAGAAAATTAATTGAAAAAACTAGGATTGAGGTTAGTTTCGCCAATGCACTTTCTCAGGGCCGGGTACCAAGACCCACGTTTGGCCCATGTTTTAAGCTTTCGAAGACAGGTCTACATCCCACCTGAGGACCTGGCCAATCTCCCATCCTCACTGTTAATTAAATACGATAATGTACCCTACCGAATTTTTTTAGGTGAAGACATTGTCACTTGCTTTATTTGCAAGCAGCCAGGACATATCTCTACCGATTGCCCAGAGTGTGAGAATGATATAGATATATCTGAGCCCCAAAACAAAGAAAAGGAGGCTACATTAATTAATTTCAATTCTGAAATAATTAGTAGCGTCAGTGAAAAAATAAATACCGATCGCTCGCTACTAGATACACCAAATTATATTTTACCTAACATAGTTAATATAGTAGAGCCCAAGCTAGCCAGTAGCCATGACAACGCCAGCACGTCATCAGTGGCTAAGGCTGCCAGAGGCTGTCCAGTGGAGCTGTCGTCTGGTAGTCATGACAACCAGCTTACTAGCGGTGGCGCCTTAGATAACCCTACTCAATCGACTGCTCTCATTAATCCCAATGATTCAATATTACAACCTACCGTGGTTTCCGGCGTCAAAAGATGCCATTCTAGCTCAACCCCTTCTTCTGTATCAACTACCGAATTGAACCTAACCATTGATTCCCAAGAAGACACGGAAAACATTATTAATGTTGAAGACTTCCCATTAATGACCTCAACACAATCCATAGGTAAAAAATCGAAGAAACTTAAAAAAAGCGAAATAACCGATTATAAAATTAATTTTGAAAGTGCTAGGCAGACTATTGAAGAAAATAGGGAAAAATACCCAATAACATTTGAAGAGATGGTAACGTTTATCGAATTATCTCCAAATACCAAAAACATTAGTGAATTTATTAAGGAATTCACTAATAATACAGAGGGCCTAAGGGACATGTTAAAAGACACAAAAACACTGATAACCGACCGGCGATCAAAATTAAAAATTACAAAACTTTTGAAAAAACAGTGGGAAGCAACGGACTGTATAATTAACTCAGACGATAGCACAGACAATTAATAAATAGCTGATCTCTACGAAAATAATTACATTTATTTATTTTATTTTTTTTATTATGATGAACAATACCAACTCATTAATTATACAATGGAACTGTAATGGGTTCTACAAACGTTTTGAATATTTTAAAGTACTTCTAAATGAAGAGAAACCGCATTGCTGGTGTTTACAAGAAACCCATTTTTCGCAATCTCAGGTAGTAAATATAAAAGATCACGACATCTACCGTAAAGACAGAACAGATTGTAAGTCCGCTTGGGGAGGAGTAGCCATATTAGTTAATAAAGAAGTTTATTCAGAACCAATACAAATTAATTCCACTCTAGAAGTTGTAGCCGCAAAAATTTACAAACCTGAACCAATCACAGTTTGCAATATCTATATCCCACCGAGCCAAGATTTCACTGCAAATGATCTTCAAGCAATAGTTGATCAACTCCCAAGACCTGCGATCCTTGTTGGAGACCTAAATGGACATAACAAATTATGGGGTTCCACATTATTCGACTATAAAAATAGAGGGAGTGAAATCGAGAAATTTATTGAAACTAATGATTTTCTGATTCTAATCAACGACGGTTCTCCAACTCATTTCTGTGGTGATGGCTCTCTTTCTGCCATTGATTTATCGTTAATAGATGTTAAACTGCTTCATAAAGTGCATTGGGAAGTAAAGGAAATGTTGTACGGAAGCGATCACTTCCCAATCATTATAAAGTTTGACGGTAATACTGATTTGAAATTTGATGAAACTCCGAGATGGTTATTCAAGAGAGCCAACTGGGAAAAATTTTCCACACTGATAGAAAGGGAAATAGAAAAAAAGGAAAACTTATCAACTAAAGTGGAGGGACAAATATCTTTCCTTAACCTAACCATTATTGATGCTGCAAAAAAGAGTATTCCATACAAGATAGTATTCAACAATAGGCGCTTAGTTCCTTGGTGGAATGAGGAGTGCCGCATGGCAATAATGAACAAGAAGAAAGCTCTCAATAAATTCAAAAGAACAAAATCACCAGAAGACCTGAGTAATTTTAAAAAACTTAGATCGATCGCAAACAAGGTGTTGAGAGCAAGCAAAAAAAAATCATGGGAAGACTATGTTAGCTCCATTAATAGTAGTAGTAGTCTGCAAGAAGTCTGGAGAAAAGTGAATGCCATTCAGGGATCTAAAAAACGTGAGGCTATTTCTACAATCCAAACGGGAAACCAAATTATTACAGATCCATCTAACATAGTTGAAGCTTTTGGATCACACTTCTCATCCATGTCGAAAACTGACAACTATACTCCAGATTTCCAGCTGTATAAAATCGAACAGGAGAAAAGTACCATAGAATTTCGTACACAAGATTCGGAAAGTTATAATCACCCTTTTAATTTACCTGAATTGCAAAACGCCCTAAGAACATGCAAGGACAAATCTACAGCAGGGCCCGATCAGATCTCATATCTTTTTTTGAAAAAAATGCCCTTAAATGCCTTATCTTTTCTACTTTCTATTTATAATAGGATATGGACTACTGGGTTTTTTCCTAAAACATGGAAGAAGGCTTTAGTTATTCCAATCAAGAAAAATCACAAAGATATAAACATCAATAACTATCGACCTATATCGCTGCTGTCATGTCTTTCCAAACTACTTGAAAAAATGGTTAACAACCGTTTGATATATTATTTGGAAACACACAACTTTTTTTCAACATCACAGTATGGCTTCAGGAAAAATCACTCTGCTGTTGACCAAATATTAAAGCTTGAACATGAAATACAGACCGCTTTCTCTAACAAGGAGCACTTGGTTGCTGTATTCATAGATATACAGAAAGCATACGACACGATGTGGAGGTACAATGTTGTCAGGACTCTTTCAAACGAAGGCCTCACAGGGAGTTTGTTGATGTTTATTAATAATTTTCTCAAAGAAAGGACATTCCAGGTTAAAGTTGGACCAAATCTTTCTCAAACGTTTCAACAGGAGAACGGTACACCGCAAGGATCTCCTCTGAGTGTGACTTTGTTCCTTATCGCTATAAACAGCATAGCACGGACAACTTCGCCGGAAGTAAAATCTTCTTTATTTGCTGATGATTTCGCAATATACATAAGAAGCAAATCCTTGGAATATATTAAATGGAGCCTACAAAAAACATTGAAGAATCTTGAAGCATGGTCCAAAACTATAGGTTTCGGCTTCTCAAGCTCAAAAACAATAGCTGTGCACTTTTGCAGAAAAAGAAAATGTCAAACACATCCACCATTAACTTTATTAAATAAACCCATTACCTACGCCGGTACAATCAAATTTTTGGGTGTATACTTTGACCAAAAGCTAAACTGGTCTCAACACATCCATTATGTAAAATCCAAGTGTCAAAAAGGCTTAAATTTACTAAAAGTGCTGGCCAGTACCCAGTGGGGATCTGATCGACGTACGTTGTTGACAATTTACCGAACCTTGATCAGGCCTATACCTGACTATGGGGTTGTCGCTTATAGTTCAGCAAGCCCTTCAACTTTGAAACTATTGGATACAATTCACAACCAAGGACTTCGCCTCTGCATCGGAGCATTCAGAACAACACCCGTCGAAAGCGTCTATGTAGAGAGTGGTGAGCCCTCATTGGAAACAAGAAGAAAATACCTCTTACTGGCATATATGGGCACGTTGATGTCCAGAAAAAAACTCATCGCACATGATTTTACAGAACGTCCAATGGCAAGTGAAAAACACATTAATTTTAGTAAATGTTTCCATAGCAGAGTTAAAAAATTGACATCTGATTTAAAAATAACATTTCCAGAAATTTTTAGAATCCCATTGAGCTCAGTACCTAATTGGGTGCAAACAAAAAGTCAGATTGACTATAGTTTATCCGTGTTTCCGAAGCCCACAACGCCTCAGCACGTTTATCATCAACTGTATAAAGAGCGGGAAGAATTGTATTCCGATTACTTCTTTTGGTTCACCGATGCTTCCAAGTCAGATTCAGAAGTTGGATGTGCAATTATTATGGGCTCTAATTGTTATAGATATGTTTTACCAGAACCGAATAGTGTATATACTGGAGAACTATTCACAATCTGGAAAGCTATGACCATCATAACAAAACAGGAACACAAAAATCATCTGATAGTTACAGATTCTTTGAGCTCTCTGAAAGCAATAGAAAACAGGAACTCAAAAGATGTTTTGGTGAACAAAATCCAAGCCCTTGAGCGAGAATGCATTTTTTCAGGGAAAATAATACAATTCCTATGGGTTCCATCTCATTTGGGCATAGGAAAAAATGAGGAAGCTGACCAGGCTGCTAATAATGCTAGGATTGGTCCTGCTATTGATGTAATCCGAGTCAATAAGACAACAGCCTCGGACTGGCGAAACTATGCTAAGAAAACGATTTATGCTTCATGGGTCACCGAGTGGAGCAGAACAAAACAAAAATTGGGAAAAATTAAAGGAACTCCTGAGATCTGGAAAACATCAGAAAGAAGAAATCGTCGGGAAGAAGTGGTCCTGGCCAGACTAAGAAGCGGACACACAGCAATGACTCACACCTACCTTCTGAAGGGACTCAACCCACCGACCTGTAGGACGTGCCAGGCACCTTTGACCGTGGAGCATATCATCCTGCACTGCGAGGCCTACAACGGTGCAAGAAGAGAATTCGATATTGGCAACAAGCTAGAAATAGCTCTTAGTGATTGTGAAATGTGTGTGCAAAAGTTACTAAAGTTTTTAAAAAAAAGTAAACTCTACAATTTTATCTAATCCATTACACCATAAGACAAATTGTTTGTAACCCAACTTTTGTGAAATATTGTTAACTATTATGAGCTAAAAACTTAACTATGTATCATGCTAATGACCCTATAAGGGTAGATGCATATTTGTAAATAAATAAATAAATAAATTTAGGATTCAGGGGGTACTTGCTATTGAAATGATTGGTTGCAGGAGTCCGCGAAAAATGTTTTGGGGAAACACTGCACTATACCACGCCTCTCCCCTCACTACAAAACATAGAGGCTGGTATACCTCAGAAGGGCTGAAATTCTTGAATAAATAACTATTTTGCCAAAGGCGGGATTGGAACACAGGGCACAGAGATACAATAGAGTAGGCCTCTATCCACTACATTTTGCCGCTCCGAAACCTAAGGAAGACGGAGAAACAATTGAATAAAGTAAAACAAATCAACTAATACCTAATGAGGAACTATTTATTTATTAATTTTTTACACAACCAAAAGTTATAAAGTAAATATTGGGTTGTTTCACATGAAATGTCCGTTTTTATAGTTTCTGAAATACATAAAGGATTTTGCAGGTCTTTGTTGTTTTCTTCCGAATGTTTACATATTTAAAGTAAACAGTTACTATTCCTCTACCTTTTTATTATAAACATTAGCTTCCCAATCAATTACCAACTTTTTAGTATTCCTCCAAATATTAACATGGAAACACGCGATTTTCGAGTAATATTTTTGTACGAGTTTAAACTCGGCCAATCAGCAGCTGAGGCCGCTAGAAATATTTGCAAGGCGTTTGGGGAAGGGAGTGTTAATGAACGGACCATTCGCCGTTGGTTTGCTAAGTTTTCAGCTGGGGATACCGACTTGGAAAACTTGCCCCGAGAAAGACCTCCGTCCGTAATAGACAACGATGTCCTCAAACATACAGTAGAAGGAAACCCCTAACAAATAGTTAAAGGACTCTCAGCACAACTAAATGCAAGTGTGTCTACCGTTTCCAGACATTTAAAGTGTATTGGGAAAGTAGAAAAGCTCGATAGATGGGTACCTTATGATCTCACTGAGCGGCAGCTAGACCCCATGTTTCAAAACATACCGTGCAAAAATTGAAAGAGCTGGGCTACAAAGTTCTTCCGCACCCACCATATTCTCCCGACTTGTCTCCAACAGATTACCACCTGTTCAGGAATTTAGACAACTTCGTCAAAGGAAAACTTTTTGAAAATGACGATCAAGTGAAAAGTGCGTTTTCAGATTTTGTTTCATTTCAAACTTCAGAGTTTTTCAGTTCGGGGATAAAAAAGTTGGTGTCACGTTGGGAAAATGTGTAGAGAAGAAGGTAAATACTTCGAATAAAATTATCTTGTTTTCATATCGTATTTTTAATAAAAATTCTTTACCTTGAAAACGGACATTTTAAGTGACACAACTCAATAGAACATTCATTAAATATATATTATGAAATAATATTTTCTGTATTAAAATAATAAAATGCCATAATAAATAGGAAAAATGTTACAAATATTCTTATCATATAGGATGAGGAGATAAAGACGTGACCTACTGTAGAACCGCTCAATAACGCCCTGCCGCAACCAGCTTTTAGTTAGTTAGGAAGGGAGGGAGTTCCGGCTTCTTAGTTTACCACAACTTTAGCAAGTATACTTTAAAATTAATTCAGTACTAATACAGAAGTTAATACCTCCGCTTAGTACTTGAAACTCCAATCTGTTAAAGACTATTGAGTGAGTTCACCGAACATTTAAGATTATTTTTGCGTGACTTAGTTATTTATTCGAACTAAAGATCATACATATATATTTCTACTCCTATTATCAGAGAGAATTTTTTATAGTAGATAAGTCAATTTAAGTTATTTATAGTATTTGATTGGCTTATAAGTCCTTTCGGTTTTCCAGGATGAAATAAAACTCAATGTATTATAGACGTAACATTTATCTAGAATATATTAACGTTATTTAAAATGACTTTTTAGATTATTATGGCTGGAGTTTATAGCTAAAAAACTGATCCACGATTTGATGCCCTATTTCTTTCCATTCATGGAGTTCTGCAGGAAACTGAATAAATGGTAGTCACTTGGAGCAAGGTCTGGTGAATAGAGAGGGTGGGACAAAGGTTCCATCTAAGGCTCAATAAATTTATTGGGACTGACCAATTAGGTGTGCGGCCTAGCGTTGTCTTGGGGGAAAACAACACCCTTTCTACGTGTATTTGCTAGTTCTGGGCGTTCTATTGATTGATTCATTTTTTAAAATTTAAACGTTGATTTCTAAAGGGTACTAAAGGATATTTTTTACGAAATTTATATTTTTTACATATTTGTATTCTCTTCATTTGGTTTTATCTAAATCATATATTGGATTTTCCTAAAAATCGTAAAAAAAAATCTAAAATCTTATTTTATAACTCTCAAGTCCTTAAAAAGTGCGATTTAGAAAAGCAATGATGATACTAATCAGGCATGTAGTTTCGTTCCAAATCATACTAAAATATTTCATTACATAACTTTAATATTTTGTCATTAATATAGTAACAAAACAATTTAAGATTTCAATGAGAAAACAAGCATATAAATTGGTTTAATAATAAAGTAATGAGAGATTTTGGCGCTTTTTGTAAAATTTCCTAGAATGGATATAGTATCTTTTGGAAGTCAACGTCTCAATTGTGAGCATTGTATAAATAAATTGTTTGACCTGATGGCAATAGCTCATAGAAAATAGAACCCTTGGAATCCCATTAACTTCTTTTGATGCAATCCGGGTTTTGAAATTCTTATAGGAGCCTCACTACTAAGTTCCCAAGATTTTCCACAACTACATTATCCATTGCTTTATCTCCTATTACCAACCTTTTAAAAAATTGATCCTTTTGTTGCCTTTTCGGTTGTGAAAAACAAACAGAAATGCGATTAGAGAGTGAGGGACCAAAACGTTAAGGTTGGAAACATAGCCAAGCTTGTAAAAATGGTTTCTTACGCTTGTGTGCATCAAATTTAGGACCATATCAATCTCTTGCACTGATTGGGTGCGATTTCGATCAACAATGACATTAACATTGCTGGTTTCAATTACATGTGGGTGACCAGACCATTGAGCGTCGTTGATGTAAAAATATCCTGAATGAAATTTTACAAACCAATTTTACCAAGTGCATTGGGTTAAAGCATCATCCCCTTAAACACTGCAAATTTTTCTATGAGCTCCTGCTGCACACTTGGCTTTTTTTAAAATAACACAAAAAACTGATAATGAATGATATTTTCATCCATATTCACAGAGCAAATACAAACATAATATAATAATAATTATAATAATAGGCTTACCGAACCCGTAGGTTCGATGCCGATACCACCAAAGTCTGCCTACACAGACTCGTCCAATGTTCACCGTTCAAGCCCATGCCCCCGAAATCAGCCTTAACGCAATCCTCCCATCGACGCATCGGCCTGCCTTTCGGAGGCCTACCAGTCGGTTCAGCTAGTACCAACTTTCTTAGAATCCGTTCCTCACCGAGCCTAACCACTTTACGTGCTATCAACTCAATTATATTCACAGAATACAAGTTCCGCAATTCAATAAAAGAATTTATATGCCAAACCATTATTGTTCTAATTAAAGGTTTCCAAAAAAAATGTTAAAACTGAAAGACTGATTATCCATTAAATAAGAAAACAATACCACAAGTGAGTAAATCTTAGGTTATTTTTTGATTTTTCAGAACTACTGGGTGCACAATAAGTGTTTCAACTGTTCGCCGCGTACTAAAAATATATGTCGAAAAGAAAAACATGATACAAGAAGTCCGGATGATGTCTTTCAGCAGGCAAGGGAATAAGATGATGGGCTGAATGCTTACGACATTTTTAAAAATAAGGTGGATGAATTTAAATGTTCACAGATGAGAACTATACTAAAATACAGGGTTCCTATGGAAAAATTATGTTTTGGAGGAAACCAAATAAATAATTTAATATGTCACAGTAAAAAAACCTTGAGCGGTCAGTGATGGTAAGGGCTGTTTTTCTTTGAAAAATATTGATAAGTTTGGATTCATGGACAGAATTATTGATATATTAGCAGTATCGACGATTGAAATCTATATTTTTTTAATTTCTTTACAGTATTTTAGTTAAATATTCATGAAATCTATAAGTTTGACGTTTTACAGTTTTCTACAATAATAGATATTTAACGATTGACAGCTTTGTAGACATATATGTTCCTAATCATCCTTAATATATATGCCAAATTTATTTGGAAAAAGTTGTTTCTGAATCTAAAAAAATAAAGTTGTAATAACTCCTCATATGAATGAATGAATTGATGCTTTTATAATAAAAATACAGTATAAAGAATATATAAAAATAATTTGCGAAATTAAGTAAAGGATCCACTAAATAATCTTTTAATAATAAGATGCATAATTTAAATGTTAAAATATGTAAATAAACAGTTTTATGTTTTAATTCATACGAAATGTGAATATAATTTGCCTAATGGTAACCAAAAATTCGTACAATTAAGTATTATAATAAAGGAAAAAAATCCTTATTGTTTAAAATTGAGAGAAAAATTTGAATATAATATAAAAGTGAAAGTTTGGTAACAACTAATCGGTAAGTTAATTTAAACATAAAGAAGTTCCTAAATAAGAAAAGATAAATAAAAAATTCCAACTTTTGTTTTCGGGTGTTTCATTAGAAAAGTTCGTAAAATATGGCGAGATATTTTATTAGGTTAGGTAAGCTTTTTAATGATTAATTTCGTGTCAACTGCCCAATCGATTTCTTATCGAAATTTCATTTTAGTCATGTTTGTTCATGGTCTCTATCAGAGCTTTGAATTTCACACATCATCATTGTACATGGAAATATAGGTCGTTATAAATAGAGTTCAGGCAGGATACAATCAAAATTTTTAAACGAAAATAAAAATCGTTGCAAATTAGGAGCAATATTGTCTAATAATAAATTGGTAACATGGGCCATGGCATTAAAAACATAAAGCAGTACGAAATTAAATAATACATCACACTCAAATATGCACTCCTTAACTTCATTTTATTATATATTTATTTTCTTCCACAATTTGTTACATAGTTTTTCGACGTTTCGGGATTCTTTCCCCATTATCAAAACTTTTTTTTAAAACACTCACTTTATTTTACATTTATAGCTAACTGCTATGCGTCCACTTAGATGTTTATTGGCTGACGTTAAAAAATTATAAAAGAATAGAAACTAAATAATACTTATGTATCTGTATGATTACTCATAAAATTTAAAAAAAATAACAAACATTGACTGTAATGGAAGAAATCAGTTGTTGCCTTTGATTCACATATAATTCTGAAACAGCACTCGCAATAATTCATAATGATATTTGGTGTTAAAAAGTTCTCAGCGAGGCATTACTCAAAGAAGATTTTTGGAAGAAGAAAATTTGGAAAAGTTTTATTTTAACATATTTTGGTAATGAAACCACGTTTTTTTTTCTCGGGAATTCCTCGCCTTAAATTCGAAATATGAGTAACCAAATGTGATCAAACAAGACTTAGACATTCTTGTCTCGTCCAAATAAAATAAAAAGATAAATCATGGTTGGCATTTCGACATCGTAAGGCAGAGTGGCAAAGCCGATGAAAGATTACATAAATGAATCAAAATATGAAGGTATTGGGAAACATAGAAATAAAAACCAGGCCAGATTTTTTTTCCTAAAGAGTTTCGCAATGAGACTTGATCATCGGCTAAAAGCCAGAGTGGTAATTAAATTTACAAACAGATTTCATGTTCTAAATGCTGTTCCAAATATAGTAGATATAGTACTGTATTATAATAAATTTCATCATACAACAAGATGTTGCACTTATGTGATACATCGCTCATCAGAATAAATCATAAATCTCATATAGAGAGAGAATGGGAATATGGTTTTGATTTGAAAAGGGTACAGCTTCACCAACCACATATTTGTGCTAATAGGGGCCGTGAGAGTAACTAAAAATTTCACATTACGTAATGTATTTGTAATTAAGGATATTAATAATATTTAAAAATGCATTAAAATACGTCAAAGGAATACTCTGGACTGACAAATTGCATTCCTTGGAAAAAATTGCACGACCCATTTTAAAATACCCTCTGTTTTAATAACGACAGTTACGAAAACAAAACTAGAAGACATGAGAAGGATATGAGCAATTAACGAAGTACGGTTTAGCGTAGTTAACATTAATGGAGGAATTCTTAAACGTCACAGATGTTAATGTTTTGGCTATTTGTTAATGTTGGTGTTCGTCTCTAAAACAATGTCAAAGTTCTAAATGAAAAAACATGTCTCAAATAGCATCCGTTTGTGATCCAAATCAATCTAGATAGGCTATTTGAGAGGAAATGGAGTCGAGACTAAATCTTAAAGAACCCAACCTGTTGTTCCATTTTCACAATATCTCCTATACGCTACTAATAACGTTCAACACTAATAGCCCAGTAAAAAAATCTGGTGCGGCCAACACACGACTTTCACTTACCTCCATAGTTAAAATCAATGAAAGAATTTTCAAATACGGTTAGAGATAAAAATTAGTGAAACTATTAAAGAATTAATTAAATTGAATTTACATAGAAACATGTGTTTTATTAAAAAATCTATTATATTATTATCTTAAATAATCAGTTAGTTGTATGTTCATTTCATCACTCTCTATTAACTTTTAAAAGCTTGTGTATGAGATAATATTTTTTCTAAAATCTTTAGCTTTCCAATGGTATATAATACATGTATATTACATACATCTTATGTTCAAAAACGAAAAATTGCATTTAAAAAATATTTTTTTCTGTTTTCTCCTTTAGTTGGGTATCGAATTTATTCAATTTATATATTTACCTGTTTTTCATTAGCGTTAATAAGATAATATAGTTATTTTTATTGAATCTACAAAATTAAAATATCGGCATTTAAACCCTGGCAGATCCTATTAATTAGAATAAAACCTAATGATATTAAAACCCATTAAATTTTACATCTATTTAGCGAGTTTAATCAAAATCGTCGGAACCGTTTTCGAGAAAATCGAAAAAAGATGCAAAATGCATGGTATAAAGTGCCTCTTCTGGTAAGCTCATTTTGATGAAAAAAGTTTTGTCACGCCTCGGGCGTATAGTGGTCTTAAATATGAAATTTCAGTTTCATAGGACTTACCAGTAGATAAGAATTGCGGGAGCTGGTGCACTTTTTTGCGCAGCCAATCAGATGCCAGCATTTGGTCACGTGACCTATGGCGGGAGATTTGAATTTAAATTTCGACCGCGACCTAACCTTAACCACGCTGGTTCGCGCCATCGACCTAACCTAAACCACTAAGCCACGCCCCTTTTTAGTCACGTGACCCTTCATCAACCTAACCCAAACCACTAAGCCACGCCCCTTTTTGATCACGTGACCCCTGTTTGAGGGTATTAAGTCTTTATAAAGCATGAGTCTACCCGGCGTCCAGTTTCTTTTCCCTACGTTTTGGGCTAATTTAGTATTTATAAAGCATGAGTCTACCCGTCCGCCATTTTCTTTTATGACGTCAAAGTTTACAAAGCATGAGTCTACCCGACGTCCATTTTCTTTTCCCTACGTTTTGGGCTAATTTAGTCTTTATAAAGCATGAGTCTACCCGTCCGCCATTTTGTTTTATGACGTCACAGTTTACAAAGCATGAGTCTACCCGACGTCCATTTTCTTTTCCCTACGTTTTGGGCTAATTTAGTCTTTATAAAGCATGAGTCTACCCGTCTGCCATTTTCTTTTCCCTACGTTTTGGGCTAATTTAGTCTTTATAAAGCATGAGTCTACTCGACGTCCATTTTGCTCTCCCCACTCCTGCATTAGTTAACCAATCAGAGTGCCTAACTTGAGAGTTCCTCCCGGCTAGGTCCGATGGTCAAATTGTAATGTGTGCTTTTACGAAACCTTTCAAACTGTGACATAACCTTACTATTGTTTACATTTTTTGAAACCTCCCTTACTGTTACATAACCTTCTCATTGTTTACATTTTGCTCCCCCCACTCCTTCAATAGTTAACCAATGAGAGTGCCTAACTTGAGAGTTTATAAAGCATGAGTCTACCCGGCGTCCATTTTCTTTTCCCTACGTTTTGGGCTAATTTAGTCTTTATAAAGCATGAGTCTACCCGGCGTCCATCTTCTTTTCCCTACGGTTTGGGCGTGTTTAGTATTTATAAAGCATCAGTCTACCCGGACGCCCTTTTGTTTTTATGACGTCACCATTTAAATAATGTAAACCTGTTCGAGCATGCAGCGACATGTCGAATCATGTAGAAACAGATTTGTGCAAGTACAAACAGGTTTGAATCATGTTTAAACATGCAGGTAAGTGAAACGTAAACATGGACTTTGAACCTTCTTAGTGGCTTTAATATAAAAGATTGTTATAGGGCTTCTTAATCCTATACAGCTTTGAACTTTGATCTTTAATCCTACATTTTAAGTAGCGATAAAAATTTCCTTAAGCTTAAACGTAAACATGGACTTTGAACCTTCTTAATGCCTTTAATAAAAACATCGTTATACGGCTTCTTAATCCTGTACAGCTTTGAACTTTGATCCTTAATCCTAATATTTAAATAGCGATAAAAGGTTCCTTAAGCTCTTGGACTACGGTCTATTATTTTCCTATGTGTAATGATTTTTAATCCTATATAGCTTTGAACTTTGATTCTTAATCCTACTATTTAAATAGCGATAAAAGGCTCCTTAAGCTCTGAGACTTTGAAGCATTATTATATATATAAATATAATGCGGACCTTGTACGTTTCATGTCTTAGTATAGTAAATCCCTAAAGATTTAATCGTAAAAAAGATAAATTTAAGACGTCAATATCAACTTCGTACTGATAATTGCTTAAAGTATAAATATTCCTTAAGCTCTGAGACTTTGAACCATTACCCTCTTAAGTATATATATAAATATAATGCTGATTTTGTACGTTTTATCTCTTAGTATAGTAAAAAGATTTAATCGTAAACAAGATAAATTTAAGACGTAAATATCAACTTTGTTCTAATAATTGCGGAAAGTATAAATATATAATAATATAAAACTTGTACCTATTTCGGTAGGCGAATATAATTTTTTATATATTTTTTCAACCGTTTTAATTGTTTTCTCAACTTCTTAGACCATTTTTTTACCTTTTCTATGTATTATTTACTTATCATTAACAATTCTGCTTTAGAATTGCTATTTCGCGATGTTTTCGGAAGAGTTCGTCTCGGCCGGCTTCGGTCTTCTACCTCACCTAGTTGGACAATCTCTAATCCTTCCGAAAGAAATAAACAATGATATCGTTAATTCTATCGAAAAAACAACTAACTAGTGTTATCTCTTGCTAAGGTATTATCAATAATATAGCCGTGAATAATGATACACTACATCGTAATTATTTCGTATTACACGAGTTTATCGCATCATTATATAGTCGTTAAGTAATCAAAGTTTAGAACCTTTTTCAGTTCAATATTGAGCCTTCAACTCTTTGATTTTGAATTTTTAATCTTTAAAAAACATAATAAAAATAGTACGTTATGACAGAAAATTTCAATAAACACCTCTATCTAACTTTAACTAGTATACGACGCCCACTATTAATCACGTGACCTATGAACACATCCCCTTATTGTTCATGCCTTTTTCTAATCAGCTAATCAAATTGCTCCATTTTATGGATTTGAAAGTTCCTTCCGGCTAGGTCCGGTGGTCATCGCTAACCTACTAATTGTATTTATATAAATTCAATCAACATTTCGACCTAAACGTAACTAACATACAATTCCCTTTTTAATCACGTGACCCTGGGACCCTGTTCTTATCATTCATACCCATCTCTAATCGGTGCTCTATTTTAAGCATCTGAAAGTTTGATCCGGCGAAGTCCGATGACACTTTCTAACCTACTCATTGTACTTATATTTTACGCATGCAAAAGTTCCTCCCGGCTAGTTCCGATGGTACTCGCTAGCTTACTCATTGTACTTATAATTTAAATATCCGAAAGTTCCTCCCGCTTAGTTCTGATGATAATCGCGGACCCATTGTCAAGTTTACTTTCTTTTTTCTTTTTTTTTTAAGCCTTTCTAACTGTTACATAACCTTCTCAATAAATGAAAATTTAGTAGCATGTTCAATAGTATAATTTTCGGTAATATTTCTATACCTTTCTTATTCAATTTAATTGTCTCCTAACTTAGTCGCAGAACATACATTACCTTATAAAATATCCGCAAGAGCGCAGCACCCACTCTATTTTGTAATATGTCCAACAGGGTGCAGCTCCTATTCCTTTGGGATTGTATATGTTATCTTCCCAATAATGTTTTGTAGAGGCTGAGTGTGCCCAACCGCCATTTTGTTTTATGGCGCCACCATGTTTGAAGCATAAATATTTATATACACAATGATATAAAACTTCATTTTCGACCTATTACGGTCGGAAATTTATTTTTTATACATAATATTTTTAGCATTTACAATTGTTTTTGCGCCTTCTCAGACGGTTATTTACCTGTCCGGACGATTACTTAATTTTAATCAACAAATATGGTCTACCCAGATCTGGATTACCCTCATACTCGGAAAGCTTTGGCCTTCCCCCACTCCTTTTCATCCCAACATCGGTACACACCTCCTAATCCTTTAAGCCTTGGACTTTGAACAGATAATTCCTAAATTTTGTAAACAAAGGAGACTATAAATAGGGATGGTTTTCTAGGCCTCTTTCCCATTCTCTTTTACAGCCTCTTGAAAGATAATTTTAAACGTGTCAGTACTGTTTTATTGAACTGTTTTTCATTTTGGCTTTAAATTGTAGATCATTATAAGTTTTTCAACTATTTTCCATTTTTCTTTTACCCTTTGGATTTTCTAATTTATCTTTCTTATTTTTAGAAGAAATTTATTCATTTATTATTTGCTATTTGTTTTTTTTTTTGTTTTTTTTACGATTAATATTTTGATTATTTCATTTATTTTTAAGTTTATTAATTATATCGCATTTAATTTTTTTTTTTTTTTTTTTTATCATTCGTTTTCAATAATGGCATCAGGTAACAATAAGTGTGGATATTGTGATAGAAATTTCAGCCGAAAAGATAGCAAACTACGTCACGAAAAGTCATGCTTGACAACTCAGAAACGGCGTACATGTGTTTCTTGCGGCGAGATTTTTTCGTCTCTAAACCAACTCATGAATCATTTACGTCGTTGTCAGAGAGAAACTCCCCTTGTCATGACGAAACGAAGGCGGTTGGAAATGGCTATAGGGCCTTTATTTGAAATCGAGACAGCGTTTGGAGGGGATATTAAGACTTTTTACCTTCCATGTTCTGAACCAATTGATGCTGTGGAATTTCTCTGCCATCAGACTGAAACATTATATCGATTAATTACAGAATTTTTGGCGGAATCAGATGCTCCTCTAAAATTCAATCTAGTTCTAGAGGCCACTTATGAAAATATTAGTGGGGAGACGTGCGATAGGGCGTTTAAAACCAAAAACATAACAATATCCGAAAGTTCTTCGGTCTTGAACAGTCTCAGTGGAAGCTACTCGAAAATAGCTACCGAGATGGAGGATATGACAGTAAAGGGGAGCGGTTGGTTCCTTAAAAGTCTAGACGGACTTCTTCTAAGAGTGAATCGATTTAGGCCTCTAGGTGCCTCAAGTCATGATAAATAAACTAATTATTTAATGATTAAATTAAATGAATACAAACCAGTTTCTTTCTTTTCTTTATTATAAGAACATTGTTATATTTTTATTTACTCAAGTGAAATACTACTTTTGTCCAAGAGAAAAACTTATTATTTTCTTTCTTTATTTATTTTTTATTCAATAAAGGTTTAATTTATCACTTGTTAAGGTTTTACATAATTTTTTTATTATTTTAAAGATATGTATTCTTTATTGGTATTTATATTTATTTAAAAAATATACACACTTAAAAATATGGCCAAATGAAATAAGGTTTAAAGAAAGTTTTATATTATTTATCGTTCCGGATGCTGTTTAAGAGAGCTTTTTTTTTTTTTTTTTTTATTTTTGCTGATATAATATTGTTGTTTTTATTTTTAAACCAAAGTATGTATGTGTGATGGAATGGATGGGTCCCTGGCGTGGCTCTAAAGGCTCCTAAACCTAAAAGGAATGAGTGTTGTGGTTCCAAGAGAGGTTTACCAAAAACCTGGAAACCTTAACAAACAGATAAATAAATATGTGTTAAAAAATATTTATAACGATTTTATTCCAGCACACCTTCTCTATGCACTCACACCTTGACGAGGTGGGAAGGCTTACTTCTAAATTATATTTAGAAAACCAAGATGAGTGTAAAAAAAAAAAAATAATAAAAAAAAAAAAATAAATAAATAAATCATATGTAATTCCTTAAAAACAACTTAATATTTGTTAAGTTTTTACATTTTCTGTCATGAACTTTGAACTTTTTAATCCTTTTATGATATCAGGATAGGTGAAGTGGCCTTTGAACCAGTAATTCTCAGCCATCAAACATTGTTATTATTTCTCTATATTTTTAATAATTTTGACTTGAAAAAATGAGGAATCATTTTTTTATGAAATATATAGGTCTTTATTAATAATTTAATGATATAATATTTTAGTAACACTATTGAAAATGGGTACAAAGGGGAAATAAAAAAAATAAAAAAAACGGCATAAGGAAACAAAAAATATTTATTATATCCAAATACTGTTATGTACAGCAAATAAAACACCATTAAATAAATGAAATTTCATCTTTAAAACAAACTCTCCCTTTATATATTAATGATATCATCTCATTATTATTGTTGAAAGCTACAATCTCTTCATCCGACATCTTAAATCTTTTAGGAAGATATACTCTGATTGTATTATCATGATCCTTCAACGTGGCGACCAACGCTAACCCTAATTTGGTCTTAAGATGCTCCAATTCCGCTATGATGTATGGCCGCCCGATTTCAATATCCTTCAGTTTACACACTAAACGAGCGTCATCGTTTAAATGATTCAATAACTTTTTGAAGTCCCTCGCAGAACTAAAAATAGAGAAAAAAACAAAACAGGTGTTTAGGATAAATATGGTAAGAAAAAAACTCTATTAAAAAAAAATAATAATAATGAGATATTATT
The DNA here is from genome assembly GCA_023052935.1 of Piezodorus guildinii. Classification (NCBI taxonomy): domain Eukaryota; kingdom Metazoa; phylum Arthropoda; class Insecta; order Hemiptera; family Pentatomidae; genus Piezodorus; species Piezodorus guildinii. Next base: position 41,010,479 of record CM041292.1, on the reverse strand, counting down.
AAAGTAATAAATATACTTACGAATTCATGACGATTGATATGATGATGATGTAAAACAATATGCTACGACCGGATGCTAGAACGAAAATGAATCCCTAGGTACTCACTCGTCAAGGACTATTAGTTGTGTGCATGCACGCTAGTTGCGCATGCGCTAACCCCCTCCCTTCTTCCCCCTCCACCAACCTCACTCCTACTCTTACCATCACTCGTCCAATTTCAAACAATCATTTTCACGATTGTCAATTCTCTGTCACTAATTAGGACATTATTTTTTGTTAATATTCATATTTGATATACTCTCTCTCTCTCTCTCTCTCTCTCACTCTCTCTCTCTCTCTCGAAATTCAATAATTCATTAAGTTATTGGAAACATCAAGACTCTCATGTAGAATTAGATCGTGAAGGTTTTTATTCAGCATATCGCGATTAGGAAATCTTCCAGAAATATAAGTTGCTAAACATCAACGTATAAGCATTTGATGCTAATTGGAAATGTAATAACCACTGATTATCATGAAACTGTTAGTAAAAATAAGGAAGAGCATAAAGTCCAGCGGAGAGATAGGATGAGAATTCATCAGATGAAAATTTGTCAACTATTTGATAGTCAATATGATCCAATCTTCCTAATATTTACACTTTTATAGCATTATTGTCCAACGATTGCGAATAAAATATACAACTAATGTGTTCATGTAGACGACTAGCGTTCGTTTCACGGGTGAGCCAGGGAGTAAGTTCCTGATCTTCAATATTAGGAAATTGTACCTGTAAGACCACGAACCTCATAGAATAAGGTTATAGAACTTAACCTTATATAAATCATCCCCAATCGTTCGTACCTCTCAACAGTAGTGAGATAATAATAGGAATATCCATTAATAAAACCTTAGAAAATATAAAAACATGCATTATTTTAAGAACGATTTCGCAATCGTTGGACAATAATGCTATAAAAGTGTAAATATTAGGAAGATTGGATCATATTGACTATCAAATAGTTGACAAATTTTCATCTGATGAATTCTCATCCTATCTCTCCGCTGGACTTTATGCTCTTCCTTATTTTTACTAACAGTTTCATGATAATCAGTGGTTATTACATTTCCAATTAGCATCAAATGCTTATACGTTGATGTTTAGCAACTTATATTTCTGGAAGATTTCCTAATCGCGATATGCTGAATAAAAACCTTCACGATCTAATTCTACATGAGAGTCTTGATGTTTCCAATAACTTAATGAATTATTGAATTTCGAGAGAGAGAGAGAGAGTGAGAGGAGAAGAGAGAGAGAGAGAGTATATCAAATATGAATATTAACAAAAAATAATGTCCTAATTAGTGACAGAGAATTGACAATCGTGAAAATGATTGTTTGAAATTGGACGAGTGATGGTAAGAGTAGGAGTGAGGTTGGTGGAGGGGGAAGAAGGGAGGGGGTTAGCGCATGCGCAACTAGCGTGCATGCACACAACTAATAGTCCTTGACGAGTGAGTACCTAGGGATTCATTTTCGTTCTAGCATCCGGTCGTAGCATATTGTTTTACATCATCATCATATCAATCGTCATGAATTCGTAAGTATATTTATTACTTTAATAATATCTCATTATTATTATTTTTTTTTAATAGAGTTTTTTTCTTACCATATTTATCCTAAACACCTGTTTTGTTTTTTTCTCTATTTTTAGTTCTGCGAGGGACTTCAAAAAGTTATTGAATCATTTAAACGATGACGCTCGTTTAGTGTGTAAACTGAAGGATATTGAAATCGGGCGGCCATACATCATAGCGGAATTGGAGCATCTTAAGACCAAATTAGGGTTAGCGTTGGTCGCCACGTTGAAGGATCATGATAATACAATCAGAGTATATCTTCCTAAAAGATTTAAGATGTCGGATGAAGAGATTGTAGCTTTCAACAATAATAATGAGATGATATCATTAATATATAAAGGGAGAGTTTGTTTTAAAGATGAAATTTCATTTATTTAATGGTGTTTTATTTGCTGTACATAACAGTATTTGGATATAATAAATATTTTTTGTTTCCTTATGCCGTTTTTTTATTTTTTTTATTTCCCCTTTGTACCCATTTTCAATAGTGTTACTAAAATATTATATCATTAAATTATTAATAAAGACCTATATATTTCATAAAAAAATGATTCCTCATTTTTTCAAGTCAAAATTATTAAAAATATAGAGAAATAATAACAATGTTTGATGGCTGAGAATTACTGGTTCAAAGGCCACTTCACCTATCCTGATATCATAAAAGGATTAAAAAGTTCAAAGTTCATGACAGAAAATGTAAAAACTTAACAAATATTAAGTTGTTTTTAAGTGAATTACATATGATTTATTTATTTATTTTATTTTTTTTTATTATTATTTTTTTTTTTTACACTCATCTTGGTTTTCTAAATATAATTTAGAAGTAAGCCTTCCCACCTCGTCAAGGTGTGAGTGCATAGAGAAGGTGTGCTGGAATAAAATCGTTATAAATATTTTTTAACACATATTTATTTATCTGTTTGTTAAGGTTTCCAGGTTTTTGGTAAACCTCTCTTGGAACCACAACACTCATTCCTTTTAGGTTTAGGAGCCTTTAGAGCCACGCCAGGGACCCATCCATTCCATCACACATACATACTTTGGTTTAAAAATAAAAACAACAATATTATATCAGCAAAAATAAAAAAAAAAAAAAAAAAAAGCTCTCTTAAACAGCATCCGGAACGATAAATAATATAAAACTTTCTTTAAACCTTATTTCATTTGGCCATATTTTTAAGTGTGTATATTTTTTAAATAAATATAAATACCAATAAAGAATACATATCTTTAAAATAATAAAAAAATTATGTAAAACCTTAACAAGTGATAAATTAAACCTTTATTGAATAAAAAATAAATAAAGAAAGAAAATAATAAGTTTTTCTCTTGGACAAAAGTAGTATTTCACTTGAGTAAATAAAAATATAACAATGTTCTTATAATAAAGAAAAGAAAGAAACTGGTTTGTATTCATTTAATTTAATCATTAAATAATTAGTTTATTTATCATGACTTGAGGCACCTAGAGGCCTAAATCGATTCACTCTTAGAAGAAGTCCGTCTAGACTTTTAAGGAACCAACCGCTCCCCTTTACTGTCATATCCTCCATCTCGGTAGCTATTTTCGAGTAGCTTCCACTGAGACTGTTCAAGACCGAAGAACTTTCGGATATTGTTATGTTTTTGGTTTTAAACGCCCTATCGCACGTCTCCCCACTAATATTTTCATAAGTGGCCTCTAGAACTAGATTGAATTTTAGAGGAGCATCTGATTCCGCCAAAAATTCTGTAATTAATCGATATAATGTTTCAGTCTGATGGCAGAGAAATTCCACAGCATCAATTGGTTCAGAACATGGAAGGTAAAAAGTCTTAATATCCCCTCCAAACGCTGTCTCGATTTCAAATAAAGGCCCTATAGCCATTTCCAACCGCCTTCGTTTCGTCATGACAAGGGGAGTTTCTCTCTGACAACGACGTAAATGATTCATGAGTTGGTTTAGAGACGAAAAAATCTCGCCGCAAGAAACACATGTACGCCGTTTCTGAGTTGTCAAGCATGACTTTTCGTGACGTAGTTTGCTATCTTTTCGGCTGAAATTTCTATCACAATATCCACACTTATTGTTACCTGATGCCATTATTGAAAACGAATGATAAAAAAAAAAAAAAAAAAAATTAAATGCGATATAATTAATAAACTTAAAAATAAATGAAATAATCAAAATATTAATCGTAAAAAAAACAAAAAAAAAAACAAATAGCAAATAATAAATGAATAAATTTCTTCTAAAAATAAGAAAGATAAATTAGAAAATCCAAAGGGTAAAAGAAAAATGGAAAATAGTTGAAAAACTTATAATGATCTACAATTTAAAGCCAAAATGAAAAACAGTTCAATAAAACAGTACTGACACGTTTAAAATTATCTTTCAAGAGGCTGTAAAAGAGAATGGGAAAGAGGCCTAGAAAACCATCCCTATTTATAGTCTCCTTTGTTTACAAAATTTAGGAATTATCTGTTCAAAGTCCAAGGCTTAAAGGATTAGGAGGTGTGTACCGATGTTGGGATGAAAAGGAGTGGGGGAAGGCCAAAGCTTTCCGAGTATGAGGGTAATCCAGATCTGGGTAGACCATATTTGTTGATTAAAATTAAGTAATCGTCCGGACAGGTAAATAACCGTCTGAGAAGGCGCAAAAACAATTGTAAATGCTAAAAATATTATGTATAAAAAATAAATTTCCGACCGTAATAGGTCGAAAATGAAGTTTTATATCATTGTGTATATAAATATTTATGCTTCAAACATGGTGGCGCCATAAAACAAAATGGCGGTTGGGCACACTCAGCCTCTACAAAACATTATTGGGAAGATAACATATACAATCCCAAAGGAATAGGAGCTGCACCCTGTTGGACATATTACAAAATAGAGTGGGTGCTGCGCTCTTGCGGATATTTTATAAGGTAATGTATGTTCTGCGACTAAGTTAGGAGACAATTAAATTGAATAAGAAAGGTATAGAAATATTACCGAAAATTATACTATTGAACATGCTACTAAATTTTCATTTATTGAGAAGGTTATGTAACAGTTAGGAAAGGCTTAAAAAAAAAAGAAAAAAGAAAGTAAACTTGACAATGGGTCCGCGATTATCATCAGAACTAAGCGGGAGGAACTTTCGGATATTTAAATTATAAGTACAATGAGTAAGCTAGCGAGTACCATCGGAACTAGCCGGGAGGAACTTTTGCATGCGTAAAATATAAGTACAATGAGTAGGTTAGAAAGTGTCATCGGACTTCGCCGGATCAAACTTTCAGATGCTTAAAATAGAGCACCGATTAGAGATGGGTATGAATGATAAGAACAGGGTCCCAGGGTCACGTGATTAAAAAGGGAATTGTATGTTAGTTACGTTTAGGTCGAAATGTTGATTGAATTTATATAAATACAATTAGTAGGTTAGCGATGACCACCGGACCTAGCCGGAAGGAACTTTCAAATCCATAAAATGGAGCAATTTGATTAGCTGATTAGAAAAAGGCATGAACAATAAGGGGATGTGTTCATAGGTCACGTGATTAATAGTGGGCGTCGTATACTAGTTAAAGTTAGATAGAGGTGTTTATTGAAATTTTCTGTCATAACGTACTATTTTTATTATGTTTTTAAAGATTAAAAATTCAAAATCAAAGAGTTGAAGGCTCAATATTGAACTGAAAAAGGTTCTAAACTTTGATTACTTAACGACTATATAATGATGCGATAAACTCGTGTAATACGAAATAATTACGATGTAGTGTATCATTATTCACGGCTATATTATTGATAATACCTTAGCAAGAGATAACACTAGTTAGTTGTTTTTTCGATAGAATTAACGATATCATTGTTTATTTCTTTCGGAAGGATTAGAGATTGTCCAACTAGGTGAGGTAGAAGACCGAAGCCGGCCGAGACGAACTCTTCCGAAAACATCGCGAAATAGCAATTCTAAAGCAGAATTGTTAATGATAAGTAAATAATACATAGAAAAGGTAAAAAAATGGTCTAAGAAGTTGAGAAAACAATTAAAACGGTTGAAAAAATATATAAAAAAATTATATTCGCCTACCGAAATAGGTACAAGTTTTATATTATTATATATTTATACTTTCCGCAATTATTAGAACAAAGTTGATATTTACGTCTTAAATTTATCTTGTTTACGATTAAATCTTTTTACTATACTAAGAGATAAAACGTACAAAATCCGCATTATATTTATATATATACTTAAGAGGGTAATGGTTCAAAGTCTCAGAGCTTAAGGAATATTTATACTTTAAGCAATTATCAGTACGAAGTTGATATTGACGTCTTAAATTTATCTTTTTTACGATTAAATCTTTAGGGATTTACTATACTAAGACATGAAACGTACAAGGTCCGCATTATATTTATATATATAATAATGCTTCAAAGTCTCAGAGCTTAAGGAGCCTTTTATCGCTATTTAAATAGTAGGATTAAGAATCAAAGTTCAAAGCTATATAGGATTAAAAATCATTACACATAGGAAATAATAGACCGTAGTCCAAGAGCTTAAGGAACCTTTTATCGCTATTTAAATATTAGGATTAAGGATCAAAGTTCAAAGCTGTACAGGATTAAGAAGCCGTATAACGATGTTTTTATTAAAGGCATTAAGAAGGTTCAAAGTCCATGTTTACGTTTAAGCTTAAGGAAATTTTTATCGCTACTTAAAATGTAGGATTAAAGATCAAAGTTCAAAGCTGTATAGGATTAAGAAGCCCTATAACAATCTTTTATATTAAAGCCACTAAGAAGGTTCAAAGTCCATGTTTACGTTTCACTTACCTGCATGTTTAAACATGATTCAAACCTGTTTGTACTTGCACAAATCTGTTTCTACATGATTCGACATGTCGCTGCATGCTCGAACAGGTTTACATTATTTAAATGGTGACGTCATAAAAACAAAAGGGCGTCCGGGTAGACTGATGCTTTATAAATACTAAACACGCCCAAACCGTAGGGAAAAGAAGATGGACGCCGGGTAGACTCATGCTTTATAAAGACTAAATTAGCCCAAAACGTAGGGAAAAGAAAATGGACGCCGGGTAGACTCATGCTTTATAAACTCTCAAGTTAGGCACTCTCATTGGTTAACTATTGAAGGAGTGGGGGGAGCAAAATGTAAACAATGAGAAGGTTATGTAACAGTAAGGGAGGTTTCAAAAAATGTAAACAATAGTAAGGTTATGTCACAGTTTGAAAGGTTTCGTAAAAGCACACATTACAATTTGACCATCGGACCTAGCCGGGAGGAACTCTCAAGTTAGGCACTCTGATTGGTTAACTAATGCAGGAGTGGGGAGAGCAAAATGGACGTCGAGTAGACTCATGCTTTATAAAGACTAAATTAGCCCAAAACGTAGGGAAAAGAAAATGGCAGACGGGTAGACTCATGCTTTATAAAGACTAAATTAGCCAAAAGTAGGGAAAAGAAAATGGACGTCGGGTAGACTCATGCTTTGTAAACTGTGACGTCATAAAACAAAATGGCGGACGGGTAGACTCATGCTTTATAAAGACTAAATTAGCCCAAAACGTAGGGAAAAGAAAATGGACGTCGGGTAGACTCATGCTTTGTAAACTGTGACGTCATAAAACAAAATGGCGGACGGGTAGACTCATGCTTTATAAAGACTAAATTAGCCCAAAACGTAGGGAAAAGAAAATGGACGTCGGGTAGACTCATGCTTTGTAAACTGTGACGTCATAAAACAAAATGGCGGACGGGGCAGACTCATGCTTTATAAATACTAAATTAGCCCAAAACGTAGGGAAAAGAAACTGGACGCCGGGTAGACTCATGCTTTATAAAGACTTAATACCCTCAAACAGGGGTCACGTGATCAAAAAGGGGCGTGGCTTAGTGGTTTGGGTTAGGTTGATGAAGGGTCACGTGACTAAAAAGGGGCGTGGCTTAGTGGTTTAGGTTAGGTCGATGGCGCGAACCAGCGTGGTTAAGGTTAGGTCGCGGTCGAAATTTAAATTCAAATCTCCCGCCATAGGTCACGTGACCAAATGCTGGCATCTGATTGGCTGCGCAAAACAGTGCACCAGCTCCCAGAATTCTTATCTACTCTTACCGTTTCCGCCCGGGAGTTACCACACACACACACACCACAGACCTTTTTGCGGGGCTTGGTTATTTGGACTCAGGGGACCCTAAAACGTGTATTTCCGTCGAAAACTGGAACGATGCTTTAAAAAACAGTTTTTATCTTTTTTCCTGTAACAGGAAAAAGTGTAGGTTGGATAAATAGAAATAGGTTTTTGCACGATATTATATTTATGTTAGGTAGGTACATTTCAAATAAACTACTGTAAAATTTAATATACATAAATAAAAATGTATATTAGAGAAGTGATTTAGTATATATTGATTAGGTGAAACGCATTTTATCTTCTTGGGGATGTGATTGAAGGCAGGAAGGAGATATTTCTTGAGACGGTCCGGGTTCTTTAAGAAACGAAGGGTCTTGTATGGGATAAAGTTAAGCGGTTAGCGGTGGCATTTGATTTATCATTCCATCTAGCTCCGACACTTTCTTAGGCTTTAAGACTTGAAATTTGATGCTGTACAACTTCCATTCTATGACTTTTTTCGATTTGGATAGTTGTTTTAAAGTTAGTTAAAGCTGTCCTTTAGTGACCGAATTGGGGTTATCAACAAAAATGGAAGAATTAACCTATTTCTGACGAACTATTGCGACAATATCACTGAACCAAATCAATATCTAAGGTGAATTTTGGAAGGGAAATTTAACGCTAGTTTATTTTGAAGTAGAGATATTTTCTAGAGAAAGCACCGTTTTCGAGGAGAAAAACTTAAAAAAAAAAACACGCAAAAATCGAGGTTTTTCGAGACGTTAAGCTCACCACCTGCGATGTTGCATATTCAGATTACTTTCATTTAGGACCATTAAAAGGTTTTAAAATGGTTTCAAGCTTTGTCTGAATTAATTCTCACAAATATCCTTATTTTATTGGTCTATAAGGTAATATAGATGTGAAAGCAAACACTTCAAATATCAAAGGAGGTAAAGTGTGAATGGATGAAGAAGTTTACGAGCGAGATTATTACCCAATTAATTTGAGGAGTAATCACTCTCGTAAACAATAGAAGTCAGTTAAAAATTTCAATTTGGTGAACTCGAAAATTAAAAAAAGTCCCGTTGTCTAGCAACGAAAGAGGAACAAAAGTTTGAAACCAAATAATTACGAGTACGTACGAGGGTGAATAAAAAACAACATGGAAATAGTCGATATCTTCGTAGCACTAATAGCTACAACAGATTATCAACTTATGCTTCGAAACATTTTCAGAACAGAATTCGTGATAGATGACAGCTTGATTTTTTGTTCCAGGAAGCAAGAATGCGAAACTCAATTATGGACTCAAATATAATTTTAGGGCCACCAGATTCGTATTTATTTATTTATCATATTAGTATGGAATCCATATTCACCCTCATAATAGTGAGAGCAATAAATTACCTAAATTCACGAATTTAGAGGAATAGTTTTAATAATGAGTGTTAATATTATTTCAAACTAACTATGAACGGTTCATAACGGGCTATAAACCCCTAGTTAAAACTAATAGGTATAAAGTTATAGTAAATTCTGTGTGCTTAATTAGGCAGTTTCTATGTGCTAAGTCTCTTAGGAAAAATGAATATAAAATTTACTAGTTTTGAATGTTCTGTAAATCATTGTCAGCTCCTTTAAAATCTGATTTAACCATTTTTGAGGAACATCGCAACATTGTTGATAGTCACAAATCTTTCAAGGTCAAAAACATTTAAATAAATTTTATGTAATTAATATATTCAAAAGAGACGATATACCTTTTAAGTTCCATTCTGTCTTAGCTTATTTTAAGTTAGTAGTAACTTTGTTCGCCTTAAATTTATGACGGTTATTTATGTTTACTTACTTCTTAAAACTTAATTCATACCATGCCTATCATATCTATAACAATCTTGGAGCATTTTTAAATTTCATATACACTCTCAATATTATATGTTTTGTTGAAGTAATACATAAAATTATCGGTCGATACTGACAAATTTCAGTTTTATCAGGGAATTCGACAATTTTACCTATCAACTTTGGGATACTATTTAAATCAAATAGATATGCCTTGATGACAGGTAGGATGAGAAAAGTTTTTGTCTTACTTAGAGTGGCGATGAGGGCAAAGGGCAGGGTCACCTTATCCGACTAAAACCACCTCGCGACTGAGCGGAATCGAGGCAGTGGGACTTCTCCCTCCCATGGCCTTTAAAATACTGAAGGATCGATACGGCCCATGTGTATTGTACATCTTTATTATTAGTTCACGAACTCAACGTTCATTATTGATTAACATAACTACATTTGCTTACAATTATTATAGCCTTCGTAATATTGCGGTGTATCTAGATGTCTTTTTGTCATTTTTATATATTTTTATTATAATCATTAAAATTAAATTAACAAAACACTCATACATTTTTTCTCTATCTTCAAAAATAACTGAGTTATTGAATTAAATCACTTTCAATCGGCCGCCTTATTAAAAACAAAACAAAAAAAAACAACACAGCTGATATCAACGACTAGATGTTAGGATCATCGTTCCATAGACGTTTGTAGCGAATTTAAAAAAAAATTGGTCTAGTAGTTTCGGAGAAATACCGCGGACGGCGGAAAAATGGATTTTTTTTATTCCTTTGTGTTTTAGATTGACCATATAAGATGATTTTAATTTTTTTTTTGTATTTATCTCTTTGTTCATCGCGTAGTCTTGATCTTGAAAATCTTTTAGATTTTTCTCTATCTTCAATGATAACTGATTTTTGGTGGAATTACATATATTATAATTTTTTACTGGAATATACATTTGGATTTTTTTTTTTTTTATCGTGCTTTACTGATTCTAAAGCTCAATACACATTTTTCTCCATATTAAAAAAACTGAGTTATGGGCGTACATATGGGTGAAATTTCAATTTTTTTCTTTTCCTTTTTCTCTTTTTTAAAAAATTATTCTCGGTTATTTGGTTAAAAAACACTAATGATTTTTTATCATTGAAAACTGTATCTCTGAAGATAACGTAGTTACAAGCGTATATATATAGGCGAGATTCGATTATTTTAAAATTTTTCCTTTTCTTTTTTTGCGCTTTACTAATTCTAAAACTCTATACATACTTTTCTCTATCGCCAAAAAAAAGAAAAAAAAAAAGAATACATTTAGTAAATGTGATGAATTATGATATAAGCTTGATTTAGCCTTGTGAAGAAACTAGCAATATTGGTAGCCCTTCAGTGTTTATTTAAAGCAGTAGGTCTCGAGGCCTTTGTCTTTTCATTCGCCTCGGAGGATTATTAGGAATAGAATGAGAAAAGATGTTGCATACAAGTGGGTTTGGGTGGTTGGTAATTTGGAGTGAAAGGTAGTACATGGACCTCGTGCAAAATCTGCAATATTGGAATATTTAGGTCTTATGGATTATTTATTGGTGACAAAGTAAGGGACATTTAGAAGTTAACGGAGGATTTTGGATTGCAAGGATTGGGTGCGGGAGGAATTTGATGGTTTGGTGAATCCTTATAGTTCAATTCCATATGTCCGAATGGGCCTTAGTATGTTAATACGAGGATAAGTTATTTTATTGTAGTAGGTAGGAAGTTTTGAGCGTTTGTCAAGTAAATGCTGTAATAAACGGCATTTGCGGGTTGTTTCTTGTCGTTTTAGTCTAGGGTGAGGATTCCAAGTAAGACGTCTGTCAAGATGGTGTCCTAGGTACAGGATTTGTTCAACTGAGGTAAATGGAATATTGCCCAAGGATAAAGTGGGACAGCTAGACGTAGGTTCGCGGCGAAGGGTAAAGCCAATTTATTTTGATCCTCCACTTAAGACACCATTCTTCAATAGAAGTAATTTAAGACTGAAGAGTTTGAGAATCAACAGTTGGGTCATTGTTTACTTATAACACACGTATCATCGGCGTAAGTAGTGAGAACATTGAACATTGCTAGGACGAATTAGAATATCAGCTGTATATATGGTACAAAAATTGGGCCCAAATACTACACACCGTACAGTAAAGTACACCGGTGGGCTGAGAAACTGTGGATGAGAAGTAAATGTTATGGCTTACTTTAAAGGTTCTGTATGTGAGGTTGGAAAAGATTAATAAGGACGTAGAAGAGAGAAAGTGGCGAAGTTTGCTGAGTAGTCCTGGGTGCCAAACTCGATCAAAAGTCCGTTTCACGTCGAGAAGACTCTAGTGCAATACATCCCGCACTCCAATGTGGAAGACATAACATCCACAATGACACATTTGTATAATGGAGTGGAATGAGCGAAATCTAAACTGGTGGTCAGTAAATTTTGCATACAGTTTTTTTTTGTTCAAATTCATAATTTTTCCATCAAATTCATAATTTTGGTTTATTATTTTAGATAATCAACCTTTGCAATCGACCAAAAAAAAAAAAAAAAAAAATTACCCCTGCTCAAAATATGAGAGCTTACGTTTCAAGATGCGTAGAATCCGAATAACGAATAAAAAAATCCGTTTGTCCGCCGTCCGCGCCGTCCGTAACTACTGGACCGATTTTTTTTAATTCGCCACAAAAATACTAGTCCATTCAACGATGATCCTAACGCCTAGACGTTGATATCAGCTGGTTAGTTTTAAAATGGCGACCGATTAAAAGGATTTTATTCAATAACTCAGTTATTTTTGAAGATAGAAAAAAAATTTATTAGTATTTTTTAACCAACAAAACGCCAATAATGAGAAAAAAGAAAAGAAAAAAATTGATAGTTTTCACATAAATACGCTTATAATGTGCTTTAGCATTAGAATCTTAAAAAAAAAAAGAAAGTTGAAATCTCGCTTATATATACTCTTGTAACTAAGTTATTTTCGAAGATAGAAAAAAAAATCATTATCGTTTTTTAACCAAAAAAACGCGAATAGAAAGAGAAAAAAGAAAAGAAAAAAAATTGGAAAATTGAAATCTTGCTTTTGTATAGGCTTGTAACTACGTCATTTTAGAAAATAAAAAACAAATTCATTATTCTTTTTTAATAACTATATAAAATAGAAAAAATAAAAGAAAAAAATTTATATTTTTCATATAAATACACTGATAACTCAGTTATTTTTGAAGATAGAGAAAAGTGTGTAGAGAGTTTTAGAAACAGTAACAAAAAAAAAAAGAAAAAAAAAACAAACAGAAAAATGAAAAAAAAATGAAATCTAGCTTATATAGCATTTCCAAGTCAAATTCAACCTTTTCCAAGTCAAATTCAACCTTTTCCAAGTCAAATTCAACCTTTTCCAAGTCAAATTTAACCTTTTCCAAGTCAAATTCAACCTTTTCCATTTCAAATTCAACCTTTTTCGATTTCAATAAAATAATAAAAATCAAATTAACATGATTTTATGTTTTTATGGTTATTTTAATTACACATTATGTTTTTAACCTTTGTGGCTTGTTAAAAAATCCCAGGGGCCTTTTTATATATAATTAGTCATGATTATAATAATAAGTATAACCGATACTTTAATTTTTAGACATTTTCGATACAAGGTCTGGTAGTCGGATTAGCGGGGTCCGTTTTATTTTAGTTTTATAATCGCGGGCGAAAATATTATTAATACAGGTTTATTTTAACTTTTTCGTATTTATTGGATAATAGGCTCAGTAGCTCAGTTCCCAAAGGTTCGTTGCCGATTACACTATTAATTTTAATCGCGCTCGCTCAAATATAGGATTATTATAACTTTTTAGTATTTATTGGATACTAGGCTTAGTAGCTGCGTTCCCTAAGGTTCGTTACCGATTACACTATTAGTTTTAATCGCGCTCGCTCAAATATGGGTTTATTATAACTTTTTCGTATTTATCGGATACAAGGTTCAGTAGCTGCGTTCCCAAAGGTTCGTTACCGATTACACTATTAATTTTAATCGCGCTGGCTCAAATATAGGTTTATTGTAACTTTTTCGTATTTATTGGATACGAGGCTCAGTAGCTGCGTTCCCAAAGGTTCGTTACCGATTATTCTATTAATTATTCGTGCGCTCACTCAAATATGGGTTTATTATAACTTTTTCGTATTTATTGGATACTAAGCTCAGTAGTTGCGTTCCCAAAGGTGCGTTACCGATTATACTGTTAATTTTAATCGCGCTCGCTCAAATATGGGTTTATATAACTTTTTCGTGTTTATTGGATACTAGGCTTAGTAGCTGCGTTCCCAAAGGTGCGTTACCGGTTACACTATTAATTTTAATCACGCTCGCTCAAATATAGGTTTATTGTAACTTTTTCGTATTTATTGGATACGAGGCTCAGTAGCTGCGTTCCCAAAGATTCGTTACCGGTTACACTATTAATTTTAATCGCGCTCGATCAAATATGGGTTTATTATAACTTTTTCGTATTTATTGGATACTAGGCTTAGTAGCTGCGTTCCCAAAGGTTCGTTACCGATTACACTATTAATTTTAATCGCGATCGCTCAAATGTAGGTTTATTGTAACTATTTCGTATTTATCGGATACTACGCTCAGTAGCTGCGTTATTGGGGGTTCTAATCCGACCATTCTATTAATTATTCGTGCGCTTACTCAAATATGAGTTTATTACAACTTTTTCTTATTTATTCGCTATTAGGCTCAGTAGCTGCGTTCCCGAAGGTTTGTTACCGATAATACTATTAATTTAAATTGCGCTCGATCAAGAAGAGGTTTATTTCAACTTGTTCGTATTTACTGCATACTAGGCTCAGTCGCTGCGTAACCAAGGACTGGTTACAGATTATACTATTAATTTTAATTGCGCTTACTCTAGTAGAAGTTTATCAAATAAAAATGGACGTATGAAATCGTTCTGTTTAGGTGATTATTATCAAACACTAAAATATTAACCAAAAAGATAACTTACTATCCTGATAAAAAGGATTAACGGAAACCCAATAGATGAAAAGTTACAAAAAGCACGAAATAAACATACATTATACCAACTGACTAAAAAACATTAACACATTCACTAACAAAACACTCCAAAACCCAAATACAGAAAATCGAGCGAGCGCGATAAAAATTAACAGTATAATCGGTAACGCACCTTTGGGAACGCAACTACTGAGCTTAGTATCCAATAAATACGAAAAAGTTATAATAAACCCATATTTGAGCGAGCGCGATTAAAATTAATAGTGTAATCGGTAGCGAACCTTTGGGAACGCAGCTTCTGAGCCTTGTATCCAATAAATACGAAAAAGTTATAATAAACCCATATTTGAGCGAGCGCGATTAAAATTAATAGTGTAATCGGTAGCGAACCTTTGGGAACGCAGCTACTGAGCCTAGTATCTAATAAATACAAAAAAGTTATAATAATCCTATATTTGAGCGAGCGCGATTAAAATTAATAGTGTAATCGGCAACGAACCTTTGGGAACTGAGCTACTGAGCCTACTATCCAATAAATACGAAAAAGTTAAAATAAACCTGTATTGATAATATTTTCGCCCGCGATTATAAAACTAAAATAAAACGGACCCCCGCTAATCCGACTACCAGACCTTGTATCGAAAATGTCTGAAAATTAAAGTATCGGTTAAGGTTTAATTTGACTTGGAAATGCTATATATACCCTTTAGAAAAAAAAATCATTATTGTTTTTTAACCAAAAAACCGCGAATAATTATATAAAAGAGAAAAAAAGAAAAGAAAAAATATTGAAAAATGGAAATCTCGCCTATAAATACGCTTGTAACTACTTTATTTTCGAAGATAGAAAAAAAAATTGATTATTTTTTTTTAATAATTATATAAAAGATAAAAAAAATTGATATTTTTCACATAAATACGTTTATAACTCAGTTATTTTTGAAGATAAATAAAAGTGTGTATAGAGTATTAGAATCAATAAAGCGCGCAATACAAAAAAAAAAAAAATAAATAAAAAATAAATAAAGTATTAGATGTCAACTATACAATAAAAATGAATAGAAACTTTATTAGCATCAAAACAATTATCTTGAACTAATGATTCACGTTATACACTCGGTAATGACAAACTAAACTTTGCCATTCACAAGTAGATAGCAAATCAAGGTTCCATGAGATCCATTGTCCAAAAAAATATGGATAAAAACATTTTAAAACATGTACAAGGGCCATCTGCCAGGTTTGAGCCCTCGAGCTTGGGCGTAGAAGGCTGTTGTGGCTCGTTAATAGATTTAGTATAGGGTTAAGGATGTATCATTTTCACCTGCAAGAAACGTTCTACCAAAAGATTTAAATAGGTCAATAAACATTAGCTCTGAAATAATATATTTAGGGGAAGGTAAATAGAAGCAAGTGTTATGTTTTTGTGGTTGGACTGTAACTGTATTCCTGTTTTTTGTATCTGTTACGTCGAGTCTACGGGCACAGGAAAATGTTTAAGATTAAATTTAATTAATATGGCTGTTCCTCCGTGGGCAGTATTGTCTGGATGGTCTGTCCTGTACAAAATATAATTTGGTTTATAAAGTTTGTTATGTGAAGTGAGATGTGTTTCCATCAGAAGTACATGTCAATATGTTTTTGGTGAACATAACATGGTTTCGCACGCCTCTCCGCATCGTACACTGCGTGGCTGGTGGTTGCAGTATGATTTGGAGTGGACAAAACCCTGGCACCGAAAGCACTGTGGTATTTCTCTCTTTTTTCGGACCTCCTCTACTTTTATCCTGGTATAATAAATATAATTTAAATCGAATATTTTTTCATTATACCAATTTTTGATTATATCAACAGAAAACATTTTAAATGGCCATTTAATTCGGACTGGTATAGAATTGGTAACGTTGGAAACGTCATATTAAAGTTTTTAATTCATCTTTAATAATTGGACGCCATTTTGGACGCCAAACAGGAATGAGGTTACTCTTTCTAGTGCCGCTTTATTTTGAATAAAACCATGTTCTAAAGTGCGTTTAAGTGTGTTTTAGTGTTCAAAAACGTTTTTCTAAAAGTTTGTTAACTTTTCCGGTAGTTTATAATAACTTATATATGTCAAGCTTACGGAAAATCACATGGGACAGATACAGGTTACAAATTTTTGTTAATATTCTTTGAACTCAATTAATTTCTTAGTTTTACAGTTTAATGCAGTGTTTCCAATCACTAAATTACTAATTATTAGGCTCGTTTCGTTTTAGTAGAAGTGCTCATAAACAAAAATTCCACCCCATCGATGGGGGAGCCGTCAGCGCCCGCGCTTTCGGTTAGTGAAATGGACACTCTTACTAACAGTGAAGAAAATAATGCATGGGAGCTAGTGATAGGAAGAAAAAGGCCTCTCAATAGTGACAAAAACACACCACAACAAAAACGACCAAGTCAGGTTATTCCTACCAGCAACAGCTTTGAAGTACTCACACAAACTACTGAACCTACTAATTTCTCTGAACAAACGACAAACAAAAATGAAAAGGTACCACCTATTTTTATCAATGGTGTTCAAAACTACTCACATTTTGTGTCATTTTTAGAAAAAGAAGCAGGCCATCAAAAGTTTAAAATAAAATCAACCCTGAAAGGTATAACTGTATACACAGACACCCCGACAACATACCGAAAACTCACTAGTTCACTAAGACAAAATGGTGCAGATTTTCACTCATACCAACTTTTAGAGGATCGTACCCCAAGAGTTGTGATCAAGGGTCTTCATCACACCATTGACAAAGAAATATTAAAAAACGAATTCAAGGAATTGGGATACGAAGTTACGAACGTAACAAATGTAATTTCTCGATTTAAAACACCATTACCGATGTTCTTTGTGGACATCACAAAGTCATCATTTAACGAAAAAATATTTGAAATCGAGTATATTTATTACTCTCGAATAAAAATTGAAGAACCTCGAAAAAAGAGAACCATCCCACAGGGCTTAAGGTGCCAGCAGTACGGTCACACAAGATCATACTGTAACCATCCACCGAGGTGTGTTAGATGTGGTCTTAATCATGTTAGCACTACCTGCACCAAGCCGAGAGACACCCCAGCTAAGTGTGCTAACTGTGGTGGAGAACACCCAGCAAACTATAAGGGCTGTCAAACTTTAAGGGACCTTAGAAATGCCAGAAGACAGTTCCAACGACCAGCACACATTCAACCAGCGCAGATGCCTCCTCGCTCAGAAGACTTCCCGACCCTCAGTCAGCCATCCCACTACCCTCCACCGCCGCAGCAACCTTCGCCCCTTCAGTATGCACCGCCTCCTCAGTACTCTTTACCTCTTCAGTATCCTCCAACTCCGCAAAATCATGTGCCAGCACAACCAGAAACCAGCTCTGGACCTCAGAAGCACCCTCTGCCAGCACAACCGAGATTTAGCTCTGGACCTCAACAGCAACCAATACTGTCAGGTATGGGAAAAGGTATTACCCAGCAGGTACCTCCAACTGTAAGTAGTCCTTCCCAAATGGTAGACATAATCAGAGAACTTAATAATCTTATCCATCCCCTTTTCAGTATTCTCCAACATTTATCACAGATTTCACAAGTGTGGTGCACATCATATGGACCCTAGTCACTTAACAGTTGGTACATTGTCAATACTCCTTTGGAACGCTAACGGACTTAACCAACATAGAACTGAGCTTGACTTATATTTGCATGAAAATAGGACAGACGTAGCACTAATAACTGAAACTCACTTAACACCACGTTCAAAATTTTACATTCCAGGTTACATTATGTACAGAACTGACCACCCTGACAAGACAGCACATGGTGGAACGGCTATACTGATTAGAGCTGTTCTTAAACATAACTCTGTAGAACTACCCATCTCACCGATAATACAATCAACAGGCATCACACTTTACACTCAGTACCACACTATCACTCTTGCAGCTGTGTACTGTCCGCCAAGGTACGTTTTGACACCAACAATGTTTTCTGACTTTTTTAAACTATTAGGGAGATGCTTTATCTATGCTTTATCTATGATGGCGTGATTCTAACGCCAAACACTACAACTGGGGTTCCCGGCTCTGCACCACACGAGGAGGAAATCTGTTAAGTGTCCTCCAAAATCTTTCATTGGACACAATCTCCCCAAATACCCCTACATACTGGCCAAATTCTCAACACAAAACTCCTGACTTACTTGACTTTTTTATAACTAAAGGACTTAGAACTGTACCTCACACTGTTAAAACTGGCTTCGATCTTTGCTCTGATCACTCCTTAGTACACCTGATTCTTCACGATGAACCCTCAGAAGTAAATAAAAGACCATCACTCACTCAGAAAAATATGGACTGGGATTTCTACAGAGTGTACTTAGAATCTCTTATTTCAATTCCTTTATCGCTGAAAACAGAGGAAGAACTTGAGACGGCAGTTGATGTCTTCACCAAGGCTGTACAGAATGCAGCGTGGTCTTCATCTCAACCCAGCAACAAACATGCATCGAACTTACCTTGCTACCCACAATACATAAGGGACCTGATGAGAGCAAAGAGAAGAGCTCGTAAAGTGTGGCAAACAAACAGATTACCATCAGACAAACGGACATATAACAAACTTAACAATGAACTGAAACGAAAGATACAAAAATTCAACAGAACTACTTATGAATCTTACATTGAAAATTTAGGAACTGATGATGGAAGCTTATGGAGACACACAAAAAACGTCTTAAAGCATCGCACGGTGTCGGCTCCTTTAAGGAGAGAAGACGGTTCCTGGGCCGTGTCGGATGAAGAAAAATCTGAACTCTTTGCTGACCATCTTTCATCTGTTTTCACACCACATACTGACGACACTAATAAAGAACACGACGAATTTGTACTCAAAACCTTAGACATTCCACTACAGCTCTCATTGCCTCCTCCTTCCTTCACTCCATCACAGGTCGCAGAACACATTAAAGACTTACAAAAAAAGAAAGCTCCTGGCCACGATCTTGTAAATGCTGTAGCACTCCAGCAAATGCCAAGAAAGGCTCTAGTGTTTCTCACGACTATTTATAATGCAATACTTAGGACTACAAAATTTCCAATTCAATGGAAATACTCTTACATTTCCATGAAAAATAAACCAAACAAGGACAAAAACAACCCCTCTTCCTACCGCCCAATTAGTTTGCTTTCTATTTGCTCCAAAATATTCGAAAAATTATTATACAAAAGATTAATAGACATACTAGGTGATAATCAAATAATACCCGATCATCAATTTGGATTTAGAAAATTCCACTCCACAACACATCAACTACACAGAGTGACTGATTTCATTTCAACTGCGCTTGAGCAAAAATTATATGCAACAGGTGTATTCCTGGACGTAGCTCAAGCATTTGACAGAGTCTGGCACCAGGGTCTTCTGTTTAAACTCAAAAAGATACTACCACCCACATACTTTCTTATTCTTCAATCATTTCTCTCTGACAGATTTTTCTCCGTCCGACAAGGTACAGAAACTTCTTCAATAAGACCAGTGCTGGCAGGTGTGCCCCAAGGTCAATACTTGCACCACTGCTATATATATTATACTCGCGCGACATACCAGACAGTTCAAACATCCTGACGGCAACATACGCAGACGACACTGCAATTTTATCTAAACATGAAGATCATACTCAAGCCTCACTGACTATACAACATCACTTACAAAAAGTACAGGTGCAAGCTGTGGAAAACAAGACTAAACTATGACAAATGCCAACATATGACATTTACACTAAGACGTGAAACCTGCCCACCAGTGTACATCGATAATATACCAATACCACAAACAGACAGTGTCAACTACCTTGGACTAACTTTTGACAGGAGAATGACTTGGGGCCCGCACATTAAGAAAAAACGAAAGACACTAAACCAAAGAAGTAGACTGCTGCACACACTACTCAGACGACAATCAAAACTAAAATTAAGACAGAAACTTGCCACCTACACATACTTACTAAAACCAATATGGTCATACGCCTCTCAAATTTTCGGAGCTGCAAAAAAGACTCATATACAAAGACTTCAAACTTTTCAGTCAAAAATACTTAGACGAATTACGCAAGCACCTTGGTATGTTTCAAACACAACTTTACATACAGACTTACACATGCCTATCGTCAGCGAATACATACGAACTCACTACTCTCGATTTCACAACAAATTACTAGGACATTACAACCCTCTCATAGAACAAATGGCAACAACCAATATGCCCCACAACATCAGGAGAAGACTGAAAAGGTCATGGATGAGAGATCTTCTATAATCTTTTGAATTAAAACATGCCACGGAAGAGATAGCACTGGGTATTGTCATCTTCCTCATGCCTGACATGCCACTTTTTATTGTAATAAATCTGACAGACAATCCACTGATTGTTATATGTATGTATAAACAGGTGTGGATAAAGAAATAAAGTTATAAAAAAAAAAAATCTTTAATAATTTACATTGGAGTAGATACATGGAGACCCTTAATAACCACTCTTGGCTTCTTATCTTCTGACAACTGATAACTGTGAAAGTTGGCGTGCACTTTTTTTAAACAGCGCACGGCCGATCTGTATGATTCCGGCGTGGCTGGGTAAACTGTAGATTTAATATTGAAGTAACTATGACCTATTTATTTCTTTAAAAATGAAATTAAGCCTTCTTTATATTGAATGCCATTTAAAAATGTAGAAGGTGGTTTCACTTGTTTATTATCTGTTTGTCTGTCAGCTTCTGTATTTTTAATGTTTATACCTGTTACTGGTTTCAATATTATTCATTTTCTTGGTACTTATTCTCAGCCCTCCTGAAGAATAAGGCCGTTTTTTACCACTTCTCACTCGTTTTCTTCTGTAGAAGTAGAAGGACCTGTCTCTTGCTGAAGTTCCATATTCCTTTCTTCTTCGGGCATCATAGCCCCACACTGCTTATATTTACTACTGTTCGCAATAAAATAAACACTTTTAAAACTAACTATAAATGTTTTTAGTTCTTAAATATGAAAAATTATAGGAAAAAGTGTTTAAAACCAAACGTAACCTTCATCAGTTACATGTTTGCTGTCTTAGTGATAAATAAACACTTATAAAATCCTTCTTATGTTCTCACAAAATTTAAATAAAAACAAAATGGTTCTATTGAGATAAAAATAACGACAGTAGATAACAAAAAATCTGGTGCGGGCAACACACGACTTTCACTTAAATCTGTTTTAAAAATCGACTATAGAATTTTCAATTACAGTTAGATATAAAAATTAGTGAAACTATTAAAGAATTAATTAAATTGAATTTTAATAGAAACATATGTTTTATTAAAAAATCAATTATATTATCATCTAAAATAATCAGTTAGTTTTATCGGTTTTTCATCACTTTTTATTGAATTTTACAACCTTGTGTATTAAATAATATTTTTTTCTAAAATCTTTACCTTTTCAACGATATATTACACATGTATATTACTGTTCTTATGTTCAAAAACAAAAAATTGCATTAAAAAATATTATTTCAGTTTTTTCCTTTAGTTAGGTATCAAATTCGTTCAATTTATATATTTGTCTGTTTTTCATCAGTGGTAACAAGATAATGTAGTTATTTTTATAGAATCAACAAAATTAAAGGTAAGGCTGAAAATTTAAAATATCGGCATTTAAGCCCTGTCAGACTATTTTAAACAGAATGAAACCTACTTGATATTAAAGCCTATTAAATTTTACATCGATATAGCAAGTTTAATCATAATCGTCGGAACCGTTTTTTGAGGATATCATAAAAAGGTACAATATGCATAGTATAAAGTGGCTCTTCTGGTTAGCCGATTTTAATGAAAAAGTGTTTGTAACATCTCGGGCGTATAGTTGTTTTAAATATGAACTTTCAGTTTCATAGGGCTTTTCGTTTCAGCCCGGGAGTTACCACACACGTACGGGACGTTTGCGGGACTTGGTTATTTGGACTCAGGGGACCCTAAAACGTGTACTTCCGTCGAAAATTGGAATTTAAAAATTTTCACAACGCAATACTTATCCCTTACTATATGGAGTATGTGAAAGTAAAAATCAAAATTATATGATATCTTGAATGCATCTAATGAGAACACGTGCTAATCGGTTTGCAGTCACTACATGATCTTCTGAACTCTATATAATTACATTGATTCAGGATTAAATGACCTTATACTATATCAAGGTTTTATCCTCATTAAAGAGTCGGAGCTTAACCCATTCCAAACCGATTGCACATCGTGTGTGCAATAACAGTAATGTGCAATTATCAGTTATTCTGAGTAAACTAATCGTACTGTAGTAGTGTATAAAGTACATGAAAAGAAAATTTGGCATTGGTTTAACTGTGCCACAAAAAATCGTTTTTTTTTTTTTGTTTATTAATATTAATTTACAACTGTATTAAAGAACACAATAAGTAAATATGAGGAATGAAAAAATCTTGAGAAAGAACTACCCAGTGGTAGCACTTCACTAACTATTTTAACTCAGTAGGTCCCGGGGCCACCTTCTTTTCAGCCGCCTTGGAGGTTTATCAGGGATATATAGGGAAGATAAATTACGGACAAGTAGGTTTGCATGGGCAGGGAGTTTAGAATGAAAAGAGGAGTATCTATCACAGGCTATGTCTGCAACAAATGGGATGTTTAGGTCATTATGGAGCAATTGATTTGTAACAAAATAAGGAGCATTCAGGATTTTGCGAAGGATTTTGGATTGTAAGGACTGGATGCGGGAGGAATTAGATGGTTTCGTAGAGCCCCAAAGCTCGTTTCCATGAGTCCAAATAGGTCTGATAATATTGATGTAGATGAGTCTTTTTTAATATATTAGAAGTTTTGAACGTTTGTCTAGTAAGTGTAAGTGTTGTAGTAATCGATATCTTCGAGCAGTTTCTTGTCGTTTCAGTCTTGTGTGAGGATTCCAAGTAAGGCGCTTGTCAAGATGGAGACCTAGGTATCGGATTTGTTCAACAGGACCAAAAAATCTAAAAAATATCTGAAGCTTTCTTACAAAGAAAAAATAAATTATTTCATGGGGACTGTGTTCGAAAAAAATCGTCGTCTCGAATGGGTTAAACAAAAAATTTGCATTTATTTTCTCTCTATATAGAACATTTGATTTTTTTTTTCATTAAAAACAATTAACCACTTATCGTTGTTGGAATTCCTCCTTATTGGCGAAAAGTGAATAAATATTAAATAATCTGATACCGATTGGAAGAATTGCTAAAATATTTTAGCAAGTTAAATTAATTTATTTGAAGTTTTGATAACAGCATGAAAAAATTAAGGAAAATGTGCTGATAAGTATAATTAATGAATTAATGCTAATCAAACTGACCACCAAATAATTTATGAGCACCTACTGACGTAATAAAACAATGCGAGGGCCTAATTTCATATTGGTTCACCGTTGATTAGGTTCTAACCGCTTGAGGAACCGTTTTAAAAATAAGCTATTGATTTCTAAAGACAGGCGAACGCCATATGTTTTTTCTTTGAACTATTTTCGACATTGTTGGCCATTTGTTAGAAATTGCTCTTGAAATATCAACTATCGTATGAACTATCTGAAAAGATTAACTTAACCGGTGTCTTTTTTGTGTTTTAGTTAAGACAATTAATTTTATTATCCATGTATTTAGATTCTCTGACTATCCAGCTTTGATAAAAGGCAAAATTATTTATTTGTATTGCTAAAAGACAGCAACCCAAAAAACTAAATTCAGTGAAACGTGGTAGTCCTCCACCTTTGTCCACTTTTTACTTACACTTTCTATATATAGTAAGGGGAAGTATTGCGATCGTGAAAATTTTCGAATAACAGTTTTCAACGGAAATACACGTTTTAGGGTCCCCTGAGTCCAAATAAACAAGTCCCGCAAAAACGTCTGTGTGTGTGTGTGTGTGTGTGTGTGTGGTGTGTGTGGTAACTCCCTGGCGGAAACGGCTTACCTATAAAACTGAAATTTCCTATTTAAGATAACAATACGCCCGAGACGTGACAAAACTTTTTTCATCAAAATGAGCTTACCAGGAGAGGCACTTTAATCCACGCATTTTGCACCTTTTTCCGATTTACTCAAAAATGGTTCCGATGATTTTGATTAAACTCGCTATATCGATGTAAAATACAATCGGCTTTAATATCATTTAGGTTTCATTCGGATAAAAATGGTGTGAGGGGGCTTAAATGCCGATATTTTAAATTTTCTTCTTCTAAAGTACCTTTAATTTTGTAGATTTAATAAAAATAACTATATTATCTTGTTACCACCGATGAAAAACAGGTAAATATATAAATTGAATGAATTTGATACCCAACTAAAGGGGAAAACAGAAAAAATATTTTTTTAATGCAATTTTTTGTTTTTGAATATGAGCAGTAATATATATATATATATAATATATATATATATATTATATATATATATATATACAATTATAATATATATACGTTGATAGTTGGAAAGCTAAAGATTTTAGAAAAAATATTATCTTATACTCAAGCTTTTAAAAGTTAATAGAGAGTGATGAAAAAAAGATAAAACTAACCGATTATTTTAGATAATAATATAACCGAGTTTTTAATAAAACACATGTTTCTATATAAAAATGAATTTAATAGTTACACGTATTTTTATCTCTAACTGTATTTGAAAATTCTTTCATTGATTTTAACTATTGAGGTAAGTGAAAGTCGTGTGTTGCCCGCACCAGATTTTTTTTCTTTCTTTGACATCAATATCCCTTTAGACTAGTAGTTTGTAGTTTTTATTGTTTAACATTTTTTTTCCCTTCGAAAATTTAACATCTTTGACACACTCTAGCACTGTTAATAAAAAATAATTTACTTGGGACAAGTCCCTGAAGAATAATATTACAAAAAATTTAAAAAGAACTTTAGTGTCATAGAAAAAAAAGATGAAACAAACAAAAAATAATAGATATAAAAAAACAAAAATGAACTATAGTATTAAATTAAAAGCTAATAATAATAATTCTAAAAGTTAATTACAAAACTAGACAAAAAATAAAACAGAAACATATTTGCATACATACAAATCTTAATTACAAAATTTGCTAAAAGAGCACAATTAAAAAAAAAAAAAAAAAGAACTATCTATCAAAGTAACTTTTCTCTTTTTTCACAATATCCTTCTCCTGATTGATATAAACAAAACAAAAAAATAATTAGAGAAATCGGTCAAGCCGTTCACGCGTGATGCGATCAAAAAAGGAAAAAGTGATTCATTTATATATAGATAGAGCGATTATTATTACCATTAAAATAATAAAAAAAGTATATATGTTATATATATATATATATATATATATATATATATATATATATATATATATAATATATATATATATATATAATATCAAAGTAACCTTCCTCATTTTTTTTATAAGATTCATCTCCTGATAGATATAAACATAAAAAAAATATTAATTAGAAAAATCGGTCAAGACGTTCACGCGTGATGCGATGACCAAGGGAAAAGGCGATTCATTTATACATATATATATAAAATCGTATAGAGAGAGAGAGAGAGAGATTATTTTAACTCAATTTTGCTCTAACTGAGAAAATCAGTATCTATTACTTTCAATTACCTATGTATGAAATATATAATAATAGATATTGATGGAAACCAGATAACACTGATTGTTGCAAATAATAATATATTATTTAATGAAACACACGTTTCTATCGAAACTTAATGCAATTCTTTAACTTTATTTTTCTCTACTTATTTATTAAGAAAATATTTAAATTGATTTTAACAACGGAGGTAGTGAAATTAGTGTTGGTTGGACGAATCGTTTTTTTTTTTTTTTTCATAGGGAGAGATACTAAAGCAATTTTCCTTTGTCTATGATATATATTATCATTTATCAGTAGTTGCGAGAAAAACACGGTGTGATATTCATCGGGGTATTGCAGGCAAGGGTGAATGGTTTGGGAGTCTGGACCACATACCTCCTTTTCAGTGTGCCGCCAGAGAAGAGTGGGGGAGGTGTGATTCTGTATCGTCGGCTCGCGTACGCCAGTACGTTCTCGAGTGTCATTAATAACTGTCTTTCCCAAATCGTTTTGAATATAATGTGGAATTTGTGTCGTTCCCGGATGTGGTCAAACAGAGGTGATATCCACTTTCATACTTTCCTTTATATATATTAATGTTTCTGTCTTTTTGAGGAGAAGTCAATTCGAGATGCAGTCATCAAAATACTAAATTTTTAAGTTTTGACAACTGCATCCCGAATTAACTTCTCAATACTACATACAGTCAACCATTCTTACATAATTATCTGTACATAATTAATATATTCTTCACTCAAGTTAAATAAGTTTAGTTTAAAGTTTCAAGTTTAAAAATTAAATGCTTAAAATGAAACATAATCTGTAGTGACAAAGTACGACTTTCATTTATGTCCGTTGTTAAAAAAGATTAAAGAACATTTAAATGAAGTTAAAATTGTTAGGTAGAAATAATCGGGAGTCAGTCGTTTTTTTTTTTTTTTATATTTTAATTTTGTCGATGTTTCAAACTTGTGTGCCATCATTAGGGCATTACTGAGCCATGTTAAACATAAGCTCCATTTTGAGCCGAAACGTCGGCAAAACTAAAATATAAAATCTGGTGCGCGCAACACACGACTTTCACTTACCTCCATTGTTAAAATCAATTTAAGAATTTTTAAATACATTTAAAGTTACAAATAAATTGTTAAATAATTAATTATTTTGAATTTTAATAGAAACATCTGTTTTATTAAAAAAAGTATTATATTTTTATATTCATCAATCAGTTAGTTGTATCGGCTTTTAATCACTCTCCATTAAATTTTACAATTTCGTGTATTAGATAATATTTTTTTCCAAAATCTTTAGCTATCCAACGGTATATGATACATCTATATTACTATTCTTGTGTTCAAAAACACAAAAATTGCATAAAACAGTATGTTTGCCCTTTTCTCCTTTAGTTGTTTATAAAGTTCGATCAAGTTGCATATTTATCCGTTATTTATCAATGCTAATAAGATGTTTTTCGATTTTTTTTTTAAATATATAAAATTAAAGATACTTTAGAGAAAGAAACTTTAAAACATCTGCATTTAAGCCCCGTCAGACTATTTTAATCAGAATGAATCCTACATGATATTAAAGCCCATTCAATTTTACATCGATATATGGAGTTTAATCAAAATCGTTAAAGCTGTTTATGAGAAAATCGTAAAAAAGTGCAAAATGCACGGTATAAAGTACAACTTCCGGTCAGCTGATTTTGAAGAAAAAGATTCTGTAACGTCTCGGGCGTATAGTTGTCTTAAATATGAAATTTCAGTTTCATTGGACTTGTCGTTTTTGCCCGGGAGTTACCGAACCCACACACACACACACACACACACACACACACACACACAGACTCAGAATTATTTTCGGGACTTGGTTATTCGGATTCGGGGACCCTAAAACACGTATTTTCGTTGAAAACTGGAATTAAAAAATTTTCACGATCGCAATACTTTCCCTTACTATATATTTCATGTATAGGTAAGTGGAAGTAAAAAAAAACGACTGACTCCCGATTATTTCTACCAACGATAATTTCAACAATCAACTATACATCATCAATGAAGTTAGGATAAAAATAAAGTTTTGGTTTTATCCACTCTCCATTTTCTTACACAATTTTATATATATTTTTTCTATATTGTTTGACTCCCCAACTGTATATCATACATGTCTATTACCATTCTTATATCAAGAGAGGTTTTATTTCTGATTGAAATTATCCGACAGAGCTTTAAGGGTGAACTATCAAAATTTTAACTCACAAAGTACTCGTAATTTTGCGTTTTGACGTCATTGTTAGGAATCCTATAAATATTAATTAGCTATAACATTTTTACTTTAATTAGCTAAATCGAATTTGATAGTCAACTATAGGAACAATAATAACTCTCTATGAAATCTTATTTAAAGAAATAAGGATAGTAATACAGATCTATAATTTATCTTTGTGAAAAGAATATTTTAGAAAGTTAATATCCCATAAACAATACCATAGAAGTTAACGGAGAGCTACGACCCATAAACTTAAGTTATTGCTGTATTTTATAATTTTTGCTTTAAGGTTTTGTTTTAGATGTTTTTATGGGAACTATATGTAATGCCTTTTGCATTTATACTATTATTTTTGCTACAAAATTTAAACGCATAGGAGTAATTAAAAGTCGTGTAATGAGCTTGATTAAATTTGGACGTTTTTTGACAACAGATTTCATAAGATTGAAGCGATTTATGAATATCAGGCAAGTATATAACAAAACATTGAACAGCTCTTTATTTTCTTAAAACTAAGAATATATCTCTTAAATTTTTTTTTAATTAATGATTTTATTTGCACCTCTAAAATATATACAATAAGCAAATGGGATTTTATAAACAAGGAAAGATGGCATGGTTAGGCATGAGGGAGACAGCACCCAGTGGTGCATCCTCCTGACAATCAAACAGAAACTATTATTTTAGGCTAGGAGGTCCCTCATCCAACTCCTTTTCAGTCTACGCTGATTAATGTCAGGGATGTCAGTTTTAGCTATATTGTGAACAAATTTGTTTATGTTTCCATGTAGTTTGTCTAGGGGATAGAACGCTAGTCTACTGTGCTCCGGGTCCTGGGTTCGAATCCCTGTCGTGACAGAATATAATTTATTCTGTTATTTCGGCCGAGGGGCGATCCTGGGGTATGGAGAACCTCCTAGAGCAGACCCAGCCTCCATAAAGTGGGTACCCAAAAATGGGGGAAAATCTAGCGGCTGAGCGTGATATCGGCCGAATCACCTTATTGCACGACCGTTGGCCTTTAAACAGTACGAATCTCTATATGTACTGAGCCCAAGACTCTTCATGGGTTGTAGTGGCACAGGTTTTTTTTTTTTTAGTAAATAAGTATATACGTTAAGCTTTAGTCTTATGCGTAATTTAGAGTGTTTATGTAGTATCGAATATAATAATCTGAGTCGAAAGTTTAAAGTTTTATGTTCTGTCTTGACGTTTGGGCCTTATGTCAAAGATTAGTCCGAAGTGCGTTACTGTATTTGATTGTGGTATCTATATAAATTGGAGGGCAGGTTCCGTTTCTTAAAGTAAATGTAACAGTGTGACTTGTCATGTTTAATTTCCATTTCTTACACCAGTTTTTTACATTGTCCAATTGGTGTTGTAATGTCATACTGGTCTGTATAGGGTCTGTGTTTTTCGTATAACACAGTGTCTATCTTTTAATTTGAGTAAAAATTTTGAATAGGATTTTTTCCCCCAAGAGTGTGGACTTCAAATCAAACGTAAAGGGGATTTTTTGTTTAATCCTTTATTAATAACATCGAAAAAGAAAACTATTGCAATTATATTTAGTGAATCAATTATATTTCATGTCTTTAAGTCATTCAATTTTAATTCAATCTTTAATTAATAATTTTAAAATATTTTATGGTTTGAACATGTTATTAATGTAGTTAATATTTTTTAACATAGGGTTAATAAAAACACAGTGTAATTTTCAGAACAATAACAATAAAAAATTAAGATTAATTTTTTATATGGATTTCTGTACTTGATGTTTCATTATAATCGGTAGTGCAACACAGGGTTAAACCCAGGGGTCCATTGTATTCAATGCCAGAAGGATAAAAATGAGGTATGAAAAGGCCTTGAAGGGCATTGTCCTCATACAATGGATACCTTCTACCTTTTATTAGAAAACTTAAATTGAGTTTTGGGAGTAATTATAGACGTTTTAAAGTTCTTTTTTGGGTGTTAAATCTAAAAATATAAGCTTCGTAGATTAACTGCCAGTATCAAGACCGGCAAACCCAGCTTTTTTTCAATAGAACACCGTGCAAAACGAAAACTACTAGTGCCTCAACCTACCACGGTCAACAAGTCCCAAGGCTACATATAGTAGATACAGGTCTTCTTTACTTTACCCACATCAGTTTGATTAGTTACTTTACCCACATTAGAATAACGTCATAACTAGTTATATTGTCTAGACGATATTAATTTTATGCATGGGGGTCACTGACCTAATACCACCTAGATTAAAAAGAACGTTGAACTTGTCTTTGTTAATAATGAGTCTGACACAATTTATTCGTGTTCTTCAATCAAAAGTAGCATTGACGGCATTTCAGAGGAATCTGATATTATATGAATCACGGAAATGTAGAAGAGAATACTTAATGAACCTTAGTTTTCGTTTTAAAAAAAGGACATGAGTATATAAAAAGTAAACATATAAAATATATAAAAATCTGGTGCGTGCAACACACGGCTTTCACTTACCTCGGCAGCTAAAGTCAATTTAAGAATTAAATAAACTTAAAATTGGAAAAAGGTTTTTAGTTGATTTAAATAAAATTGTATTCAGTTTCGATGAAACATATGATTTAGATTAAATAGTTTAACAATATTAAATTTATACGTATAATAATCAGTAATACGTTTATGCCCTCTTATGGGTTATCAACAATAATTTTCATACAGAACAAAAAAAAAATCGTAATATTTTGTTATTTTTAACATAATTACAATGTATAAATATAAAAAAATGTATAATATTTTATTCATTGACATATTTTACTTCCACTTACTACATATAGTAAGGGAAAGTATTGCGATCGTGAAAATTTTCGAATTCCAGTTTTCAACGGAAATACACTTTTTAGGGTCCCCTGAGTCTACTAAATAACCAAGTCCCGCAAAAAGGTCTGTGTGTGGTAACACTCGGGCGGAAACGAAAAGCCCTATGAAACTGAAATTTCATATTTAAGATTACTATACGACCGAGATGTTACAAAAATTTTTTTATCAAATTCGGCTAACCAGAAGAGCCACTTTATACTATGCATTTTGCCCCTTTTTATGATTTTCTCAAAAACCGTTCCGACGATTTTGATTAAACTCGCTATATCGATGTAAAATTTAATGGGCTTTAATATCATTTAGGTTTCATTCGGATTAAAATGCTGACAGGGCTTAAATGCCGATATTTTAAATTTTCTTTCTTAAAGTACTTTTAATTTTGTTGATTCTATAAAAATAACTATATTATCTTGTTACCACTGATGAAAAACAGGTAAATATATAAATTGAATGAATTCGATACCCAACTAAAGGAGAAAACAGACAAATTATGTATTTCTGAACATAAGTAATATACATGTATGATACACCGTTGGAAAGCTAAAGATTTTAGAAAAAATTATTTACATTTTTTTTTTTCACTCAACATTTTATTCACACCTGTAAAAAAATTACAATAAGCAAATGTGCTAAAAAATAAAAATGACGTGGGCAGGCATGAGGAAGACAGCACCCATTGGTACATCCTCCTTACGTTAAGAAATATAATTTACATGAACATATTTTATGTTATTTATATATAACGAAATTAGTTTTATTGACTTCAAATACACTGCCGGACAAAATTAAAGGATCACTTACAAATATTTATATTATTATTACATAAGAGATAAAAATAGGAATTCCTTTGTCCCAGACTGGACTTTGTGTTGTATCTTATCAAGTTAATCCTCTACCTGTTTATATTCTCACCCGTTTATGGAGAAAAGGGTCAGGTAATCCTCTTCTTTTCTTTCTTCCTATAAGTAAATGGTTAGTTGTTAGCAAAGATTCATCTTATTGAAGATTTTCTAACATTTAAGAGACTTTAGTTTTTACTTGTGAGTTTTAGTAAGAACGTTGTGATGGCCAAGAGAAAGCATTGACCGAAGAGGAATCAATTCGTGCTGTTGCTTTGAGTGAAGAAGGGTTTTCTCAAAGGCATATTGCGCAACGGCTCCAGCGGTCACAATCCGTAGTCTTCAGGGTGCTTAATAGGCACTTACCACCGTGACGAGAGATTTTTGCAACTCTTCGGGATCGCCGATCAACTGGTAACAGTCTGCGTGGTCTCCTCCAGAGGTTCAGGAATGTGCAAATTTCAGAGCGAACCGTGAGAAGACGACTCAACGATTATGGATTGACCTCACACCCTTCAGCTACTGGACCTCTTCTCTCCAGGGAACACCGGGTTGAGCGCTTGAGGTTTGCTCGGGAGCACCTAAACTGGACTCAGGAATATTGGAGCCTCGTATTATTCAGCGATGAGTCAAGATTCTGTCTCCGATCTCCAGATGGACAGGAAAAGGTATGGAGAAGGCGGGGAGAGAGGTATGCTCCATGCACTTTTTCTCCAAGGGTT
This sequence comes from Piezodorus guildinii, assembly GCA_023052935.1. NCBI lineage: Eukaryota > Metazoa > Arthropoda > Insecta > Hemiptera > Pentatomidae > Piezodorus > Piezodorus guildinii. The sequence continues at coordinate 40,977,522 of CM041292.1, read as the reverse complement.
GCGTTTGGCGGTGGGTCAGTGATGGTGTGGGGGGGAGGGCATAAATTTAAACTCCCGTACAGAGTTGGTTCTTGTGAACCGTGGCTCTATAACTGCTGACAGGTACATCAGGGAGGTACTTGAGCCACATGTAATACCTTTCGCCAGGAATATCGCAGGTACTTTATTTTATGCACGATAATGCCCGACCTCACGTTGCTCGATCAGTGCAAAATTTCCACAGACAAGAAGAAATTGACGTTATGGTTTGGCCATTTAGAAGTCCAGATATGAACCCAATAGAGCATGTATGGGACATGCTTGGAAGACGTGTCCGCGCCCTAGGCCCACAAAATTTGGCATATTTAAGGGAAATGTTAGTGGAAGAGTGAAACAACATCCCAGAGCAACATGTAAGAGCCCTGGTCGCTGGAATGGGCAGGAGAATGGAAGCAATTATCAGAGCTAGAGGTGGGAATACCAATTATTGATCGTTTTCCTCGAATTCTTCCTTTTTTTCAGTTTTGTTATTTCATTTCATTTCAAAGATTTACTTTTTAATTTTGAGACTGTAGGACATTATATTTTTTGATTTGTTTTCCTATTAAAAATTTCTAGAAAAGAATTTTTTATTATATTATATTATAAGGGTATATAATAAAGTGTGACTTCCATAGAAAAAAGAATATTTTAAAAAATACCCTATACAGTTCAGTAATTTCAAAATATTTAATTTTGTTCGGCAGTGTATTTGCAACATTTTATTGGTATCTTTCTTTCTAAAATTACTTTTAAGGTTATGGTTGGTGATATACTTTTTGTCATCAATATAAAGTTTGAAAACCACGAGTATTTTAAGCTAATTTTAAGAAAATTTATGTACTTATGTAATATATAAATAAATTACCTTAATTTCCTACGGAAAGTATCATCTGAGAGACAAACACAATGTAATTGGGTAGCAAAAGCAATATGTTAGTCGTCATAGCCCGTAGGATTCTTAGAACGCAAAACGAGTTGAAGGATTCTTAAAACGCAAAACAATGATTTTCGTAAATATAAAATTTAATTTAATTCTAAAAGTTTAGACTTTTGAATAAACGTAGCGGAACGCGGGAAAAATTGTGAAAAAGCGAGACGTCTGGTCACCTTACTCTATTCTTCACTTTACATTACCTTTGTATATAAGATAATATTTTTCTCTAATATACTTAGCTTCCCAACGGTATATTATGTATCTATGTTACTGTTCTTATGTTGAAAAATCTGGTGCACACAACATACGACTTTCACTTACATTTCGTTGTTAAAATCAACTTAATAAATTTTAAATATATTCAGAGATGAAAAAAGTAATTGCATTGAGTTTCAATAGAAGCATGTGTACCATTAAATCTGTGCTAAGATGACAAAATGTTTTAAGTCACTTTATCTAAAATTGAGACATTTTCCTATTCTGGAGTGTCCACTCGTTTATATTTTGAAGGTGGTTCTTTTATTTGTACAAGGTAGTGTTGTTTACTCATCGACTGAAATTGAAATACTTGCAATATTATGGTATCACATATACATAAACGAATGAGACTCCAGAATGTATAGCAAATAATTCTTGAAAAAGTGACTTATTCCATTTCGCCATCTTAGCGCAATAACGGTCACTTTTTATCACTCTCCATTACCTCTAACAACTTTATGTATAATAGAATAACGTTTTTTCTAAAACCTTCAAATTTACAAATGTTCGTTATACGTCTATCTTTCTGTTTTTATATTCTTGAAAATTACATACAAAAAATTGTTGCTTATTTTTCCTTTTGTTGGTCATCAAATTCGTTCAACTTATATATTTACCCGTTTTTATCAATGCTAACAAGATGATATAGGGACTTTTTTTCGAATCTTTAATATTAAAGGTACTTTAGAAGAAGAAAATTTAAAATATCGGCATTTAAACACAGTCAGACTACTTAAATCATAATGAAACCTACATCATTTTAAAGCCCATGAATTTTTACATCAATATAGCAAGTTTAATCAAAATCGTTAGCCGTTTTCGAGAAAACCGTAAACAAGTGGAAAATGCATGGTAGCACTTCCGGTTGGCTGATACTGGTGAAAAAGTTGCTGTAACATCTCACGCATTTACGCTTTTAAAATAATTTTTTTTATAATAGCAGTTTTATACAATTTTATGTTTTTCTTTGAGCTAGACTTACCATACAGGCCTTTTTATAGAATTTTGCGATATCAACTCAGAAAACTAACATTTTCACAATCGCTAAACTTTCCGTAATATATATTTTATAATAGGTAAGTGATAGTAAAAAGACCCGTAGATACATTTGAATCTAAACCTCATGAAATCTTTAAAAAATAAAATCCAATGGGACAAAACTAAAATACGGAAATTCGTTCATAGAGTTCAGTTCCTTCAAAGTCATTATATTTGTAAAACGTTATACAACATAGAAAATCTAAAAATGTCTGGAAACTGTAAAAGTTCTATAAGAAGGTAACATAGAAAAGACATAATTAATTATTATTATTGTCTTGTGTATGATTGTTTGTGTAGGACATAATTCATATTATTATTGTCTAATAATATGACTTCGAATACTATCCTTTAAAATTCTGTTTACACGAGGGGAGTGATTAGTAGCACAGAATTAAAATCATGTCCAGAGGTGGACTGAAAGAGAGACCAACCATCGAGTGTGCTACTGAAGTTGGCAGAATAAAGTCTGAGAAACTGTGAATAAAATGAGCCTAAGTTTAAAGCTTGCGTTCGTAAGGCCAGAACTTCCAGATAACATTAAGCTTGAATGTATTACCATTAAATTTGTGATAAGTTAGTAATGTGTGATTTTTGTGATCTTCCCAAATGAATAAGTTCAGCAATGAGTCTAAACGTGTTAACTACTCAGGATCGCATTCTGCACGATCCTGATCCTGCCCAATAATCTATAAATAATGAAACCGTACCACTACAACCCATGAAGAGTTTTGGGCTCAATACATGTAGAGATTCGTACTGTTTCAAAAGTACGAGTTGCACCAAAGGCCGTGCAATGAGGTGATTCGGCCGGGATCACACTCAGCCGCCAGGTTTTTTCCCCATTTTCGGGCATCCACTTGATTGAATCTGGGTGTACCCAGGAGGGTCTCCATACTCCAGGACCGCCCCCCGGCTGAAATAACAGAATAAATAATATTTCGCCATAACCGGGATTCGAACCTAGGACCCGGAGCACAGTAGACTAGCGCTCTACCCACTAGACCACACTGCTCCCTATAAATAATGAAAAAAACAATAAAAAATATAATTAAAAAACAAAACCTCAACGTGTTCCATACATATTTCAAGGTGAAAGTTAACGGACATGCAATCCTCAATATTCGAGAAACACGTGGTACGACATATACTACAGCTTTAAATACATAAATAGAAAAAAATAACAGCAATTCAAGAACGGTTATAAATATTCTAGAAGAAAAATCGTTAGCCTAAAACACTTGATATCTCAGTAATTGAAAATCGCCCAGATTACATAATACAATATAAATTACCGAAAGAAACTACTGTATTCACCAGTTGACGTTTAATGAAACCAACTACATCCAACTGAATTTCAAACACATGCGATGACTTATAAGTTTCATAACACTCCTCTCCTTCCCCCCTTCCTTTCTCAGAAGCAAATAAAAGGTATCATACTTCTTTCGAAAAATCAGTAACGAACAAAACCCTATATATTGAAACCGTAGCACCCAATGTACAAAAACGTAAGAAGGAAAAAGTATTAAAATTACTTAGGTAAAATAAATAATAGGAAAAACAGCCAAAGGAAAGAGATAGTATATATTTTCAAATATGTATTCATGCATGTGTGGGGGCGGTGTGGCCGAGCGTGTTAGCGCGCGTTGCTGTGAGCACGCGTTGCCTAGCAACAGATTAACGAAAAGTTACAAACCAAATAATTAAGAGTTCAACTCTCGTGCTGGGGATTTTATCTCGGCATACATCCCCCGCCCTCACCCCCTGGCCCGAGAGAACCCCGTACAGCCTTCAAAGGCGTGTTAGGGGTGGAAAAAAAAATGCATGCATGTGTGTGTATGCATTAATATGATAAAACAACTTTTTTATTCGCCTTTACCCCACTGCGGCACTACTGTGAAGCATTATTTCTTGCATACTTCTTCTTTGAACTTCTTAATAGGATTTTACATTCCTCACTTTTAAGCTCTGTACCGTCGGCCAATCTGCACTTCATATTATAGAGCAGCACGCAGCTCCCGTTTAATCATCATTACGGTTACCATCATACTAGTTTTTTTTTTTTTTGTTTTTTTTTGCTTTTTTGTAGGGTAGAAGATGGGCAATGATAGAAACGCTTTCTACAGTTACATGTAAAGGGACGCAAGTACATCAGGATGCCCAGTCCTCAAATTTAAAGTGATTTGTAATATCTGAAACACCCATGAATTGTGAGCAATCGGTTAAGGTAAAAGTCTATTGGTTCATGATACCCACGACCTTACCCATGGGTCCACCTTCCAGATAACCATGTCATAACGCTATTGTATGATTCTTTTCTTGGTTTGTGTAACATCTAGTGAGCGTCTGGATCTTCCCGCCTTCTTCGATAGAACCGCCTGCGTTCATCTGCCACAAGTGCAATCGGAAGAACATTGGTACATATTGCACACATTTCATCAAAAGGCACTATACGGAACACACGAACGACAGTCAGGGCATCTTTTTTTAATGCTCACTGATTGACTTATGATTGATTTTACCCGCACTGCTTTAATTCGGATTAAACGTCTAGTCACACTAGCCAGAAGCACATACATCGGGTCTACAGATGTGCGCAGTAGTCACATTTAGGATTTTATAGTATCTATGTTCATGTTCTTCATCAAACTTAAGCCTGGCGTCAATCTGCAAACCAAGGTATCTAGTTTATAAACGGCTTGGAATGGATGTCATAATTTCAATGGCATCGAATCATACATTACATTTCACAATAAGGGCGTTAAAACAGATCCCTGAGGTGTGCCACTTGTGATCTTGTGATGTTTTTGTCCCGCAACAGTATCATATCTGGATTTTTACCGTGAAGTAATTCTCAATAATCCTCACCAAGTATTTTAGTACTCCAAGGTTTCATCGTACTGAATTAAATGTATTCTTTACGTTTAGAGTAATGATGGCGCTGTGACTCTTGCCAGCAACGGCCTCCCGTACCGTTTTAATTACAAAATCGATAGCATGAGTACGTGATGGTATGATATCGGTATTCTGAGAGAATGGACAAGAAAACTTCAACCTCGTCAAACTGCTTACCAGGCACGGTTGTTTCAGGCCTTCCTTAGCTCCCAGGAAGTTGGAGAACTAATCTTCGAGCTCTACTTGCGTCTCCACGCACGAAACACTGGTACTCACGTGTATTCTTTAATTAGATATGAATAAATAGAAACCACAGATAGAAGACAATTCCGGAAAACTCAATAGCCTTAATGAACATTTTAAAACATGTTAAAGAAAGGATAATGCCTTAGCAAGATTTGAAAAAAAGAAGTATGAACGAAGGAATGCATGATGGATCTTCCCCTCCCGAAAATCATCCAACAATCCTTGTTCTCCTTCAACGAATTCGACCTCCTCTTATACATGGTCATCCTCAGTATTATGGCTGAAGTAAGTAGAAGACAAACTGGTCGATGCGGATTTGTCCAGAGACTAGAGACCCTCTCCCCTTCCACTGAATCAACATCGAAAATTTCCACTGCAATTCAAGAGTCCTGGTCTTGACCTAACAGTCACATTCAATGCTAGACTTAGAATGTAATCAGGTCCAGGGCCTTTGGAGTTCGTATTCTCTTGGAGGCTTAAGTCCAGTTTTTTGCACTTGTTCCTTTAAGAAGATGACGGTATTTTTCAATGATTTTTAAATATATTAAAAATAGATGCCTTGGAAATAATGCTGCATATTAAATTTTTTTCTAACAATATTACAGAGCCAGGAGGCGACATGTTTATGATTTTCAGTTTCACCACGACTGTCTTGTATGGTATTCAAAAAGAACTGAGTAAAAAAAGATGAAACTCAAACAGATTATACCTCTATATAATAAGTACGATAGAATAAAATTTAGTGGCTGAGACCCAGTTTGTTTTAGAAACATAATGCATCAAATATTAATTAATTTGCCTTGCCAGAGAGGCCCTCATCTCATTAACCGGCTATAAGACAAACCAAATTATTAACACTAGAACCAGTCGAGTCTCAGCTAATAAATTTTATCATATAATACTTATCTCTATACGATAAGTACTAGGCATGATCTGTTTGGATTACATTATTTTTCACTCTGTGATTTTTGAGATATTTTACTATATATTTATTTCTCATAAGGTCACTGTCAGTACATATCCTAGGATCACCTTCCCTAGGTAGCCGCCCCGGATGGGGGAGCAAGTCAGGGTGCTCCGAAGAGGCAGCCCCTCTACCTGACTCGGGAGAAGTGGGCTGATACCCTATTTCTCCTTAAAGCCTTAAATATTACAGAAAACAGAAAGAATAGAGCTGGACTGATTTTGCGAAATTCGACAAGGCGTGGAAAAAGGATTTTTCGAATTGCTACCTGGAACATTCGAGGTCTAACCGGAAAGGAGAATGAGCTTGCGGAGGAGGTTAAGAGGGTCAAGGTGGATCTGCTTGGAATAACCGAGACTAAGAAGAAAGGAAAAAGAGAATTTAAAATCCAAGATTACACAATATTATATTCAGGGGTCAACGTGAATGAAAGAGTGGCTGGAGGAGTTGGGTTTTTGTTCCATAATGACCTGGCTACAGTAATAAAGGCATGGAAGTTTGTGAATGACCGAATCATGGTGTTGGACATTGTGGAGGGTGATAAAGTTAATTCATTCATTGTCGCCTATGGACCAAATGAAAATGCAAGAGTGGAAGGAAAGGATTCCTTTTTTAGTTCCCTACAAAAAGAAGTGGATGACTGCGAGGGCACTCCCACAGTCTTGGGAGACCTGAACGGCCGAGTAGGCTGCGAGCATGAAAGGTGGCATGGAACGTTGGGAAGGTACGGTGAAAACGTTTTAAATGATAATGGAGAGAGGATTCTGAATTTTTGTGTGGCGAACGATTTTACAATTGCAAATACACTGTTCCCACACCGAACATCGTTAGAAGAGGAAACGATTATGATGATGATGATATTTATTTCTGAGCTGGAAAATAATCCTTTGATAATTTATATTGAAAAAAAAAAAAAAAAAAGAAAGCTCACACAATCAAATGCTAATGCTGCATAAGGGAAAATAATCAAGCGTGTGAATCTGACCTTCCTTGTTACAGAGCGCCAAAGGTTTCAGTTTATGTTAATTTTCATGAATTTTTTTTAACCATTTCCCTGGCTACTTAGTTAATGTGTTGTAAGGACCAATATTATAAGAAAAATAATTGAAAGTGAGTCTCTTTTCCTATATATACATTTATCTCATTGAAAGTCTTGTTTTTATTCATTTCCGAGAATTTTTTAAACAAATTTTTTCACTATTTAAATAATGAGTTGTGGGAACAAAAAATACAAAGCATGTTTTTTATGTTATTGTTAGTTTTAGTTTTGATATGATATCTAAAAATTACAAGAATTAGAATAATTTTCCCAACGCATGTATTTAGTCGCGAAGCTGACTTAAAACGGCTGTAACACATAGAGAATCTGTCAGATTTTTTTTTTTTAATTTATGGTTTTGTATGCCCGAAAGAACAGAGAATAATTGGTCTAAACATCAAGGTTTGGATGATTTCGAATGGATTGACCCATATTCTAATTAAGTCGAAAAGTACTTCTTTGATACGGTTCAATCAACATATTCTTTATTTTGCTTTACAATATTCTTTATATTACGCACGACATAGTTTTAAAAGATAGAAGAAAGTGTAGGTTGAATAGTTAGAAATAGGATTTTACACCTTATTATATTTATGTTTGATTTGCACCTACATTTACACTGCAGTAAAATTTAACATACATAAATAAAAATGTAAGATGATTTAGTACATATTCATCAGGGGAAACGCATTTTCTTCTGTTGGTTGTGTCATAAAGGGACGAGCGGGGTATTTCCTGGGACGGTCCGGGTTCTGTAGATAATGAAGGGCTTGTTTGTTATAAAGTATAGTGGTTAGCGGTGGCATTTCATCTGCCTATCTACCTCGTCCACATTGTCATCATAGCATCATTGTTCTATTTTTTAAAACTATTTCGTGCGTAATTAAAGAATTTTATGAAGTAAAATAAAGAATATTACAGAATATGTTGATTGAACCGTATCAAAGAAGTACTTTCAGACCTAACTTGAATATTCAATTGAATTCTTAGACTTACTATTAAAAGTGGTATAACTAACCCAAATAAGAGACAAGCTTCCATTTTGCTAGCTATAATATGGTTAACTTTTTTCGATTTGGATAGTTGTTTCAAAGTTACAGCTGTCTCTCGAGTGACCTGAATATTTTATGTAGGAAGCACCGTTTTCGAGTAATCGATGAAAAAGTGAAAAAAGTGCGTAAAGCTCGGGGTTTATCGGCTCCAAAAAGCTCAGCTCACCAACTGCGATTTTGCAAACTAAGATTACTTTTATTTAGGACCATTAAGAGGTATTAATTTTTATTTATTTATTGCGGTATATTACAATTTGTTTCAAAATGAACAGTAGTTATAGTGATAGTGATATGAGACCATATTCATACAATATATACAGAAAATAATTATGAAGTAAAATTACATAAAATAGAAAATAAGTAAATTCATATATATATATATATATATAATAATATAATAATAATAATAATAATAATAATAAATATATAAAAAAACAGATCAAAACAACCTACAATTGAGATAAATACAAAGTTCGCAAATAAACAAAAATCATACAAACAATCATAACTATATACAATATTTACAATCTGGTAAAGAGACCCCAGACTGGGATATTCCCTCCACTGCCTCTCTCTACCTCATCACTGGTATGAGTCAGTGTAGGCTGAGTTAGGGCACAATAGCTACAAAAATACAGTACATAAGTGGAGGATCTGACCAGTGTCAGAACTCCTGTATAAATGTTTACTAATGTTCCATTTACTTTAGACATGGTACCGTCCAAAGTTTTCCAAATTCCATCACATCCTTGTTTTCAAATTCCATCAATATTTTTGCCTCCATTAGTTTTAAAATTCCATCACTTCATCATTATAAGCTCAATCCCTCTCCAGCTCTCCCACTCCTACAATCCTCCTCCAAGATTGAAACGGTAGTGGCCCCGTGACATTTTGTAAACATTAAGAGGTATTAAAATGATTTCCAGCTTTGTCCGAATTAATTACCCCAAACCTTAAATTTTAGCCTTATTTTATTGAAGCAATCTTATTATAAGTTTTTTTTTTGGAGGGTTTCTTGAATAATGGATATATTAAAATACTAATGGAAAATATGTTCTTTGATGCCTGACAGGAGATAATCCTGTATATGAATCCTAACATTGTGAACTATACTAACATTTCTTAAAACCAAACTGAATTATCAGTATGTAAGTTCTAAAAGATGGGAAAAACGTTAGATTAAACATTCTAAATGAACAGTTCTTAAATCCTAAACTTTTATACTGATTATTGATATATTATTATACTAATAAGTTAACAATTAAAGAAGGCATTATTCTCTCTTACAGGCTTTAGAAACAAATATCTATATTTGCTTACTACGCAGAGAAATATTTACCAGAGCAAAATCACAAAAAACATTGAAATATTCAGCCATGACTCTCTCATTGTCAAGCAAAGAAATGGAAAAATACCTCTCATAAACTTGAAGAATGACAGACCATTAGTTATATTATTAACATGGCTTCAGGCAAAGCCAAAACATAGAAAGAAGTTTGTCGATTTGTATATGAATAAGGGATTCGATGTTCTAAATGTTGAAATATATATAAGGCATTTATTGTGGCCAATGAGTGGTTCGCAGGTACTACAAATTTATTGTATTAAGATTTAAAAAATAACATATTATTTTTAGGTTATGAATTATTTTAACTAGTCTTTTTTTAAAACAATATATCACATATTCTCCAAAACAAACAGCAAAATATATTTAACTATTTTTTATTTATAGGCAGCATTAGATGCCTGCAAGACACATGCCTTAAATGAATAAGAAAATAAAATAACAGTAATTTATTTGGTTAGATAAGATTTAGTAAAACTATTAATGTAATTAGAATATAAATTCAACCATAAAACTTTTGGAATATTGTTAGCTCCGTTTTCAAATGGAAAATCTCAATGGAGATATAGAAAAATATCTGTACACTATTTTTTTATACAATTTTAAAAATAATTATTTCATTAGTAAATTTTATGAGAAACAAAAAGTTTGAAATATAAATATACAATATAATTTATTCAAGTATTTCCTTATGTATGCAATTCTTTCCAATTGAGAACATCACTAAAAATTCGAAAAACACAATGTTTTTATGGATAACATGATTATTTTGGTTCAACAGTTGACTGCATCAAGCATCTTAGAGTTTCTACATGAAAATAAAGGTTTTAAACCCATCATGGTCCATGGATTGTCTAGTGGCACCTATGTTTGGTCAGAGGTATTGGTTAAAGTTGCAGATGACATTCAGAAATATGAAGAAATCATAAAAAGAGTTAAAGGACAAGTATTTGATTCATCTCCTAGTGTTCCACCAGAATTTCAAAAGGCATTTGCTAAAGCGCTCTTCACAAAAAATCCTTTCCTTGCACATCTTTTTGAGTATTCTCTGACGTAAGTATCAAGAAGTCATAAATATACTTAAAACTACTAAATAATTATTTTAACAATTCAAATCCAGGTGAAAATAATTGTACTTATTTCAGATAAAGTATACCACTCTAAATAATAAACCACCAGAAGAATTTATTTTACTTAATGCTATATGTTTTATTAATTATAAATTGATTGTATCTCTTGGTCAGATATGACTCTTTTTTTCACATTCACAGGGAGCCTATAGTTGCAGAATAATTTTTTTTTTATTCTATCCATCTATCTAAAACCTATGGTATTATAAATCCCACCTAATATTTTGATGATGAATAATCAATTTATTACTAATCACCATAATATAACTATAAGAAAAAAAACTTAATCCTGGAAGCCAAAGATTATTTCAAGAAACTTTATGGCAGCAATATTCAAGACCAAACAAGCCATCATCAGCATTAAAACCACTCATATGAAACTATTCAAGGCATACTCATAGAAGAAACAAACTAAGTCCAACAAAAATTAAAATCCAATAAAAGTTCAGGTCCAGTTGGAATTACTAATGATATACTAAAAACTGGAGGAGAAGTCATAACCAAGCAACTTAACGCGATATTTAATCTTATTTGGGATCATGGAATCATCCTTACAGAATGGAAATGCATCAAAATAATTTCGCTACATAAAAAAACCACCTAATAGATAATTATAGGGCCATATCTCTGTGTCCAAAAATATCAAAAATCTTTCCAGGAGTCCTACAAAAACTAATCATGCAAACAATATAATATTAACCAACAGCAGATCGATAGGTTTCTGTAAAGCTTTTTCTGTAACAGACCACCTAGATTCCATGAGACAACTAGTATATAAAATCATAGAATATATTCCAGTTTTCTCATGTCTTGTAGACTTCCAGAAGGCCTTTGACACTATAAAACAGAGCAGCATGATAGAGGTCTTGCAAGAGATAGGCGTAGAAGACTATTACATTCGTATAATAAAAGAGCTAAACTGCAATAACCAGTCATAAATTGTTGCAAAAATAAATGAACCATTATTTCCTGTTGAAGTAGGAGTAAGACAAGGGGATACTCGATTGTGGGATCTCCAGATTGTTTAACAGCACACTTGACAAAGCTCTTACCAAAGCTCAAGCTAATGTAATGAATGTATGGCAATATGCAATTGTACTTGAAATAAGGAAAAAGGATTAAGTCAGATGTATCAAAATAAGAAAACAAACAAATTTCAGCTAACTTATCTATCCAAAAGCAAAATGGAAGTGGACAGGCAACCTAATGCATTCTACAGATGAGAAATGGTCACGTTTACTCATTGAGATACCATATAACTGGTAAAGATGTAGAGGAAGGTAGCCAACAAAATGGAGAGACGTTTTCAAAAACTTGGTAGGCTCCAACTGGACAAGATAGCATAAACTCACATGAATTAATGATGAACTCAACTTCCCAATAACACTGGTCACCCCAGGATATTAGTCTTATAGAAGAAAAGAACTAAATCAGCAATAAATTGTAAAATGGAAAGTCTCAGCGTTCGATTAAACCGCACCACAAATTTATCAGACAATCCTTAAAACTATCTGAACCAATATACTTTAAATGAGGGGGCAGCTTCAATTTTATTTAAATAGAATTTCTAAAATAAAACATTATCAGTTAAAAATATAATGTTTTTTCAAATGGGTTTTCACATTTGAACTGTACTTATCACGCATATACTAAGACCTCAAGGGGGTAACAGAATTAGGGGAACCAAGTAGGTTGAAAATATAATTTTGAATTTGATACTTGAGTACATGCTTAAAAGAAAATTATTGGGAACATGCCTGTTTCCTCTGCCTACGTCCTTATAATATATTGGTAACTGAAAGAAAAAATAAAGTAATATTCAATAGGTATATAATTAATAGGTTATATAATTACAATAGTTTTTGGTTGTTTTGAGTTACATTCTAAAGATGAGTTAAGTAGTTATGGTCAAGAAAAAGCAAAAGAACCATCCAAACAGCAAAGAGGGATCCATTGGTAGATAACTTTCCTTTCTTTTACTAGGTGACTTGACATTATGATATATAAATAATCTGTGGCAAATAAATGTTTAAGAGATTTATGTATCCAAGAATTGCATTATATAGAACTTTGAGAAAAAAAAAAACCTTACATCCACAACCCATGAAGATTCTTAGGTTCAGTACTTGTAGAGATTTTTACAGTTTCACTACCAACAGTAGTGCAATAAGCTGATTGGACCTTGTCATCCTTGCCTAGATCATGCTCAGCTCCCAGGTTTTTCCCCCACTTTGTGGAGGCTGGGTATGCTCCAGGTGGGTCTCCATACCCCAGGATCGCTCCATGACTGAAATAACAGCATAAATAATTCTGTCTCAGCCGGGATTCGAATCAGGGAACTGGAGAACAGTAAACTAATGCTCTACCCACTAGACCACACCACTTCATTGTGAGAGATAATGGAACATCAATTCACAAAACAATTTCACATCCACAAATATAGGAGAAACAAGAGAATTTTTACTTACATTATAGACTTCAATAGAACTAATTGTGTGGAATAACCTCACCAGTAATGTTTCTTCTTAACCTGTTTTCTTGGCATACAACTCTTGCAGAGTCAGGGCATACCTGTTTCTGTTCTCTCAATGTTTCTGCTGGTTCTAAAATGTTGGTTGATTGTCCTCTTAAGTTGTGTCTTCGTGCCTTCTTCTACCACCTGCACCTTCCACTGGGGTAACATCCACTAAAGACAGTATCATCACCTGAAATGCTTATGCTTATTAAAAAAAATGCCATGATTGTTATTAATTGTGGATCAACTGGAAGGAGGAATAGGAGGTTTCCTCTCCCCCAATAAATCACTGAGAATAATTCAAATAGATAATATCTAATTTAAAGCACAACATGTACTGAATATCTAATAGAAATTGTGTAATGCTTTAATATAAGTCTGCTTGGTTTAATGGGCAAGTTCATTAAACCTTCCTTCCCCTCAAAAACAAAAGCCTCCCCTCACCCTTAAAAAACTGTTTCTCAACCCACCACTGATTTGTATACCTTCGTACTTCCCTTAAGGTACACTTAAAAAATTGATTTATAATGGTGGTATTGGACAACTCTCTAATTTTTATTGTTTTCTCAATAATTTATAATTAATTAATAAATAATTTCAAAATATTAGATCCTTTCTATGAGATATTTAAAAAACAGAACTTTGAAATATCACTAGGTAGATGAGTTTTTAATTATATAGAATATGCCAGACTAATAATATGTTTCATTATTTTGCGGAAACATTGGCTCCCAGAATAAACATTCTTTACTCATTAATTCGTCGGCATCTACTTAAATAGATATCAGCAGCTAGCTTTATTACTCATAGTAACAATCATTATACTTGCTTTTGATATGATGTTTATACAATAATGTTAGTAGATCATCAAATTTAATTTTACTATTTTGCAGCTTATATTTGTTTATAAACTACAACAAGGTGACTAAACATCTCAACAGGGCATACGAGGTTGCGCATAATCCTCCAGTTCCACTTCCTTCATTGATGTTCATTTGTAAAGATGATCCAATGGCTCCCTTTCATTTGAATATGAACATGTTCCAGTGCTGGAAGAAGAATGGTTTGCCGGTAGTTGATTCCACAATTTTGTAAAAATAATTATATTTTAAATAATGTATGATAGTAATGATAACCAGTAATGATTATCATTTAATGTTTAACAATCAGGCTAAAAAATTACAAAGTCTGTTGTTATGTAGAGTATGCTTTATAAATTTCATATGTTTTCTAATATTACAAGTTCAACAGAAAATAGTTTAAAGACGAATCAGAAGCAATTAATGAACTCCTGGGCACCACCCAAACACTTATTAAGACATAAGATTACATACAAGGAGTTCACTTGTAGTGCAGTGGCTGGCATAATAGCTTTCTATGCCAAGGTCGCGGGTTTAAATCTAGAAGGTGGTGCTAGGATTTTTTTAAGGATGTAAAAAATCCTTAGTTTCTGCCGTCCTTTGAAGGGATGTAAAAAGGAGGACCCCAAGCCTGTGTGATGTCAGTAAATCGTTGAAGATGCCCATCTTAATTAAACCTAGATAGGCAAAATTTAGGTCTCTCACTGACGCATAGTCCGCTTAGCCAGCATAAAGTGACGTTTAATGAATAAACAAAAATGCAGGATTCAACTCAGGGTGACATCAATTGGAAGACACAAGTTAAGGTGTCCAGTCTTCTATTTGGGCTAAACTCACGAGATTGTACATTGGATTAAGAATATTTCAGCAAACAGCCTTGAATTTTTATATATATTAATGAAATTACCTTGTATAGTAGAGGACATAAAAGTGGGATGCTGGAATATAAAAACTTTCAAAGGTTGGTCAGACATTCTAGGAATTAATACAATGAAGAAGATAGGATCCAGAGAGAGAGAATAGTACTAAGTACTAAGAATAGTACAACCAAGCAAAACTTGGTTGTACAGAGGAGTTCTTTTTGGAAATAGTGGTAAAAAATGTAGTAATAAAGTTGAAATGTTAACTGTATAGACATGTGATGTCTCATGAACTCATAGATACGAATAATTAATATTGATATTGGCAATAATTTACAATAATACCAGTTTACACTCCTGCAAATGATGCTAACATTCTTGATAAAGAACAGTTTGTCACAAAGAAGAAATATTACTAGAATAAAAGCGAGGACGAATGTCGAGGATTTGTGATGGCCAAGAAGCTTATATACGAATCGATAAATAGTTGAGATCCATACTGTTCCGAGATAAGGGTTGCGACAAGCAGGTAACTATGCCAACATCACTACCAGCCGCCAGGTTTTCCTCCAATTTTCAGGTTTCTACTTTATAGAGGCTTGATGGGACTCAAAGTCATCCCACAGCTTAAATAACAAAATAAACAATTATCCAGCCCCTAATTAATTTGAATTATGAATTCAGAGATGAGTGGCCCCATTGGTATTTTATGTCATAAGTAATACTTAGATTACAAATAATGATTAATAAAAAAATAACAAATTAATGACCAACAAGCAAAAAAGTAACCATTATAACAAAACACTGATATGATAGAAAAATGATATTGCCTATTTAGCAATGCAGTCATAAGGGTCTATGTTGGACTATATATCTGAAGGCAAGATGATCTCAAACATGTCATACCTGCAATAAATCAAGTCCTTGTTCCCAAAAAAACAGGGAAGAATGACCAAAGACTCTACTTACTAAATGGGAGAGGTAAATAAAGTAGTAGCATTATTTAAATCTCTTTATAATCTCTCATCTTCTATAGATATGTCTGCTGTAGAAAACACTCAATTAAATATTAGGGATGCTTTATTATTAAATAAAAAATCTACTAACTGCTCTGTATGATTAAAATTCTACTTGCAAAAAAAAAAAAAAAAAAAAAAAAAAAATAATATATATATATATATATATATATATATATATATATATAAAAGCTTTATAGATTGTTTTATACCAGTTTCTTTCAAATTATATTAATTTAATAATTGTTTTTCATATCTTTCAGGCTTTCCTAAAGTGTTGGGACAAATCTCGACATGTTGGCCATTATCATTATCATCAAGAAGAATACATGGAACATTTAAATTCATTCTTGGAATTTATTGGTCTCAATAATTTACCTGTACCAAATACAACTAAATCTAAAATATGAAATAAATATCCATATATTATAATATAAATAATAATAAAAAAAAGCAATATATATATATATATATATATATATATATATATATTTATATGTATATACTTCCATACATATATACATGGTATTGTTTCGTATCATTTATGATTTTAATTTTAGCTATTTCTATTTGAAATTAATACAATAAACGTTTTTCGATGCAATTGTATTCTATTATCATTCGATGTAATGTTCATGAACAATCAAAAGAATATTTTACTTTTCTTTTTTAATTTTTTTGGAAGTTTTCTTAATTGGAACTTTTAAAAAAGCACATAATACCTTCCATTCATCATCTAAACCTTTTATTTCTTTAGTCCTTTAACATTTTTTTATTCAAGTCGACGTTTCGGGGTTGTTTCCCCATTTTCAAGACTTATTCCTTGCTAGAACATTTTTCACATCTCATAGCCACTGCTACTTGTCTTAGAATATTTTAATATTATAAGAAACAGTCCTTAATTATTTATTTTTATCAATAGTTTCCCTGAAATTGTTAATAAATTATTTGATAAGTTAGTAAATGTTTGTCTGTATGAATACATATTCATAGTAAACCCTCAATTTTGAGACTAATGCATAGCATAAATTAAGTTTTTGAGGCTCAGTAGAATCTGGTGATTATTATATGAACTTAGGAATTTGTTGAGGTTTGTCCTTGGTTCTCTACACATATACAGAAACAAGTAATAATGAGATAAGTTCCTATGATTCAAACAAAATTCAAGCTACATTTTTTATTGAAATGCAAATTATCTAGGACAAGAAAGCGATGATCAAATATTTTGGAGTATTTTCAAATTTTATGTTGGTGTTTTTAGTTCTGAATAAGAATTTCAATGCTACATATTTTCATTTAACTGCACCTGTACAGTTTATAAATTGTTTGGAGATCGGTCTTGGCACAGGATTGATCTCTACTTTAATGTATAGCACAAATTTCCGACCAGTCATAGCACTATGGCTTGCTTTTCTAACTAAAACTTCACCTGCCCATGTCTTTCCACTCTAATGGTTCCTTCATCAGTCATTCTGGCATACAATGTTCAATTTGCTACCAGGTGAGGCCAGAGTTGTAAAAGGAAGCATTCATTTAAGCTGAAAAGAGAAAATGTTTGCACTAATTAAATAATCAAATACAAAGAAATTCTCTATAGAGGAAATCTATTAGATAAATTAATTCACAAAGCTGAACTTTTAGTAACAATAATTTTTTTTTATTCAAAATATTGTTCTTTAAATTTCACAATCAGTGTACATTTTTAAAGAGGTTAGAAGGAGAGATTTAAAGAAGAGTAAGGAAGAAGCGAAACAAAGTTTTAGTACCATGGAATAAACAATAAAAGTAAAGGTATGATCTGAGGAAATGTCTGTGTGTAAGGGGAAGAGTCGTTTTAATTTGCCTAAGAAATGGGTCATGGGGTGCCGAAGACAATCTTACCAAACAGTTCTGTTTTGAGTTGATCTGTTTCAAGCTGTCACCAAATATAGATAACAGGCTACTATCAAAGTCGAAGAAAAGAAATGAGAATATGGAAAGCTTACTGGAGGGTAGTGTAAGAATAGTAGAATAATTTAAGGTTACTAATTCGACTTAAACAATTCGGGAATTATGGGCTTTCTAGTACATGGTTTTGTCAACGGTATTTTCTTGATATTTGACATGGGAATTAAAGGTTGGACTAGGACAGGTGGCATTGGATGTAAAACGAGAATGGGGAGCAATAACAATGGCCTAAGTTTTCATTGCTTTTGGACTTAGTTTATTACTTATTTTACTAGAATTAAAGTATTGGGTTGATGCAAAATTAATGCAGGTTTCCTCTATTGCAATATCTTAATTCCAATTGTGTAAACAAAGCTAATCCTAACATTGATCATTATTATACCAAAACAAACCTTATCTAATACCCTCTCTTTCACCATGAATTTGTTTAGTAAAATCGTTTTGTTCAGTGTGTTCAAAGGTCTTGAATCGAAAATGTCAAAGTGCGATTTTCGTCAAATTTATTTTTACGAATTTAAATTAGGGCGCAGCGCTGCGCAAACGGCTCGTAATATTAATGAAGTGTGGGGTCAGGGGGCTATTAATGAGTGCACGGTGCAGCGTTGGTTCCAGAAGTTTCGCAGAGGAGATTTCGACCCCGAAGACAAGGAAGGTCGGGGCCGTCATCTTGTTCTGGACAACGACCAGCTGAGGTCAAAAGTGGAAGAAGACCCAACCAAAACCACACGAGAAATGGCGGCGGAACTCGGAACTCAAAAATTGCAACGTCTTTGCCCAGCATTGATGAATCGGAAGGGGCCGATCCTGCTCCACGATAACGCCAGACCACACGTTGCACAACCAACGCTTCGACGACTGCACGAGTTGGGCTACGAAGTTCACCAACATCCGCCTTATTCACCTGACCTCTCTCCTACAGACTTCCACTTTTTCAGGCATCTGGACAACTTTTTGAGGGAGAAAAATTTTCAAAACCAGGACGACATTGAAAATTCTTTTCGTGATTTCATTGAGTCCAGGGATTCGGATTTTTTTTCTGGTGGAATAAGAAAGCTTGTTGAACGTTGGCAAAAGTGCATTGATTCAGATGGAAATTATTTTGATTAAATATATATGGTTAAAGTAAAGATATGGCGTATTTACAATACCTACTAAAAACCTGCATTAATTTTGCATCAACCCAATATACACTTTTGGATGATTAGGATACAAGTCTAGTGGAATAAGTTCATGGTCTCTTAAGTATTTAGGATAGAGACATCCTCTTCGGTATCTTTATCTAATGTTTATAAGATCCACATTTGGTAATTTTAATGATAATTTTGATCTCCTTTAGGTTTTAGGTTATTCAAAGCGCTTACGACGTCTTCTGTTATAGCCAGCCCTATCAGAACTTGTTTTTTATAGTGATCGTCATTCATTGGTATACTATGAGTTCATATCCATTAAGCATTTAAATCAATAGCGTATGCAGGATTTTCGTTAGGGGTCCAAATAGATTGAAAATCGTAAAAGGGGAACCAGGTTATTTGAAAAACTAAAATATATCTTTTTCTAAACACTGTTGAAATAACTACAAATTTATAGATTAAGTTTTTATATTATATTTTTATGTTGATATGTAGTTTTTATAACGGATCATAACATATTGAGTCTGGTATGAGCGTATTAACTTTGATACTCCAATGATTGATTATACTCCTGTTCAATCAAGGAAAGGAGCGACGGATAGGAACACGCGCGGCGAATAAAATGTTGAGAATAGGATATTTAGTGCTTCCTTGTACAACTCTGGTCCCACCTTGTAGCAAGTTGAACATTGTGAGCCATAACGACCGGCAAGTGTATTTTTAGTTTGAAAAGCAAACCATCGAGCTGTAACCGGTCGAATATTTGTGGCATACATTAAACTAAAGATCAATCGTCTGCCAAGGCCGATCTCCAGACAATTGATAAACTGTACACGCGCAGTTAAATGAAAATAGTATCGAAATTTGTAATCAGAACTAAAACAAAAATAAAATTTGAAAATTCTTCAAAATATTCGATCATCACTTTCTCGTCCTGGATAATTTGCATTTCAATTAAAAATATAGTTTGAATCATTGGTACTTATCTCCATACTAATTGTTTCTGTATTTGTGTACGGAACCTCGGAACGGAAAAAAATGTTATCTAGAACGGAAAAAAAAAGATTATCCAGAACGGAAAAAAAAAATTATCTAATACCCAAAGTTGTAAAAGGTAATATAAAGTGACGAATATGGAATACGATAGAGAAGATAGAGTTTTTACTGAATGGACATGGAATTTGATGAAAACTACGAAAATTGATCTAACTTTAACGTTCTTAAGGTAAATATTACAGAAACCAAGCATTATACGAAAACAAACATTATGATATAAATTAGCTTTAATTTCAGACCTGATAGACGTCTGTAGGTCTTATAGGTACCGAGTTATCTTTGTCCATATAATACTGTATCTTAAACAGAGGACTTGATCGACTTTTAATAGAGTTCAGCCCGATATCACAGAAACCGCCAATTTGACTAAACTACTCATAATAATAAAAATTAACATGCGTCTAATAAGCTTGAATATGAGAGGTGACAGGTGGCTGTAGGTCTTATAGGTACCGATATATCTTTGTCCATGTAATACATTAGGTCCTAAATACAGGAATTTACCTCATTTCAACTTTATGAAGGTAAATGTTACAGAAACGATGCATTATACGAAAATGCTTATTCAATGTCCATTAATAACCTGAAAATTTTCTTCTAATAATACGCATTTTTCGGCCCCAGCTCTTGGACTATAAAAATGGCACACTATAAACTGAACCCATCATCTGAAGCAAAACGTGACATTATACTCCGAAGAAGTAATGGGTACAATTATGAGTAGTGCGTCATAGTCAATTGGTTACTAAGTTTTCAGACAATTTTCGAAAATGCTCTAAATTCCTCAGATTATCCACATCCTTGGGAATAGTCTAGCGCAGAAATAAAAAGTCGTACACAACTTAAATTTCATATATAAGACAAATATATGCCCGAAATGTTACAGCAACTTTTTCATCAAAATCAAAAGAGCCACTTTTCAACATTTTTAAAAAACGGCTCAAACGATTTTGATTAAACTCGTTATATGGATGTAAAATTTAATGTGCTTTAATTTAATGTAAGTTCCATTCTGATTGAAATAGTCTGTTAGGGCTTAAATGCCTATATTTTCATTCTCAAAATTACCTTTAATTTTGTAGACTTAAAAAAAAAAAAAAAAAGCATATCAACTTTTTAGCATTGATAAATGACGGTGGAATATGCAAGTTGAGCGAATTTAAAAGACAGCTAAAGAAGAAAAGTGCAAACATATTTTTGTATGCAATGTTTTGTGTTTTTGAACACAAGAAAGTAATATAGATGTATAATATGCCGTTGGAAAGCTATAGATTTTAGAAAAATGATTATCTTATATACGAAATTGTAAAAGTTAACGGAAAGTGATGAAAAGCCGATAAAACAAACTGATTGTTGTAGATAATAATATAATAGATTATTTAATAAAACACATGTTTCTATAGAAATCCAATTTAATTAATTCTTTAGCAATTTATTTTCATCTCTTAATGAATTAAAAAATCTGGTGCGGGCAACACACGACTTTCACTTACCTCCATTTTTAAAATCAATGAAAGAGTTTTAAAAAACAGAGATCAAAATACGTGAACCTATTAAGAAATTAATTAAATTGAAGTTCTATGGAAACATGTGTTTCATTAAAAAATCTATTATATTATTATCTAAAATAATCAGTTAGTTTTATGTTTATTTCATCACTCTCTATTAACTTTTAAAAGCTTGTGTATGAGATAATATTTTTTCTAAAATCGTTAGCTTTCCAACGGTATATCATACATGTATATTACTGAATTTTGGTGTTCGTACTCGTTATTGAAAAAAAAAATATTTTATTTATTCAAAAGTTACAAAATATCGATAATAACACTTTAAAAGACAATAATGACAATCTTGATAATAACAATATGGCTATACTAGATCCGACATAGATTACGTACCGTAATTACTGCGAGGACTCGAAGAGAGAGAGTGAGAGTGATCCCTGGGAGAAGGGACAGGGTATATAAAGGTTAATAGGACTGCTGAATAAGATTCAAGGAATATGGTGTGATCTGCAGGTGCACTATGGCCTCATGGTGGCGTGACTCCTCCGTCCTTATGAGAGTGAAGCCCACTGAACTCTAAATTTAAGGATTTGGGACGGTTTGTCTATTCTGTAAATATTGAAACCAAGCTCTGGCTCTGCCATCAAAACATTCAGGTGGTTGAGGATGGGTACTTGGATTATCATTTGAAGGATTAGAACACAGTAATTCCAGTTTACAATACTGACGATAAAGATTATAGCATAAAAGATATAAACATATTACATAAAATATATAAGAAATAAATTGGGATACAGTTATATCATAAGGTTCTAATTCTTCTATTTCTATATTACTTAAGTCTATTTGTTGTAATTCCTCAAAAGTAAAATTTGTTGATACAATAGTTTTATTATTAACAGAATGATAGGAAATAAAAGGAATATTTACATTGTCAACATAAGAAAGTGGTACATTTATATTTACAAATTTCTCTTTTTCATTAAGATTAAGGAGGCTAGTAGATGGTAGATGATACATTTGTGTGTTTGTTACACTAGTTGTTACATTGCTAATATTAAAGGTTAAATATTGGTGTAATGTGGGTATAAGTTTGATTATAGGGTTTGTTCTTATTTCTACAGCTTTACAATCATTTAATTCTATATTCTTACATAATTCTAAAATACATTTGTCCTTAATCTCTATCATGTCTTTACAGTAATGATGATTATTGAATTTAATACAATTTCCATTGTAAAACGAATTTTTAAATCTAATGATTAGTTGTTCTTTAATCTTTAGAGTAATGACTTTATTATTCCTTGTAACTGGATATGACATAGCATAATAAGTTGTTTTTGGCAATGATTTCAAAGGGATTTTAATAAAATAATAAATTAATCCTGTATCTGATAGGGAACAAAATGTGGAGCTAAGTAACCAGTTTAATTCTACATTTTCTGTGATTGGTTCTCCGAACGGTATGTTTAATTGTTCTAGTTCTCTAGTCGTTAATATGCTTGGATGGTTAATTCCTAATTTACATTGTTCTAAGGAAAATTCTATATCATTTAATTGATTTTCTACTAAATCTAATACGGCTAATAAATCATGATACATTAACTTAGTAAGAGCTAAATCTGTAAAATTATTTATTTTTTTCTATACTATCCTTATATTTATTTAAAACAATTATTTCTTTATTAAGTTTAGATGTTAATTCTTTATTTAATCCTAATCTAACATTTTCATTATGCTCTATGTGATACATATTTCTCTCGATTTTATTTAAAATATTATCATACTTTTCTTTGTCATCGGCGTCCATATTGCCGGTGAGCCAACTAATAGCATTGCCTAGTCCGTTAATTAAACCTCTTTTTGATCGGTTATTCCGATTTATATTTACAATATGATTAATTTTTTCTAATATCTTGTTATATTTTTGTTCAATAATATTATGCAAAGTTTTATATTCATTACTAATTGTTAATACGTCAATGCTAATCTTAAGGGTTTGAATTTCTCTTGTTAAATTTGTAAGATTCTTATAATGTAAAAATGTGTACCAATCTTCAATTATAAAAGATGGATTAATTTGTACGATGGATGCTCCTGGTCCGTCAGATAAATCTTGTATTAGCAGGGTCTGTATCTGAACCGTAAGCGCTGCGATCAGAAGATACTTGAAACAATTCGTCGTCGAACTCAAAGTCATCTTGGCTGACTCCTGTAACATTAGACGTTTCTATTTCTTTTATGACATTCTCAATATCTTCATCAGTTATTTCTGGGTTTTTTTGACTTGTACTAGGTTTATTATTATTATTATTTGATTTCTTTTTCTTAGTGACCTTTTTCGGTCGTTTGACTTGATCAGGGTGGAGTTTTTTCTTTCTACCTTTATTTCTATTTTGAAATCTTTTATCAACATACTTTCCTTTTTCGTATTTAGGATCTATTTTCTTTTTCTGTTGTCTCTTTATATACACATCTTCCGGGATTTCTATGTCTTCTCTATTTTCATTTAACTTGCCTATTTTTCTCTCTTTATTTTGTTCTATACCTTTCTTAGTTATTTCGAAAAGCTGCTTCATTTTCCGATGGTACTCATGAACAAGATATTCTTTTATTTCCGGGGATTCATTATAAGTTTCATTAGTGATACCGAAAGTTATTTCGTTAGGGGTCATTTTAAGATCTTGATTAAGGGAATTATTATATGCTGTCGTTGCTTGCTCTAACTTATCTTCCTCTTTATCATCTTTGTTTTCTATGTTTATAAGTCTTAAAATTTCTAATAACGAAGAGCTTGCTCGATTAAGCAATCCAAGAGAGTTAGGGTGATTGGGGGTAGTATAATGTAATTCAATATTTAAGTAGTTTAGAAAATCTTTAAACAAGTTATTGTCGAATTCTCTTCCGTTGTCACATGATATTTTTTGGGGTTTTGGAAAATATGCTAAATATTTTTTCAATACTTTCATGCTTTCTATGGCATTATAACTCGTTGCGTAATAAGAAAATATTCTTTTGGAAAAAGTATCTACTATTAAATAAATGTAATAATTACTCATGTGTAAGGTATCAATCATTAAATCTGTAAAGGGTTTCTCAGGTGTGGGAGTAATTTTAAATTTTTGTTTTATAGGTCTTCTATCGTATTTGCCTTTTCCACATGTGTCACATTTGTTTATAATTTTTGTGATATGATCTTTCATATTGGGCCAATAAAATTTGGTTTTCAAAACTAAATATGTTTCATTTATACCTCTGTGGCATGTCTTGGCGATATGATAATCAAGGATAAGTAATTTCTGGTCTTCCGTGTTCTTTACATCTGGCAATAGTTTATAATATCTTTTAATTCTATTTGTGGGAAATTTTTCTCTAATGAGTGATGCAACTTTATTAAATAATGCATTATACCAATTATTTTCACTTTCTATAGAATCTGATATGGGTGAGCAGTATATGCCGTAAGTTATATTTGGTCTTAAGATTTCTAAAAGTTTTTCTTCTATTTCAAAATCTTTTTCATGATAAGGCCAAGTAAATTCAATTGTTGTTCTTTGCTTATTATTGAATATTGTTTCGCGTTGAATTTTCGCGTGTCCCTTTTTTATTATTATTTGATTTTTCTCAACATTTACTGGTCTAGATTTATCATCAACTATTAAGATTCTGTTATCGGAGGATTCTGTGGAGTGCTGCGTTGCTAAAGAAGATATATCATCTTGAATTATTTCTTGGTGTTCACCATTATTATTTTCTTCTATGTTTTCATCATTATTAATTCCTTCTAAGTTTTCATTGTTAGCTTCTTCTTGGGTTTCTTCTATTCCCATTTCTTGTAATAAATCTACGATTTCTTGTGAATAGTTATTAGGAGAATTTTCTGTATGAAAAATATCAAATTCTGGTTCTTTTAATTTCCTTTCTTCAATAGGGTAACGGGATAAATGATCGGCGACTTTATTAGCCTTTCCTTCAATGTATTTTATGTCATATTCGAAATCTTCTAACAATAATTTCCATCTAATTAATCTGGCGTTCTGTGTTTTACACGTTCTTAAATATTCTAAAGGTTTGTGATCTGAATATATGAAAAATTTTCTACCGTATAAGTAGGGTCGAAAATGATTGCAAGCCCAAATAATGGCTAAACATTCCTTTTCCGTTGTTGAGTAATTTTGTTCTGCTTTATTAAGTGTTCTGGATGCAAAACATACAGGGAGTTCTTTTCCATCTTTCTTCTGTGCTAATACTGCACCAATGGCGAAATTACTTGCGTCAGTTGTTAAGAAAAAGTCCTGATTGAAATCTGGAATTTGCAAAATGGGGCTACTACATACAAGTTGTTTCAATTTCTCAAAAGCGTTTTCATATAACTCTGGTTTGATTTCTTTTTGATCTTTTCGAAGACATCTCGTTAATGGGGAAGCTATCTTTGCGTAATTTGGTATCATTTTCCTATAGAAACCAGTTAATCCTAAAAAGCTTTTAATTTCTTTTTCATTTTTAGGGAGTTTAAAATCTTTTACTGCTTTTATCTTTTCTGGATTAGGTTCTATGCCGCGTTCGCTGATAATATGTCCGAGGAATAACAATTCTTTCTTGCAAAATTCTGTCTTATCGAGCTGAATCTTTAAGTTATGTTTTTCTAACTTTTTAAGAGTTTCTTCTAAATGTTTCCAATGATCTTTGTAATTTTCAGAAAAAATTATAATATCGTCCATATAGACTAAAACGTTAATAGAATCTGAAAAAATGATATTCATGGCTCTTTGAAACGTTGCTGGGGCATTACTGAGTCCAAATGGCATGCGAAGGAATTCAAAGTGGCCTTGATCTGTAGAAAATGCTGTTTTTGGGATAGAACTTTCTTCGACTTTTATTTGATGGAAGCCTGAGCAAAGGTCCATTGCTGTAAATATCGTCGCTTTTCCTAATTTGCCTAAAAGGTCTTCAATATTAGGAATGGGGAATTTATCCGGGGTTGTTTCTCGATTTAATTTCCTGTAATCAATCACCATTCGTATTTTTCTTTTTCCTGATGCGTCTGGCTTTTTCGGGACAATCCAAACGGGAGAATTGTAAGGGGAATTGCTGGGTCTTATTATTTTGGATTCTAACATCTTTTTAATTTCTTCCTTAATATTTTCTTTGAATTGGTGGGGATATCTGTAATTTTTCGAATATATCGGGTCTTCGGTTTTTGTTTTAATCTTATGCTCCAATAAATCAGTGGCTGAAAGGGGATCATTTTCAGTCTTAAATACTGATGGATATTTCGATAATAATTTAATTAAATTTGATTTTTCTTGAGGAGGTATATGGTCGGTTCTGATTAGTTGGGGGATTTGTTTTATTATTTCATGGTTTCCTTTTTTATTAGAATCTGTTAATTCTACTTTTCTTTTGCAATAGTATAAATATATATGTTGTTTCGTTAACTTTACTGTCGATTATTATATTTTGATCATAGATGCCAGGTTTAATTTTAATCTTATCATCTTCATAGTCAATAAAATATAGATTTTTATTTTGTTCTACTTTTATCTGATTTTCGCCTTCTTTCAAAACTAATTTTAAAACTTCGTCTTCCATAATAAAATCAAACTCTGTATAGCGAGTTTTTATTTTGTTGGTTTCGAAATCGATATTAAATTTCATTTCCCTCATTGTCTCATTTCCTAGTAGTATTTCGTAATTGGGACTGAAATTAAATAGATAAAATTTTATTTTTTCGGGGTTTTTAAGAAAATTATTTCTGCAATAAACTGAAATAGATTCCGTGCCAAGTTCTTCTCCGGTTGCTGTTTTTATTGTAAAATTTTCTTTTTCTCTTTCAACATCTGGTGGTACAATGTCTGGTCTTATATAATTCTTCCAAGATCCGGTATCAATAAGCCATTTACGATTCGCGTGGTCTTTAACATAAGGCAGTTGGCTTTTATTCTCTTCTTTTATGTGTTTTGATTGTCTGGCGGGCCTTTCTCTAAAAAAGAATTATTTGGATCTAATTTTTCTAATTTCTCTCTTAATTCTCTGATTTCTTGGTCTTTCGGGTCTTCTTGCTGAATTTGGAAATTAGGCTGTTTCGGTTTATTCCCGAATGCGCTAACTGTTCTCATGGATACAGTTGGATTTTCATCTTTCTTATTATTATTATAATTTTGATTCCGGTATCGACCTGAACCGTTGAAATACCTTTGTTGTTCTTGACGGGGCCATTGTTGGTAATAATTATTATTATTATTATTCTGCCGGTAGTCTTGTGGAGGTTCTTGTTGTCGATATTGATGCTCTTGTCTTTGATTATGTGGGTTATACGGGTTATTGGGATTTTGCCAATTATTAAATCGTTTGTGATGTTTTTTATCGAACTTTTTCTTATGGTCGAAGCCTCTTTTGTAATCATGTTCTCCGGGTCTTCTCATATTTCCCGAATTTATGAGGTCATCGAAGAGTAGATGGTTCTCATTCTGAATTAAATTTCTCAAATCATCTAATGTTCTTAATTTTTCTGCTTTAGTCATAAGATATGTTCTTATGTGAAGGGGCATGTTAGTGTAAAAAAAATAAAGAATACTTTTCTCTAATGCGCTAATAATTGTTTCTCTATTTGGTGTGTTTTCTATCCGATGTTTAGAAATTATTAAAGTGCGGATCTTATCAATTCTTTGAAGGAAATCAAGAGGGTGTTCCTTATGATGTATTTTGTTATTAAATAATTCATGCGATAATTGTTCAATTGAGCGGCTGTCTCTGAAGGTTCTTTCGAGATAATTTAGTAATTCTTCAACACGACTAAATTCGCACGTTGTATTTATATAATCAGCTTCATCCGTAAGTTTTGCTAAAAGTTTACTTAATAATCTTTGTTCGTTTAGTTCCTTAAACGAGTTGTCCGGTTTACACACGATTTGGTAAACTTGTCTACAAACTGTCACGAATTTTAACAGATTGTGTGGATTTCCATTAAAATTAGGGATATGATCGTAGTCTGCCGATTTAATTTGAAAGCTTGCCATATTTGTAGTTAATACTAAATTATTTACTCGCAGGATTAAAGAATTTAAATAATCATCAGACATAAAATTACAATAGTAAAGGAAATTAACTTACAAAAATTGAGTACGCTGTCAAAATAATCTTCGACGGGGTGTGAAGATCTGTCCTTGAGCTGGATACCTGACGACAGTGAAGTCCGGCCAAGGTTGAGTGCAGATAAGAGACTTTGCCTGCGTTGCGAGATGCTCGGGGTGAGTGAACTCGTCCAGAATCTGAAGATCTCGAAGTTGGTAGTCCTCGGTAGGTAAGCCAAAATCTTGAGTCTTCACAGGTGAGGAATCCTAGGCGGTAGTCCTAATTCTGGATTTGCGGAAAAAGTTCGGATCTGCGGAAACTCGGTTCTTAAAACTGCGATAAAAATATGCAGTCCCTGTTCGGGCGCCAATTTTGGTGTTCGTACTCGTTATTGAAAAAAAAAATATTTTATTTATTCAAAAGTTACAAAATATCGATAATAACACTTTAAAAGACAATAATGACAATCTTGATAATAACAATATGGCTATACTAGATCCGACATAGATTACGTACCGTAATTACTACGAGGACTCGAAGAGAGAGAGTGAGAGTGATCCCTGGGAGAAGGGACAGGGTATATAAAGGTTAATAGGACTGCTGAATAAGATTCAAGGAATATGGTGTGATCTGCAGGTGCACTATGGCCTCATGGTGGCGTGACTCTGCTCTTATGTTCAAAAACGAAAAATTGCATTAAAAAAATATTTTTTCTGTTTTCTCCTTTAGTTGGGTATCGAATTTATTCAATTTATATATTTACCTGTTTTTCATCAGCGGTATCAAGATAATATAGTTATTTTTATTGAATCTACAAAATTAAAGGTACTTAAGGGAAAGAAAATTTAAAATATCGGCATTTAAGGCCCGTCAGACCATTTTCATCAGAATAAAACCTACACGATATTAAAGTCCATTAAATTTTACATCGATATAGAGAATTTAATCAGAATCGTTTTCGAGAAAATCGAAAAAAGGTGCAAAATGCATGGTATAAAGTGCCTCTTCTGGTAAGCTCATTTTGATGAAAAAAGTTTTGTCACGTTTCGGGCATATAGTTGTCTTAAATATGAAATTTCAGTTTAATAGGACCGTTTCCGCCCGGGAGTTACCACACACACAGACCTTTTTGCGGGACTTGGTTGTTTGGAATCACGGAACCTTAAAACGTGTATTTCCGTTGAAAACTGGAATTCGAAAATTTTCACGATCGCAATACTTCCCCTTTCTATATATGGTAAGTGAAAGTAAAAATTCTTAAATTAATTTTAACAACGGAGGTGAGTGAAAGTCGTGTGTTGCGCACACCAGATTTTTGTAAATGTTATTAACATGTTTAATATGTTTTAAAAACACTGAAATAATTGTTACTAAAACGTTAGAATTGATAATAGACTTATAGTCTAATTTGTGAAATACACCATGGACTTTTTATAAAACTGTTTACTGTGAACCGATCATGTTTTTCCCCTTAAAGCAATAGTCACGTATAAGTACTTAAGGCTAACAGATATCAGCACTGACGTAAAACCTGAAAATATAAGATTTACATGTATACATAAAGTCGTGGACTTTAGAAATTGCATCACCTATTGCTTTGATTTGTTATGGTAATCAATTTGATCCAATCGAATATTTTTGTTTTTGTCTTATTATTCATATCATAATGAAGAAACATTTTTTGATTTTCGGTTTGTAGTTTTAACTAAACCAGAATACATTTTTTTTTTTATTAAGTCTCATTTTAAACATTTTGCTATCAGAAATAATTAGCATTGTGTGATTACATGAAGTGGAATAATTTTCACGCAAAACAGCGGCGAAACTGTCAATTAACAGTGATTATAGTTTTGAAAATTAATATTATAATTCATTTTAAGAGAGAACTTTAATTTTTATATTTTTTGTTTATTATTTTCAATTTCTATCGTCCGATCAGCCTTCTTCCTTCGTTCTCTAAATCATTCAAAAAAATACTTCTTTATTGTTTAGATTCTCTTGGAATATTAAAATTTATACTCAATCATCAGTCCGGTTTTAAAAAATATCATTCCACGATACAACGTCACCGATTAGTTGATTTAATTTCAAATTCATTAGAGTCAAATATTGTCCAGGCTTTTTCCTTGACATTGGTCAGACTTTCGACAAGGTTTGGCACGAAGGATTGCTTTGCAAATTAAAAATTCCACTTCCACCTACCTTCTATTTGATATTCCTTTCATACCTTTCCGATTGGCATTTATCTGTGAAAGTAGGGAATGAACCCTCATCCATTTAGAAAATTAAGGCAGTTGTACCTCAGGACAGTGTTTTAGGGCCAATATTATTTAACATATACATGTCAGATCTTCCTCAGCACAATGGGACTCTGTTGGCTACTTTTGCTGATGATACAGCTGTTCTTTGTTCAGATAAGGATCCTTTACAAGCGGCAATATCCGTCCAAAACCACCTTGATGAAATTTCTGCTTGGGCTTCTAGGTGGAAAATAAAGATGAACGAGTCCAAGAGTGCTCATGTAGTGTTCACCCTGAACCATAAAGCTTCTCCTCCCATTTACTTTAATTATATTCCTATTCCGACATCCGACGAAATTCTATATTTAGGTATTCACTTGGACAAAATACTGGAGAACACACATTCGACAAAAACGTAAAGAACTCAACAGACGCAACGATCTTTTATTTTGATTACTTGACAGATGTCCAAAATTACTAACTAATTTTTTATAAAATTTTGCCAAAACCGATCTGGACATACGGGATAGAGCTGTGGGGCTCCGCTAAACTATCAAGCATCCAAATAATACAGTCTTTTCAGTCAAAAGTGCTGCGTGAATAGTGGACGCACCGTTCTAACAAATGACGTTATACATAACGGCTTGAATATTACGACTATTTCAGCCACTGCTACAGAACAATACAATAATTTCCACCAAAGCCAAACATACAACACCAACCCTCTTACAGAAACATTAAAATCCCATAAGAATCCTTACAGCCTACCCCGACGACTACGCAGGCGGTGGCCAAGATCTCTTAAGAAGCTCTGCTGTCACGACCCGCTGCTTCAGCAGTCCACAAATTGCTTATTACAAAGGAATTTTAGATGAAAAATTAAATCGTATGTTAAATTTCTTGTCTGTAATAAATAAATTATTTTCAATAATAAACCTTTGTAATCGAACAAAAAAAAAAAAAAAAAAAAAAAAAAAAAAAAAAAAAAAAAAAAAAAAAAAAAAAAAAAAAAATATATATATATATAAATTACCTTCCTAAAAATTGCGTATTAAAAAAAAAATATCCATTTACCTGCTGTCTGCCGTGCCCCGTCCGAAACTACTGGACCATTTCTTTTTTTTTTTTTTTTTTTAATTTTCACAAAAATAAAAGGGCATGATGATACCAGCACCTATACGTTGATATCAGCTGGTTATATTTAAAATAGCGACCGATTTAAAGTGATTTCATTCCATAACTCAGTTACTTTTTTAAGATATAGAAAAAAATTTATGGGTGTTTTTTTTAACCAAAAAACCGCGAATAATTAAAAAGAGGAAGAAACAAAATTGAAATTTTGCCTATAAATACGCCCATAACTCAGTTATTTTTTAAGATAGAGAAAAAATATGTAAACAGGTTTAGAATCAAATAAAATATGAAAATAAATAAATAATTCAAAGGATAATGGCATATCACAACTGCTAATTTCAAAACGCTATATCTCTGCTAGTTCTAAACCAATTTAAGAGTCTTGACCGAGACCTTATAAACACGATAAGGTATACAGAAGGGATTTATTCCCTCCCCTTATCTTGCTTAGGTACCCACCAGTCTATTACGTGGATTACTAAAATAAGTGCACTCCCCTCTCCATGTACGATGTTTAATGTATTTATTAGGTTAATATAACTCAGTAATCACAAAGTTTGACAGATGAAATATCAGTAACACCTAGATGGAGTAATAATCACAGAGCAATACGTAAGTAGAACACTAACTACGGCCATGACACTCTGTACTACAGTACTGTTAATTTTTATTTAAATCATAAAATCATTGTACTATGAAACTCCTTTTTTTTATTATTATTTATTTTATTTATTATTATTATTTTTTTTTTACAAAATGTGCAATTATTTTTTAAATATTAGTCAAGTGTCACCAACGTACGTGAAGAGGCTGAACCACTTAAATCTATGGAGGGAATAAAACCGACCAATTAGGATTACGCTCCACAGAGAAGTTTTTTTTTTCAATATTAGGGTACCCATTTATGAAGTCTGAATGACACCAATGAGAAGCTAATATAGTCAATTAAATAAATCCTTCTATAAAACCAAAATATATTATTCAACGCCTATTATTACAGGTATATTGGCTAAGAAACATCGAGGTAATAAAAGCTAATTTTTTTTTTATCCAATGAAAGATGCCTTTTTGTTGTTGAAATCCATAATATTGGATATGGACAACATACATTTAAATAGCTAATCAGAGAAAATACAAATACAATTATGCTTAAGTCTGGTCAGAGACGACGAGACCTATTACTTGTTTTCTATATTCACTTTAACATTGTAATTTTTACCTGTTTACCTTTTAATTTTTTCAAGGCTAGATTAGTTTTAAAAAATATCAAAAGGTATTCAAACCTAAAGCATTACTGCTGCTTTGAAAAAAGTTTAAACATCGCTGCTTTAAGTAATGGATATACTTATTTAATATTTACTATCGTTAATAAAATAACTACAGTTTTATGTTGAATAAATATAATCTACTGTATATTAATAGCCAGTTTCCAAACCGGATTAATACATTTTAAGGGGTCTTTTGTTACCTAAAATCGAGAGGCAGAAAGTGATAAACAATTTAACAACCAAATTATTGTTGCTAAGGCAGCTGGGGCCATTATGACTGCTGTCATAGACGAAATTGCATATAATAAAAATCCATATTTTCTACCAATCTATCTACTTACTTTCCAATCTATCACTGTTCAAATTTAACCAAAATTAACCTCCTATAAACTGAAACCCGGAAGTCGGAAAGAAGAAATGTAAATATATCAAGCATTTTGTATCTATATATACATTTAGGAATGGAAAAAATAACAAAGTTAGCCAGAGAGGAAGTAGTTAATCCAACAGTGATAAATGAAACCATGAAATTTTACTGTTTAAAATGTATTGACGCATTTAATTTACAGGTAAAATGTCTTGGCACGATTGGTTAATATACACCGCCATAGCCGCTTTCTCCTTGTTGGCATTGACTTATTACAAAATAAAGAAGATTTATAGACACTTCGAAGACAGGAACATACCATATGTCAAACCAATGTTTCTTCTGGGAAGTGATCCTGATGTTGTTTTGTTTAGGAAACATATAGGTGAGTCCGTATTTATTTTTACAAAGATAAAATATCAATGAATTATGTAGTATTTAGATCCTTCAGATAGTATAGGACTGTAACCAACTAAAAACAGCTTCCTTTAACGATTAGCTGGTCCAACAGGTCCTCTTCTTTCAGTATAACGGCCTCTGTTTGGAGTACCTATAGCCCAGTGGCTAGTCTACCGATTCTTCAATTTAATTATTCTTTTAGCGTTTTAATTGATTTACATCCAGTAATTTACTTGCATACCAAATCACAAGAATTCACTTTCTTCAACATCTTCATTAGACAAGGGTAGCTTCCTCAGCCTAGGGCAGCATTCCAGTATTCAGACAGAAGCAGTAATCATATCTCTAATAAACATCTTCGGGGACACTTGTTACACCTCGAATCCTTCCCTGTGTCTGGCTGGACTTGAGATTTTCTTCTTAGACCCATAAGTTTATTTGTAGATGTTTATAAAACTTTTGTAATTTTGCATAAATAATCAATTAATATTTTATATAATTGTTTATTGTCCTATATTATTCTTATATATTGCATATATCGTACTTATTTATTCTTATTGCTGGTCACATTGATTAATTTCAAAACCTTAGGCTTTAAGTTTTTAATGTAATAAAAAAATTGATAATCGATCAGTCAGAAGTTGATCATTTATTTTTATTTTATTTTATTACAAGGTAAGAACATTTCTAGGGGGCGGCGCCCAGTGGGGCCGAGTGGTCAAAAAGCGGAAAAAATTCAATATCTCAAAAACGGATCAGTATAAAAACCTGGGGCTGATCTCATTCAACTTATAATAAGAAAATCCATCAAGTTCAACTGTCTTTATTGAAATATTGGAGAAAATTAAAGCCTATTGGCAAGATAAAAATCTCGGAAATTTTCGAAATAGGTTTCAAGTTTTCGAAAAAAACAATTCAAACAAGTATTTTGAGTGTAGATTGGAATTAAATAAAAATTCAATGAAGTGTAAAAGACTGGAGAATTTCGTAAATAATTAAATTAGAAATTCAAAGTCAAAGCTTGCGCAAGTTGAAAAGAAACTTATTATTTCAAATTCAAGGAAATTATAGTAACAGTTGCTTAGCTGCATCACTGATTTCTAGACGCTTTTTCTTTCGTTCGGGTCTCATGTTCGTGATAAAAGGATTTGAAGTCTCCAGTAGCTGGATTTGTCGTCTGGTTTGTGGAAAACATATTCGTTTTCCAACCACCTGCTGAATATTTTTCTGAAGCGCGCCCCAGCCCCGATTTACTTGTTTGTTTTTTTTATTAAAATGAGGCAAAAAAACTCTTACTTAGAGCTGTCACCATTGTAGAAATGGTTTTCTCGTCAAGTTCAGGATGATTTCCTCGAAGAACTACGTCGAAGTTTGTACCAGCCTACAAGCACTCACACAAATCGCGGTATTTAATTTTGATAGAGCTCATGGCTAGACAACGTTAGCAACTAGACTGAACTGGAATTGATAGTGTTTTGACGTGGGGACAAGTATTATCTGAGCCTATTGGGTAAACAAAATAGTGCAACAAACAAAGGGATACTCTAATTCTTTCTTTTCTTTGCGGTGTTATGATCGGATAGGCTGATAAAGGCAAATGATTTTTGTTCTAATCTTTATTTTAACACGCCTATTTTGAGAAAATACCTTCCCCATCCCGGAGGAAGCCGGAGCTTTTTTTGTTGCACTACCTTTTCAAAATGTTTACGGTAGTTCGTAACTTTGGTCTGGTTACGTGATAAAAAATATTTTTTTGACTAATTCGTCTTATGTGTGGCATATTTAAACATCCTAGAACAGGATTAAAACATTAGAATCATTTCACTTTTTTTCACAGTTATAGAGCAAACTCTGAAAGATGGGTGTAATTTAAGCAAAACTTCCACGATCTTGACTTTAAGCCTCAATAAATGGGGCTAAACATTAGTCTCGATAAAATTTGTGCTATATCTAGATGCAGTGGCTAATATACATCAGAAACACGAGCCAGATGATCAAAATTAAAAAATTCGATTTTTTTCCGCACTTGCCCCACTGTGCGGCGTGGTCTAGTGGATAGAGTACTAGTGTAGACCAGTAGTGGTATCCGGGTCCTGAGTTCGAATTCCGACTAGGACAGAACATTATTTATTCTGTTAAAATTTAGTCGGGGGACGACCCTTAGGGTATGGAGATCCTCCCGGGGCAGACCCAGCCTCTTTAAAGTGGGTACCAAAATTGGGGGAATTTCCTGGCTGCTGAGCGTGATCAAGGCCTAATTACCTCATTGCACAGTAGTTGGCCTAGAAACAGTACGAATCTCTTCATGTACCGAGCCTAAAGGCAGCTATACAGGGTGAGAAATCGGCTTAGAAAAAGTAGGAATCTCTATATGTATTGAACCTAAAACCCTTCATGGGTTCTAGAGGTACAGGTAAGAACATTTCTATATAGAATATGAACATTTTTGGACACCCCAAGGTCAAGCCGTATTTTAAGGACTAGCTAATCGATTGAGCGGTTCACTCGTGATGCGATGACCAAGGAAAAAGGGGATTAATTCATATATACATACATAGTTATTCTAATGTTCACATTGTCATATCTAATACTGAATAGTTTTTTTTTTCCATTAAAAAAATGTATGAATAACAACTAAAATAATTTTTTTCAGAATAAATAATGAACAATATAAATTATATCACGTCCGATTATTTGTTTACTTTTTTTCAGGAGGTAGTTGGGATAAAATATATAAACTACTGGAAGGCAAACCAATTGGAGGGTTCTTCCAAACTGTTCTCCCATTCCTTATGGTCCGGGATCCGGAGTATGTCAACCAAGTTCTCATCTCCTCGTTCGACCACTTCTACGACAGGAACTTCATCATTGACGAAGAGACCAATCCATTAG
Organism: Piezodorus guildinii; assembly: GCA_023052935.1. NCBI lineage: Eukaryota > Metazoa > Arthropoda > Insecta > Hemiptera > Pentatomidae > Piezodorus > Piezodorus guildinii. The sequence goes on along the minus strand of CM041292.1, from coordinate 40,940,334 downwards.
ACGCTCACTTATTCCTATTGAGAGGGAACAAGTGGAGGTACCTCAGGAATAAGCTTAGTCCCATTTTCAGTTCCGGAAAGCTTCGGTGGATGTTTGACGAAATGGACAAGTGCGGAGATGTGTTCGTTGAATGCATAGACAAACTGGCAGATGGGAAAGACAGAGACATTCTAGACGAGCTTGCAAGATATGCAACAGATGTTATCGGTAAAATGACTTAGATTTGTTCACTTTTTAAAGGAGTAAAACTCGGCAAAAAAAATCTAATAAAGATCATATCATTATTTAATTAGTTTAAATCAGGAATCTAGCCACGAAGTAGTTTGAATCTGCATATCATTTATAATATCGGAACAATAATGACCAACCGAGAGAGCAATTCCCTAAACGTGTTCTATTAGTATAACTTTAAACGCCATTAAAATTGAATGCGGATATAGTATATAGAAACATATATAGTTTTATTAAAAACTACATTATATTATTATCTAAAAAAAAGTATAATCAGTTAGTTTTATCGGCTTTTTTTCACTATTTATTCAATTTTACAAGCTTGTGTATAAGATAATATATTTTCTAACGTCATTCTCTTTCGAACGGTGTATTATACGTCTTTATTACTGTTATTATGTTAAAACACAAAATTGAGGCGCTCTGCTTCATTGACAAGCCGCCAGGTGGCAGCACGGTCAACATTTCCCTATTCGGGAACCCAAAACAGTTAGTTTTATCGGCTTTTTATCACTCTCCGTTACTCTTTACAATTCCGTGTATCTGATAATATTTTTCTAAAATATTTAGCTATCCAGCGGTATATTATACATCTATATTACTATTCTTGTGTCCAAAAACATATATTTTTTCAGTTTTCTCCTTCAGTTGTCTATCAAATTTGCACAACGTGCATATTTAGCTATTAATTATCAATAGTAACAAGATAATGTAGTTATTATTATAGAATCTACAGAATTAAAGGTACTTTATATTGAGGATGTATAGTCGACTGTAGAAACTATTATAGGTGGAATAGTCAGGAATCAGTCATTTTTTGAAATTTTTTTTAATTTTGCCAACTCAGTTATGCTCTGTTTATGCTTGGACATGGCTCAGTAATGCCCTGATGATGGCTCACAAGCGTGAGCCGAAACGTTGGCAAAATTAAAAAAAATTCAAAAAATGACTGATTCCTGACTATTCCACCTATAATAAAGGTACTTTAGGTGAAGAAAATTTAAAATAATGGTATTTAAGCCCTGTCATATTGTTTCAATCAGAATGAAGCCTACATCATATTAAAGCGCATTTAGTTTTACATCCATATAGCAAGTTTAATCAAAATCGTAAGAGTCGTTTTTGGGAAATTATAAAAAGGTTGTATGGTTTTGACTGGCCCAGGTCGCAAATCAGTATCAACGTGATCCCACAAAGGTCAAAATATGTAGTGGAATTCCTATATTGCAATCAATGAGAAAATGTATTGCTTACTTAACAGCCTGACCTTTATTTAAAACCATGTCAACTGATATGATTGTCCTTGATGATATTGGATTGTTGTTTGCAAGCAGTTGAAGTTTTCGTTGAATTCGTAGACGTCATACAACGGTGGTAATAATGCATGGTCGTAATCAAAATTGTGCTTCGTTCGAATCAATAACACAAGCAGACTTAAGGGGTGGGAGGAGATAGGTGACCACTTTCTATTGTATTAAAAGATTTTAGGTGAAAATATCATTCCGACCCTCATTAATTTGACCTGAAAAAAAAAAAGAAAAAAAAAAGAGAAAATGTTTTAGATATATTACGAAAACAGAAGATGGAGGCTGAAACCTAAAAGTAAGGTTCAATTTGAAGTAAAATCGATTCAAGAAAATTTAGATCAACCTGTCCTTCATTACTCCGTTCTAGTAAACAATTCCAATAAGAAGCAGGACCTAGATAAGCTACTCGAGTAGAGGGATGCACAACCTTATTTATCTGTTTAACTATTGTGGGTAATCGGAGGGTACTACTGTCGGAGTTCTAAATTTTGTCAATTTAGTTTAATTAGGAATAATCATCTTTTTACTTTCACTTACTATATATAGTAAGGGGAAGTATTGCGATCGTGAAAATTTTTGAATTCCAGTTTTCAACGGAAATACACGTTTTAGGGTCCCCAGAGTCCAAATAACCAAGTCCCGCAAAAAGGTCTGTGTCTGTGAGTGTTTTTTTTTTTTTTTTTTTTTTATCGAGGTAGGTGGAAATCTTCAAAACGCGGATAGGCCCGACTATCCGTGTGGTCTGTGAGTGTGTGTGTTGCGTGTGTGTGTGTGTGTGTGTGGTAACTCCCGGGCGGAAACGGTAAGTCCTATGAAACTGAAATTTCATATTTAAGACAACTATACGCCCGAGACGTGACAAAACTTTTTTCATCAAAATGAGCTTCCCAAAAGAGGCACTTTATACCATGCATTTTGCACCTTTTTTCGATTTTCTCTAAAACGGTTCCGACGATTTTGATTAAACTCGCTATATCGATGTAAAATTTAATGGGCTTTAATATCATGTAGGTTTTATTTGGATAAAAATGGTCTGACAGAGCTTAAATGCCAATATTTTAAATTTTCTTCCCCTAAAGTACCTTTGATTTTGTAGATTCAATAATAATAACTAAATTATCTTGTTAACCCTGATGAAAAACAGGTAAATATATAAATTGAATAAATTCGATACCCAACTAAAGGAGAAAACAGAAAAATTATTTTTTTGATGCAATTTTTCGTTTTTGAACATAAGAGCAGTAATATACGTGTATGAAATACCGTTGGAAAGCTAAAGATTTTAGAAAAAATATCATCTCATACACAAGCTTTTAAAAGTTAATAGAGAGTGATGAAATGAACATAAAACTAACTGATTATTTTAGATAATAATATAATAGATTTTTTAATGGAACACATGTTTCTATAGAAATTTAATTTAATTTATTTATTTTATTTTATTTATTTATTTTTTATTTATTTAATTTTTTTTATTTTTTTTAAAAATTTTTTTTTTCTTATCCTCCAACTTTATTTACAAAATAAATACAAAAAAACATTCTATGTATATACAGCAGCAATGGTATATACAGTCCATGGCTCAGGCCTCGTATTGCCCGTTGGCATTCTAAGGTTCCTTTTGCACTAGGCACGGTATGCGCTTGAGGAGTGGGGTGGCTTTGTGCCTTTGTTGAAGTAAAATGGGGAGGAACCATTTTGCTGGTGGTTAAATGTATGCGGGTCAGACTGCAGAGTCCAGACCCCTTCCCAGGGCGACCACGTCGACCAGGGGGAGAGAGCCTTGCCACCTTCCAGGCGCAGGTGGTGGAACTACGTCCCTGAAGAGAGGGTTCACACAAGCCTTTAACCCGTCAAAGAACTTGACGTGCCTCCTGCTGATGAACTCTGGCACCGAGGGAAGATGGAGTTCCTCGTGGATGGTGGCATTTCTCGCCCGCTGGAGTGTGGTTCCTCTGGCTATCCTCCTTAGGACGGAGTTCTGATAACTCTGCAGCCTTTTGAGCGTGGACTGATAGAGGTGGCGGAGCAGGGGCGCACCATGGAGTAGAGTCGGTCTGATAACGGCATTGTAGATTTGCAACTTGAGTCGCAGTGAGAGCTGCGGCGAGATGAGTAGGTGGTAGAGTCTATGGGACTTAATGCGGGCCAGCTTGATTCTTTCCCGTACATGGCTGGAGAATGTCAGGTGTCGGTCCAAGGTCACACCTAGGTAAAGAATTGAGTTGGAGAGAGGAAGTTTTACACTGTCTATCTCAAACTCGGTGGGTAACTTCTTCTTCTCCTTCTGGAAGGACAAGATGATGGCGTCTGTTTTGGCTGGGTTGACTCTGATTCCGATCTTCTTCAATTCCCCAACTATGACGTTGGCTGCTTTCTGAGTCTGGTCATGTGCCTTGGTGGCGCTCATGCTGGTGGAGTAAATGGCGATGTCGTCCGCATAGGCTGCTACTGTTGCTCCCGGATGCTTTACTGAGACCACCGGTGCCGTGAAAACGACAAATAGTAGTGGCCCAAGTACAGACCCTTGAGGTACCCCGCAGATGGTATCGTGTGGATTCGACAGGCTCCCGCCGACCCTTACAACGAAAGATCTTCGACTAAGATAGCTTCGGATCAATCGGCATAGGGAGGCAGGGAACTTGAACTCCTCCAGACGGCGGAGTAAAAGAGTGTGAGACACACAGTCAAAGGCCTGTGTGCAGTCCAAGGAGATTAGTGCTGTGGCATCGTTGTTCTTCCTCATCCGCTCCATTGTGTGGGCCTGCAACTTCGCCAGATGGTGTTCACAGGCTACCCCTCGTTGGAATCCTGTCTGTTCAGGTGGGATGATGTTCTCCTCCGTACAGTGCTTTATCAGATGGTGGTGAACCAGCCTTTCTAAGATCTTACTCATGTGCGAGAGAAGACTGATCGGGCGATAGTGTTCCGTTGAATCTCCACTCTTCCCCGGTTTGAGTAGTGGCACTACGATCGCTTCTTTCCAAGCCTTAGGAAAATACGATAACCGGATGCACGTGTTAAAAATGTTCAATAAGAAGGCTTTACCCCTCCTAGGGAGCATCTTCAACAGGACATAAGAATATCGTCCTTCCCAGAGGACTTATTGCCGTTAGTACGTCGTAGCACCGACTCAAGCTGCTTGATAATTTAATTTATTACTTTCACTTACTATATATAGTAAGGGGAAGTATTGCGAGTCCAAATAACCAAGTCCCGCAAAGATGTCAGGTACTCGTTAAAGATCCCTATCCTAATAAAACCTGGATAGGCAAAATTTAGGACTCCCACTGTAGCATCGTCCGATTAGGCTTAGTAGCATAAAGTGACGTTAAATAAATAAACAAATAAACCAAGTCCCGCAAAAAGGTCTGTGTGTGTGTGTGTGTGTGTGTGTGTGTGGTGTATGTGGGTGGGTGTGTGTGTGTGTGTGTGTGTGGTAACTCTCGGGCGGAAACGGTAAGTCCTATGAAACTGAAATTTCATATTTAAGACAACTATACGCCCGCGACGTGACAAAACTTTTTTCATCAAAATAGCTTCCCAAAAGAGGCACTTTGTACCATGCATTTTGCACCTTTTTTCGATTTTCTCTGAAACGGTTCCGACGATTTTGATTAAACTCGCTATATCGATGTAAAATTTAATGGGCTTTAATATCATGTAGGCCTTAATCTAATAAAAATAGTCTGGCTGGGCTTAAATGCTGATATTTTAAATTTTCTTCTTCTAAAATACCTTTAATTTTAGATCCTATAAAAATAATCATAATATGTCGTAGCATTGATAAATAACAGCTAAATATGTAAGTTGTACGAATTTGAAAAACAACTACAGGAAAAAACTGAAAAAAATATTTTTTTAATGTTATTTTTTGTTTTTGGACATAAGAACAGTAATATACATGTATGATATACCGTTTGAAAGCTAAATATTATAGAAAAAATATTATCTCATACACAAGCTTTTAAAAGTTAAGAAAGAGTGATAAAAAGCCGATAATACTAACTGATTATTTTAGATAATAATATAATAGATTTTTTAATAAAACACATGTTTCTATAGAAATTCCATTTAATGTATTCTTTAATGGTTTCACTCATTTTTATCTCTTACTGACTTGAAATTCTATAATCGATTCAAAAATTACTCCAAGTGAAAGTCGTGTGTTGCCCGCACCAGATTTTTAAATACCCTCCGAAGGACGGTATAACTAAGGGTTTTTCTTCTTCTTCCAGTGGCGCGACAGGCCGTGTAGGCCCTTAGTCTCGCCATGAGATTACATCCACGTTTCATGATGTATTTTATTGGGTAGGGTCATCACACCTAATTTTGCTGACGGGTCGCAAATACCCGGGGAGAGACTGTGAGTGAATCCCCATTTATTAAATGCTTGAAAAAGTCCATCTGGGACTGGGATTCGAACTCACAACCTTTAGCATGAGAGAGACTAGTGCGACTAGCCACTCAGTCACGGACTTCCCAAGGCAATGGGCTACTTACATTAAAAAATCTTAAGACTAACTGCGAGTTTAAACCCTTAAAGCGGCAAAGAACGCTGTTACGCTAGCTATTATGCTAGGGTGACCTCGGGTAGTACAAGTAATGTGATCCTTGTAAAGGTAAGGTCACTAATTGACATTATTCAACGATGTATCGAACAAAACATTGTTTACTCTTATTAATCAAAGGCTCCTTTAACGTTGCGAAGATAGGGATGCTATGAAACTGAAGGTTGGAGCTGGAGGCGATGGATCTTTTTGAAAAAACTATCACAATGTATTCAAAATACTAGTTTTTGAAACAAAGCATTGTTTTAAATATGTTTGCAACTTTCATTAGGGGGGCAATGATTGATGTTTTTTTCATGGAAAAGCCCGACGCTCATCAAAAGAATAGTTGCTAGCTGTGTATGTTTATGGCTGACCCTAAATTTTTATTTATTAAAGTTACTATGAAATCCATAGGAATGGTTCCAATCTCTCGATTTGGTCCATATTCCAGAATAGATAGGCTTTGGAATCGTATTTATTTCTGATTGCATTTGCACTATGTACGTCTACTGTAGTACAAGCTCTTTATATCCGAGGAGTCCTCTATGGTCTATTCGTTAAAGTATAAAAAAACAGCTCTCGGAGTTATAAGTGAGTTTTGGAACTTCTGGATGTTAAAAGGCAGTACTCCGAAGATGCACAAACAGCCAAGTTCCATAACTGAGAATTGTAGTGTCTACGAGTTCGATATATTTTATAGAAACAAGTGCAAACAATGTAAGTTATTTAAATAGCTTGGGACGAAACAAAACTCATCTTCGATCCAATTACTCTACTCCTTTGTTCCATTTAAATCGATTCAGTAAATGTTAAAAACAATATTCTTTTACTTTCTTTTTTTTTTAACTTTCTGAAAAAATCATTAATTCCTTTTAAAATTGACTGTTGTTGTTTCAGAATCTTGCGTTTTTGGACTTGAAGGCGAGAGTATAAGAAATCCAAATTCTAAAATGAGGCAAATAGGTCGTGAGCTTTTTGACACATCAAAGTTTAATCTGGGCCAATTTTCTTTTATTTTGAGGTTTTCAGTCCCTCGCCTCTTGATATGGCTCAAGGTACCATCTATGCCTTCTCATGCAAAAAACTTCTTTTGTTCGACCATGAATAATGTTATGGAACACAGGAGGAAGACTGGATTCCAACGAAAAGATTTCGTGCAGCTGTTGCTTCAGTTGAAGGATAAGGAAAAGGTGGAAATAAATTCTAATGGTGTAGGCAATGAAAAAGAAAATAAACAAGGCAACGTCACTGAAAAAATTGGTAAGATCATGAAAATTACTTTATATTCATTCATATGAGAATCAAAACATATATATAAATGAAGTATTGAATATTAAATTTTTTAATATGTTGGATTTATATATTTTTTAATTCCTTTTATTAACTATCTTGTTAACTACAAGTTAGTTTCAGACCTAGAATCCAGGGTGATTTTACGATTAATAGATAATTCGTTCATTCATTCTGGATGTGTGATTGTTACATTCCAAAAATATCGAGATTTCGTATAAAATAAAAAAAAAGTAATAGACGTTTCCGGTTCTAGCGTATGCCAATGATTGATAATGCTGGGAATAGTCGCGGAAACTATACAACTACGCAAATCGAATCCGGTAAAGAGATAGGTAGGACTTGAAATAAATACAGATAAGACGAAATATATCATTAGTTGTTGAAACGGTGCCGATCTAGGTGATTTTGATTTATAAGGAAAACGTTTGAACACGTAGAGACATTCAAGTATTTTTTCTCTAAGATAATTAGAAAAAAATGAAATCCAGAAAATAAAGTCGCGGTTTCTATCAAGAAATGGACAGGTTAAAATTTATAAAGCTATTATTCTTCTGATGGTTCTATACGGTTGTGAAACGTGTTATTATAAAGGATGAACGTAATATATTTGATCCATATTGCTATGTTTTTGACCGGCTGCTTTTCTAAGGCAGCGGTACCTTCACAAAACTAGATTAATTGACATCTTTAATCAATACATGGACTATATTTATTGAAAAGATGGATTTATTTTCTAAAGGTATCGTGTTTACCAATCCCAATAGGTGGCATGCGGGTAAGATTAAATTAGTCAAGTATCAATAAATGATATTATTATATACAATTACAATCTATTTGCACAATGCCTAAGAATACTGAAGGACATTAAATTACATTAAGACAGTTACCTCGCCATACAATATTACAACCAAAGAAATACCTTTAAAACACTTAGTCGGCTGGCGAAGGTGAAATCAGTCTTAGGCGCCCCTTCTAGGCTTCATCCTCCTAGCTGCTCTCTCTAACCCCCGACGAACCTCTGTTCTCTTGCTGGACTTTAACTGCCCCATTCTTGAGGCTGGAACACCTCTTATTTTCAAAAGCACCATATATTTGGAAATATCGATCTCTCTTCAAAGGAAGGCGGGGCTGATATGGGAAGTGCCCAGTCCAGCCTTTGCCCAGCCTAGTAGCTGGGGACTAGAAAGTTCTTGGGGTATCGCGGGCTGCCCATGGGCTGGCCTTCAAAGGTCGGTAGGTACATGCCTTTTTAACTTTTGCCTACAAAGGCTTATTGACTTGATTAATATCACCATTATTTAATAATGAACTTACTTCCCTCAATATCCTCAATACATAACAATAGAAAGATGAGGATATTAGGAAATTCACAAGATTACACAAAGTCGAATTGCGGAACTTGTACTCTGCCAATATAATTGAATTGGTTGCATCGCGGCGAATAATATGGGGTGTAAAGTTGAAGGGCTCAGTGAAGAATGAATTCTGAACAAGTTGGTCTGTGCTGAACTGGGATGTAGACAGAAGCGTCGTTGGTAGGATTGTCTGATCTCGAGGGCTTGAGCTTTGGCATTATACGAATCTGTGTAGGAAATATTTGGTGGTGTTGGCTTCGGGTTCGGTAAGCCCATAATTATTATTATTAGATGTTTTTATAACAATTTAACACTAACGTTGGAAAAATGAGTAAAAAGAACGAATATACTTACAGGACGTCTTAATACTAGTAGCATCATTTAAAAGATTAGGTTCTTGCTTGGCTTGGTTAAAACGAAACTGTATGGAATTAGTAATTGCGCTAGAATTTAAAAAGATTTAATGGTTTGAAATATCTATACATTTAAAGAATAATTAGAAAAAAAGTTAATAAAACTAAGCAGAAACATTGTGTTTTTAGAGATAACAGATCTTCTTCTGGTGGCACAGACGTTTATGTTCTTTGTAGCTGGGTTTGAAACAACCTCCAGGACCTTGCACTTCCTCATATATCAGCTAGCGGAACACCAAGAAGTCCAAGAAAGAGCTAGAAGGAAGTGTTGAAGATCAAAGCTAAATACGGACGATTTTCATACGATGCTCTCAAGGACTTGCAATTTTTGGACAAATGCATAGCAGGTATATTTTTCTCATGAGTTTATGGTTCTTTAACTTGACTATTGGAGTCTTTTTTATCATTTTCATATATATTAAAAATAAGTAATTTGAATCAACCTAATTCAGTAATGTTTTTTTAAAAATGATTTTTAGAGACCTTGCGTATGTACCCACCTGTCGCTATGATAAATCGGGAATGCACTAAGGATTTCACCTTCCCAGATGGTACCCGCATTAAGAAAGGTGAACAAATAATGATACCCACCTTTTCAATTCACCGAGATCCAAAATATTACCCAGACCCTTTGAAGTACAATCCTGATAGATTTGAACAAACTCCTCAAAACGGAACTTATTTACCTTTTGGTGATGGACCAAGAATTTGCATAGGTAAAGTAATTTTAATTATACATTTTATTACTTGTTACGTTATTTCTATCATCATTATTAGTGTAAATAGTATTTTGCAATATCCTCAGAATTAAGACAAATGAACTTTATGCATTATTTTGCTTTCAGGAAAACGATTTGCTATGGTTGAAATTAAAATTGTTATGGCTAGATTATTGGAGAGATACAAATTTGAATTGAGCTCATTAAATTCAGAAAAACTTGAAATAGATCCTTGGTCTGTAATCATTTCATCTAAAAATGGACTGTGGGTGAAAATCCACAAACTTAATGGTTGTCAATAAATGTATTTCGATTGTCAGATATCTATAATTAGATTCTATACCTTGAAAACATGTACTAGAAAACAATTCTGCGTATTTGTTATAATTTATCAATGTTGTGGTAGAGTCTATTTAATTCTAATTGAGAGGCATTTATGTAAATAAAGTAAATATTGTCGCTAGATAAAGAAAGAATTATTATCAGTTAGCCATTCTATTTATATTTTAGGACCTTGAATATCTTCTCATCTGTTTTTTTGTAAAAATTAATGTTTCATTTAAAATAAATGGTATAACTGTGTCACTCAAAGTATTGCCCATCACTGGCCAATAATTTCTTCTATATTTCTGGGAGAACATAAAATAATCGAGTCTTAAAATCGAAATCAAACGAAGGAAGTGATAATCGGAAGTGGTTTTATCCAGTATATAGGGCGCACAGTGGGCAAATATGACCGATTTAGGTCGACAAAATTCTGAAATTTGTCTATATTTAACCTATGGCGTCCAAGATTGCGGAAAAAAATATTTTAAACATTTATAAAAACTAATTAATTTTTTGACTCGATTAGCGAGCGCACAGTGGTCAAACATCAATTTTTTATGTGGTCAAAACTCCCCTATATTTTACGTTTGAAGTCCCAGAATACGGGAAAAATAATACAAAAAATCTAATTATGGCTAGGAGTGGCTAAAACCTGTATTTTATAATGATTTAGGAAATTCTTGAAATTACAGATTGTAGAACTATTGATTCGGAGTTTTGCATATGAAAAAAATTATGCAAAAATCGCAAACATTTTTTGTAATATCTAAAGACTAGAAGGATTGGTAAAAAAAATCCTACAAACTAATCCTTGGGGTAATTTGGGGGTTATATAGTTTTTCGTTATTTAATAAGAGATACATTTACAAATTTATCAAGATTGCAATGTATATTTAATAACGAGTTTGGAAATATAATGCCTTAACTGTCTTAGCAATGTCCATTGTTAAATAAAATGAAAAATACTGCTCTAAATACAACCTTAAACACAATAAATGACCATCGAATGAAGATAATCCCATTGCCGGTTATTAGACACATTTCTGAACAGGAATGATTCATTCATTCACTATTTATTTGTAAACACGGTATGACTGGAAATATTAATATTAAGGGTCTTGCCAACTAATAATAAAAAGGTGAAGCCCTGAAAAATTCCAAACTTTTGTCCACCTAAATTGGTGATTTTGCCTACTGTGCGGTGGGACCACATAACATAAAATATAATAGAAGGGCCAAGGGCTGAGCTGGGGTGGCACAACCTTTATCCCAACTTTCCATACTGCCGTGATTCCCTCCTTGCTTATATTAACCTCGAATTCAGCTACATATTAGTTTATGTTTTCTGTTATTGTTATTTTTTAATACATTATTTGTGACTTATTGTGATATAGTGACTTTGTAGTATCAGTAATAGAGTAAGTTAATAAATGTGCTTGTTGTGCCGCCTTTGGTTGTCAAACAAAAAAGGCCGATAAAGAAGGCAATAACAATTCACGAATAAGTTTCTTCAATTCTTTGCATAAAACGATTTGTTTACCACAATTTTTCATATGATTCTCCAGCGTTCAAGGTGTGAGGAAAAAATAAAACCGTATACATACGAACGGAAAAAAAATAGAAGTTTCTATGTTCTGCGGGTAGGACTTACATTTACGTGCCCTCAGGTCTGCTTTAGACGGTTTCGTAACATGCATCTCGTATATGTGATCGTTCGCATCCGTTTTTTTATTTAGGATTCGACTCAGCCGCATCTTAGTCGATACCGATATGCCATGTTAGTTTTATTCTTTTTCAGTATCTCAGAATAAATCACACCGTGCTCGACCCAAATGCATAGGAGAAGCTTCGAACCAAGGATGTTTAGCTTTCGGATGGTAATGACTCATGTAAGGGCTAAACATACGATTTTTAAGCGTAGGAATATCGGACCATTTCCCATCCCAAGTAACGGCATGAGCCCAAAAACTGTTCCTTCTCCCAGCGAAGCAGCAGTTCACACAAATATATTTTCACTACCTTTCAGTTCTATATAGGTCATTCCTAATGTTTTTAAACTTTTAAAAATCATTTTTTCATCTACTGGTAATGATTTTTTAAGTTAACTAGATGAAATGCGTCTTCATTAAGTGATTGTCTTCAACCTTGCACTAGAGTGTTCTACAGACCAGTAAAATAAGGCTAAAATTCAATGTTTGTGGAAATTAATTCGGACAAAGCTATAAATCGTTTTAATACTTCTTAGTGGTCCTAAATAAAGGTAATCTGAGCATGCACCATCACAGTGGTAAGCTTAACTATTTCTTCTTCTTCTTTCAGTGGCGCAACAGGCCGTATTGACCCTGGGCCTCGCGGTGTAAACTGCAAGTTTACACTTACGCTTCACGATGCTATTTTTAGTGTAGGGTCATCACTTCCTACGACTAATTTTGTGAGTGGCAACCCTTTGGCTGACGGGTCTCACATACCCGGGGGAGAGGTTGTGAGTGAATCCCCATTTTTTTACATCCTTATAAAAGCCCCGCCGGGACTGGGATTCGAACTCAGAACCTGTAGCATGAGAGACTAGCGCGCTAGCCACTCAGCCACGGGCTCCCCCGTTTAACTTATTTGAAGCTTAACTATTTGGAGCCGAAAAACCTATACATCCCTTGGTACACTTACATGATATTGTGTTGTGCGCCTTAGATGGGACTGACAATAATGCTATGATGATGAGGTGGACGAAGTAGATAGGCAGATGAATAAAATGCCATCGCTAACCACTATACATTGTCCCATAAAAGATCGTTCATTCTCTAAAGAACCAGGACCGTCCCAGGAAATATCCCCTTCGTCCCTTCAATCACACCTCCAAAAGAAGAAAATGCTTTTGAACTTATGGATATATACTAAATCACTTCTCCAATGTACATTTTTATTAATTTATATTAAATTTTACTGCAGTTTAATAGTATGTACGTAACAAACATATCTATACTAATATTATAAAGCTGAAGAGTTTGTTTTTTTGTTTGAACGCGCTAATCTCAGAAACTACTGGTTCTAATTGAAAAATTCTTTTTGTGTTGGATAGTTCATTTATCGACGAAGGTTATAGGCTATATAACATCACGCTGCAACCAATAGGGCCGAAGAATCAGTCGAAAATCTGGGAAAAAACAGGGAAAATTTGGGAGAAAAAAAAAACCTCGCTTCCCAATGATTCCAAATGATTTACCTTTTATTTTTAAATAATTCAATTTCCCGTTAATTTATATTTTTCCATTTAAACACGCAGGAATAGATTTCAGTACGTTCTTCTGCCACAAGAAAATAAAACTAAAAATGTCATTTACGCGGAAGTACTTTAAAATATATTCTTTTAAAAACTTCTTAATAGCAATCATAATAACAGAAATTGATACAGACGAAGTCGCTTTAGAATATATCAAAGAAAAGGTGACATGTACCAAGAAGGTTTAAATGATAACGAAAAAAAAAATCTAGGAGGAAATAAAGTCCTGGTTAAAAGCGGGAAATGCGTGCAGTTGCGAAATTACTTAGCTTCTGTCTAAAAACGTAACGGTTAGAATTTATAAAACTTTTATTCTTCCGACGGTGAAACGTGGCCGCTTACTTTGAAGGACGGACAACGGCTAAAGGTTTTAGAAAATAAGGTACTAAAATATTTGGTTCGAAGAGAGATGAGGCTACTGGGGAGTATAGAAGGTAACACAACGCGGAAATATTTATATCAATCTATATTATTATCTATATTGTTAAGTCATTAAGTCATTGTTATTTCAAGAGTCATTTTTAACTTTAATCGTTATTACCTTGAAGCATATACATTTATAAATTTTAATAAATTTAAAAAATTACTATATCTTTTGATTTATTCGAGTATAATAATCAGAACTATTATTTGAAGCATTTTTAGGACTTTTATTAGCTGTATGTCTATATTTATAAAATAAAGTACCACTCAATTTTCAATCTTACCATAAACGCACATAAATTAATACGAAATACAATATCCGCGAGCAAAGCTGCGTGACACAGCTGGGTATCTAATATAGTGCAAAAACCTATTTCTATTTATTCAACCTACACTTTCTACTAATTTTTTTAATTATGTCGTGCGTAATATAAAGAATATTATAAATCAAAACAAAGAATATTGGGGAATATCTTTATTGAACCGTATCAAAAAAGTACTTTCAGGCCTAACTTGAATATTCAATTGAATTCTTAGACTTGCTATTACTAACCCATGTAGAAACGGGCTTAAATTTTGCTATTCATGCTATGTTTTATGTTGTAAATGTCGTTTTTCCAAGTTAAACCCCGGCGTCACTCGATGCAGAATGTTGTGAATCGATCGTGTCCAGCAAATATTTCTCACAAGCCTTTGGACGCTTGTGGAAGAAAATCGATAAAACATTTTTTTTGAAGGTTCGTACCAACCAAATTTAAAATTTAAAGAGGCTTTTAGACTTAAAATTTGATTTTATATAATTTATTTCAATTTTGATATTTGTTTCAAAGTTAAAACTGTCTCTTAGTGACCAAATTAGGTTTTCAACGAAAATGGAAAAATTTGCCTATTTCTGACGAACGATTGCGGCAATATTACTGGATCAAATTCAATAACTAAGGTGACTTTATGAATGAAAATTTAACGTTCATGTATTTAAAAAAGAAATATATTTTCTGTAGGAAGGACCGTTTTCGAGTTATAGATGAAAAACTTAAAAAAAGATGAAAAATTCGAGGTTGTTCGGCTAACAAGCTTAAGCTCTCTCACTACCTGTAATGTTGCAAACACAGATTACTTTTATTTAGGAAGAACTATGAAAGTCATACGATACTGAAATTTCATATTTATTAAATTAATAAGCCCGAGATGTTACAGCAACTTTTCATTAAAATCGGCGAACTAAAAGAGACACTTTTTAGGATGTATTTTGCAACTTTTTACGATTTTCTCAAAAACGGTCTAAACGATTTTGATTAAACTTGATATATCGATGTAAAATATAATGAGCTTTAATATCAAATAGGTTTCATTCCAATTGAAATTGTATGACAGGGCTTAAATGCCGATATTTTTAATTTTCTTCTTCTTAAGCATCTTTAATTTTATAGATTCGAACACATTTATCATATCATTATGTAAGCATCGAAAAAAAAAAGGCTAAATATACAAGTTGAAAGAACTAGATAATGAACTAAAGGAGGAATGAACAAAAATGTCTTCATATAATTTTTGTTTTTTTAAAGATAATAACAGTAATATAGATGTACAATATACCTGCTGGAAAACTGAAGAGAGAAAAAATATTATTTTAAAAGCATAAAAAATTTTTCCTAACGAAACTAAATATATTTCTTTAAACCTTTTTGAATTCTATTATTAGTTTTCAAATTGACTTAAACAAAAGAGGTAAGTGAAAGACGTGTGTTGCCCGCACCAGATTTTTAGTAATTCTATTTATGCATATCTGTATTAAATTATATTCTCTGTTGTCAAGACTAAAATACATCAGATATTTGTATATTATACGTATAAGTAATTTATATGGAAATTGGCAACTTTGTTTATATTTTCATTTACTAAGCGTTAAAGAAAGCCTATTAGCCTCAAAGTTTAGGAGACTATTATATAATGGTATCGGATATCCTCAATGCCATATTTGATAACTCTTTATTCATTGGTAGGGGTCTGTGAGTGTGATTGAGACGCTCAGTTCTATCCTTGACAGTGTTAGTGAATGTACTAGGGTAAGTGTTCAAAGATCAATTGAAGAAATGTCTAAATAATACCAATAATATTTTTAACGTTATTATGGACTATCAAACAGATATTATATAGTAGAGATTGTATGTGTTTTTTTTTTACTCCAAAAGAGGTAATATAATCAGTTGACCGTTGAGAATTACGGGAAGGAATTGGTCCGAGTGGCGATCAGTAAAAGAAACAATTATATAGTTTTAACAATTTATTGTCTGCCGACGGTTCGATACCTATCGTGGGTCATCATCAGGACGAATTGTTGTTTTGAGCTGAGAACAATCACCGAGTTGAGTTGAGTCGAATATCTCACTATAATCAAACGTGTAGTGCGTATATCAGAAATAATTTATACCATTGATTCACACCTATGAGTAAACACGTTTTGTAAATTGTTAGCCCATTAATCGCTATAGGAGGGAACTTATGAAGGGAGAAAGAATATAACTAATTTAATAAAAGTATTTATAGCATTTCCAAGTCAATTGTAACCTTTTCCAAGTCAAATGTAACTTTTTCCATTTCAAATGTAACCTTTTCCAAGTCAAATGTAACCCTTTCCATTTCAAATGTCACCTTTTCCAAGTCAAATGTCACCTTTTCCATTTCAAATGTTACCTTTTCCAAGTCAAATGTCACCTTTTTCTTTACTTCATGCCTTAAATATTCCGTTTTATTTATTTATTGAAAAATAATTAGTTTAATTAACATTATGACTTTTTTAATAATTTTGGCATATAATAATTGATAATTTTTTTGGGTCTCTTAGATACTTGATACCAAGTTCTGTTTTTTACTAGCTAATATTTAAACAAATTAATTATCGTCTATTTAGTTTTAAGATAGTTGTTGATTTTGATTTTTTAGAGAGGAGGGGTAGTTTTTTTGGAATAATTAATGTGTTTTCGGGTATTATAATTAAATTTTTCGAGCTGTATTTTTTATCGCTCGCGTGCATGTTAACTCGCATTAAATTTTAATGTTTTTTATTGATATAGGGATTAATTATTTTGCTTTCGGGTTGTTATGATTACGTTTTTCGAGCTGTATTTTTTATCGCTCGCGCTTATTTTAACTAAAATTTACTTTTTATGTTTTTTATTGATATAGGGATTAATTAATGTGCTTTCGGGTGGTTATGCTTACGTTTTTCGAGCTGTATTTTTTATCGCTCATACGTATTTTAACTCGCATTGACTTGTAATGTTTTTTATTGATATAGGGATTAATTATTTTGCTTTCGGGTGGTTATGATTACGTTTTTCGAGCTGTATTTTTTATCGCTCGCGCTTATTTTAACTAAAATTTACTTTTTATGTGTTTTATTGATATAGGGATTAATTAATGTACTTTCGGGTGGTTATGATTACGTTTTTCGAGCTGTATTTTTCATCGCTTATGCGTATTTCAATATGAATTTACTTTTGATATTTTTTATTGTTATAGACGTTTGTAATTATCTTTTCGGTTCTTGTGATTACGTTTTTTAAGCTGTTTTTATTGTCGCTTGCTCTCATTTCAACTTGCATTTGCAGTGGTCTTTCTTTGTTTTTGTTTTAGGGGATTCTCATAACGTGTTTTGAACTTTATACTTTTATGCGCTTGGGAATTTCTACAAACCGTAGGTATTATGTTATAATATGATGTAAAAATTATTTATTGTGTTTTTGCAGGATCTGATTACATTTTTGATTTGGACGTTACATCGCGATTGCGCATTCTTCTAGATCACTTTTCATTTAAGTTAAAATGTGCACTAGCTATAAATAAATGTCATAAACTCTATTAGTATTCCCGAAAACACTATAAACGATCCCTCTATCGAATATTTATGAAATAGGAACAGTAACTTAAAATGAGTAAAAGCGATAACAAATTTGGTTCAAATAATGTTATCAGAACACCCGAAAATGGAATAAACGATTCCTCAATTAAATTATCAAATAATTGTAAGACCAAGTTAAGAAGTGGATCCTTTACAATAGATTTAGTTGAAAAAATTTACTCAGGACACTAGAAAAGGACCTATAACTAATCCTTTTATAAAATAATAATAATAAAAAAAATAAAAGAAAAAGCTAAACGATGTATATTCCAGCAACGTTATAATGAGAATCAAAAACAAAATAATCAATACCAATATCAAAATAAAAAAAATAAAAAATAAAGGCGAGTTGAAATCCGCACGAGTGATAATAAAAAAGCTTTTAAACATTTTCATAACCCCACGAAAACACAAGGATAGATCTCTATAAAAATAAAAAGATTAAAAGTAAATACAAGTTGAAATACGCATGCGCGATAAAACACACAGCTCGAAAAACGTAATCATAACCACCCGAAAGAACATTAATTAATCCCTATATCAATAAAAAACATTAAAAGTAAATGCGAGTTGAAATACGCATGAGCGATGAAAAATACAGCTCGAAAAACGTAAGCATAACCACCCGAAAGCACATTAATTAATCTCTATATCAATAAAACACATAAAAAGTAAATTCTAGTTATTGTAACATGCACGCGAGCGATAAAAAATGCAGCTCGAAAAACGTTATTATAATACCCCAAAACACATTAATTAATCCCTATATCAATAAAAAACATTAAAAGTAAATGTGAGTTGAAATACGCATGACTGATAAAAGATACAGCTCAAAAAACGTAATCATAACCATCCGAAAGCACATTAATTAATCACTATATCAATAAAAAAACTTAAAAAGTTAATGCGAGTTAACATGCACGCGAGCGATAAAAAATACAGCTCAAAAAATTTAATTATAATACCCGAAAACACATTAATTATTCCAAAAAACTACTCCTCCTCTCTAAAAAATCAAAATCAACAACTATCTTAAAACTAAATAGGCGATAATTATTTTTTTTTTAATATTAGCTAGTAAAAAACAGAACTTGGTATCAAATATCTAAGAGACCTAAACAAATATCAATTATTATATGCCAAAATTATTAAAAAAGTCATAATGTTAATTAAACTAAATATTTTTCAATAAATAAAACGGAATATTTAAGGCTAGAAGTGAAGAAAAAGGTGACATTTGACTTGGAAAAGGTAACATTTGAAATGGAAAAGGTGACATTTGACTTGGAAAAGGTGACATTTGAAATGGAAAGGGTTACATTTGACTTGGAAGAGGTTACATTTGAAATGGAAAAAGTTACATTTGACTTGGAAAAGGTTACAATTGACTTGGAAATGCTATATATTAAATTAATCATAGAATACATTACTCACATTTTCGTGGACAAAAAATTTAAAAAAATATTTTTTTTAAACTCTTTTTGAAAAAAACATATATGTTTTCGTAAATCTAGGTTGAACTTTTCAAGAGAAATACAATTTTTCTTTCCTTCTCTATAACTTCCCACCCATAAGAAATAAGGGGCTAAAACTTTGCAAAAGTCTGTTTCTTATAGATGTGAATCTCTGATATATATTCGAGGGGACAGATTTCACATGCTTGTTCTGCTAGGCCATTTGTTATATATACAAAAAAAATATGTCCGTCGAGGATAGAATAATTTATAGAGCTGGTAGAATAATATTATTTTTCAAAATAAAATCTTGCTAAATAAATTAAGAATAACCAAAAAATCCGACTTTATTATGAATTAAATAATGACAAGTTAAGAATAAAAAAAGTTACATGTACATTACCACACTCAGGTTAACCAAATTTAGAAAAATTGTGAAATGAATTAAGACTGTTTCTCGGTCAAACTTGTACCAACCAGAAGCTCTGAAAGTTATTTTTTGTAACTTTGAGCAAGATTAATAAGAGAAAAAAAAATTTAACGTAAAAACAATTCTTGGCGAATTAAAGATTGATTTTTACTTTCAAGGGAATGTATTGCGATCGTGAAAATATTCGAATTACAGTTTTCAACGGAAATACACATTTTAGGGTCCCCTGAGTCCAAATAACCAAGTTCCGCAAAAAGGTCTGTGTGTGTGGTACTCCTGGGCGGAAACGGTAAGTCCTTTAAAACTGAAATTTCATATTTAAAACAAATATACGCCCGAGAGGTTACAAAAGCTTTTTCATCAAAATGAGCTTACCAGAAGAGCCACTTTGTACCATGCATTTTGCACCTTTTTTCGATTCTCTCGAAAACGATTCCGACGATTTTGATTTAACTCGCTATATCGATGTAAAATTTAATGGGCTTTGATATCATTTAGGTTTTATTCGGATTAAAATGGTCTGACAGGGCTTAAATGCCGATATTTTAAATTTTCTTCCTCTAAAGTACCTTTAATTTTGTAGATTCAATAAAAATAACTATATTATCTTATTAAAGCTGATGAAAAACAGGTAAATATATAAATTGAATAAATTCGATACCCAACTAAAGGAGAAAACAGAAAAAAATATTTTTTTTTAATGCAATTTTTCGTTTTTGAACATAAGAGCAGTAATGTACATGTATGATATACCATTGGGAAGCTAAAGATTTTAGAAAAAATATTATCTCATACACAAGCTTTTAAAAGTTAATAGAGAGTGATGAAATGAACATAAAACTAACTGATTATTTTAGATAATAATATAATAGATTTTTTAATAAAACACATGTTTCTATATAAATTCGATTTAATTTGTTCTTTAATAGTTTCACGCATTTTTATCTCTAGCTGCATTTGAAAATTCTTTCATTGATTTTAAAAATGGTGGTAAGTAAAAGTCGTGTGTTGCCCGCACCAGATATTTTCAATGGTAATGAATCGTATACGTATTTTATAACTAATATAATATAAATACTTTTATTTAATTGAATATTCAGTGAAGATAATATACACATCAGTGAAACATTCCATACGACTGTAAGAATTGAATAAATACATCGTTAAATACATAATGTATCTGATAATTAACCATTCCGGTTTCGGTAAAAGTATATCTTAATTCGCAAATAAAGGGAAAAAATTGTCAAACGTTTTTAATAAAACTGAAAGAAGTTAAATATTAAAGAAACATATAGCCTATTATCCATAAGCATGAATCTTATTATTCATTATTCAAAAATAACCGGTTTGCCCCCAACATTGATATTGATGAATCACTATACTTCTTCAAGCAAGCATCGATTCCTGAAGAAAAATACATTAACTATTTTATTTTAAATAAACATCGAAACTATGGAGTCCTTTATACGGATGCATCAAAATAGGGAGATTCTTTTGGGTTTCGGTTTTAACAGGAAATGAAGTGTTATTATAACCTAACCTTGCTCAGTTTTTGAAAGAGATCAATTCTATTAAGGAAACTTTATCGAACATCCGTTCGAACCATTGTCAAAGATTGTTGTTGTCACCGACTTAATGGGTGTTTTAAAAGCAAAAAATAACTCAAAAATTTGTCCTGCAACGGTAATAGTACTAATGGCAGAAATATGTAATATACATTTAGATCTCATGGTCAAAACCAAAGATGTACTAATAAAAAAATCGAATGTAATATATCTAAAAATCTCCAACGCAGCTCGTTTTTCAACCGCGCCACAAGCTGCAGTAGTGGATAACATATCCGTGCAAGACTGGACAATGCAGTTTTGCTCACTGCAGATAAAGGAACGAACGTTTAGGTAGAATTAGAGTTCCTCAAAGTTGCAACTGAAAAATAAAGATAGTGCCCATTGGAAAACTTCTTATAGAAAGTCAAGGAGAGAAGAATTGATCCTCTGTGGTCCGGCTCCCAATCGGGCACTGCGCATTCGCTCACGGCTATTTACTGTGAGGCCTGGAAGCCTGTCCTGCAACAAGGTCAGAACCGTAAATCATGCACTGTCAGACTGCAAAATCTTCTATATTAAGACAAAGTCTGAAGGAGGAAATCACAACAGATGAAATTCTCAAAGAAGAGAAAATCTTAAGATACTGTTCTGTTGAGGCAAAATAAATAAAAAAATCTGGTGCGGGCAACACACGACTTTCACTTGCCTCCGTTTTTAAAATCGATTAAAAAATTTTCAAGTACATTAAGAGATGAAAATAATTAAAGAATTATTAAATTGAATTTCTATAGAAACATGTGTTTTATTAAAAAATCCATTATAATACTAGCTGTATCCCGCGGCTTTGCTCGCGAATATTTTATTTTGTCTTTATTTAAATTTGCATAAATGCGTTTAAGAGTAGTAGCTATAAAACAAATATGATGGAGCAGTTGTTCGGGGATGTGGTAACAAAGTAACTACCAATAAAACAAACTTATTTTATTTTGTTCTTACTGGTGCGTTTTCTTGGTGGCTCCACTCTTAACCCACTTCTTTACCATATAGTCAAAACGGTCAACAACTACTCTATTATTATAAGACCTATAATAACGAGATTTAAATATATATGTGTGTGTATATATATATATATATATATATATATATATATATATATATATATATAGATTATCTAAAATAATCAGTTAGTTTTATGTTCATTTCATCACTCTCTATTAACTTTTAAAAGCTTGTGTATGAGATAATATTTTTTCTAAAATCTTTAGCTTTCCAATGGTATATCATACATGTACATTACTGCTCTTATGTTCAAAAACGAAAAATTGCATTAAAAAAATATTTTTTTTCAGTTTTCTCCTTTAGTTGGGTATCGAATTCAATCAATTTATGTATTTATGTATACCTGTTTTTCATCAGTTGTAACAAGATAATATAGTTATTATTATAGAATCAACAAAATTAAAGGTACTTTAGAGAAAGAAAATTTAAAATATCGGCATTTAAGCTCTGTCAAACCATTTTAATCAGAATGAAACCTACATGATATTAAAGCCCATTAAATTTTACATCGTTATAGCGAGTTTAATCAAAATCGCCGGAACCGTTTTTGAGAAAATCGAAAAAAGGTGCAAAATGGATGATATAAAGTGGCTCTTCTGTTAAGCTCATTTTGATGATAAAGGTTTTGTAACGTCTTGAGCGTATATTTGCCTTAAATGTGAAATTTCAGTTTCAATAACCGACAAGATTTTTACGCTTTCCTTTATTCTCAACATTTTTTTTTTAATCTTATCCTCCAACTGTTCATGAGCTAGATTCACTGCTTGCACTAACAGACAGACCATTTTGCAAGACTTAGTTATTTATATTCGGAGAACCCTAAATCATAATTTCTTGCTCTAAAGTATCTTTAATTTAAAAAAAAAAAATATTATTATTTCATTAACCTATATCTGTTGTGGATAGTTTTAGTATGTTGTCTTATACAGTAACCCACGGTATTCGGTCAACACAATAATTCAACATAATAAGCGATATTTTCCTCTTAATTAACTAATTTTTGTTTTTTAGCAGAGATATGAAATACATTGTAATTAAGCAATCATTATCAAATTTTACCATTGCAAAGAAATACTATTCCGCTAGGTTCTCATGCGAATTATGGCATAAAATAAATTCTGATTTAGATGGCATTGTGTACATTAAACTTCTTTTAAACACCTAATTATTAATACAAATAAAACACATGAAATGTTTTCCAGGCTTAGGCCCTCTCTAGGAATTGTTGTTTTTTTCATATATTCATGTTTTAATAAGATTTATTTTTGTTACACTAACAGTATGAATTTCTTTATAAATAGAAGCAACCCATTTATAGAAATATATCAAAAAATAAGATTATTGTTCGATATTAGTTCCATAACAAAATCCTTATCTCTTATTGTTTAATTTCAAGGTTACATTAATGCTATCAATAAATAAAAAAATCTACTTTATATAGATAACGAAAAAAAATTGAATAACTAATTAAACAAAGATAAAATTGTGTTAGTTGTTTCATTTCAAGCTATTTCGATAACAGCTGATGCGCTCGATGATAACAGTCATACGTTACTTCGTCTCTCAGATTTTCGCTCTTTTCAGTAGGAATTCGCTTGAGTTCAGTCTGGAAAACATCACTAGACTTCAAGAAAACCACAGCAGTGAATATTGGAGAAATATCGGTAAGCAAAGTTATAATTTACTTTGTAGAATCGCGAAAAGTGAAAGGAGGGTCACTGATCAGCTGATTGCCGCTAGCTCGGCAAGCTCGGGCTTGCTTTTCTTTAACTTATCTTTCTTTTATTATCTTTCCTTCTCATTATCATCTCATTATTTATTTATTTTTTATTTTATTATTTTATTTATTTTTTTTTTTAATTTTTTTTTTTTAATCAATGAGATATTTTCATCAAGTTATGTCCTCAAAAGCTACAAGTAAAAGATCTAGATCTGCAGGTTCAAACTCATCTCCTACAAAACAGAGACCTCGCCGTGAAAATAATAAAAAAATGATTCCACCAGCTACCGCTTCAGCTTCCTCTTTAGGATCTGAACCACAGCCTAGCACATCATCACAAGGATTAACTGATGAATCGCCGTTTTTTACACCGAATCCATTTCAGATCCTCCAAAATGAAAAAGAAGCCATGGAATCTTCTCCTATACCCAGGGAACCACTACCTCCACCAATATTTGTTAAAAATATTAAAAATTTTCAACTGATGTGTGCGCATTTAAACAAAGTAACTGATCCTAATAGTTATTCTTGTATAAGCAGAACCAGTGATACTAAAATATCCCCGACCACCGCCGAAAGCTACAGAAAAATAGTGAAATATCTGACTGAGACCAAAGCTGATTTTCATACCTATCAGTTGCGCCAGGAGAGAGCTTTAAGGGTTGTAATTAGAAACCTACACCCTTCGACACCAGTTACAGCTATCAAAGAAGAACTGACGGAGATAGGCTACAAAGTGCGGCAAGTGACCAATGTCCTAAAAGATAAAATTCCACTGCCTCTATTCTTCGTGGACTTGGAACCATCAGCAGGAGTTGAAAAAATTTACGACCTCAATAGGTTGTACTATACTAGTGTAAGAGTTGAGAAACCTTACACTAAGAAAGAAATAGTTCAGTGCCATAATTGTCAGGCATATGGTCATACGAGAACTTACTGCCACCACACACCACGCTGTGTGAAATGCGGTGAGCAACATAAATCAGAAGAATGCACAAGATCAAGATCAACACCCGCTGTATGTGCTCTGTGCCTCGAGGACCACCCGGCTAACTACAAGGGATGTCAAATCTACAAGAACCTCAAAAGCAGATACCAAAAACCTCAGAATCTGGATGAAACAGCTGAACCGATCAGAAGCAGAAGACAACCTTCAAAAACAATTGATTCCAATGTAACATTTGCCCATCTACTTGGAGGTGGGAACCAGAACAAAGAGGCCCTGCCGGAACAACGCATACATCCTGAACCCCTTCCACAACCACCTATTCCTCAAAATTTACCCAACCCTCAAAAACCTCATCCGCATCAAATTTCTCATATTCCTCCTCCATCAAATGTCACAGACCTTACAAGTTTGATGACATCCTTCATCACTGAAATCAAATTCCTTGTCATGCCGCTAATATCACTACTTACTAATCTCGTATCAAATTTAATCCCTTCCTTAAAAAATCCTTAAATGACTACACCTAATTCCTTGTCCATTCTCCTTTGGAATGCGAATGGTGTTAGAAATCACACTGACGAACTTACAGCTTTATTGCAAGACAAAAACGTTGATGTAGCACTTATTACTGAAACTAGACTAACCACTAAACAACTCTTTAAAATACCTCAATACGTAACATACCGTACAGAACACCCAGACGGAAAAGCCCATGCCGGTACTGCTGTCATTGTGCACCAGTCCCTCTCCCACCATATACTCCCAGTTCCCTCCTATGATTTCCTACAATGCACCGCCATAGTAATCAAGACTTTTTCTTTTCCGATCACCCTCGCATCAGCGTACTGCCCTCCTAAACATTCCATCTCCAACATTCTATTCGAATCCTTCCTTAATTCCTTAGGAAACCACTTCATTCTGGGTGCAGACATGAATGCTAAGAACCAACAATGGGGTTGCAGATCCACGAATTGTCGTGGGCGGAATTTACAGTCTGCACTCAGCTCTAGACGTTTCAACCTCCTGCCTCCTGACTCCCCTACCTACTGGCCAACTGATCCTAACCGTAATCCTGACATCCTTGACTTCTTCATTCACAGCGGATTAGGCTCCCTAAACATGTCGGTGACTCGCCTTGATGAACTGTCCTCTGACCATAGTCCATTGCTCCTTAAAGTATCCCTAATTCCTATTCCTAAACCCACCCCACCGTCATTTATCAGAGGACCAGTAAACTGAGACCTTTTTCGCCAAATCCTGACCAGTGATATTGACCTCAGAGTGAAACTCAAAACTCCAGATGACCTTGACGATGCCGTAAACTCCTTCACCATCGCTATTCAACAAGCTGTTTGGACTGCCTCCTCTCCCAAGCATTCCCAGATAACTCATAACCAAAATCACTTACCACAACACCTCATAGACCTCATCCGCACCAAACGCCGATCCAGATCCTTATGGCAACGCACCCGTCACCCCACAGATCGCCGCTCCTATAACTTTTATTCTAGACAATTAAAGAGGGAGCTGGCGACCTTCCGTTCCCAATCCTTTAGTTCCTTCCTTTCTTCTCTTTCGGCTTGTGACAATTCCCTGTGGAATGTCACCAAGAAAATTCTAAAATCCCACCATATTTCCCATCCCCTCCGTCGTAGTAATGGTTCCTGGGCTGCGTCTGATGAAGACAAAGCCGAGGAACTTGCCAAATACGTTTCCCAAGTCTTCACACCTCATCCAGAATCCAATCCAAACCACACTGCAGTAGTGGAACAGTTCCTTCAGTCTCCAATCCCGCTTTCATTACCTCCTAAAGCAGTTAATCCCTCTGAGGTCAAATATCTTCTCCGAAAACTTGCACTCCGTAAATCTCCTGGATACGATCTCCTCACTCCTCAGATTCTCAGACAGCTTCCATCTAAAGCCGTTATATTTCTTACATATATTTACAACTCCATTCTACGCACTACTCATTTTCCTCTCTTATGGAAACATTCCACAATAATTCTCTTCCTAAAACCAGGTAAACCTCCTAACACTACGACATCATATAGAGCTATCAGCCTACTCCCAATCCTTTCAAAAATCTTTGAAAAAATCCTCCTCAAACGAATATTACCGTTATTAGAACCCCACACTATTCCTTCCCATCAGTTTGGATTCCGTTCCCAACATTCAACCGTTCAGCAAGGGCTCCGAGTCGTTGACCATATTTCCTCTGCCCTTGAGAACAAGGAGTACTGCTCGGGTGCATTTCTGGACATAACGCAAGCATTTGACCGGGTGTGGCACCCGGGATTGCTCTTTAAGCTCAAAAACCATTTACCCCTATCCTTATACCTAGTCCTCCGATCCTATCTATCAAACCGCTCCTTCCGAGTTCGTTGTGGTGCAGAATATTCCAATTATTATCCAGTCGAATCCGGTGTTCCTCAGGGCAGTGTCCTTGGTCCTATCCTCTATAATATATACACGGCTGATATTCCTCTCTGCCCTGATACCTTCCTGGCAACGTACGCTGATGACACAGCTATCCTATCCTCTCACTTAGATCCCGAAATTGCATCTACAGGCCTCCAAACACACCTTTCTCAAATTGAAGACTGGTGTAACAACTGGAGAATCAAAGTCAATCAATCCAAATGCAGACATGTCACCTTTACCCTTCGAAGACAATCCTGCCCTTCAGTTCTCTTTGACTCCGTTCCGCTTCCTTTCTCCGACACAGTCCGGTATCTTGGCTTCCTTCTGGACAAAAGACTAACTTGGAACCCACATACTAGACTTAAACGACAAGAACTTAATCGACGATTTGGACAATTATACAGACTACTGAACAGAAATTCTAAATTATCTATCGAGAACAAACTGCTAATATACAAGACGGTACTGAAACCTATCTGGACCTACGGACTTGAACTGTGGGGGACAGCCAAATTTTCTAACACCAAACGCATTCAATCCTTCCAATCAAAAGTCCTCCGAACAATAGTTAATGCTCCTTATTATGTATCCAACCATACCTTACACCGCGACCTAAATATTCCATTTATTTTAGACCTTATACCATTAAAATTCTCTAAATTCCATCAGAACCTTATCCATCACCCTAATCCCCTAGCTCAATCCTTATCCAGCTCCACACATCCTTACCATCCTCCTAGAAGGTTGAAACGGCAGTGGCCTCGAGACCTCTTGTAAAATGTATATTGGAGTTCTAGCATTGGCTAGATTCTCCACTCATGTGGTGTATGCTTGTGAATTGTATATAGGTATGAGTGACTTTTGTATATATTTTTATTGATTTTGTTTTGTATTTATTTATATTGTTTTATTATTATATTAATTTATTGTTTTGTATATATCGTGTGAATGCAGTATGAATGTTGTACTTTATCCCTATTAAAAATGTCCTAAATTGGACAGATTGTAATATTGTTCAATAAAGAATTGTTTCTAAATAAGCTAAAGTTGTTTCATTTCAGATTCTTCTAGATTTGATGGTGGTTTTTGTTTTTCGAACTGAGCCTCATTAATGAATAAACCTTCAAGAGTTATCCGATGATTTTGGACTAATATCAGTTTTGATAACTTAGAAGATATTCAGTCCACGAATTAAAAAAAAAAAATTAATACATAAATAAAATAAAATAAAACTGACTTAACATATGAAGGGTCTTGGGGTTTAATTATTATGAGAGTAGATTTACACTCTTTCTATGGAAACGGCCATTAAACAACTGAATCAAGATCCGTAAAAGTGATTCGATAAAGATCACGAGCCTTTATCCACAGCCTCCGGTTTTTCTTATTCAAAGTCTAGTAGAACGTTCCAATCAAATGTTTTTCCCAATCCAATTATAATAAATGTAAATAATTATACTATCACAGATCGTAGTCAAAACGGAAATCTCTCACTGCTCTATTTAATGGAAGACACACCGCTACCTGTCTTTGATTAAGTAAAGTGACAAAAATAGGTAGCTAATGTAATGGAATCCAGACGATGAGTCATCAAATATTTCGCCTTTGCCAATATCGAGCAATTATTAAGAAATGCTTTTCTGGATTGCTCAGTCTGCAATTCGACTTTCATGTTTATATTTAACTTTAGTGTTTTAACGTATTTTCATAAAATGTTTAAGCATACATTGATTTTGTCAGCTACCGTTGTGGAATATTTAAAGAACTGGCAATTATGTCAAACGCCATCATATTGCAATAGGAAACGTTTATATTGTCAAAAGCATTGAGAAGATTACATTACAGAAACTTTCCTCCAGGAAAGGGGTACATTTTTCGTAGATTTCTCTCTCTTCCCTTTCCACTTCACTTGCCTGTTCCAGGTCGTTGGATTTATATCTCACGGTGGGATCCAGAATGGTAGCTGAATTCCCGGTCTTAGGGAATGCCACGATATCGCGTGCATCCATCCGTATTCACACAGTTCCTCGAAGTAGGCAAAATCTCTTTTCTTAAGGAGCGTCATCAACTCATACTTTACTCTGTAATGTCGGCGTGTTGTTGAATGAGAAGAGAGTTGTTGGAACATTGCGTACCCCAATCCCTTTCGCCTGCAGCTGGCCCAATCCTCGAACGAGTTTTTCCGTAGCGACTGCTGTAGATTTCTCATACTCTGGTGTCCCTGCTTAACCCCCAGCCTCTCGGCACATATCGATTTCGGCTAATTAATCGAATGTGGATTGGAACAGGGCATCTGGGACATTAGACAGTCACTGAGTAATAGACCAGTGTTCTAGAGAAGCCTCCCATTGGTGGCATACCAACCCTTGTCCTCGGTTCGGCACCTCCTGGGAGCGTAAAGCTTCGCCATAGAGGTGTTCGCAGGGAGTCCGATGATGGCTTTGACACTTCTGCGAATCATGGTGTCGATGCCCTCCACTATGTTTAGATGCAGTTTGGAGAGGGTATATAAGACCTAACAATGTTGAGCTTTTGCTCAGGCTTAAGCAAGCAAGAAGTAATTAACTTCTC
This sequence comes from Piezodorus guildinii, assembly GCA_023052935.1. NCBI lineage: Eukaryota > Metazoa > Arthropoda > Insecta > Hemiptera > Pentatomidae > Piezodorus > Piezodorus guildinii. The sequence goes on along the minus strand of CM041292.1, from coordinate 40,910,381 downwards.
CAGGTTCGCATTTAACTTAATATTTTTATGGTTTAACCTTAACGCATTTAATATAACTTAATAAATGAGTATTTATGGTGCTTGTTTTTTTCAGGATCAACATGTCTTGGTTAATGTACATTGCATTAGCAGTATTTTCTTTGTTGACACTTGCTTACTACCAGATAAAGAAGATGTTCAGATACTACAAGGACAGGAACATTCCTTATGTCGAACCGAAGTTCCCTTTAGGAAGTGACCCTGAAGGCGTCTTGTTTAGAATACACATTGGTAAGTCGCTGTCCGTTAAAATAAAATTTTAATTAACAGATACATAATAAATGAAAGTTTTTACATAAGAGAGAATGTAAACGTAAAAACGTAAGTTTTATTATCAGTTTGTTAGTGTTTAAAAACTGATTTACTTTTTTTTTCAGGAGATAGTTGGGATAAAATTTATAAAGAATTAGAAGGCAAACCAATAGGTGGATTCTTTCAAACCGTTCTGCCGTTCCTAATGATCCGAGAACCTGAATATATTCAGCAGGTACTCATCTCCTCATTTGATCACTTCTTCGACAGGAACTTCCACATTGATGAAGAAATCAATCCCTTGGACGCTCACCTGTTCCTTTTGAGAGGTAACAGGTGGAGGTTCATGAGGAATAAACTGAGTCCTATTTTCAGCGCCGGTAAGCTAAAATGGATGTTTGAGGAGATGGAGAAATGTGGGGATGTCTTCGTGGAATGCATCGATAAACTTGCAGATGGGAAGGACAGGGACGTTCTTGAGGAACTAGCACGATATGCTACTGATGTTATAGGTAAGTCTAATCCATATTGTACCTAAATAGTACCTCATTAGTATAATGAGTATTAAATTAGTTGGATAAATTATTAAAATATTTTCGGATTAACAATGAGGCTGGCATTTATTTATATAGCTACTAGTGACCCACCCTTGCTTAGCACGGGAGCAATTTAAATACGATGTCATTTATGTTTAAAAAAGTTCAGTTTAAACAATTAATCGTAACGAAAAATGCAATTAGGAAGAAAATATTTTGTTTGTTTTATAACGTCTATTCATTATTATATGTAATCATTGGCAGAAATCAAAAATATAGATTTATCAGTCCACGTCTAGCAGCCGTAGGGTACAGTTCAGTGGTCTAATCAGTCTCTCCTTTAGTCAGTGATTTTATTTACAGTCATTCTTTTTTCTTTCAAAAAATCTTTTATTTTGTGTTTATCAGTTGTTTGTTACTCAAATTGTTCACCAATCAAACAAATACAAGCAAGAGTGCCCCGGTCGGGGGCCAAGCACGAACTATGGCCGAACAGACAGTCAGCACGTCAACAAAACGTAAAAGAGGTGAGTTCAACATTGAAACCTCCAATAGTTATGACATACTTTCCGATTTAGATGAAGAAGATACCGAAATCTTGAAAAACATAGTAAGTCAGAAACAGAACAAAAGTCAATATCCTCCCATAATAGTAAACTCATCTTACAACAACATCAGTGGTGCTATTAACAATTTAAAATCAAAAGTGAAAGACTTAAATATAAAATATAATATGAATAAAACTACAATATATGTCCATAACAGTGAAGACTTTGAACTCGTAAAAAATTTCTTAAAAGATATCAATCTCGGCTTTCACACGTTCACTCCAAAAAGTGAAACGAAACCTAAAATTATTTTAAAAGGTATGCCTCCTCAGTTCCCCATTGAAGAAATTTCGACTGACCTACAAAATCAAGGTTTAGCCATTCATAAAATCTACCAAATGGAGAAAAAATCTGCCAGCGGGTCTATAAAGCTTCCTATACTGATAGTAATTTTAGATAATAAAGAACAGCTAGCCAAATTAAATAACATTCGCTATAGTTGTAACATTGTAATAAAATGGGAAAAATACAGATCTAACAAAACTTTAACTCAATGTTACAAATATCAAGAATTTAACCACGTGGCACGTAATTGCTTTAAAAATCCAAAATGTCTGAAATGTGCCGAAGACCATCTTTCAAAGGACTGCCCAAACACATTAATCGACGGGTTCAAACCCAAATGCTGTAACTGCTCCGATGAACATTTTTCAAATTCCACGGAATGTACGAAATATCAAAGAAATCTCGAATTACAGTTAAGCAAAAAAAAAACCAGCACTTCGATCGATTCCACGAAAAACATTTGAACAAACTGACCAAGAATTTCCAGTTCTACCAACCCCGAAATCTCCGTGGCCTCAAAATACATTCTCTCCGAAAACCACCAACAGCAACTCTAACGAACCGACCATGTCTGATTGTTTTAAAGAGATAAAAAATATATTCAATTTATTTAATATAAGTAAATTAATTACAAACTTAAAAAAAATTTTATTACAACTAAAAAGCGCCGAAGATGGCATGTCAAAAATCTTTATTCTCGTAGAAGGATTACTTTCTATGTTGGATTAATGGTCATTCCATTGTGCAAAAATACTCGTAATATTTATTTATTCAAATCTCTTATGAGTGTTAGCGATGTAAAATTGTTTATACACAGTGTCTTGCTAAATTCCTATTGTATAAGCTGCTGTATAAACAACTTTAGCCTTAGCTTCAATTTCACAATAATAATTACCAGCGATCTTTATATCCCGTACTCTTTTACAACATACTTTCTCGTATACATTACAATAGGTGCTACAACTCATTCGGAAAATTCTAATGACTAGTGACAATAGTAAAATTAAACTTATGATGTGGAACGCACAAACTATTCGCGGAAACGATGTAGAATTTAAATTATTTTTAAATCATAATCAACCCCATTTAGTCTCTGTTTGTGAAACTCGTCTTTCTGAAACTGATCGTTTCTCTCTTCCAGGATATGTCATTTACAGACGTGACCGTAGTAGAGCTGGAGGGGGGGTCATGCTTTTAGTGCGGTCCGATATTCAGCATCATTTTATACACGTTCCTGACTTAATGTTTACCGAAGCCGTGGCGATCAATACAATTATTAACAATAAATCTGTTATGTCATTAATATTTAAGAATCAAAGAACGTACTATTTGTTTTGAACATTTTAATAACACTGGATAACCTCAATACACATTCTAATAATATTTATAACATATGTTTCAATAATCGATATTAACACATGTGCTTAGAGATATAACAGTCCTCCTCCGCTAATCGGCTCCCTCACATACGAAACCAGTCCGGTGGCCTGCGCTGCCTCGTAGATCTCCTCAATGGTGGGTGCTCATCATTCCATTCTTTATTCCTCGTACGATCCAAAGCTGGTGTCTTCGGTGAATTTCCTTCTTCTCGGATTGACGTTATTAGAGATCCGTCTCTCCCCTCCTTATCTTGCGTTCGATCTAGACGGACATCATCCCTCCCCTCTTCATCTCGTGCTCGATCTGGACGGACATCACCTCTCTCCGGTGGGTCCTTAAATGGCCAACCATAAAGACGGACTGTAGTTTTTTCTTGTGAAGTCCCACTTATATCAGTTTTGCGCATTTGATCGACGTGTCTTCTTTCTCTTTTCCCGCCTTCTACATCTATCCAATAGTGGAGACTACCTTCTTTGCCCGAAACTTTACCAAAGTTCCATTTTCTGGTCCCATCATAGTTCCTTATTTGAACCTGGTCACCTATTTCGAAATTCCTTGCCGCTAAATTTTCCCTGCTTGCCTCCTCGTCTGACTCTTTTAGCAGATCCAAGCGAGTTCTGATTTTTCTCCCAAATATAATTTCAGCTGGACTCATATTAGTTATACTATGAGGTGCATTCCTATACTGCATCAGAATCCGACTTAGCTTCAAGGAAATGTCACCAGTTTCCGCCGCCATCGCCTTTAACCCTTTCTTAACTACCTGGACGTACCGTTCAGCCTGGCCGTTGGAAGACGGATGATATGGCGCTGTTCTTTTGTGGCGTATTCCGTTTGATTTCAGAAACTTTTGAAATTCTGTAGATGTGAATTGGGGCCCGTTATCTGTAACCAGCATTAATGGTAGTCCAAATCTGGCAAAAACGCTCCTGAGTTCCGTAATTGTCCTTTGCGTCGTGATTTTAGGTAAGTCTACTACTTCTAACCATTTCGAGAATGCATCTACTAGGATTAAGAAGTAACATCCCTGGAAGGGACCTGCAAAATCCATGTGTAGCCGTTGCCATGGCATCGTTGGTGGCTCCCACGGGTGGACAGTCTTTGGTGGATTATTCCAATTCTCACAGCATGGCTTACAATTACGTACCAGCCTCTCGATGTCAGCATCGATTGTTGGCCACCAACAATAACTTCTTGCCAACCCTTTCATCTTTCTTACACCGATGTGAGCTGCATGCAATTCGGCGAGTACTAGGTTTTGTAATCTTCTGGGTATAGCGATCCGATCTCCTCTGAAGACACACCCATCTTGAAGACTAAAAATTGTTGAATCATTTTTGTTAACCTCTTTTCCTGTTTTCAGGGCTTCCATCAGAGGAGCTAAATATGGGTCCCGGCTGGTTGCTTCTTTAAGCATCTTTCGAGTAACGGGCATAACCTCAGCCTGTTTCAACTGGATGATTGTAGTATCATCCATTGTGTCCTGTAGAACGTTTTCTGCTGGAAATCGGGATAAATAGTCTGCGTTAGCATGATTCTTCGTGCTTCTGTAGACGATATGATAATCAAATCCGGACAAAAATATAGCATATCGTAGCATCCGCGTTGCTGACAGAGAAGGCAAACATTTATCTGGACTAAGAATAGACGTTAGCGGGAGATGATCAGTTACAAGAGTAAAAGGTCTACCATAACAGTATAGAAAAAATTTCTGCAAACCCCAGTATAATGATGTAGCCTCTTTGTCGATTTGACTGTAATTCTTTTCACTTGAAGTGAGGGTTCGAGAAGCGAAGCTGATCGGTCTCTCTGATCCGTCTGGCATTCTGTGTGACAATACTGCTCCGAGGCCGTAGGGTGAAGCGTCTGTACTTAGTATAAGTGGTAGTTTTGGATTATATGGAATCAAAACCTGATCGCTGGTTACTTCTTCCTTGATTATCTTGAACGCCCGTTCGCATTTCTTTGTCCATTCGAATTTAGTTCCCTTTTGAAGGAGAGCATACAGTGGTTCGAGAATAGCGGCCAAGTTTGGAATGAACTTATTGTAATAGTTCGCCATTCCTAAGAAGGTTCTTAGCTCAGAAACGTCTTTTGGGGGTCTAGTCATAACGATGGCGTTTATCTTGTCTGGGTCTTTGTGTAAACCATCTTTGTCTATTATGTGGCCCAAATATTTGATGGATTTGGTAAAAAATTTACATTTTTCTTGATTTAACTGGATTTTGTTTTCTCGTAGCCGATCGAAAAGTAACTTAAGTCGTGCCATCGCTTCTTTCTTGGTACTGCCTTGCACCTTAATATCATCATAAAAACAAGAAACGCCTTCTAAACCTTGTAAGGCCTGGTCGACGGCCTTTTGCCAAGTTGCTGGTGCTACTTTTACGCCAAACATAAGCCTCTTGACTTTGAAGATACCTAGGTGGGTGTTTATAGTCTGGAGTAATGCGCTCTCTTCATCCATGGGAATGTGTAGATAGGCCTGTCGAACGTCCAGCGTGCAAAAATACCTTCCGCCACTCATACGTGCAAATATGTCCTCAATTCGGGGAACTGGATAATGTTCGTCCTGGAGTAGGGGGTTTAAGGTAGACTTATAATCAGCGCAAAGTCTGATTGTTCCATTTGGTTTAACAATAGGTACCACAGGAGTTGCCCAATCTGAATGGGTTATTTTCTCAATAATTCCTTCAGATTCTAATCTCTTTATTTCGTTACCAACAGGTTCTAGAAGCGCGTAAGGAACTGGTCTAGCCCTCTTAAAAATAGGTTTTACATTATCTTTTAATTTAAGTGTACATGTGGCATGTGAGATTTTCCCCACCTTATTAGCAAATATATCTGAATAAGAAGATAACAGTTTATTTAACTCTAACTCAGGTGTTTGACATGTTTTAACCGCCCGGATATCTGCTAAGTTGACTCGAAGTTCCCGGATCCAGTCCCTTCCCATGATAGAGTCCACTAATTGGGGAATAACTACTAAGTTACCTGTAATTTTCTTGCCTTCACATTGAACCTTGACCTGACAGACGCCTAATGGTCTAATTATTTCGTTGGTGAATGTTCGAAGTCTTATGTTAGTAGGTTGGAGTTGTTTGCCCGGGAGTAATCTATCGAAAGTCTTTTTCGAGATGGTCGTAACGGCGGCACCGGTATCCAATTCTAGTTCCAGATGCTTACCTTCGATGATGACATTGATCATCATTTTACCATCGGGCCGTCCCTGAAACTGATGAATTTCGTATACATCTCGAATTTGATGAACTTCAAAATTCTCTTCTATCTCCGAGTCGTCCTCCGCTGATGACATGACGTCTATATGGTTCTGATTATGTTTTCCCTGCCTTTCGGTGCTAAGGCATACGCGGGCCAGGTGTCCGATTTTCCCACATTCTCGGCATTTTGTTTTCTTGACATTACAATCCACGCTGCGATGACTCTTCTTCCCGCATCGATAACAACAGCCCCGAAGTTGTTTCAGCTTCTCCCTAAAACTAGCCTGTACTGTGGGAGACCCTCTGTACTGTGATCGATTCTTCTCCTTGCTCACTTTATTGACAGTTAAATGTGAGCTTCTCATTTGTTGGCTTTCTAGTTTAGCAGTCTCTGTAGCAAGAGCTAAGTTAACAGCGTCATGGAATGTCATATTTTCCCCTTGCTGTAATATTTTTTCTCTAATGTCATTATCACTAATCCCCCGTACAAATTGAGCTCTTAAATGAGTGTCCATTGTGGACTCCTGACACTTTTGACAGGTGAAGTCACAATTATTGGCAATTTGCCGCAGATTAGCAACATATTGACCGATTGTTTCATCAGACTTCTGATGTCGAAGGACAAATCGATGTTGTTCTGCTATTTTGCTGGCTTGAGGACACAGATGTGTTTTTAAAATCTTAATTGCTTTTTCATAAGCTAGATCTTGCGGCTTCCTAGGTGCCGCTAAGGAAATTAAAGTTTGGAATATTTTTGGACTTAAGCTATTTATAAAAATTTGTAACTTACGAGTTTTGGAGGCTTCATCTGCACCATCAAGTCCTTTTAAAGCCAAGAAGTTCTCGAGCCGCAAAACGTAGGCATCGAACGTTTCCTCATGGTCATCAAAAGGTTGAAAATTAAGCCCGTGAACTTGGTGTTTGGACTGTTCAGTAGCCGCAGTTTCTCGGACAGTGAGTTCAGAAGTGTAAGTCAACTATCCTCGTCGCCAATGTTATGTCATTAATATTTAAGAATCAAAGAACGTACTATTTGTTTTGAACATTTTAATAACACTGGATAACCTCAATACACATTCTAATAATATTTATAACATATGTTTCAATAATCGATATTAACACATGTGCTTAGAGATATAACAAAATCGACCACTGTAATATCTGTATATATCCCACCAAATAAAATAAATATTCCAGATATTAGTAAACTATTTAATTTAAATAAACAAGTTATCATTTTTGGCGATCTAAACGCGAAACACACACAGTGGAACTGTAACAGAACAAATAAAAACGGTAAATTAATTCTAAATTTTATCGTAAAAAACCATATTCAATTACACAGTCCGTCTGAACCAACCCATATACCGACTCAACGTAATAACAAACCTAGCATCATCGATTTGGCTCTTACAAAAAATATTTACAACTTATCACCTCTTATCGCTTTACCATGTTTAAATTCGGACCACAATCCCGTGATTTTTCGTATACAATCTCCTTTACATAAAAATTTCCAAAATACTCAAATTTTCGCTCAAAGACGCTGACTGGCCAAAGTTCAGGAAAGAGCTAGATTCCCGAATCAATATAAACCCAACCATAAATAATTCGAAAGAAATCGATACCACACTAATCGATTTTATGAACATATAAAATTATCCATGTCCTTATCCATTCCACAACAATACTACCACCCGTATTATCATAATAATTTACCATATCGACTCAGAGCATTAATATATTTAAAAAATAGATTAAAAAGATCTTTCCAGCGTAACAAAATTCCAAAAACCAAATTAGTCTATAATAAACTAAACAGTTACATTAAAAAACGTCTCCATGACTGGAAAAACGAAAACTGGGCTACGGTTTTGAAATCTTGTCAGCCAGGGGACAATAACATGTGGAAAATTCACAAAAATTTAACTAAGCAGTCCCCGAAAATTCCACCTTTAAAAAATAACGACGGCTACGCATATCTGGACAGGGAAAAAGCTCAGCTATTAGTCAAGCATTTCCAGTCAACTCACTCAATCACCTCTCTCCTTGGTTCAAATCACCACAACCGTAAAATTCTAAAATCCGTCCGCGATTATTTAAAATCACCTTTTATTGTTAATTTCTCTTCCATTTCTCCGAAAGAAGTCGCAAATATCATTAAAGAACTGAAGCCAAAAAAAGCCCCAGGTGATGACAGCATCCCCTCCTTAGTTATTAAAAATCTAAGCCGAAAATCGATTTATTTTTTAACTAAAGTATTTAATTGCACATTGAGATATAGCTACTTCCCTATCATCTGGAAAACTTCCAAAACTATAGTAATAAAAAAACCGAATAAAGACCATAGTAATGTTTCGAACTACAGACCTATAAGTCTACTTAATATACTTTCTAAAATTCTGGAAAAACTAATTCTCAAAAGAATTAACAAGCATATTAGACTAAAGAACCTCCTAATAGATGAACAATGTGGTTTTAGGAATCACTACTGCACTATTGACCAATTAGCACGACTTACTGACTTCATCACAAAAGCCTTTAACGAACGCAAACATACCGGCATGCTCCTTCTAGACCTCGAAAAAGCATTTGATACCATTTGGCACTCCGGGCTCATATACAAATTAATCGCATTCAACTTCCCACCATACCTGATTCACATCATTCACTCCTATTTAACAAATAGACAGTTCTATATTCAAGTTGGGACATCTACTTCCGACACACTCCCCATCTTAGAGGGTCTTCCTCAAGGCTCTTGCCTATCTCCAATCCTATTTAATTTGTTCATTTCTGATTTACCAGCCCATCCATTTGTGACGAGGTCATTATACGCTGATGATACAGCATTGTATACATCATCATATCGCATAGATACAATAGTGAATCGCCTTCAACTATATTTTAAAAAATTTCACAAATATTGCATAAAATGGAAATTGAAAATTAATCCCACCAAATCTGAAGCAATTCTTTTCACTAAACGTCGCCCACAAATAAACCTCCAAATCAAGATAAATTCAGCTCTCATCCCTTGGTCAAAATCCGTACAGTACCTAGGCATAACATTAGACAAATCTCTTACGTTCACAGATCATATCAATAGAAAAACTGATAAAGCCAAAAAATTAATATTTAAAATGTTTCCATACTTCAACAGAAAATCCCATTTGAGCTCTCATAACAAATTAATAATATACAAATCAGTTATTCGCCCGTTAATTACATACGCCTCGCCAGTCTGGAGCTCAACCTGCTTGACTAACTACCAAAAACTTGAAAGGATTCAAAATCTATCAATAGGGATAATTAATAATTACCCCCGCTACACTAAAATATCATCCATGCTCCAGGACTTACAGCTTCCAACAATTAAACATTTTGTCCATAATCAAACAGCTTCTTACTTCAGTAAAACACCAGTCTCCAAAAATCCATTAATAAAGGAAATCGGTAACTATAATAAAGCATCTCTAAAACGCTACATTCATAAAAGAACTAAACATGTGTTACTAACTTAAGCTAGTTTATTTTAATTTCTAATTTTATATTATCAACGGTGTTATCTGTTTTTATTAGTAGGTTTTTGTATAATTTTTCCTACAACATTATATAATCACAATTTAATTTTACCACTAATTATAGATTAGATGATTAGATTATAACTACCAAATGAACCAAACATTTGATGATTGTAAGGATGTCTCATCCGTAATCATTTATAAATATTTTGTCAATATGTAAAAATGTAAATAAAGTTTATTTTATTATTATATATAGATTTATAACATTTTAAAAGTTTCGTTTAGTTTCCATGGGAAACAATCTAAAAGTAGAAATACTTCACAACAATGTTTGTATATTTTATTTTACCAAATAGACGGATATGAATATCCATTTATAAAATATTCAATCATGTATTTTTTATTTTTTTTCTTATCCTCCAACTTTATTTACAAAATAAATACAAAAAACATTCTATGTATATACAGCAGCAATGGTATATACAGTCCATGGCTCAGGCCTCGTATTGCCCGTTGGCATTCTAAGGTTCCTTATCCAATCAGGTAACTATACATAGAAAAATATAATAAGTTTTCATTACAAAACAATATGGTGGGAACTAAAAATAAAAATTATATACAAATTAACAAATTAAATAAAAAATAAATTACATAGATTCTTTTAGACTTAATATACAGGGAAAAAAACTTATATAAATATAAATAAATAGTTGCCAAAATTTACAATAATACAAGTGGTCTAGATTAGGCAACAATTATCCAGAAAATAATTTCTTTACATCACTTTTATTACAAGTAAAAATATCAATTTTATCACAATAGTTATTACATATAAGAAGCAGCTCAGACAATCCCTAATGCAATAATAATTTCTAGACTGGTATTGCACTCTAAAAGGAAGAGGTGACCTAATATTGTGATGAGGAACGTTGATAGGTATCATTCCAAGTAATTCCGAACAATTTGTGCTATTCTTTAGAAGTTTGACAATGAACATAATATTTAATTGTATTCTTCTCAATTCTAATGATGGTAATCTTACATTATTTCTAATATCACAATAATCAATTGCTTCCAAGCTGCAACAATATGGATGCAAGTATATGGATTTATAACAACTTTCGATTTATTTTAACAACTTACGGTTTTGTGAGTAATCGTTTTCTAAATTCTTGAATACCGTATGGAAGAATGCTACCTGTACGATGGTGTACGGTGGCAACACTGGATCACTATAACCTCATAAGTTCATGCACTTGTAACAACTTTATGTTAGCTTGTGCGAATTATTTATTGGATACATACTTTTTTTAAATTTCGCGCATCCCAACAGTATAATATGCGTCTATATTAACCTCACAAAATTCAGAAATCTTTTTTTGATAACTTGAACAGAAACTTTAATTTTCCCTTCCAAAGATAAACTTAAATGTAATGCACTTTACTTACAAACTTCTGAAAGAATGGAATGAAATTTACAGTAAATTACAGCAAAAAACTATAGCTAATTCCGGCGCGTGGCTTAGAAAGATTTTGTGAAACATACATCGTGACACAAACTATGTTTATATATATATATATATAATCTTCATCTCTACCCCACAGCAGTGTGAGGGGGTCGCTTGTAGAGGCTGATCCAGGTATTCCTATTCTGCGCCATTTCCCCATCTGATCTCCAATCTATATCTCTTTTTCTGCAGGCCTTCCTGATCCTATCCTCCCAAGTCTTCCTAGGCCTTCCTCTTGGTCTCCTTCCCTCTAATTTCAGCTCATACGTTGCTTTTGCCACGCGATCCTCCGACATTCTTGAGACATGGCATTCTTGACATATATATAGATATGGTTATAATATATATTACTTAATTAAGTTAGGTAACTATATAAAATTGAAAAAAAAAAAATTATTTGTGTTGAAAATGTTTTGCTCAATTTTGGTCTGTTTGTTTAATTAGTTAAGTGGCTGTTAAATATTTTAGAGGTTTTTAAGGAATAACTTAAAAGTTGAGATATTATTTTATTTTGTTCTAGGATCTTGTGCCTTTGGCATAGAAAGTGACAGCTTAACAAACCCCCAATCACAGCTTAGAAAAATGGGTAAGACCTTTTTGATGCATCAACTATTAACTGGGCTCAGATTTCTTTCCTCCTGAGGTTTTCAGTTCCCCGATTACTCTTATGGCTTAAAGTACGCTCTTTACCTTCCGAAATCGAGAAATTCTTTTGCTCAACCATCAGTAGTGTGCTGGAAAACAGGAGGAAAACTGGAATAAAAAGGAGAGATTTCGTGCAGCTCTTACTGCAGTTGAAGGACAAGGAAGTTGTGGAGATTGATACAAATGACGTTGACCAAGATGAACAAGAAAATAATTTGAATAGCGAGGTAGAAAAAATTGGTACGTATAATGGAATATTTTTAAATATTGCTTTAATAAGATGATATAAGTATTTTAATAATAAAACATTTAGTTTTTTTAATGATAAATTAGATGTTTTATTTTGAAGAAGTGATTTTCATCTGAGAAAAAAATATTTTTAAAACGCATTTGTCAAAATAAGTAATAAAACGCATAATTTTTTTTTTAAAAACTTACTGATGGATATTATAACACACAACATTGTGCATTAATTTTAAGAAGTAATAAATAAAGGGACGATCATTGGAGAAAATTTAAATAAGCAATCTTATTTTATTGAGAGCAGACGTTAGGCCCGAGTTTTAGGATATCATAGGAATTAAGAAAAAACAATATAAATGTCTATTTAAAAATAAAAATAATACATACAAAACTTACATATAAAAATCTACTTGTCAAGCCGTGATGATGGCCTAAAACCTAGTCCGAAAAGTAGGTATACAATAAAACAAGATTACTTATTTAAAAGTGTGATTTTTTAAATAATTGCATCTCCAACGAACTATTTCTATAATTACAAATAATTATTTAAGACATCTCCTTACACGGATGTAGGCCTAGAAACAGCACGAATTCATACTTCAACCCAAGACCCTTCAATAACTTTATACGTATGTATTTTTTAATCTTTGGTAGATTTTCAATTTTTTGTGAAGGTTTTTCCTAACTTTTCAAAATTAATGCGCAATGAAAAAAGAAGAAAGTAAAATTTTAAACATTCTGTTATAAATTATTCTACTGTAAATATAAAGCCAATAAAATATGCATTGGGCATTAATAATTATAACATGATTTTTTTTTGGCTGGATTTCCGTAGATTCTATGAACTATTGAAAAATGTTTTTTATTTGACGTCGCGAAGGATTTTTGAAAGTATTGATATATGTATAGTACAATTCGACCAGAATGTCTCAATATAACTTAATTGAGAATTTGTTATATATGTATTTATTTTTAAAGTTTCTTAAAACTTAGGAAAACTAGAAATACCTGCTCACTTTTTAAGATTTCTAAGAAAATATATTATTTTTTTAGAAATTACAGACCGTCTCCTCATGGCACAATCATTTGTCTTCTTTGTTGGAGGCTTCGAAACTACATCTAGAACCTTACATTTTCTAATTTATCTTTTGTCACAACATCCGGAAATTCAAGAGAGGGCCAGGCAAGAAGTACTGAGTATCAAAGAAAAACATAACCAATTTTCTTATGATGCTCTAAAAGACATGAAGTTTTTGGACAACTGTATTTCAGGTATTCATGATTTTAATTGAAACTATCAATACATCATACGTTGTCTTTTCTATACGACTGGCCGTATGAGACTTTATACTAATTAATAAAACTGAATGACACAGAATGACAGATAGGTATTGAATTATTAAAATAAACTCAGAAGAATTTATAAATATTATCGTATATTTAATCTACTCCATTACATAAACCTGAGGGTCAAAAAAGAAAAGAAAAAGTACTTTTTTGATATCCAGAAAAATAAATTAGAAAAAAAAGTAGAAAAATGAAGAAAAAGTATTACTATTTTTAATTACGCGATCCTAAGCAGTATCCTAAAAAAAATCTGGTGCGAGCAACACACGACTTTCACTTACCTCCATTTTTAGAATAAATTAAAGAATTCTTAAATACATTAGATATAAAAATGAGTGAAATCATTAAACAATCAATTAAATGGAATTTCTATAAAAACATAAGTTTTATTAAAAAATTGATTACCTTATTATCTAAAATAATCACTTGTATCAATTGATTGTGTATGAGATAATATTTTTTCTAAAATCTTTAGCTTTCCAATGGTATATCATACATGTATATTACTGCTCTTATGTTCAAAAATGAAAAATTGCATTAAAAAAATATTTTTTCTGTTTTTCCTTTAGTTGGGTATCGAATTTATTCAATTTATATATTTACCAGTTTTTCATCAGCGTTAACAAGATAATCTAGAAATTATTATTGAATCTACAAAATTAAAGGTACTTTAAAATTAATATCGGCATTTAAGCCCTGTCAGACCATTTTTATCTTAATAAAACCTACATGATATTAAAGCCCATTAAATTTTACATCGATATAGCGAGTTTAATCAAAATCGTCGGAACCGTTTTTGAGAAAATCGAAAAAAGGTGAAAAATGCATGATATAAAGTGCCTCTTCTGGTAGGCTCATTTTGATGAAAAAAGTTTTGTCACGTCTCGGGCGTATAGTTGTCTTAAATATGAAATTTCAGTTTCATAGGACTTACCGTTTCCGCCCGGGAGTTACCACACACACACAGACACACACACACACACACACACACACACACCTTTTTGCGGGACTTGGTTATTTGGACTCAGGGGACCCTAAAACGTGTATTTTCGTTGAAAACTGGAATTCGAAAATTTTCACGATCGCAATACTTCCCCTTACTATATATAGTAAGTGAAAGTAATATAAAATAAAAAATAAGCATTATGCAAAGGGCGCGAAATAAAAAAATGTAGAAGTAGAAAATAACAGTTGTTTTATGCTTTTAACCGTGCGTTAATTTCATTTTTACTTACTACCTATGTATGAAATATATTGTAAGGGAAAGTATTGTGATCGTGAAAATTGTGTGTGGTAAGTCAATCACGAAAACAAAAAGTAGTAAAAAACTGAAATTTCATATTTAAGACAACTAAATCAATGAGATGTTACAGCAACTTTTTACAATTTCATTGTTGTGACGCCTGCTCAGCTCACCCAATCACCCTGGAGAAGGCCTATAATTTAGGCTGAAACGTCGGCACCAATAAATTAAGTTTATACTTAATTGTCTGTTATATTGACTGCACCCTGCACCAACTTCTCTCATATTTATACACACAGTCAACCATTGTCACTTCAAAAAGTAGTTATTACTTAAATTCTAGTTGAAAAACAAATATAGTCAGTAGAATAATGTAAAGATTAATACTTAGAATACAAGGTCATTATTGTGATAATTATTCCATTCATTAGACATAGTCTTCAAATGATGATGATGTCTATCATAAATATAAGACTTGTTTGTTAGCATTATCAATTTATGTTAATGGAAACATGGAGTTTCCATTCTCCCACCATGCGCCCTGATGATGACCCACAAAGGGGGTCGAAACGTTGGCAAAACAATAAAATAGTTGAAACTATTTAGTTGTTTCATTTAATGACCGCCACCCGGACTAATTCCTTCCAATAATATAGTAAATTTGGAATAAAATACATTTTTCTATTGAAACTCACTTTAATTAATTCTTTATTTTTTTTTTTTTTATCTCGAACTGTATTTAAAAATTTTTAATTGTTTTTAACAACGGAGGTAAGTGAAAGTCGTGTGTAGCGGGCACCAGATTTTTTCTAATTAACATCATAACATAAAAATATATTTTATGATTTTCAGAGACCTTACGACTATATCCACCAGTGGTTATGTTAAATCGAGAGTGCACCAAGGACTTTACATTTCCAGACGGTACTTCCATTACGAAAGGAGAACAAATAGTGATACCAATCTATTCACTCCATAGAGATCCAAAATATTTTCCTGATCCTCTGAAGTACAATCCTGATCGATTCGCATCAGATCCTATTTATGGGACTTATTTACCTTTTGGTGATGGTCCGAGAATTTGCATAGGTAAGTAAAAAACAATGTAACATGAATATATGTTTTTTTCAATAAAATTACAATAATAAAAAAACTTATCGCTGATTGTGTTGCAACCGATATTAAATTAATATATGATTTCTTTTTAGGAAAAAGATTCGCTCAAGTTGAAATTAAAATTGTGATGGCAAGATTGTTAGAGAGGTACAGTTTTGAATCAAGTTCATTGAATAAGGAACCACTTGAGTACAACCCATGGACAAATATTATATGCCCTAAAAATGGATTGTATGTAAAAATTCAGAAGCTAAATGGTTGTAAATAAATCTGAACTCCAAAATTACAAACAGTATAAAGTTATACAATTTTCTTGTTAGAAGTTTTTATTGAAAACATACAGTATGGCCTCTCATTTTTATGACGTATTTCTTTTCGAAAAGTTTTCTAGAGTCATCACAGTACTTATTCAAAAGCTTTCTTAAAAAATCTGGTGGACATAACTCTCGAAAAAAGTTAAAATAAAACTCTACTTGAGTCAGCGCACTTAAAATTGATAGCACAATCAGTACGCGAATCCCCGGAAATACAGCTACTGAGAATTGTATCGAATAAATACGAAAAAGTTAAAATTACTCTCTAATTGAGTGAGCGCACTTAAAATTAATATGTATACCTATCCTACTCTCCTTCCGAGTCATTAGTAGCATTTGCCAAAATTCAGGAAGACCTGGATAGAATCTGTGCCTGGGCAACCCTCAATAAACTAAGGCTGAATGCAATGAAAACTCAGGCCATTAGTATAAGTTCTAGTCCCCTCCTTAGATCCAACAATAAATTTCCGAATCTAATCCTGAATCATCACCAAATCACCTTCAGCACCACAGTCAAAATCCTGAGTATTACCATAGACCAAACCCATTCCTCGAAACCCCATATTGCCCAAATTTCTCGCAGAACAATAAGTACCCTCAAATATTTTCATCGTTACCGTCATCTAGTTCCACTATCCATCCGTAACCTCCTTATTTCCCTCCACTTTGACTAATGCTGCTTAGTATATGGTGGCCTCCCGACAGTGCTTGAGGGCCGAATTATGAACATATTTTTAAGATTTGTCCTCAACACTCCGAAACGGTCTCATGTGACCCATTTATACGGCGAGTTAAAGTGGCTCCCCCCTTCAATTCGCAGACAATATTTTCTAGGATCATTCCTTTACCAAACCATTAACATCCAGCTCCCTTCTTATATCCATAGTCTTCTACAATTTAAATCGTCCATCCACTCCCTCGAAACAAGGTCTCGCCATTCTGATCTTTAGATTCCTAACCATAGAACAACAACTTTTGGTCATTCCTCTCTTGTCCGCACTGCTAATCTCTGAAATGCCCTACCTATTCATATCCGCCATGCTTCTTCTCTATCATCATTCAAGTCCCAAATGTTCCAATACCTCCTGTATTCTCAAACAGACACTCAACAGCAATGACGTTTTATATCAAATATCAGATTTTGAAGGAAAAAAGGAAATATTATTTATTGCTCATACCTAACTTTATTAGTTAATTATTTTAAAATTTAGTTTTGTTCAGCAAATTTATATATCTGAAGAAGTTTATTTATTTTATTCTATTGTTTTATTGTATAGATATATTTCTTTTTTTTTATTTTATTACTTCTTACACCATTGTAAATAAGAATTAATCATGATCATTTGGTCGGATACATTGTATACCTTAATTGTACATATTTGTTGTTCTTAAGGGACTGTGTCCCAGAATAAAGATTATTTTCTATTCTATTCTATAATCAGTATACGAACAGCCGATAACGCAGCTACTGAACCGCGTATCGACTAAAAACAAAAAAATCTCGAAAAGTTAAAATAATTCGTGATTTGATTGTACGATCTTAAAATCAAACGAAACTGGTAACAGTTAACAAGCTACCAAACTTAATTGATAATTAAAATAACCATCAAGACATAAAATTATATTAACTTGATTCATATTAATTTCTTGAAAGCGAAAAAGGTTGAGTTTGAAATGGAAAAGGTTGAATTTGATTTAGAAAAGGTTGAATTTGAAATGGAACAGGTTGAATTCGACTTGGAAAAGGTTGAATTTAAATTAAAGTTTGAATTTGACTTAAAAAAGATTAAATTTAGCTTGGAAATGCTATCTATATACCACTGGAACATCGTCATTTCCTCAAATGACTTTCTCATACATATAAAAATCGGAAATGAGTATTACATTGTTTTGTAATTTATGTTGTATTGTATTTAGTTGTAATTTATGTCTGTGTTTGTACAGTGAAATCAGTCTGATTATTGAAAAAGGTCGAATTTGGAAAGGATTAAAGTTAATGTGATATCATTTTTTATATAAAATAATTCATCAAGATTGGATGTGTGTTTGCTCTGATTATGATCTACACACTTTTTTTTTTTTAATTTGAAAATTCCTTAAGGGATAGTGCAAAGCAATTTGGCGGTCATCATCATTTTTGATATTATGAGGAACACTCGTATAGTTACAAAAAAAGTAGCTAGATTGTACAACATGGTTGGAATGATTGGAACGACGAACAGCAGAATTATATTGAGTGAGCAAGCAAATAGAAAAATTGCGGCGAACTTCGTTCTCATCACAAATCTAACGGCTTTTACAGAAATTATGAATTTGTTTGTTGAAACTCATAAAGTAATAACTTGGTCTGAAAGTAACAATCATTAGTGTTGTTCGTAAGTGACCATAATGCAAGTTAAAAGTTGAAGAGACAGTATTTTTCTTTCAGTTTCTTAAGTATCTTTTCTAGTTCACAGACAATCGGTTAAGCAGTTTTGAAATACGAAATATAGTCAGCTGTATCTTAATATAGGAGATAAATCTATTAAATTCACGACATATTCATTTTCAGAATACAAAAGTAATGGATGTCTGGGTAGTAGTCAGCAAAAATAATTTCTTTGATTTTTTTTTTTTTTTTAATTAAAATGGAATTGAACAATTAGGTCACTAAAGATTTCAACAAATTTTACATTTGTCTTTGTATTCACCGCCCGTTAATATTTATTCAAGAATTTACAATTCAGCCAATCTTGTACAGTAGAGAACTTCTTATTTGAGTTCTCCAACGATTTATCATTAGCGTTGACCATTAACTTAGAATATTAATATATATAAATGAATCGCCTTTTCCCTTGGTCATCGCATCACGTGTTAACGGCTTAACCGATTTCTCTTATTCTTTTTTGGTTGTGTTTATAACAGTCAGAAGAAGGATCTAATGAAAGAAAAAAAGAGAAAAGTCACTTTGGTAGATAGGTGTTTATTTTTTTTTATTTTGCAAGGTAACAATAATCTCTATATTTACATATGTAAAAATGAATTGCCTTTTCCTTTGTCATCGCAGCACACGTGAACGGCATGACCGATTTCTCTAAGGTATAGTTAAGACAGGACGTCGTATGTCGGGTCAGCTAATTATTCATATTTTCAAATAAATAATGTTTTTGACTGTCTTACTCTTCTGACGTATTACACACCAATGCAGCATTAATGTTGGACCAATTTAATCGTATGGAACGGAAAACATTCTGGAACTACCATTTTTTTTTTAAATTGCTAAAATCTGTAAATAAGCAAGATTTCTTATGTTAATTTTTCTTAGTGCTAGGTTTCAGAGGAAGCAAACCAAGAATTAGATTCATCAATGATTCCTGTTAGTAAAAGGTTTCTTGATTTGGGTGTTTATTTTTTCATCGTACAAGTGGTTACATATTTGTTTATAAGCGATTTTATCTTTTCTTATTTTAATCGTAAACTACCTATATAAAATCATTTACAGTTTTTTATATTTTTGTATCGGCTTCAAATTCTATATTTAAACTGCTATTGAAACTTCTCTCTATGAGGCAATCAAGAACGCCAATTTACGCAGGAATCTGGTTATCATTGGATTGATGAGCAGTAAAATCTAAATACTCCAGGACCAGTATTTCTAAATTAATAACTTTATTGTTATCGGTGCTATGTAATATTAGTAAATTATCATTTTAAATCAGCTTCAATTTCTTAACAGCACCAATGCCTACTAAAAATCCTATTGAATATTTATTCACTATTAACAGATGAAAAATCGGAATATAAATTTAGCTATAGATCTAGAAACAGTACCTGTAAATAAGGAAGTTGATCCAAGCGATTTGAAATAGTCATCAAAATCAGATGAATACATTCAGGATTAAATTTTAACTAAAAAAGAAAACGAATTCTTATAGAAGATGATATTTCATCAACAAGAAGTGCGACTGTATACAGTGCATTTAACTCATTTTTATAATTTTCTCAAAAACCTATCAAAGGATTTTGTTTACATTTGGTTTATTGATGTAGAATTAATTTTATTTGATATCAGATTTTATCCTTGTTGAAATAGGACATGAAAGATGAATTAAAAAAAAAAAATACCCAAAGATTACCTTTAATTTAGTTCTTTTGGGCTCATTGTTAGGACTAGAGAGAAATATACTCGTATAACTAATTTCATACTAATATAAACTACAAAATAGTTTGAGAATCAATTAAAGAAGAAAAAAGCATGAATAAATTATTGGAAAAATTGGTCAGAGGAATCAAAGAAATCAAAATTATCTAGTAAACATTTTTACTTTCACTTAACTATATATGAAATATATAGAGTAAGGGGAAGTATTGCGATCGTGAAAATTTTCAAATTCCAGTTTTCAACGGAAATACACGTTTTAGGGTCCCCTGAGTCTAAATAACCTAGTCCCGCAAAAAGGTCTGTGTATGTGTGGTAACTCCCGGGCAAAAAACGATAATAACTAGGAAACTGAAATTTCATATTTAAGACAACTATACGCCCGAAATGTTATAGAATCTTTTTCATCAAAATCGGCTGATCGGAAGATCTACTTTATACCATGGATTTTGCACCTTTTTACGATTTTCTCAAAAACGGCTCAAACGATTTTGATTTAACTCCCTGTATCGATGTAAAATTTGATGGGCTTTAATATCATGTAGGTTTCATTCTGATTAAAATAGTATGACAGGGCTTGAATGCCGATATTTTAATTTTTCTTTCTCTAAAGTACCTTTAATTTTATAGATTTCCAAAAATTTGGAACATCATATTATTATCATTGATAAATAACGGGTAAATATGCAAGTTGGGTGAATTTGATAAACAAATAAAGAAGAAAAGTGCAAACATATTGTTTTATGCAATTTTTATGTTTTGGAACACAAGAATAGTAATATAGATCTATAATATACCATTGGATAGCTAAAGATTTTAGAAAAAATATTATCTGATAAACTGAATTTTAATGTTTAATGGAGAGTAATGGAAAGCTGATAAAACTAACTGAATGTCGTAGATAAAAATATAATAGATTATTTAATAAAACACATGCTTCTATTGAAATTCAAAACAATTAATTCTTTAATAATTTATTAGTATCGTTTGTTTGTTTATTCGTTTAACGTCACTTTTACGCTGGTATGGCTGATCGGACGATGCTACAGTGGGAGTCCTAAATTTTGCCTATCCAGGTTTTATTAGGATTGGGATCTTTAACGAGTACCTTACATCGCACAGGCTCGGAACCACCTCTTATCGTCCCCTCCGAAGAACGGCATAACTAAGGATTTTTTACTCCTATTAAAAAATCCTAGGGCCACCCGCGGGTTTGAACCCGTGACCTTTGGCATAGAAAGTTGTTATGCTAACCACTACGCTATGGGTGGCCCCATTTATTAGTATCTTTATATGTATTTAAAAATTCTTAAATTGATTTTAACTGAGGTAAGCAAAAGTCGTGTGTTGGGTGCACCAGATTTTTTTTGGTTTCCTTGGGTTGTTATATATCTGGTTGTATTTATTATTGCCCTGATTTAGGCCTATTTAGGGACAAAACATTGGCGCACAAAATCTAAAATGTTTACTTGTTGGTTGTGATTTATTTTATTACTCCAATAACTAATTCTTTAATTGATTATCACACTATTTTTACTTTCACTTACCTATACATGGAATATATAGTAAGGGATGGTATTGCAATCGTGACAATTTTGGAATTCCAGTTTTCAACTTTTTAAAAAAAGTTTATTAAAAATGATAATTTACAAATACTACATAGCACCAATAACAATTAAGTCATTAATTTACAAGAATATCAGACCATGAATAACCAAGATCATTTTAAATGGTAGAATTTAGATTAGAATGCTATTTAATCTAATCATAACCACATTCTGCAATAAACTGGCGTTCTTGATGGCTTTATTGAGATAAGTTTTAATGGCTATTTACAAACATGAATCATTGATGAATCTAATAATTCTTGTTTTGCTTCCTCTGAAACATCGCATCTGAGAAAGATGAACATAACAAAGCTTGCTTATTTATAGATTTTTGCAATTTAAATAAAATGGTAGTCCCACAATATTTTATATTTCATACAACACAAATTGGCACAATTGTCAATTAAAAAAAAAAATTATTCTACATTTTGGTGTAATGCACTAAAAGAGCAAGACCATCCAAAAAAATATGGAAAAGTAACACTGTAGCTAATGGTCTGCACTAATGATAAATGGTTGGAGAAATCCAATAAGAAGTTCTCTACAATACAAGATTGGCAAAATTATCAATTTTTAAATAAACATTAACCAGTGGTGAATGTAAAGACAAATGCATAATTTGCTGAAATCCTTAGAAACCTAATAGTTAAAAGAAATGGTAAAGAAATTATTCCTACCAAGTTATTGACCAACCATTCCTTCTGTATTTTGAAATTAAAGATGATACTGATTGTGAATTTAACTGATTTATTTAATGCAAGGAATTAGTCCGGGTGGCGGTCATTAAATGAAACAACTAAATAGTTTCAACTAATTATTGTTTGCCAACGTTTCGACCCCCTTTGTGGGTCATCATCAGGGCGCATGGTGGGAGAATCCACACAACAACAAAGGGGGTCGAAACGTTGGCAAACAATAAATAGTTGAAACTATTTAGTTGTTTCATTTAATGACCGCCACCTGGACTAATTCCTTGCATTAATTCTCAACGGTCAACTAATTACATCCACAATGTTAACTGATTTATCTTCGATATTAAACTATAATTTGGATTTCAGAACAGCTTTATCGATTGTGTGTGAACAAGAAAAGATACTCAAGAAACTAAAAGAAAAATTGTCAATACTCTTTCTACAACTTAGGAAAGCTAATTCATTCAAATACAACAAGTTCTCTTTTTACTTCGATAACTGAACCCCTGACAAAATTCTAAAATCATTTATGACTCCTCTTGTACCTTATAAAATTTAAAATCCTACCACAATTCAATAGAATATAGAAGTGTGCTTTAGTGTAGATTCAACATCACATGTAAAAGAAAATGAAGAGAGGGCAAGGGAGCTACAAATAAAACCAACTTATGTTTCATCATTTTAATATAAAAAATAAAGATTACATTAAGGAATGTATTTCTAATTTAATTTTATTCATCACAGAGAAATTATTAATAAATATATGTTTTTAACATATTTATATTGTCACTCCAATTAAGTGCATTAACACAAACAATTAAAGAGTTATTTTCATAACAATATAGTTAATACAAATAGTGAATTTCAATTTTACATTTTTAAGAAAAATACATTTTTTATTAATAATACAATTTATAGAGAATTGAATAATTCTACTTATAGAGATAATAAAATATTAAAAGAAAACATTATTGCTTCTTCAATGGAGTTCAAAAAAGGACATACAAAACTATTAGATCATGAAATCCTTTGGCACTGCAACCACCTTCAAAATACAGAATATGTAAGTAAAATTGTTATATAAGAAATATAAGTGTAAATTGATAATATTAAAATAAACCAAGATAGATCTGAAGGTGTCTTTATGAGCAGGGTATCCAGAAAACAAAATTAAAGTGTCTATATTATTGTTTAACAAGGAACATTGATATGGTTTTACTTTTGCTTGGCTATATATATATTATATGTAACATCTTTTTTTTTTTTTTTTTAATCTCTGAATTAAAATTTAAAGGTAGATACTGGTTCTTCTGTATGTTTTAATCTAATCGAATTCCAGCCAAAATAGAGCAGATAAACTTTCTTACATGTTATGTTCAAAACATTTTTCTTTACAATCAACCGCTAAGCAACTTTTCTAAGAAGTGCAAAAAAAACTATTGATATTTTATAGTTATGTACATTCAATTTCCATAAAATCTATCCATATTAACAATATATCTATGATATTAAGCTTTACAGAGTACAAATTTAAAGTATGTAAAGTGTACCTAGATATTTTATATTCCATGCATAAAAGCATCAAACTATTGCATCAACTGAAAACAATTCAATCTGTCAATGTCAAGGAGATTCCTAGGGTATCCCTTAATCCTTCCAAAATTCATTTATAGTCAAAAAGTTATAAAGAATTTTTCTATCAATATTAAGATCACATATAACATCTGCATTCCATCCAACGCATTATAACATTTTTTTTACATATAAACTTGGCGTTGGATGGAATGCAGATGTTATATGTGATCTTAATATTGATAGAAAAATTCTTTATAACTTTTTGACTATAAATGAATTTTGGAAGGATTAAGGGATACCCTAGGGATCTCCTTGACATTGACAGATTGAATTGTTTTCAGTTGATGCAATAGTTTGATGCTTTTATGCATGGAATATAAAATATCTAGGTACACTTTACATACTTTAATTTGTACTCTGTAAAGCTTAATATCATAGATATATTGTTAATATGGATAGATTTTATGGAAATTGGATGTACATAACTATAAAATATCAATAGTTTTTTTTGCACTTCTTAGAAAAGTTGCTTAGCGGTTGATTGTAAAGAAAAATGTTCTGAACATAACATGTAAGAAAGTTTATCTGCTCTACTTTGGCTGGAATTCGATTAGATTAAAACATACAGAAGAACCAGTATCTACCTTTAAATTTTAATTCAGAGATTAAAAAAAAAAAAATGTAATGCATCAACATATATAGCAATAAAACATTTTCCTTTACTGTCCTAGTTTGCTACTACTATCGCTTATTAAACATTTATAGTTTTGAATCAATATTTTTGTGAAATGTGAAGATATCGAGAAGAGGTGGGCTTTAAGGCCGCCCAACACGGTGAGAATTCAGGTAGCTGAAATTCGTGAGATCAGGTGAAAGTGAATATGATACAATATCACATACTTTCAACATATTATAATAAATATTCAATTACCCGATTTTCTATATTACTTCATCTATATTTTTTTTTTTTAAATAAGCCTTCCCCTTATCTCTACTTTCGTGAACTCTCACAAGACCTGCTTTTACCTTACCTACATAAACCTATTTCTCACCGTGTACTGCTGAGTGCTGTCTTTTCCTTCCCACCCTTACCCCAGAAATTCTAAAGAAGCAGCTTATATCATAACCTCTGACAGGATTTCTAAGTTAAAGAGCTATTCCCCTGCTCTCCTAATATGACAGTTCATAATCATAACATCTTTTGTAAAAATAGACAAGTAAAGGTGTTATTATTATTTTTTTTTATAAGGCTACCTAATATACTACTTCTTTTTCTTCTACCCCACAAATCAAAATACATAAATGATTTGAATCAATTCATTATGCATCGATATACAACATAAATATAATCTTCAATGACTATTTTTAGTTATACATGAGAAAGGATCCATGAATAGGACATATTTACACACTTAACCTAACAGAAGAAGATAATTGTAACAATCGAGCAATTTATGAGGTGGGTTACTATAAGAAATAAAGTAATTGAAGTTTGAATACTTGACCGTATGTTAAATATGACAGATGGGATGATTCGCATGGTGGTCATAATAGATTGGAAAAATCTTTTATGATGACTGCTGAATCACTCAACGTCCATACTTCGCAGAGAGAAGCCCTGATAACTACCTGTAACGTGGGTCAAAACGGAAAATAAATAGTTTTTTACTATTTTCTTATCTTTAATGACCACCACCCAAATCATCTCATCCTTCACAAATAAATTAATTATGTTATATAGGTGTCAATAAATAGCCCTGAGATGAATTGAAAAAGCAGTATAAACCTAACTAGTTTTTTAAGAGTGCAGTAACAATTCTTATTAAATTCAAACTAATAAAAAGAAAAATCTAACCCAAGAATGGTAAGAAATATATTATTCAATCTACAAACAAATTATTCCTAAGAACTCATATGAAAATAAAATAAATTAAAATGATTAAATGTTTAACAGAAACAAATATATCAATTTTTAAATACTTGAAAAATAAATAAGACTAGGTCATACAAAACATAATAACAAGAAGGCTAATAAAGAAGGCTCAGAACAAAAAATACAGTAAAAATAATAGAGTTAAGTAAATTTCTTACCAAGCGCTGAAAGTAAAGGGTAACATCAAGGCAAGAATAATGACAAAATTAACTGTCACGGCTTCTCCTTTTTTCCTTCGAGCTTGATGATTACTTTGCAAAATAATTAACTTATGAAATTTGCTTGTATTACTGCCATTAATTTAGTTGACTTCATGTTAAAATAATATAAAATAAACAAATATATTGAAAGAAATTTTTAAAACAAAAACTTTAAGTTCTTTCAGTATCAGCTTTAGCTAGTAATTCCTTTGCTATAGATGTGTCAAAGGCTCGTATTAAGTTTTTCAAATCATCATTGGACAGATATTCAACAACCATAAACAAACAATCAGATGTAAGAATGGTAATATTTCTTACAGCATTTTCAGATAATTCAGTTAAATCATCTGTATCCAATCCCTTCAGTTTCTCTAATGACATTGCTCTATCCAGACATAACTTTAAGCTGGACAAAATAACATCATTGTAAATTGGATAATTACTGAGCACTTCCTCATCAGTAATATTGTTGTTACTGGAATATAGTGGTTTAATGGCATCACCTTTTTTTAGTACAAGAAAATCGAACAATGAACACTTACTATTAAATTTGTGAGATTTCATTTGAACAATTTCACTAACACAATCATCGTGATGACAGAGTAGTTCATCTAGAATCGGATGATTGTTATTAGACAGGCTTACAAATGCACTGAAATCGATGACTTTTGTACAACCTTTCTTAAAATTTTGGACAAGCAACATTTTCATCAAATACTTAGCACACAGTTGATCATCATTGTCTATAGCCTTACACAATGAATTACAAAAATGAGGAAGAGGCTCAGATTCAAGGCAACTCATATTAATTTCAGCCCCATAAAATAAGAGTTCTTTCCAAATGTTTATTCGGTCATCATAAGTTCTTCGATAGTCTACTGAGTGGTGAAGAGCAGTCTTATCATCATTATCAACAGCATTGACTTCAGCTCCATACTTCAGGAGTTGCTGAACGACACCTAGTCCTTTCTGCTCTATAGCGCACAATGTAAAGGTGTCTCTCCAATATTATTTCTTGCATTAACATCAACACCATAGAACAGAAGCAATTTTGTTATGTTTAATGTATAGGAACAGTGGAGAAGTGTATCCTCATTTCGTCCTATTCTAATATTAACATCAGCACCTCCTTTCAAAAGTTCTTCAATTTTTTTGAAGTTCACCTGAGAAATCGCTGTTAACACCTTTTCCATGGTGATGTGTTAATTATTGTTAAATCGTAATCAACACTAGCCACAATTAATATATCTCACAAATCATCTGCACATACATACAAATTAAAATAAAAACACAATGATATGGATCCTGGAACGGAGACCAGTAAACATAAAATGACAAGCAATGAGTAGAAGTGTTTTCAATACCAATTCAACTAAATACGAGGCATTAATATCTATTAAATTGCTATCGTGATTTCTACTAAACACACAAACTTTCACAGAAATAGTCTGAAAAATAACTACGAATTCTTGGGCAGCACAATAATCGTCTTAAGTAACCTACAACAATGCTGAAACCTTTCCTAAGCGTAGTTTTGACCTGAACTACATAAAAGTGGAGTGCCTTGTTAATAGTACAACTTTACTATACAATTTGTATAATAAGAGTACCTTCGTAGTCCAGATAGACGTAAAATTTATTTTTGTTAGTTTTCGTTAACTTAATAGAATTTCAAATGGTTCTATTAATTTGTTCTAACCTCTACGCTTTAATATTTTCGGTAAAGTTTGAAATATTTTTCGTATTTTTAATAGTATTCTTAAAATAACGTGAGAATGAGTAAACATACGAGGACGAGAAAAATCCCATTTTAATTATTCTTTAAGTTGTGACAAATCTGATTGTGATATACCTTCTACAACTAACATATATAATATTAAATTTTTGTTTATTATCAGCCGTTGTGTTTCAATCCAAATTTCTTATAAAGAGAATAGTGCTCGCGATCTTAAAACTGAAAGTATATTCACTAAACGGGCAACTATAATCCGATAATGGGCGCTGGTATCGGCGAAAACCAGCACTGAGCTCGCAATCTTGAAATGGAAAAAAAAACTGTACCTCTACAATCAATGAAGAGTCTTGGACTCAGTACATATAGATATATGTATTGTTTCTAGTCCAACGGCCGTGCAATGAGCTGATTAGTACGAGATTACACTCAGCCGCCTGGTTTTTCACCATTGGGTAACCGCTTTATAAAGAACGAGTCTGTCCCAGGAGGTCTCCGCGCCCCACTACTGATTAAAAGAATAAATAATCTTTTGCTACAGCGGGATTCGAACCCAGGACCCGGAGTCTTCTAGTCTTGTAGACTAATCTATCCACTTGACCACGCCAATCCCTTTGAAGTAGACATTACATGCTTTTTTTTTACTGTTTAGCCTGTATCGCTGAATATGCTTAAATATATAAATATATATATATATATATATATATATATATATATATATATATATATATATATATATATTTTTTTTTTTTTTTTTTAAACATTTAAAACATTTAGTTGATATTTACAACTGTACTTAAAATAATACAATAAGTCACTCACTCACTCAAGTCCTTGTAGGACGTGGCTCTCTGCCACCATTCTTCCCCATGCTTCGCGGTCTCCAGCAAGACTCCTCCAATTTTCAACTCCCATCCTTCTTAAATCCTGTTCCAAATCCTCAATCCACCGTCGCCTGGGTTTGCCCCTTTTCCTTTTCACTCCTGGTGCACCATTTAACATCATTTTATGCAGCCTACAGGGCTCCATCCTTTCTACATGCCGTAACCATCGCAGCCTGCTCTTCCTAATAGCACAGAGGATATCAGGCTCTCCATACAATTCTGTAAGTTCGGCTTTGCTTCTGATCCTCCACCTGTGTTCTTCTTTTACGGCTCCAAAAATCCTTCTCAGTATACTCTTCTCCCAAACCAGTAGAGCTCTTCTGTTTTCTTTAGTTAGGGTCCACGTCCCACTGCCATACATTACAACCGGCCTAATTATTGTTTTGTATAGCAAGAGCTTTGCTTTCCTGAAAAGACTTTTGTATCGGAGAGCTTTTTGCAGGGCATAGAAACATCTAGTTCCTGCTACCATTCTTCCCTTAATTTCTACTATTAAGTTATTCTTCTCCTATACAATAAGGATAATGAGCTAATTGTCAATTATGGGCTTGAAAATGTCTGAAGAAGAACTACCTAGTGGTAGCACTTCAACATCGATTTAATTTAGTAGGTCTCGAGGCCATCGTCTTTTCAATCGCCTCGGAGAATTGTCAGGAATAGATGGGAATGATAAGTTGCGTACAAGATTATTCGTGTGTCTCGGGAGTTTTGAATTAAAAGAAAAATATCTGTTTTGGGATAGTTCTGTGACAAATGGGATATTTAGATCATTATGGATGATTTTATACGTGACAAAGTAAGGAGCATTTAGGATTTTGCGAAGGGTTTTGGATTGTAAGGATTGAATGCGAGAGGAATTTGATGGTTTAGTAGAAGCCCCAAAGCTCAATTCCATATGTCCAGATGGGTTTGATGATGGTAACATAAATGAGCTTTTTGTAATGAATTGAAAGTTTTGAACGTTTGTCAAGTATGTGTTGTAGTAATCTGAATCTATCGATAGGTTCTTGTCGTTTAAGTCTCGTATGAGGATTCCATGTAAGACGTTTTTCAAGATGGAGTCCTGGGTATCGGATTTGTTCAATTGGTATGAGCGGAGTATTATTAAAGGATACAGTGGGGCAGGAAGTCATCGGTTTGCGACGAAGGGTAAAGGCAAATTTGGTGGGATTTTTTAGGATTTATTTTAATCCTCCAGTTCTGATACCATTCCTCAATGGCTGTCGGACAGGGTTTGGGTTTGGGGCAGCGGTTGGATCATTATGGACAGATACACACAAGTGTCATCTGCATCAGTTGTGAGGATAGTGCTAGGATGGAGTGGGATATCAGCTGTATATATATGGACTTAAGATATGAAGTCCGTATAAAGGGTGGGACGTAAGATGCTACCCTGAGGTACACCTGCAGACTGAGAAAATATGGAAGAGTAGGAAAGATTATGATTTACTTTGAAGGTCCTATTAGTGAGGTAGGAACGGATTATCAGGAAGTATGTAGCGGGAAGGAATTGTCGAAATTTATAAAGGAGAAACACATCTATTATTTTTTGTTGTTTTGAATATTGTATGTAAATTCACATATTGATAGAATTCAAAAACTAAAAATGTTCTATAGCTTTGGAGCAATGTTATAAAAACTATTCTTTGGTTTTAAGAGTCTTGTTCTTGGAATCTTTATCCTGGTAAAAAGTACATTTCCTTCTAAATCCTATCTTTTCCCTGATTCTTTGGAAAATATTTACAAATGGTCAACCCTTTCCACATTCCTCATTAACAGAACCGTTCATCGTTCAATTAGCTGCCTTATCTTCAATTTGTTTACCTTATTTTCATTTCTGTGTTCAATTTTGTACATTCACATGATACTTCGCACAAAAGCATGACTTCTGTTAATGATTTTCTTAAAAAGAAATATTTTACTGTTAGCTACCAGTTTTAATGACCATTTCTCTCATTTTACTTTTCTTGTCTTTTCCTACACTTATTTTAAATTCCAATTTAAAATAAAACTGTAATATTAGAAGGATACAGTAAATTGAATATAAATTGATCCTAGAATATCTTTAATGCTAGTTAAATTAACTATTATTATATTTAAAGTTGTATGAATATGAAAATGGCAATAGTTTGATATTTTGATTAGACTTACTTTCTACCTTATTCTACTACTAACCAAATTTTATTGCTATTCAATAATTTTTTTTTTTTTTTTCTTGTGTGATTATTATCCATACTTTTTGTACATGAATATATATAAATCTAGGTAGTGTTTAATTTTTCTTTTTAGCACATTTGTAAATAAAAATTAATTTTATTGTTTTCTTGACCGGACATAAATATGAATATCTACTGTTCATTTTTTTTATTCTTCAGGGACATAGTCCCAGAATAAAGTTTATTATTATTATTAAAGTTCAATTATAGACTAAATCATCGCCTAATTGATGGGCCACTGTGTGCTTTAGTTAGGTTATAGGTTTATAACTGTTAGGTAAGAGATCACCTATAGGATGGTTGCTAACAGAATTCTAAGCCAATGATTGAGGGTTCAAACCTGCAGATGGCCCTAAGATTTTTTAATATGAGTAAAAAATCCTTAGTTATGCTGTCCTTCGGAGGGGACGTAAAAAGGGGGTCTCGAGCCTGTGTTATGACACGTTCTCGTTAAAGACCCCCATCCTAATAAACCCTGAATAGGCAAAATTTAGGACTCCCACTGTAGCTTCGTCCGATAAGCCATATGTAAAATATAGTTAATTGAACAGACAACAGCTGTTAGGTATTAATCTAAAGTAATAAAAGATGTATACTTAATATTTGCCAAAAGGCATAAAACATTACAAATGTGATTTAAAAAGAGTGATGCGCCCAATATACTACTTTCACTTACCTCAGTTGAAATCATTTTAATACTTGCTAAGAAAATTAAAGTTATAAAAAAAATCATGCTCTTTCGAAGGAACATTTATATATAAAAATAGAAACTATTATCGAACACAATACATAAATTTATCCGCCTTCGTCACTCTGAATAACTTTACATGTTAGTCAACACTTTTTATAAAATCTTAAGTCTTCCAACAGTATATTATGCCTCTATGTAACTATTCTTATTTACGGGAAAAAAAAATTTAATCTGAAAAAAATATTTCTTCTGTTTTCTCCTTCCATTATTTATCGCATTCATTCATATTACATAGGTACTCATCATGCCTCATATGTGTTTGTTGAGTACATTCATTTTTCATTTCTCTACTAACTCACGTTATTATATTAATTCATTTCTTTATTAATTTCTTTTTGGTTCTTTCACTCACTTTTTTAAATTTCTATTTCTGTTAATTTTTAATGGTCATGTATTTATCAAACACAAAATATTTAGTTATTTTTAACTTCCGGGTCGTAACGTTTGTTGGTACATAATTGTTTACTATTTTATAATGTTTTTTGACCGCCACGAGAACCATCTCATCTTTCATATTTATTACAAAGTCGATTATTTAATATTCAATAAAGTCTATTTGATTTAAAATTAACATAGTAATTTTAATCAAAATCTTTAGAACCGTTTTTGATAAAATCGTACAATATGCATGTCATAAAGTGGCACTTATGGTTCTAGAATTTTTTGAAAAAGTTACTGCAAAATATCAGACATATACGCTCCGATATATAAAATTTTAGTTTTATACAACAGCCTACACTTAATAAATTTCATTCAATAATGCAGTAGCCATTTGTATTATTCAGCTCTTGCCACATTTCAAACAATTTCACCATTCTTCTCTCGTAAATTATCTGGGGCTAAAAACTCAATGTATATATTTTCCCATCTCTCTCACCAGGAAACGATTTCCTGTTCAGGGATTTTTGAAATTGACACGTTATGCCATTATCGTTTGCTACGTGCAGTTGATCTATGAATCAATCGTTTTTACTTGCTGAAGCAACTTGTAATAGAGCGCACCACGATAACTCCACGATATAAAGAGGAAAATTCTTTTCGGATATAGGCCATAGTACCACCGCCCAGGCCTGGGAGGTGGCAAGGTGATCTCCCCTTGGTTGATGTGTTTGTGGAGGAAAGGGGTCCGGACTCTGCAGTCTGAACCCACCTATCCTTCTCCTCTGTTCCCAAAAGAATAGCCCCTCCCTATTCTCATTTTGTAAATAAAGGCCTAGGCCACTTATCCAAAAGCGCATACAGCGCAAATTGTACATATTGTAAAATATAATACCTTATAATGCCTACGGGCAAATAAAGAAATTAAATTGTATATAGTGTGTATTTATAGTTAATGTATTTATACTGTAATTTGTAAAAACAATAAAATGGAGGGAAAGAAAAAAAAAACAAAAAAAAAAAAACAGATATAGGCCAGTCTTCTGGGTAGCATTAGGCTCTAAAGCAGTTGTTTAAGATCTCATACACACTACATAAATGATCCACTCTTCGTCACCCGTCATTATTCGGTTGAGAAATGGGCTTGTTTCGTGTTAGTCAGAAGTTATTCGTAGATTGATATTGGCCAGGTTTGCATCAGTCGGTTTGTGTGGCACCCAAACATCTAGGCAGGACATGTAGCCAATCTATTTCAAATGCCTTTAATCAGTTCTAAAACCTATTTCCAGGGTCTCCGCATTGCTCTTATCTGTAACCAATCTTATTCTATCGCTTGAATCAACTTATAGCTCAGTGTGCCAATAGCTGTGGGGTGGTTCAAATCTTTGAGACTCATGTTTCTCCGGAACGAAAGTTGGCAATCCATTTGTAAGCTTTAAATTGTGTTAAGGGATCGTTCCTGTAAAGTATAGATATATTTCGGTGGCCCTGTGAACTATAGAAGCAAAATATATACCGAAAATTTGCTTTATCATTTGGTATATTTGATATGCTGTAGCACTAACAAAACTGATGCCAATGAAACCAAATACATTGTCAAAGAACGAACTTTGACTTTTTAGATAATTATTATAATGATAAACTGGAGATATTTGAACAAAATTCACATCACTAAAAAAATTACGAATTAGATACACCCACAGAACATAGAATATAATATTCTATGCTCTGTGGATAGACCCAATATAAAGATGGAAGTGGAATTGTTTTCCTATTTAACTAGACCATCATAAATTTTCATATTTCAATTATTTTTGTTTAGTGATAATTAAATAAAAACTTTGCTTAGTTACAAATAAATGTAGTCTCCATGTAACTTTTATGTAGTAATTCTACCAGATTTAAAATAGGGTTTTAAAGAAAATCATTTCATTTGCATTCTCTGTTATAAAATTTATTTTAAAAAAATACTTTGATTTTTTTTTTTTTTTAACATAAATAACATCTAAATGGATAAATTAGATAATGTACAAAACATTACAATTTCTTTGTATAAAAATTTTAAATTAAATTACCTACTTTTAGGTCAAAGAAAAATTAAATAAAATTGACAGGGAAATTTCATACACTAAAAAAATATCAATCTAAGATCTGTGCAATAAAATCACAGTGATATAGTAATTAATCTATGACTTAGCAGGTACATACTTAAGATTTTAGGGTTATAAATAATAGCTGCAAAGTTTATTCTGCAAAACTTCACATTTTTTAACCACCAATGAATAATTTGTAGCTAACATAAAACTTATCTCATATGAAGATCTTAACCACTGATATACAATCATATTTCATAATAATTTTAGGTAAAGTAAGATTTTCTGTCTGATAAAGATCATAAATGGTAGCCAATAGGCAATATATTTTTTCTTTACAAATAGATAACAAGATAATCTTGAAAACAAGAAAATCTCTTATCAAAAAGTAGTACAACAGATCAACTGAAATAACTTTACAGCCTTAATATTACAATTTTAACGTTATTATTTACCTCTACTGTACTGTAATATATTATAATTTATACTATCTATCATTGAACTTATCTAATAAATTTAATCTAATACCAGATAAAATAATACAGTTGTTTTTAAAACTAAAAAGGAAACATTTTATTAAAATTAACAAAAAAAAAAAAAAAAAAATAGTAATTTTTTTCATAAATAAAATCTTAATTTTCTTAAAATTCTTACATTATAACCCTGTGACAAAAAAAGATGTGCATGATGTTGTATCTCTTTAACATGACACATCAAAATTATATTAAAACTGACAGTTTGTTAATAATTAAATTTACAATTAATTTATGTATGTTTAAAGAACTCTAGCATTTTATGGTTACTAAAAATATAAATAGTAACTTCTATAAACAATATATACAATTTAAATATAACTTGTTTGTTATAAAATAAAATATAGCTTCATCAGAGGTATTTAGCGATCCTTGACAAAGAACTGGCCTATGAGATTAGCTGCTCCATATATTATGATAAGAATATATACTGCATACGAAGAAGGAGATATCTTGCCACTTTTTTTGAGAATTGCCAGCCTAAGTAGACAAGGAATGGCGAATACATGGACCAATCCACTCAGAGCTCCAGTAAACCTAAAATATTTTGGAGAATTATATTATAAATAAAATTTTAATATCTTATATCACTAGGAAAATTGCTGAAGGAAAACAAAAATCCTAGAGGTTCAACACACGACTTTCACTTACATCACTAGTTAAAATCGATTTTAATTGAAAAAAAAAATTATATTATTTTGATGGAAAGATTTATTTTAGATTAACAACAGAGATTATAATTTAAAACAATCACCTTTTATGAAACTCTGCATTACCTTCTGTTGAATTTTTCTAAAATCTATAGCTTTTCAATGGTTTATAATATATCTATATTACTGTTCATATTTGCCCTAAAACAAATCTAACCTCCAAAAATGTTTCTCTCCCAGTAGTTTATGGATTTCTTTCTTATTTCCTTTTTACTCAATTTTTATCATTATGTTAACAAGAAAAAATCTGGTGTGGGCAACACACGACTTTCACCTACCTCCGTTTTTAAAATTGATTAAAGAATTTTTATATACATTTAGAGATAAAAATGAGTGAAACTATTAAAGAAGTAATTAAATTAAATTTCTACAAAAATATGTGGTTCATTAAAAATCGAATACATTATTACCTAAAATAATAATATAAAAGTTAGTTTTATTGGTTTTTCATCACTCTTTATTATCTTTTACAGGCTTGTGTATAAGATAATATTTTTTCTAAAATCTTTAGCTTTCCTACGGTACATTATACATGTATATTACTGTTCTTATGTCCAACAACAAAAAATCGCATTTAAAAAATATTTTTCAGTTTTCTCCTTTAGTTGGGTATAAATTTGTTCAACTTATATATTTACCTGTTTTTTATTAATGGTGACAAGATAATATAGTTATTTTTATAATATCTACAAAATTAAAGTTAATTTAGAGGTAGACAAATTAATATATCGGCAGCTGACCCCTGTCAAACGATACCAATCATAATGAAACCTACATGATATTAAAGCTCATTAAATTTTACATCAATATAGGGAGTTTAATCAAAATCATTAGTCATTTTTGAGAAAATCGTTAAAATGTGCAAAATGCATAGTATAAAGTGATTCTTTTGGCTTGTTGATTTTGATGAAAAAGGTTCTGTAACATCTCGGGCCTATAGTTGTCTTAAATATGAAATTTCAGTTTCATAGCACTTTCGTTTTTGGCCAGGAGTTACCATACACACACACACCTTTTTGCGTGACTTGGTCATTTGGACTCAGGGGACCCTAAAAGGTGTATTTCCATTGAAAACTGGAATTAGAAAGTTTTCACTATTGCAATACTTATCTAATATATTTCATATGTGGAAAAGTGAAATTAAAAAATGGTTAATTATTTCTTATCAACAAAGTAACAGGTACTTTGGCAGAAGAAATTTTGGAACTTAGACAATTGAGCCCTGTGAACTCTATTTTAATCAGGATAAAACCTAAATGAAATCAAAATCACTTTAGTTTTACATTAATGTAGTAAGTTTAATCAAATCCAATAGATAAATTCATAAAAAAAAAGGAATAACGCATGGTATTCATATGGTATAATGCAGTACTTCTAGTTAGGTGATATTGGTGAAACATTTGTGGTATACTGTTCTCTTTTTGGATTAGACATAGCACATTCACACAGATCTTTTTGTGGGACTTATTCACTTGGACCCGAGTATCCTTTGACGTCTATTTGAGGTGAAAAATGAAATAAAAAACTTTCATGATTGCAATACATTCTCTCCTGCTAAATATTTTATATATACGTAATTTTAAGTAAAAAAAAAAAGAAAGTATTTTTATATCATTAAAATCCAAATTAAGGATAAGTTGGTAAAAGGTGCAGTCATCGAAACACTTTAATTAATTAAACTTACTTTATTGTGTCCTAAATTAATTATTAATTTAGCTTAATTCATTGAGCCTTAATTTATTTGGCATAATTAATGAAATTCTCTTCATTGAAGCATTTAGATGACTGCATGCCAAACCAACTTCTCCTTATTTTCTACCTACCGACAACCATTCTTCGATCATTTTAGTAAACTTCATTTTAGTTTATTAAAGGATATATTTTTACATATTCTAATTAGTATAAGAGGAGCAAGTTCCTTAACTATTTTAACTTATTTATAATTAGTTTCACCTCTTCTCCAAATTTTGTTTATATACTATTAAGATGATTATTTTTTAAATAATAAATAATAAATAATTTATCCAATAAGGGCCCTTATTATTTATGAAACTCATAACCAAATGAATGAAGGACTACTTAAATGTATCTCCAAATTTAACAACTTATCCAGCCTAAATCGTTTAAGTTTGGAAGAAGATTTATTGTGATATATTGGATGTTGTATTTGTCACAGTGAATTCAACTTCACACAATTTTTATATTCCAACTTCTATATGTTTGTATTAGACCCAGAATCATAAAATGAGATAAATTTATAATGATTGCTATGCTATTTCTGCTAAGAAGTTTGTGCTATTTATGATTCTTCACTCTCAAGAAAACAATATATGATAACTGGAAAAGTTCATTTATACTAATTTAGCTGTTATATCATCTTAATAGTTACCTAATTATGGTTCCAATTTTGGGAAGGAATATTGCAAATAATACACATACAATGACTACAAATGCATTAAAGAGGAGAATGTGAAGCCTGCTTGGATAGGGGTTCCCCACCAGTGCTACCATGGTCTGTGTCCTCAGCATGTAAGAGATCAGAGGAAACACTGTCGTCAATTGGAACAGTAGAAATGCTCTTGCAGCTACAGTCATTATATCCCATGTTGCAAAGTTATTGAGCAAATTCTGAAATTTAAGGTATTGAATAATATATTTATATTTTGTATGCTTTATATAGAAGAATAACACAAATATATTTACTACTATTTATTTTAATGAATGTAATATAAACAACATTACTGATATAGTTCACAAAATGCTATAGTTTGTATTAAAGCCATTCATAAATTTAAAAAAAAAAAATACAGACAACTCTGGTTTTTATGAATGTAATAGTAAAATTGCTTTTAAAATGTGAAGTATCAATGGCTTATTATAAAAAATGATCGGTTAGTTATAATGGATAACATATTCAGAGTTGTGACTGCGGACGATGTTCAGGTCATTGTTTTTGCAAACATAGTGAAGTGCTCATCATGATTGCCCCATCATCATCATGGTCCTACATATTTCTAATTGAAAAAATATGTTGTTAAAGATTTTTCAAGGACTCTTGCAATGGTAGTTCAGACTAGACATCAAAAACTCTACTAGCAATATATACAAGGCTGTCATTCTACCAACCATTACATATTCCATAGAAATTAAGCAAAAAGGAATGTTTGTTAGCTAAATAAAATTATAATGTCTACCGAAAAATACATTTCAAACAACCAGCAAATAGTACACCTATTTCTTTTTTAAAACACTTACAACCCACAAATGTAAATAAACAGGACAATCTTTACTTTCATTGCAGTACATTAGACCCGTATTCACATTGGTGAGCTCTATAGTCATGTCTTTTAAAGAAACTTGTTGTTGAGAAGCTAGCACATTACATACACAACCAAGTTTAGAGTTTTGAGTTCACAGCTACAAACTGGAATTTTTCAAACAAATAATTTAAAAGGCCATTCATAATTATCCTAACTCTATAATTATATTTTTGCGCAATAAGGATTTTTTTTTTTTTTTTTTTTTTACAGTGTGTTATTGGATGATAATGTTCTGAACAGACTAACCAGAGTTGACTGAATTAAAAACACCAATTGTAGTATCTATGTGACCATATCATATATCATAAAATCATTATACCATATGAAAAACTAACTTACATCTTGAATACATGACTTTGGCAATGGGAACCCTAAGTAAAATACCACTCCAATAGTAAGGTATGTAAGCATCACTAATATGTAGGCTATAGTCAAATCTCTACCCTAAAAAATAATATAAAATATTATAAAATAATAGTCATTAAAATCAATAAAGAATTGTTTATCAGTACACATTTATAGAAAAAATAATAAAAATAAGATGAAAAATAAAAGTAATCCAAACATTAATTTAAAAATATAAAAAGAGTCATAAATTAATTGTTACAATAAATTTGGAATATTTCAAACAAAAGCCTTGGAGACTTAGACCTTTATGCTTGAATAATTCAATGTATTGGAGTAAAATATATTTATTTAATAAAAAAATAATCTTACATTGTTTTTTTGATTTGCATTACTTCTCATTACTGTGATGATTATATTATGGATAAAGTAAGAGAGTGCCAGCATGCCAGACATTGCTGGGAAGCTTTCTTTGATCAGAGGTATGTAATGGATACTGGTTGTATCTTTTAAATCAATATTGATACCCCAGAAAGAAGTCTTGATAATAACAAACAGAATAATGTACATGACTGATAGTGTACCTGAGGAGAAAATAAATAGAAAATTAGAAAAACAAATAGAAAAAGTACCATAATTAATTCATAAAAAGTTGGGGATTATCGCAATGTGGTTTATTACTTCCAAATAGTAACATTTCAAAAATCATAATATACACATGGGGAGATTAAAGGAATATACTAAACTCCAGGAGTAGATTGAATACAGTCAAATAATTTAAAAAGTTATATGTTCTTATCTGATATCTGAATTTTAGTTGTTTTATGATTACTGTGATTTTCTAAGTACATCAAATGATTATGGATAATTTAAATCACAAATTGAATAATTAATTTAATAGTAAATAAAAGGCTTAGAGAACATGCAAGTTCGATGCTGATATCACCAATCATTGTCTACACAATACCATTCCCAACAATGACTGTAGCAATGTGTGAATTGTAGCAATTCATGAATAGGGACTAGAAAGTTTAAAGCACCATTTCTCTTTTCATTGTTTTGATTACGAATTTTTCAATTTTTTTTTATTTAGGGAGCCAAATGGCTGATGTTAAAGTTGAGTTCTGAGGTTCATTGTGCAGACTGAGACGTTATTTCTAAATCTAAAAGAAATCCAGTTTCAGAAAAAAGAATGATGGTTTCTGGGAAAAGCTGCAGACAGCAGATTTTTTTTAAATTTTTTTATTCTATTAATTTATTCTATATGTATTGAAACATAACCTCAAATTCTGATGGATAGTTGAATGGTCGATTAAAAACTTTCATTTTTGAAAATAATAAACCAAAATGTAAAACCTATTATCATTTACATAACAATATTCACTATAATTATCATTCAAACCATCAGGATTGAAAATCATCACATTAACAGCTACCTTTGGATAGTAAATTATACAAGCAATGATAAAATACCTAAGGAATTGAACTTGGTAAAGAATGTTGGTGATTTGAAGTTGAGCAATGGTCCAATAATTAGAGCTAGAAATATTGGAACTGTGCTTTGCAAATCCCATATCTTTTCGTAAAGAGAACTTTCTTTTAGGGGATCATTGAGGATGGCTTCCTTGATTGTCGGACACAAAACTGAAACAAAAATAATGATTGTAAGGAGCTAATTTATTGGCATAAATAATTACAGGTTAATGATCGACTATGATGTTTATCAAATTATAAATACTTAAGACTGAATAAATTAATTATTTTTTATTTTTGACCCAAACATGTAGATCATCATCAGGGTAAATTAGACATACAAATATTTATACAGCATGTACTATGTTGGAGGTAAAGTGGAAAATAAAAATAAAAAGTTATTATTTTTTTTTTGAAAAATAATGAAATCTACTCGGCACAAGGGCAATAAGTAATAGACCAATAATTTGAGACCTGCTTTTGTGAAGTGAAAATATGAAAAGTGAACAGCATAAAAATAATATCAATTAAAATCAAAAAGAGTAAAATTCTGCTTAAAATACCAAAAGAAAGAACAAAATATTGACTTTTCCTACATTAATACATTATAACATTAATACACACAAATCATGAGTTAGTGTTTAGTTTAAATTATCATCAGACAATATTTTATTAAAGAAAGAAATTATTTTCATAGTAGAATTATTATATTTTAGCGAATAACAGCAAAACTATTGATCATAGAAAACAATGTGTAAACATTTAATTTAACCATAATAATCTAATGAGGAAGAAAATGACTTTTTAAAAAGAAGTGTTAGATAAGTAATAATAAAGTTATGAAGCAAAACCTGAAAGCTTGGAAAATGAACAAGGGGTTTGCACAAGGGGAAGGGTTGGGGACTTTTTGAATAATTTTACTTTTAATAAGTTCTAACAACTGGCAAAAAGTGAGCTGTCTCCAATTTCTTCCGACTTTAGGCCATTTTTGAATTTCATTGCCTGGGCTATGAGTACTTTCTATTTTCCTCTTGCACTCAAAATTATTTTACATTGAGTTGTTTATTTTATCAGGTCGCCTAGGTTTTACAATTACTCTTAACTACGTTTATTGCATATTATACATGCTTATTATCATAAACAATAATATAATATATTAGAGAAATAAAACCATTGAAATACACTAATACTTAATAAGATGTAGAAATTGATAAAATATTGTAATAACATTCAATATAGAGTATTTATAATGACTTTAAATAACCGTCCAACTTAAATTC
This sequence comes from Piezodorus guildinii, assembly GCA_023052935.1. NCBI lineage: Eukaryota > Metazoa > Arthropoda > Insecta > Hemiptera > Pentatomidae > Piezodorus > Piezodorus guildinii. Next base: position 40,868,260 of record CM041292.1, on the reverse strand, counting down.
GATAATTTGATGAAATAATATGACCTAAATAACAAATTAATGGATCTAAAAAATGAACGAGTACTCAAGATGAAAGCCAAAATGAAACTTTTTGTACTTCACAGTCACACAGCTGAAGTACAGAGATATGCTATATGTAGTCTAGATATTTAGCTGTTTGATAATTTGAGTAGAGTACTAAGTACTTTTAGTTTGAGTATTTACTTATCTGTCGAAGCCTTCTTGAAATGGCCAGAGGTAGAAATGCTGCAAATGGTTATATGCGACATAATTAACTCTTTGCACACGGTTTTCCACTCTGAGGGGAATTCACCATATTGAAGGAAATTATAAAAAATAAACTTTTTTTTTTTGTGATTTCTTCAATGACCAAATTCTATTACAATACATTAATTGTTCCTAGAGGTATGTACAGATTATAAAGATTCCAGTGTGTAAGCTTTCGTGAAAAAGTAGCGTCGAGTTACTGGTAGGTAGCATACCAAACGGTGCCGAGTGCAAAGGGTTAAAGAACGATTATGATATTATTTTTCTAGATAAATTCTCCAACAAATCGTTACTGACAATAATAATAAAAAAAAAAACCTGTACCACTACTACCCATGAAGGGTCTTGGGCTCAGTACATATAGAGATTTGTACTGTTTCTTGGCCTACGGCAGTGCAATGAGGTGTTAAGCCTTAATCACGCTCAGCCTCCAGGTTTTTCCCCAATTATTTTGGGTACTCACATTATAGAGGCTGGCTCTGTCCCAGGAGGGTTCTCCATACCCTTAAGGTCGCCCTCCTCGACTGAATGAACATTAATATTCTGCCACAGCCGGGATTCGAACCCAGTACTCGGAGCACGGCAGACTAGCGCTCTATCATCCACTAGACCACGCCGCTCCTTAATAATAAAACAAAAATGTGTTGGTATAACGGAATTCATCAGTACAGCTCCTTATCACTCCAAGACGAACGGCCTTGGAATGACTCAATATGACTTTCGCTATCGGATGCTGGCGCTCCAAAGGAAGGACACACGATGCCATAAAAGCTTCACAAAACGAGAAAAAGTTTAATTAGTAATTTAGGTTTAATACGTTGCTGTCATTATAAAAATCATAAAATACATGTTTTATCCGTGTTCCATTAATTTTTATTGATATTAAATATTGTGAATAATAGTAGTATTCATTGCAGATTTATTACCAACGTATATAGATAGCTTTAATAGATATTAGATACGAGCTAACTAACTCCTTTCCAGCTATAGTTTGATTTTCATTTTAAACCACAATAGTTTCTCGTTAAAGGTGAAATTTAAGAGGTGAGGTAAGTGACTGTTAATATCGAGTCAATGTCTTAGTACTTTAAACTTAAACCTATGATTTAATGCCAGAACCAATAATGACTCACATGTTTGGGTGGAATAATCAGCTTTTTTAAAATATATAATAAATTAATTGCAATCGGAAGGATCACGTAATAAATGTTTATGCGAGCTAATTTTAAAAATAATATGAATATTGTTGATTACCTCCTGCAATACTTGAGTTCAAAGTGTCGTCCAGAATCGGTAGAATAGCTTCCTCTTCTCTTACTCCTATAAAAAAAAAAAAAAAAAAAAATCTGTAATTCTTATTCCATTTAATAATACAACAAATATTTAATATTAGATAATATATAAATATTTCAAATTTAACTGTTTTAGAATAAATACCGATAACAAATAGGTTAGTGTGTAGTCTCAACTTTATACTCAAGAACCCCCCTTAATTAGAAAAATCTGGTGCGGGCAACACACGACTTTCACCTACCCCCGTTTTTAAAATCGATTAAAGAATTTTCAAATAAAGTTAGAGATAAAAATGAGTGAAACTAATAAAAAATATAGTGCGGGCAACACACGACTTTCACTTACCTCCATTTTTGAAATCAATGAAAGAATTTTCAAAAACAGTTAAAAATACGTGAAACTATTAAGGAATTAATTAAATTGAATTTATATAAAAACATCTGTTTTATTAAAAACGAAAAATTGCATTAAAAAAATATTTTTTCTGTTTTATCCTTTAGTTGGGTATCGAATTTATATATTTACTTGTTTTTCATCAGTGTTAACAAGAAAATATAGTTATTTTTATTTGTTCGATAATTATCAGGCCGATTTGCAAAGAAATTCGTGGATATTTTTTTAAAACAATTTATTTATTCCAGTATCGCGACGTTTCAGCCTCTAGGGCCATTTTCAAGCTTCTGTAATCAATTAAAATCTCATTGCATTTTTATATTTCCAACAATTCAATTACAGCAACATATAATAAATTATTTTTAATAATTATGTCACCTACCATGCATATCCATCTCAATTATCTTTTAATTTTACCGCTTTTCAGCAGCGTCGTCATTTTTCAAATGTCATTTTTCAAAAAAACCTGTATTCAAAAATATCATATTATTTTTCATCATCCATTGAAAAAGGGGATCTATTTATTCAAAAAAGAAAAGAAACATTTTTTCCAACTTACTTAACAGTTTATTTTTATTAAATCTACAAAATTAAAGGTACTTTAGGGGAAGAAAATTTAAAATATCGACATTTAAGCCCTGTCAGACCATTTTAATCAGAATAAAACCTACATGATATTAAAGCTCATTAAATTTTACATCGATATAGCGAGTTTAATCAAAATCGTCGGAACAGTTTTCGAGAAAATCGAAAAAAGGTGCAAAATGCATTATATAAAGTGCCTCTTCTGGTAAGGTCATTTTGATGAAAAAAGTTTTCTCACGTCTCGGGCGTATAGTTGTCTTAAATATGAAATTTCAGTTTCATAGCACTTTTCGTTTTTGGCGAGGAGTTACCATACACAAACACACCTTTTAGCGGGACTTGGTTATTTGGACTCAGGGGACCCTAAAACTGTATTTCCTTTGAAAACTGGAATTCGAAAATTTTCACGACCGCAATACTTCCCCTTACTATATATAGTAAGTGAAAGTAATAATAATTAAGTTGAATTTATATAGAAACATGTGTTTAATTAAAAACTCGATTATATTATTACCTAAAACAATCAGTTAGTTTTATCGGCTTTTCATCACTCTCTATTAACTTTTAAAAGCTTGTGTATAAGATAATATTTTTTCTAAAATCTTTAGTTTTCCAACGGTATGTTACTGTTTTTATATTCAAAAACACAAAGATTACAATACAAAATATTTATGCTCTTTTCTACTTTAGTTGGTCATCAAATTCGTTCATCTTGTACATATGGCAATTTTTTAGCAATGCTAATCATATGATATAGTTATTTTTATATAATATACAAAATTACAGGTACTTTATAGGAAGAAAATTTAAAATATCGGCATTTAAGCCCTGTCAGACTGTTTCAATCCTAGAATGAAACCTACGTGATATTAAAGCTCATTATTTTTTACATCAATATAGGGAGTTTAATCGTTAGAGCCGTTTTTGAAAAATCTTAAAAAAGTGCAAAATGCATGGTGTAAAGTAGCACTTCCGGTCAGCTGATTTTAGTGAAAAAGTTGCTTCATCATCTCGGGCTTATAGTTTTTTAACTATGAAGTTTCAGGTTTGTACTTCTTTTCGTTTTCACGCTAAACTTACCACATACGGACACACACACAGACCTTTTTTCGGGACTCGGGTATTTGGACTCAGGTGAGTGTATGTCACATGAAAAACAATAAATTAGTTGTATTTTTTCACTATCGTTCAACAATATAATTTTGTAGATAATTAAAAGCTAATCACTCAACTTTAATAATAACCGTTAATGGCTTTTTTTCTTGGCTTTTACTACCCAACATATGAGATGTACAGTTTATTAACATAGAATTAATTGGATAATGTATTACACCAAGAATAAATATAATTTTTTGGGCATTTGTTTTGTAAGAGATTATCTAGTTTGCCAATGTAAGCAACTGCATAACTTATGATAAACGTATATGTCTTTTAATTGCCTTAAAACATCTTTTAATTATCACGTAATAAACCTTTAATAGCTTTTATTCCCTGTCTTGCGATAAACTTGTATTAGCTTGTAATAAACTAATGTTGTAAACATTAAATTACAGCCACATATTTATAAGCCATATTTCATTTCAATGCCCATAGCTCATGAGAAATTTAAAAAAATTCATATAAATGTTGGATTATTTGTTAAAAGATGAATGATTTCATAAACGATTAATATTTTTTCAGTCTTAAACTGACAGGTATGACAGCTGATTTGACAACCGTCCCCAGAGCATTACTCGGGGCTTTTTCAGTATAATTTCAAAACGGATTAGTATAACTTACTATAATTATTATAACTTCACGAAATTATATTTCACCGGTTGGCAGCATTGATTTGTAGTGTTAGTCTTACATTTAAAATAATGCGAAAAGTTTTTCGGCCTCATTTCATATATTAAGTCGATGATAATGAATTATTCTATTATACCGCTTCAAATCTTGTAATAAGATTGACAATTCATGTATGGATTATAAAGGAAAGTCTTTTTATTAAAAATGTGGAAAGAGAATTTCATTTATACTATAATACTTTTTGGAATGTAAAGAGATTTATTAGTATACAAAAGTTATTGTTTAAAAAATATGATTAAAAATAATTTTTAATGCAACTTTCTGACTCTGCGGGGCATATTGGATATTGACGTACGAAAATATTTCAAAGTAAGTCTTGAAGAAAAGCTCTTCGCCAGATTTAAAAACTAAAACATCTAGATTAATATATGAGCAAATAAACAGTTAAAAATAATAAGAAACGTAACTAGGGATCACTTGTAGCTGGGTGGTAGCGTAACAGCCTCCCATGCTAAAGATCCCGGGTTCAAACCCACAGGTGATCCTAGGATTTTTTAATGGGATTAAAAATCCTTAGTTACGCCGTCCTTCGGAGGGGACGTTAAAAGGTGGTCCCGAGCCTGTGCGATGTCAGGTACTCGTTAAAGATCCCTATCCTAATAAAACCTGGATAGGCAAAATTTAGGACTCCCACTGTAGCACAGTCCGATTAGCCTTAGTAGCATAAAGTGACGTTAAATAAATAAACAAATGGAAACGTAACTACGCGTGTTGCACATTAACTGAAATGTCATAATTTTACTTAAACAGTTTTATCAGACTGCGTTATTGACATATTAATTTAAAACATAATTATACATAAAATAAATATTTTTTGATATAATTACAAACTATACGGGGGTTTACCTGTAGCAGGGTGGTTAGCATAGCAGCCTCCAAAACCCAAGGGCCCGGGTTCAAACCCGCAGGTGGCCCTAGCATTTTTTTTCATGGGAGAAAAAAATTCTTAGTAATGCAATCCTTCGGAAGGGACGTTAAAAGGTGGTCCCGAGCCTGTGCGATGTCAGGTAATTGTTAAAGATCCCTATCATAATTAAATCTGGATAGGCAAAATTTAGAATCCCACTGTAACATCATATGATTAGCCTGATTAGCAGGATAATGGGATGTTAAATAAATAAATAAATAAATATAAAGAAACCAGCGAATTATTCGTCAGTATCGCTTTATGATAGTTATTTATTTTATTTATTAATATATATGAATTGTTATTAGCTAAAAGGGCAATATTGTTATTAGCTATGTACTATTTTCAGTGAGTAAAGAGGATCCAATTTGAACCTTAAAGCAAAGCTCAAGCTCAAGGCTATCTCTTACAAAACCTTCGGGATTGTAGATTATATGGATTCAGATGGACGTAATGGTTCAATTTATTATAGCAATATTTTAATATTCTATTGCATTGTTCGGGATAATCGAGCGAGTAAAAGCACGTGAACGATCAGCGCTTTGCCCGGCAACCTGATAACCGAATTCGGGAACATAAAATAATTCGCCTTCGATGCCGGGAGGAAGCGGCGCTTTTAAACTTGGCATTAATCCTCCGGAATCACCTTCTGGCCCTAGAAAAAACTCTGAATAGAAGAAGGAAAAAGAATGTTGCAGTATCAAAAATGTGAGCAAGACCAAGACCTTGTTAGGTAATTTGTAACATAGTTGTGGGCATCTACTATTTTTCTAAAATATTTTCTGAGGAAATAAACTGTTTGGATGTTGTTTTTGGCAGAGGCAAGTATCTGTTCCCCGTATGTCCATACACAGGAAAAACCTCCGTATAGGCGTTTACCTATACAGGGGCGAGGTAGTAAACAAAAAAATATGTCCATAAGAGTTTTATAAGTAATTGGAAGATAGCTATTTTGCTATTCACGGATAATTTTGTACGTATGTGATTTTATCTGGATAATAGTCCAGTTGTGTTCTCTGAATTCCAATGTGGGTTCTTCAAGTCAGTCTTACAAAGATAATTAACATATCATTCAAAATTTCTAATCTTTATAAGTATTAGATAATTTACCTGCGATGAAATTGACGGTGAAAAACAGAAAATTACTCATGAGGATCCAATACACAATGTTGGCTCCAAGCAGTACTACGAAGGAAAAGATCTTTGCGATGGCTTCAGCAACTGGTCCTAGCAATGCTCTTGTTAGCTCTGAAATTTCCCAATTTGGAGAACCTGTGGAAACAAAATTAATATCAATAAAATTTAACTATATTCCTTTTCTTCATGATTTTGTATATAGACATAGGTGAATAAAAAACAAATTATGTAGTGTCAGTTTTGTTTATAGTAATGGTAAGATATCTCATCCAAATGAAAATATGTACAGAGTAGAAAGTATCTAAATATAATGTATATTCAGAAGGAAGTTAGTCCGGGTTGTTGCCAGAGAAAGAAAAACAATGAAATATTCTAAACTATTTATTGTTTTAAACCGGAATTGTTAGTCATCTGCAGGACTCCTGCAGGAAGGGCAGTAAAGAAAAGACTGGACGATGGAGTCCTGATGATGAACTACATGTTGGCCAAAACGTTGACAGAACGATAAATAATTTATACTATTTCATTGTTATTTTTTTCCTGACCACAATCCCGACTAATTTCTCCAATGTTCAATTATTGATATTCATTATAATGTTTATTGTTTGATATTGTACTGGGACCACCTAGGAAACAGACTTATGAGTTCTGATTGATTGAATAGGCGCAGGACCCAGTTGGCTTACAACAATAGCCCGTTCCAGCGCTGACAATAACTTACCCCTACTAGCAAAGAGAGGATCACAAATGTGTCTCACCAATTTTGATCAAATTATTTTAGATAAAACGAGACATTAAACCATCAGACTCTGTAAAATATTAGAACCTAACGCTCCCCAGGAGTTGTGTAAAATGATTGGAAAGTTTGCGCCCAAAAACTTTGGTAATTTTATTTGATATCTCTGGTTGTAGTGAAGGTAAAAAAATACGTTTGGTGTCAATATTATCCTATTTCAAAGCTGAATGACTAAAAAAACTAAGCCATTAAATATTTAAGTTTTCTTTCTTCTTTATTGGCGCGACAGATGCGTAAAGCTTCCTTGGCCTGCTCAATCTCTCTGCCAGGCAGTCTGTCTCCGCATGTGCCGAGCTCCTTCCTGCTTAGGTTTAGGTCTGAGAGGACACTATCCTTCCGACGCGCTCTTGGTCTGCCACTGGGTCTTGTACCTTCTGGTGGATTTTTTTTTTACGCGGCTTCTGGCTAGCGTTGAAACCTAATATTTTGCAAAATCTAATGGTTTAAAATCTAACTTTATCTAAAAAGATTTCATCAAAATGGGTGAGACACATCTTCTCCTTGTAAGTTTATTTCACTTGGCCAATCTTCCTCGACTTTCCTTTTTAGTTCGTTTCTAGAATGCGTGAATCAATTTGAACTCGTTGTTTACAATACCCATCTAAAATAGGCCTTGAAATTACACTTCTTCCGGCCTCTTAAAAATTATATTAGATTAAATTATAAAATTAAGTGTGAAATTATAATCTTAATAATATCTGAAGAATTATCATGTTCCTATGAAAAAAGCAATGCCGTACATTTTTAGATAAACTTGAAAGAACGTATTAAACTCGGGAGAATTCGTATAATATGGGATATTATTTGATAAAGGGATTGAATGATATAATAGAGGAGGATAATTAAGGTGTGATATTATATTTTTAAAAGTGATATTCCAACGCGCTCTTGGTCTGCCACTGGGTCTTGTACCTTCTGGTGTGTTCCTATATGCCTTTAGAGGGCCTCTGCTCCCTTCCATCCTGAGTACATGTCCCAATCACTTGATTCTCTGTACCCTGACGAAACTGGAGATATTTAAATCTCGTTATTCAGCGTAGAGCTCCAAGTTTCAGCGTATAATCGAAGTATCGTTTTGTTTATAGGTCCGAGAATGCATCTCAGGATCTTCCTCTCGAAGAGATCAAGCTTGAGTGCGACAGACTTGTTTCGCACGCATACGTCGCCATGGGCCTTATAAGGCCCATTTATATTTTACCATTTATTTTATTTTACCATTTATATTTTACCTTCGTAGGGTGGCTTAAAAGTCTGATTTTAATAAGCTTCGATAGAGAAAGAAATGCTCTGTTCGCTGCTACTAAGTTTTAAGTTTTATGCTTGGTAATTACCCTAAAATATTACTCACTCCAAAAAAGGAATCTTAATCTGAGCACAGTTTTTAAGAAATCTTATTAACAGTACTGTCTTAATTATTTTGCTTTGAAATAGGGTAACGTTGACATAGAACGCATTTTTTTACCTTCACTAGAACCAGAGATATTAAATAAAATTACCAAAGTAATTACCAAGCATAAAACTTAAATATTTTAATGTATTATTTTTTTAATTATTACGCTTTGAAATAGAAATAGAAAATAATCTTTATTCTGGGACATAGTCCCTTAAGAACAACAAATATGTACAATTAAAGTATAGAGTGTATCTGGCCAAAAGACCAAAAGATCATGATTAATTTTTATTTACAATGGTGTAAGAAGTAATAAAATAAAAAAAAGGAATATATCTACACAATAAAACAAAAGAGTAAAATAAATAAACTTCTTCAGATGCATACATTTGCTGAACAAAACTAAATTTAAAAAGATTAATAAATTAAGTTAGGTATGATCAATAAATAATATTTCCTATTTACATTCAAAATCTGATGTTTGATATAAAACGTCATTGCTGTTGAGCGTCTGTTTGGGAATACAGGAGGTATTGGAACAGTTGGGACTTAAATGATGATGGAGATGAAGCATGGCGGATATGAGTAGGTAGGGAATTCCAAAGATTTGCAGAGCGGACAAGAAAGGAATGATCAAAAGTTGTTGTTCTATGGGTAGGAATGTAAAGTTCAGAATGGCGAGACCTTGTTTCGAGGGAGTGGATGGACGATTTAAATTGTAGAAGACTCTGGATATAAGGAGGGAGCTGGGTGTTAATGGTTTGGTAAAGGAATGATCCTATGAAATATTGTCTACGAATTGGAGGGAGGAGCCACTTTAACTCGCCGTATAAATGGGTCACATGAGACCGCTTCGGAGTGTTGAGGACGAATATAGTTGAAAAATGAAATAGGGTAATTTTTACAGCAAACTTATTTTTATATCTTAACTAGATCCCGAGATATTAAATAAAATGTGTTTTTGGCGCACAAAATTTCAGATTATTTTTTACGCGGCTCCTGGGGAGCGTTGAAACCTAATATTTTGCAAAATCTAATGGTTTAAAATCTAACTTTATCTAAAAAAATTTCATCAAAATCGGTGAGACACATCTTCTCCTTGTAAGTTTATTTCACTTGGCCAATCTTCCTCGACTTTCCTTTTTAGTTCGTTTCTAGAATGCGTGAATCAATTTGAACTCGTTGTTTACAATACCCATCTAAAATAGGCCTTGAAAGTACACTTCTTCCGGCCTCTTAAAAATTATATTAGATTAAATTATAAAATTAAGTGTGAAATTATAATCTTAATAATATCTGAAGAATTATCATGTTCCTATGAAAAAAGCAATGCCGTACATTTTCAGATAAACTTGAAAGAACGTATTAAACTCAGGAGAATTCGTATAATATGAGATATTATTTGATAAAGAGATTGAATGGTATAATAGAGGAGGATAATTAAGGTGTGATATTATATTTTTAAAAGATTTTTGTTGATATTTATTATAACCAATTCTAAAATTTATTTAGTCGGTAACAAAGAATGAATCGCTTCTAATTGTTACACTACTTTTTATAATTTCTTTAAAATTATATTACGATTTATGAAGATTTATGGGCAATTTATAATTTAATATATTATACGTATAGAATTAAGTTAGTCAGACAGCTTGAGAAATATGAAGCAGTTACACTGTCAATTTATATTCAAGGAAAACTGACAATCACCACTGCTAACTTCAAAACGCCATATCTCTACCATTACTGATTTTAATGATACTTTTTTCTTGTTTTGTAGGGAATTTAATTCTCTACAAAACAAGAATTTAAATGCATTGAAACATAAGATCCCAAATTTTGAGGGCAGGTTATTTATTTATTCTTTTTTAAGTTTATAAAGTTCATAATTGAAAATGATAAATCAATATGGCCATATATGGCAGTTTTTGTGTTTATTTTTTTCCAATACTTGTAACTGTTCAGACTAAATAGTTCTTTCATTAACAATAAATGATATGGTAATGTTTCAACTGATGGCGATGTTTGAATTTCTACTAAACAAATTCTCTAATTTAAAAAAAAAAAAAATACTAAGTCATCAAGGAAAAACAGCAAAGAAGACATCGTTATAAATTTCAAAAAGTTAGGCATGAAAATTAGATAAATATATTATATATTCCTGTAATATAGTATATAGTTTAGTAATAGGTAATATATTATATAATCACCAATGTGAGAATCTGTCCTAAGGTTGAGATATGCTGTAAAAAGGCAGACTCCTCCTTGCACAATCATTAAGAATGGTCCCATGAGGAGGCCAGATCTCTCCATACCCCAGGGCATAGCCAGCAAGGAGGTACCCATCATCGTGTTCCATACAGCAAATCTATCAACATATAAAAAAATGTTATAATAAACAATGCAGAATGCAGGAGTGCAGCTACAGCTAACTACAAGGAAAACTAAAGCTGTCCTCGTTTCATTTCCTTCTGTACTTTCCGTTGCTGTTTCTCGATAAAGCTTCTATCCTATTGCAAAACTCTCGTTGTTAACTCTAACCTCAACCTTCTCAGAAGTAACCCTGTTTCTGAAATATCCCGAAAATCTATTTCTATCCTTTGCGCAAATCATTTATTCGGATTCCGTAACCCGCTACTCGTTTCTTCTCCTCCTTTGACTACAGTACCGTGGAATATATAGGACTTTCTAATGAATAAGAAATATATAAGAGAACACTCTACAAAAACGCATTTTGGATTCCTTTTATTTATCTTTTGAGTGCTCAGATGTTTATATATCACTGAATATATTACCAGCTTAATCTTCTTTACGACAGAAATATTTCCTTGGTTCTTATGAATTCCAAACCCTAAGAAATCGAGAACTTCCTACTCAATATGCCTGAGCTCCTCACCCTTCTATTCAACATCCATTCATTGAACACCAGAACCCTATCAATCAATATTTATACTCCATCACAAAGAACTGAGTCCTTTCAGAAATCATTTCTCGTTCGTTCCTTATCCTTTTAGAATCAATCCTTTATCCTATTGATATATTAGGCTCTCTCTCTTCATTTACTCATCCATTGTTAATAAACACCTCCTTAAACCTGTATTAAATTTCTGATTAATTGTAAAATAATTTATATAATTATCATAATAGTTTGTTTTTAAATATTATATTTATCCCAATAAAATATAAAAAACGAAACGGTTATTTAAAAAAATAACAATAATTGTCACCAGCTTCTTCAGATTGATTTAGCAAGCATCTATGAGAAATTCCAATAAATTTATATTCTCCCCACATAACTAATATATTTATATCGTATATATATATATGTGTGTGTGTGTGTGTGTGTGTTACCACGTTCTTTTAAGCAGGTAAGGAAACAAAATTTTTCTACAGCTCAATGTAGAAAATAGACGAAGAAAAATTGATTCTCAAGAATAAGAATGTTCACAAGGTATTATTAAAGCTACCAGACATTGAATTCTCTACTATATAAATAAGTATAAGTGTAATATTTTATTATACAGTGTGCGTTGCGGGTAATGCATAACCGTAGTGCCGTTCACACAATGCGGCGGTGACAATATGGCTTTCCAGTGAATTATTTTCTCATCATCATAACCCAATCCCGAATACCATATTGTATTGTGAGATATACTCTATAGAGTTTGGACCAGAGTTTGAGCCAACTCTCTTCTCTTGAAGGATCGAAACAATTAACAAAGTGTTACATCTGGTTCGGAAGAGGTTTTTGGTCAGAAAATAGATTTCGAAGCGAACCAAAATGTCAGTTTATAAATCAAAATTTCTTCCTGTCCTTTCGTACTCTTTTGAATAATGGACCCTCGTCTCGAAACACAAAAGCCAAATCCAAGCCGTGGAGATATGATATCTTGGGACAGTCGAGGTCAGGTGAAATAGGGTCCGGAACAACTCTTGAACACTGTCTTCCCAGAAAATGCACGGTCTTCCTCTAGGCTTCCTTCTAGGCCTCTAGGCCGTTCTCTCTTGACCCATCATAAGGCGATGTCCGAACCACCTTAGCTTGTGCTCTACTCGGATGGTTTCAGCCAGCTTAACTCGAAACTAGTCCGTGAAGTGGCGTTCCGAACCCTATAACATCTGACCTTTGACCCTTGAGGTGTGGGTTCCCGATTAAGAGGGGTAATATAGATAAGGAGAAATGACGATTTATCAACTGACATTTTGGTTCGCTTCGAAATCTGTTTTCTGCCAAGAAATCCCTTCCGGAGCAGATTAACACTTTCTTAATTGTCTCGATCCTTCAAGAGAGGAAGTTGGCTCAATAAATTGAAACCAGGTCCAAGCTCTATAGAGTTTATCCCACTGGGATTGGATTATGATGATGAGAAAATAGTCCCAATTCATTGACATATTGTCACCGCAGTTTGTGCTAGCATTGTGTTAACGGCACTACGGTTATGCATTTCTTGCAACACACACTGTCTATATTAAAATATTACTCGGATACTTATTTATATAGTAGAGAAATTCAATGTCTGATAGCATCAATAATTACTTTTGAACGTTCCTAACCTTGAGAATCTTTTTTTTTTTTTTTTTTTATATATTTTCATTGAGCTGTACAAAAAAAAAAACTGCTTAAAATAACTTGGTAAAAAAAAAAAAAAAAAAAAAAAAAAAAAAAATATATATATATATATATATATATATATATATATATATATATATTAAATTAGGCGGGGAGATTATAAATTTATTAGAATCTCTCATAAATGCTTAATCGATCTGAAGAAACTGGCGACAATTGAGACGTTGATTTCCAAAAAGTACTAAAGGACATTTTTTACGAAATTGATTTTTTCACATATTTGTATTCTCCTCATTTAGTTTTAACTAAATCTTAAATTTGATTGTATTTAATGAACACTCATGTCCTTTAATAACGTGATTTAGAAATGCTATTAATTTCTTAAGATACTTATTACACATTTATTTTCATTCCAAATCATAACAGAACATTTATTTCATTTCATAACTTTAATATGGTTTTATTAATATAGTAAAGAAATAATTCTAGATTTTAATGCAAAAAGACCCAAATTAGGTAGTTTAATAATATAGTAACGAGAGATTTTCGCGCTTCCTGTAAAATTCCCCAAAATGGATATAGTACCTTTTGGAAATCAACGCCTCAATTGTTGGGATTTTTTTTTTTTTAAATATCTCGTTTCGTTTCTTATATTTTATTGGGATAAATATAATATGTGAACAGAAACTATTATTTTAATTAAATAAATCATTTTACAACTAATCGGAAATTAAGTACAGGTTTAAGCAGGTGTTTATTAACAGTGGATGCTTAAATGAAGAGAGACAGCCTAATATATCAATAGAATAAAGGATCCTTTTTATTTTTTACATAAAAAGTGCCAGTACTTTTTGCCTCCGCTGTAAATAAGATAAAATAACTTTCAAGAGCTATCAAAGGATGTAAAATACATAGGTGAACTACAAGTTATAGCTTCAATTGAACTTTTTTTCAAATATTTTTTTTAATTTATTTATATTTTATTGAATTTTACAACTGTATATTAACATGAATACACTAAGTAAAAGTGTTGAATTATAATGCGGGGCGTGAAAAGGCTTGTGAAGAAACTACCCAGCGGTAGAACTTCGATGTTTATTTAAGTAAGTAGATCCCGAGGCCATCTTCTTTTTTTTTAAATATTAAATAGAAAACGTAATAAACCAAGAGCCTAGTAACTAAAATTTCCAAATAAATAGCTCATTAAAAAGTTAGAAGAGGAACGGCTAGACAGAAAGATCGCGGGGGGCACAGACACATCGATTGGGTGGGGGTCGTTGCCCCCAAGATGGCCGACCGGGGCAGTCCAGTGCCCTCCCAGCCGCCGCCCGCTGAGGTAGGTCTCTCTCTTATCAATACCATATAGCACCTATCTTTATTAATCACACATCATAATACTCTCGCTCCTAAGATAAAAATGCTACTGATCCTTTGCATTTCCTCTTATTTTTAATATGATAGATCTGGTTGTCAGTGCGATCAATGAAGGAAATATGCTTCATTTTATCAATTTATGGCGTTTCATGGATATTTTTTGATAATCAGTAGTTATTCTAACGTTATTTCCATTCATGATGTTCCGATAAATAGGACTCAATTCATAAACTAATTAATAGGTATGTTTTATAATTTTAATTAACCTTGAAGAAGTAAAAGAAAAAATATTTTTAGATTTAGAACTGTCTTATGGTGTGCCATCTTAAGAAAATTAAGTGAAACGTAACCTAGGTACTTAATTATTCCGTTTTTAATGGTTTAATGGAAATTTAATCAGTTATATGCGATTGCAATACAACATTTTTTGGGATGCGTTAATTGATATTATGTACCACATACCCCTAAGAATGGCGTATTTCGATGTGAGCTAGTGCTTCCACTTAAATTTGTAACGGAATGATTAGGTTATCACTGACAATCCATAGCCACTGCGTTCCAAACTTTGGTCCAATCATATGAAGGACTAAGATTTAGGCCGAAACGTCGACACTAAAGGTGTGTTTCATTTCACTGACGCACTCTTCTTCCCTCCTCTTCCGCATTATCCTTCCATATTTTCTACAGTACTTTCTTATAAGAAAATTTGTTTTGTTTTTTTCAGATATCTACATTATCAATAAACAAACTATTTAGATATAAATATGTAGAAACAATTAAGAATCGTCTATTCATAAATACTTCAAGTGACCTTATATGATTTTTTTAACTAAATTCATTTTTCATTTCCATATTTACTCATGTTGATGTATTAATTAATTTATTTATTAGTTTTTATTATTTTATTTTTTGTGTTTTTAATTTGTATTTCTGTCAATTTATTATGATGGTTTCTGTTCTACACTGTACTTGATAGACTCGCAGTGTGGGTCGAAACGTTGGTTAATAAATAATATTTTAATATATTCTAATATTTTATGGCCCCCCCCCCCCCCGAATCACCTAGTTCTTCATTTCTATTCATTAAGTTTAATTAGGATAAGATATATATCTTAATATTTTATTTGTATGAAGAATTCATTAATGATAAAAAGATCTGAACACTACTCTAATACGAAAACGGCAGTTCGATAATCTGTCCTGGAACTCTGCGGATATTGGCACTGCTGTACTTGACAGATTTCTTATTGAAAAATGTGAAGATTTACTCCCCCAAGTTATTGTATAGTGTGTCGATGTTTAATCTTAAACTTTATGTCTTTTCCAGAGCGGCAATCGAAGAAATTCTTGCAATTGAAACGTTGGCTCGCAATATAATAATGTTACTAATTAACTGTGGTTAATTTGAGAATGGCAACTCTAAACCAAATTCGTCTTTCGTCAAAAATGTTTTCATCATTATAAATTATTTTCCTATTGCCTGCAAAAGCGATGAATATTATGATATGTTATTGTTATTTCTGTTTATTCATTTAACGTCACTTAATGCTACTGTGGCTAATCAGAAGATGCTACAGAGAGTCAAATATTTTGCATGTCGAGGTTTTATTAGGAAATGTATCTTTACGAGTAACAAACATCGCACAGGATAAGAACCACCATTTTATGTACCCTCGGAAAGACGCCATAATCAAGGATTTTTTACTACTTTTAAAAATTCCTAGGGTAACCTGCGATCTTGGGCGTAGAAGGCTGTTATTCCAGCCACTACACCACAGGTGATACCGCAGCTATGCTATTGTAATAAATAATTCTTTTAACCGATCTGCATGGAAGTCGATGATGAAAGCATACAGACAGTTTTAACTCAGTTCATCGCGACACTTGTGTGTTATCAGTCAATAACGATCCAACTATTGCCTCTCAAACTCTTCAATCCCACACCAGAGACCTTGAAGTATGGTGTCAGAATCGGAGAATCAGAATCAATTCCAACAAATCCCACCAAATTACCTTCACTCTTCGTCGTAAGCCTATAACATCCTGCCCTAGAGTGTCCTTTAATAATATTCCGTTGTCCCGGTTGAACAGATTCGCTATCTAGGACTCCTACTTGACAAACATTTAATATGGAATCCGCACACAAGACTGAAACGACAAGAAACTGCCCGTCGCTTTCGCTTACTTCAACACTTACTAGAGATAGGCTCTAAGCTGCCACTTATCTACAAAAGGCTCATCTATATCACCATCAGAAGGCCTATCTGGACTTACGGAGTTGAGCTCTGGGGCTCTACTAAACCATCAAATTCTTCCCGTATTCAATCCTTACAATCCAAAATCCTTCGGAAAATCCTCAATGCTTATTACTTTGTCACGAATAAACTCATACATAAAGACCTTAATATCCCATATGTTGCTAATTTGGCCCGGACCAGGTATCAATCCTTTCATGAAAAACTCCACTCCCATTCTATTCTAACCCACTAGTTTCAATCCTTGCTTCTTCTTCCATTCCTGACAATCTTCCGAGGCGTCTGAAAAAGAGATGGCCTCGGTACCTTCTAGTTTAGATTAACCAGTGAGTAGTGCCAATGGGCATTTACTCTCCATGTCTTTTTCACGTATTTCTGTTAGCTAATTTACTTGATGTATTAACTAATACAGTTGTAAATTTCAATAAATGATTAAAAAAAAAAAATTCAGTTCATCAGAAGTACCACATCGACCATCGAATTTCTAAACCACACTATGAAGTGAATAATAAATTCTGGGTTCATTAATCGAGATTTCATAACAAATATTTTATTGTTGGTGATTCGATTTGGAAAAATTGTCCCCATTAATATTTATTATTAGTTCAATTTTAAAAGAACAAAAAAAAAAAAATCTGGAATCGACAAAAATCTGTGCTGTTAATAAGTTTTAATAAAAAGATATTCCCAATCATTGAGTGACATGCGAAGAAAATGTACCAAATCTTCCTGCAATTAGTGATACACTCGTTTATAGATTTTTTAAAGCATAAAATCCTTGGTATGCCGTCTTTCGGTGGTGACGAAAAATGGTGGTCCCGAGCCTGTAAAATGCCAGGCTACTCCTCAAAGGGATCCTAATTAAACTAGGAAAATCAAAACTTAGAACTCATGCTGTACCATCGTCCAATTAGCCTCAGCAACTTGAAGTGACCATAAATAAATAAACAAACGACATAAAAATAATTACAAAAAAAAATCTGGTGTGGGCAACACACGACACAACACCCATACCTCCATTTTTAAAATCAATGAAAGAATTTTCAAAAACAGAGATAAAAATACGTGAAACTATAAGGAATTAATTAAATTGAATTTATATAGAAACATGTGTTTAATTAAAAAATCTATTATATTATTATCTAAAATAATCAGTTAGTTTTATGTTCATTTCAACACTCTCTATTAACTTTTAAAAGCTTGTGTATGAGATAATATTTCTTCTAAAATCTTTAGCTTTCAAACGGTATATCATACATGTATATTACTGCTATTATGTTCAAAAACGAAAAATTGCATTAAAAAAATATTTCTTCAGTTTTCTCCTTTAGTTAGATATTGAATTCGTTCAACTTATATATTTATGTGTTTTTCATCGGTGGTAACAAGATAATATATTTATTTATACAAAATCTACAAAATTAAAGGTACTTTACAGGAAAAAAATGTAAAATATCGGCATTTAAGCCCTGTCATACCATTTTAATCAGAATAAAACCTACATGATATTAAAGCCCATTCAATTCTACATCGATATAGCGAGTTTAATCAAAATCGTCGGAACCGTTTTTGAGAAAATCGAAAACAGGTGCAAAATGCAATAAAGTGCCTCTTCTGGTAAGCTCATTTTGATGAAAAAAGTTTTGTCACGTCTCGGGCGTATAGTTGTCTTAAATATGAAATTTCAGTTTCTGCCCTGGAGTTACCACACACACACACCTTTTTGCGGGACTTGGTTATTTGGACTCAGGGGACCCTAAAACGTGTGTTTCCGTTGAAAACTAAAATTTTCACGATCGCAATACTTCCCCTTACTATATATAGTAAGTGAAAGTAAAAAAGTGGTGCACGCAAGTCTTTCACTTACCTCCGTTGTTAAATCAATTTAAGAACTTTTAAATAGAGGTTAGAGCTGTAAAAAAAGTTAAAGAATTACAAAGAGTTACGACGGAAATATGTGTATTATTAAATAATTATTTATATTATTATCTAGAACAATCAGTTAGTTTTGTCTGCTTTTTCCATCACTCTCTATTACTTTTTACAACTTTGCGTATAACATAATTGTTTCTAAAATTTTAGCTTTCCAACCGTATATAATTAGTAAATAAACAACTCAAAAACCAAAAATTACATTATGAAATTTCGGTTTTATATAATTTATTGTTTTCGAGCTACACTGACACACAGATCTTTTTGCGGTACTTGGTCATTTGGACTCAGGAGATCCTAAAATTTATACTCACGCAATACTTTCCCTTACTATATATTCCATATATAGGTATGTGAAAGTAATAAAGCAGATTAATACATGTTAATTTGTTATTAATGTTATGTAATGGTTCTTCTACAAAAACTGGCATAGCTACTAAGTTTGAATTATTTTGAATATCATTATTACTTACATCGTTACAATACTGCTCTGTTTACTGATCGCCGGCTCCTTGCGGGTCACCTGATTCCGCTGAAATATAAAACAAACTGTATAAGGATATGATATAATGAACTGAGTAATGATATTAAATTATGACAGGATACAAACATATCCTACATTCAGAATAAAAGAGACACAATCCAAACCATCTACTATCTCCTATTTATTGACGGACTTATAGCTATAGAAATCTACTTGACCGATAGTTCTTATCAAGTCAAGTATCCTCAAGTCTTACAAGTACAGTAAAATTAGATAAAAAACAGGCAAAAACCGAATATTAAAAAAAAAAGCTGAAATCTGAAATCGGAAGAACATTGGCCTAGCCTTACCAGTATCCTTTATTTTTTAAGATAATGTTGAGGATGTATAATCGACTGTAGAAATCATTATAGGTGTAAATAATCGGGAGTCAGTCATTTTTTAATTAGTTTAATTTTGCCGACGTTTCGGCTTACAAGCTTGAGCCGAAACGCAAAACCTATTCCATGATAATGCTTTTCACATTACTCTTTTTTTTGGATAAAAAGATGGATAGATCACCATTGTCTACATTTATTTTATAAAAACCATAAAAATTGTTATCATTACGAAAATTATAAAGATATATCAAATTATGACTGATCTTTTTAACTTCAATATGAGTGGTAATAGAAATCCATAAGTTTTATAACTACCGAGATAAGCTAGTTTAAGGAAAACGATTTTTTTTCTAAAAATCGGTAATCAACAATTAGCTGATTTTAAAGTGTAAAAAGTCATAGTAATTGTTGTTCCTACATAAATGATAAAAATAAAGTACATTAAAGCATATTTAATGAGCTTCAATTTGAGTGGTAATCGATATTTTAGCATTCAATAGTTTCCAAAATAGAGTTTTACAAGTAAAAACATTTATTTTCCAAAAACTCGGAAAACGACATTTTGTTATTTCGTTGTGTAAAATATCATAATAACTGTACTTCCTAAGACAATTATGAAGAAAAAGTTAATCATAACTCGATTAATTTGCTTTGATTTGAGTGGTTGTGGACATTATTAAGTTTAATAGTTTTCGAGATAAAGGTCTTTAAGTAAAAATTTTTTTTTCTTCTCAAATCATAAATCAATATTTTGTTGCTTTATTTTGTCAAATATATGCAGCATATTGCCCCTTTAATATCTCCGCAACTATTCATTTTAGCGAAAACACTAATATTTTTTGATATATTTTAAAGGTCTTTAATTTTGTATAGAATGATGTTTCCAGTAAAGATAATACTTTTGAAATATTTACAAAAAACTAAAAATTTTTAAAAATTTCTGATTCACCTCATTCCTCCTACGAAAGCCCCGATAACGAAAACTCTGGGACTTTTTACCACTTAGTAAAGGAAGGGTACTGAACAATTTCTGACAGGTTTTAACTATTTTTTTATTTTTTTATTTTGGATGTTCGGGTTAAAACCTAATTTTACTGTACTATACTGCCCAGGCCAGTGGCTCAGTGACTATCGCGCTAATCTCTCATGTACAGGTTGTAAGTTCGAATCCCAGTCCCGGCGGGGCTATTATAAGGATGTAATTAAATGGGGATTCACTCATAGCCTCACCCCCGGGTATGTGAGACCCGTCAATCAAATGGTGGCCACTCACAAAATTAGGAGTAGGGAGTGATGATCCTACCCTACAAATTGCATCGAGAAACGCGAGTGTAATCTCCCAGGAGATTACGCCGCGAGGCCCGGGGACTGCACGGCCTGTCGCGCCACTGAAAAAAAAAATACTGTTTTTACTGTATTAGGCTGGGTGCATTCCCGGTGAAATTTGGTCTCAAAATAGTTAAAACCACGTCCTCAAATGTACTTTTTACAATTTTTTCTCGTTTAAGCAGAATCCTTGGTCGAAGGGAAAAAAAGAAGACAGACAAAAAAAGTATTCATTCAATTCTACGAGAACTATACAATTATTCTATTGAAAGATAGGTAATACCCAAGTTATTATTCGAGTAATCTGCCCCAGAAGTCGAGAATACAATAGTATGACGCGCGTAGCAAAACGAGAAATCACTATCTTTGAGGTTTATGTAGGCCAACGACGAGGTAATTATTCTTTCTACTAAGATAAGGGCAATAAATAACTTTATAGCGCATTTAATTAGCTTTGATTTGAGTGGTATTAGAGACACCTGTTGGTCTAATGTAATTACTTAGATCAAGTAAGATCAAATACATAGTATAGAAGAAAATAGATATTAACAAATTTGTTGTTAATGAACTTCAATTTCTGAAAGTTATTGATTATACTAATCTTCTTAAGAAGAATAGTTTTTGTGATTTGTCTAAATAAGTTAATGATTTATCGTTTCTTGCACATTATTATTAAAACATTTTTTAGTAACTATTAAACCTACATATGTATAATAATAATAATAGGCCTACCGAACCCGAAGGTCTCTGTACAGAGCATGTCTAATTCTTATTAAAAGCCAAGGCCTCACTAATATTGTGCGTCTTTTAATAATATAATAATAATAGGCTTACCGAACCCGAAGGTTCGACGCCGATACCACCAAATTCCGCCTACACAGACTCGTCCAATGTTCATCGTTCAAGCCCAAGCCCCCGAGACCAGCCTTAACGCAATCCTCCCATCGACGCTTCGGACTACCTTTCGGACGCCTACCAGTCGGATCAGCGAATACCAACTTTCTCGGAATTCGTTCCTCACCGAGCCTTACAACTTCACTCGTCCATTTGGGTCTCCGCGATGCTATCAACTCAATTATATTCACAGGATACAAACTCCGCAATTTCGCGTTGTGCAACCTCTTAAACTCCTCAGTGGCCTCATCTCTCTTCGGACCAAATATTTTACGCAGTATTTCATTTTCGAAAACCTTAAGCCATTGTTCATCCTTCAAAGAAAGCGGCCACGTTTCTCATCCGTAAATAACCGTCGGAAGAATAATAGTTTTATAAATTCTAACCTTTAAGTTTTTAGATAGAAGTCGCGAGCTAAGTAATTTAGTAACTGAATAATAACACGCATTTCCCACCTTTAATCGGGACTTTATTTCTTCCTGGATTTCATCTTTTCTTGTTATCATTGAACCTAAATACTTGAATTTCTCTAGGTGTTCAAAGGTATGTCATGATATATCAATATCACCAAGATCGCCACCGTTTCTGCTACTAATCATATATTTCGTCTTATCGATATTTAATTCGAGTCCTACATATGTAAAATAAAACTCAAATAAATGCTATCAAAATGCTTTTTATTTATTTTTTGTTATACATATCTTCCTATGAAGAGTAGTTTCTGTGATGTTAACATCTGGTGCGCGCAACAAGCGACTTACACTTACCCTCGTTGATTAAGTCAATTTATGAATTTCTAAAAAAATTAGAGATGAAAAAAAGGTTAAGGAATTAATTACATTCTGTTTTAACATTTGAACATGTGTTTTAACCTATTATATTATTATTGAAAACAATAAGTTAGTTTCATCGGCGTTTATCACTCTCCATTAAGTTTTACAAATTTTTTGTTAGATAATATTTTTTCTAAAATCACTTGCTTTCCAACGGTATATTATATATTATACTCAGCAAATATTTTTTAATTAAACAATAATACACACACACATATGTATATATATATATATATATATATATATTATATATATATATATATATATATATATATATTGCATTAATTAGTAATTGTGTATGTTTAAATGCTTATCAATACAGCTGTTTTTCGTACTGGCTTAGCCAGGAATTAAAAAAAAATAATAATAATAATAAAAAATATATTTCCAAATTTAATGCTAAATACTTGTTTTCATCTTACACTATAAATATCATGTAGAGCCAATTACCGAAATGGACCTAAGCAGGGAGGAAAAGGGAGCAATACGGCTGTCATTAAAAATAAATTCAACCAATAAAAATAAAAGATTAAAAAAGTCTGGTGCGCGCAACACTAGACATTCACTTACCTCCGCTGTTATAATGAATTCAAGAATTTTTAAATACAGTTAGAGATGAAAATAAATCGCTAAAGAATTAATTAAATCGATTTTCGGGATCACTTGTAGCTGGGTGGCTAGCGTAACAGCCTCCCATGCTAAAGGTCACGGGTTCAAACCCGCAGGTGGCCCTAGGATTTTTTAATGGGAGTAAAAAATCCTTAGTTACGCCGCCCTTCGGAGGGGACGTTAAAAGGTGGTCCCGAGCCTGTGCGATGTCAGGTACTTGTTAAAGATCCCTATCCTAATAAAACCTGGATAGGCAAAATTTAGGACTCCCACTGTAGCATCGTCCGATTAGCCACAGTAGCATAAAGGGACAATAAATAAATACACAAACAAACAAGCAGCAAAAAATTCAAATTTTGATATTCCTCCCTAACCGTTGAGAATCTGACTTAAGTACATACGAACTGCTATAGCAGCATAAAAGTAACGTTAAACGAATAAACAACAAACAAATCGATTTTCAATAAAAATATGTGTTTTATTAAATATCTACTCGTATTATATTATCATCTAAGACAATCAGTTAGTTTTATCGGCCTTTCATCACTCCTCTCCATTAGCTTTTAAAATTATGTTTTTAATATAATATTTTTTTCTAAATTCTTTGGCTTTCCAACGGTATACTACACGTCTCTATTACTTTTTTTATTATAAAAAAATTTTTTTTTTCTTGTTTCTATATTATTTGCTTAAATAATCTACTATATTATTATCTAAAATATTCAGTTAGTTTATCGGATTTTCATCACTATCTATTAACTTTTACAAGCTGGTGTATAAGATAATATTTTTTTCTGAAATATTTAGTTTTCCAACGTTATATTATATATCTATATTACTGTTTTTAAAAAACACTAAAATTGCATAAAAAAATATGTTTGCCCTTTTCTCCTCTAGTTAGATATCGGAATCGTTCAACTTATACATTTACCTGTTTCTTAGCAATGCTAACATGATATGGCTAATTTTATAAAAACTAGAAATTTAAAAGTACTAGAAATGTTGAAATATCGGCATTTAAGTCCTGTTAGACTATTTCAATAAGAATGAAACCTACATGATATAAGGCCCGTCCAATTTTACATCGATATAGCCAGATTAATCAAAATCGTTACAGCCGTTTTTGAGAAAATAGTAAAAAAGGCGGAAAATGCATATTATAAAGTGGCTCTTCTGGTCAGCTGACTTTGAAAAAAAAGTTGCTGTAACATCTCGGGTGTATAGTTGCCTTAAATATAAAATTTCAGTTTCATAAGACTTCTTGTTTTTGCTACTAGACTTAACACGGACCTTTTTGCGGGACTTGGTTATTTGGACCCTAAAACGTGTATTGCCGTTGAAAAAAATTTTCACGAACGCAATAATTTCCGTCACTATATATTGCATAAATAGGTAAGAGAAAGTAAAATAAAAATAAAAAAATCAAATTTATAAGTGTTGGACAAAAGTAAGATCAGATATGATAGGCATGGGGAAGAAAAGTGCCCAGCAGCCTTTTCCAAGGATTTAATCTAGCTGAGGAGGTCCCTCACCCAGCTTCGTTTTAGCCTTTTTCTGACCGGTATTTCAACAACTGACATGTCGTTAATCAGTTTATTTTCGTGTCCGTTAAGTTTAATGTGAAATCCAACACATTTGCTGATTGTCAGACATCTTCTGACAGGTGTAAATAAAGATATAATGAAAAAAAAAATGTATATGTGTCCTGAATTATGAGAATTAAGAGGAACAGGTAACTTAATGACCTTTTTGGAGAAATGGATAATCATAAGTTTATAACGCTGGGGAGACCCAAATGGGCTAGCCATGTCGCAAGGATAACTGCCCAGAAGAGATTTGGAAAACCCCCTTCGCAGTACTCGACGAACCGGTAGGCCAAGGCTGCTATGAGTTAATGGAGTGGCGGCGGACGGACTGAGCTGGAGAGCGGCAAACAGAATCAGGTTGAATGGAGGCGGTTCATTGAGGAGGCCATGACCCGTCGAGGGTTGTAGCGCCACGGAGACAGATAGATGTGTAACGCGATTTTTCTGGAGAGTTTTGATTTAATATACACTTATACTAAAATTGACTATACTCGTATACATAACCTTTAACATATCAGTGAATCAGTTAATCTGTCGACTATTTGTATACGTAACGAATAAACTTATATTTTAATTTTAGGTCTTAATTTTATTCAGTCAAAGTTACAATCAGATGACAGTAAGAACTAGCATCCCGTAGTTATTTAGTTTCAACGTATTAATTTTAAAAAATAACCGTTTTATATTATAATTACGTTTGCAACATAAATACGAATCTTCCCATCGATGGACGAAGCCTTCCACCTGAGAATAACCTTGTTACTTATTGTTTGATTATTATGTAACATAACTTCATTCGGACGATGCTATAGTGAGACTCCTAAATTTTGCCTATTCAGGTTTATTTAGTACGATAGGAACATCGTAAAGGTTCGTTACCACCATTCTACATTCCCTCTGAAGAACAGTATAACAAAAAAGCTTATTTCTTAGGCTTTTAAAACAGGTTATCTTGTATTTTGGTAAATATAAATTTCATTAAATGATTTAAAAAAAAAATAACATGTAAAACTGGTATTCATAGTAAAACACCCAGAAACATTAATACTAAGTCTATTCTATTCGATCTTATAATTTCATTGTAACATCAAACTAACTAAAAATATTTTTCAACAATTTTCCAATGCAAAAATCTCTAAAGCGTACACATTTTTAATTGTATCTCGCTGTAGGGCAATACCTTATTATATTTTTCCATTTGATAATATTAAGTTAGTCTTTAATCTAATTTTCAAGGTTCTGGCATTGAAAATTTGCTGTATAAATTTGTTAGGTCGCATATTTTGAACTTACTTAGGTAACCGTACTCAGGAAAGAACTTTTGTTCAATTCATGAGATTAATTATATAATTATTATATAATGTTATTAATGCAATGCCGTAAGTATTGAAACTATTTTATTTTTATTTATTTACATATGAATAATTTATTTTCTGTTCATTAGTTATTTTTTATTGTTATTAATATTGTTTCTAAAAAATGTTTATATAAGGAGGAACTTTATTAATATTTTAAATTTGTATTTGTTAATTTTATACAAAGTGGGTACCTGAATATTGGGGAATAACCTTGCAGCAATACAAATATTACAGCAATATATAATTATTTTAGTAAACATTTAAGCGACAGGGAAGTAGTTTGAATTCATAAAATAAAAAATAAATCACAGTTAGAAAAGAAGTACTTGTTTTCTAACTTGTTTATTTATTAACAGGAAATAGTTTTCAGATTAGAAAAAAAATGGTTTTGATTGCAAAATCAGCTTCTTCTTTACTGATGAATTATAAATATTGACGTCCTATTCTGCTTAGCTAAGATGTTTTATATTCTGCGTTTCACAAAATAGTACGATTTCTTTTCTAATGGAGAAAATATTACGGTTTTCGTAGATTTTCAATATTACATCGATGGATTAAATATAATTATTTTAAAGATGAAAAAATGAATAGTTAGCGATGATTAAACAACACCCAGTGTAAAATCTAAAAAAAATACCAAAGAATTTAAAGAATTTATTTTATTTTTTATATTATACTGCAGAAACTATTATATGTGGAATAATCAGGAGTCAGTCTTTTTATAAATATTTTTAATTTTCCCGGCGTTTCGGCTCAAGCTCGTGAGCCATCATCAAGCATTAATGTCCAAGCATAAACTGAGGAAAACCCCTATAATAAACTTATAAGTCCCTATAAATTGAGGAAAAACAGGTTTTCCTCAGTTTATGCTTGGACATGGCTCGTTAATACCCTGATGATGGCTCACAAGCTTGAGCCGAAACGTCGGCAAAATTAAAAATATTTAGAAAAAGACGGACTCCTGATTATTCCACCTATAATAGTGTCTACAGTCGACTACACATCCTCAATATATTTTTAATATTATTGTTATTTTATTTTTTCCCTTTCTTTTGTGTCTCCTTCCTCTCTTACTTACATCATTTTATTTTTTTCCTATTTACTAAATTTTTTATTTTTTGTTTTATGGTTTTTTAATTTACCTTTTTTATATTGTTATTTTTTATTATTTTTGTTTATATTAGTTTGTGTTCCGCTACCTAACTTTTTTTGAAATTATGTTTTATAAAATTGACCAAATAGGATTAGGTTTCAAATCTTGAAGGTCACATGTAGAATAGTTACAGATAAATTGATAAATGAATAGTTACAGCATACCTCATTACTTTTATCTTTGATTATACTAAACTGACCACGGTATTTTCCATTTTATTCAATATTTATATGAAAACGCCAAATATTTTATATATTTATTCATTTTCACAATTTCTTCAAATTTTTCTTCGTCATTATTGTTCTTATTTTACGTTAAAAAAAAAATAACGCTTTTAGGGTGCCAGCATAATTGACAGAGCATGTTGGATCTTTAAACCTCGCAAAGGTATAAGATAATGTTATTTTCTGGTTAAAAACATTTGTTAGGATATGCATACTTTGGAGATCTGCTATTGTGTTGTTTCTCTACATGTGAATCACATTATAATCTTGTATCACATTTAATAGAAGTATTTTATCACAAAGTTGTAAATATCAATAAATATATTAAAAAAAAAAAAAAAAAAGATGTACATACAATTGTATTTAAAATAGTTTTGTTTATTTTTTGACTTTTCTTTACGTAATACTTTTACAGTAATGAAAAAAACTCAAATGAGACGACTATAACTGTTTACAATTCATGACTCATTATATTCATAGTATAAAAAATAAATCATTATATGAATAATAAAACGTAATTTACTTAAGCAAATCTTATTGCTATGGAATTTTAATTTTTTAATGATTCCGTGAATTTTTCAAACAATGGAAGAAGTATAATTGGTCAGGAGATTCATTGTATTATTAAAACAGTACGTGCACAGTCGGATAATGTCCTAGTCTTATTCATTTTATTTTACGCTTTAAGTATTTCTCAGTTAAACAATGTTATGCTTCTATTTTATTGTTTATTTCTGATGCAATTCTCTATTTGGAAACACTCAAATGAGTTTATTGCGCGATATTCTTAGTAAATATATTGTTTATTTATATGTTTGCTACTCTTGGACCCAGATGCTCTAGGTACAGGCAATGGCTCATCCTAGCTTCGTTACATTGCCATCTGAATGCGTTAGGGACAACGATGGCGGTATGCAGATATCAACATTTTTTTTTCTCGAAAAATAACGAAAAAGGAGAAAATAATATCAAGTTAGAGATGTTGTGGTTGAACGATCAAAACTGATTGGAATCTATATTACAATAAATCTATATAAATATAAAAAATCTGGTGCGGGCAACACACGACTTTCACATACCTCCGTTTTTAAAATAGATTAAAGAATTTTTAAATACAGTAAGAGATAAAAATGAGTGAAACCATTTATTAAAAAGTCGATTAAATTATAATCTAAAATAATCAGTTAGTATTATAGGGCTTTTCATCACTCTTTATTAACTTTTACAAGATTGTGTATTAGATAATATTTTTTCTAAAATCTTTAGCTTTCCAACCATACATACATGTATAGCATTTTCAAGTCAAATTCAACCTTTTCCAAGTGAAATTCAACCTTTTCCATTTCAAATTCAACCTTTTCCAAGTCAAATTCAACCTTTTCCAAGTCAAATTCAACCTTTTCCAAGTCAAATTCAACCTTTTCCATTTCAAATTCAACCTTTTCCGATTTCAATAAAATAATAAAAATCAAACTAACATGATTCTATGTTTTTATGGTTATTTTAATTACACGTTATGTTGTTAACCCTTGTGGCTTGTTAAATATTCCCAGGGGCCTTTTTACATATAATTAGTCACGATTATGATAATAAGTATTACGGATGCTTTAATTTTTAGACATTTTCGATACAAGGTCTGGTAGTCGGATTAGCGGGGGTTCGTTTAATTTTAGTTTTATAATCGCGGGCGAAAATATTATTAATAGAGGTTTATTTTAACTTTATCGTATTTATTGGATAGTAGGCTCAGTAGCTGTGTTCCCAAAGGTTCGTTTCCGATTACACTATTAATTTTAATCGCGTTCGCTCAAATTTGGGTTTATTACAACTTTTTCGTAATTATTGGATACAAGGCTCAGTAGCTGCGTTCCCAAAGGTTCGTTACCGATTATAATATTAATTTTAATCGCGCTCGCTCAAGTAAAGGTTTATTTTAACTTTCTCCTATTTATTGAATACAAGGCTCAGTAGCTGCGTTCCCAAAGGTTCGTTACCGATTAGACTGTTAATTTTAATCGCGCTCGCTCAAATATAGGTTTATTATAACTTTTTCGTATTTATTGGATACTAGGCTCAGCAGCGGCGTTTCCAAAGGTTCGTTACCGATTACACTACTAATTTTAATCGCGCTCGCTCAAATATGGGTTTTTTATACTTTTTCGTATTTATTGGTTACTAGAATCAGTAGCTGCGTTACGAGGGGTTCTATCCCGACAATTCTATTAATTATTCGTGCGCTCACTCAAATATCGGTTTACAATAAATTTTTCGTATTTATTCGCTATTATGCTCAGTTGCTGCTTTCTCGATTATTCAATTTATTTTAAGTGCGCTCGCTCAAGAAGAAGTTTTTTTTAACTTTATCGTATTTACTACATACTAGGCTCAATCCCTGCGTACCCAAGGACTCGTTACAGATTATACTATTTATTTTAATTGCGCTAACTCAAGTAGAGGTTTATCAAATAAAAATTGACGTATAAAATCGTTCTGTTTAGATGATTATTATCAAACTCCAAAATATTAACCAAAAAGATAACTTACTATCCTGATAAAAAGGATTAGCGGTAACCCAATAGATGAAAAGTTCCAAAAAAACACGAAATAAACATACATAAGACCAACTGACTAAAAAAAACATTAACACATTCACTAACAAAACCCCCCAAAACACAAATACAGAAATTAGCATAGAAAAGAATCACGAAGTTATAATAAACCTATATTAGAGCGAGCGCGATTAAAATTAACAGTGTAATCGGTAACGAACCTTTGGGAACACAGCTACTGAGCCTACTATCTAATAAGTACGGAAAATTAAAATAAATCTCTATTGATAATATTTTCGCCTGCGATTATAAAACTAAAATAAAACAAACCCCCGCTAATCCGACTACCAGACCTTGAATGTCTAAAAATTAAAGTATCCGTTATACTTATTATCATAATCGTGACTAATTATATGTAAAAAGGCCCCTGGAAACATTTAACAAGCCACGAGGGTTAACAACATAACGTGTAATTAAAATAACCATAAAAACATAAAATAATGTTTGTTTGATTTTTATTATTTTATTGAAATCGGAAAAGATTGAATTTGAAATGGAAAAGGTTGAATTTGACTTGGAAAAGGTTGAATTTGACTTGGAAATGCTATATATTTCTGTTCTTTTGTTCAAAATAAAAAAAAAATCATTTAACATTTTTTTTATCAGTTTTCTTATTTAGTTGGAAATCGGATTCATTCAACATATATATTAACCGGTTTTTTTTATCAATAGTAACAAGATTATATGGTTATTTTTATAGAATCTACAAAATTAGGTAGTTTAGAGGAAGAAAATTTAAAATATCGGCATTTAAGCCGCTAATTCTATTTCAATTATAATGGAACCTACATGAAGCCCATGGAATTTTACATCGATATAGGGAGTTCAATTAAAATCATTAGAGCTGTTTTTAAAGAAATCGTAAAAAGGTGCAAAATGCTCTATAAAATGGCTCTTCTGGTTAGCTGATTTTGATGAAAAAGGTTTTGTAACATCTCGAGCTTATAGTTGTTTTAAATATGAAATTTCGGTTTCATAGGACTTATACGACTGTTTGCGATGCACTGGAAAAGAAGTATTAGGAGTAGTGGATATTTAATTTGTAAAAGTGAGAGATCAGTCTCTAATAATGTGATTCTAAAGTATTTGGTTGTAAAATAACTTCGTAATGTTTTTCTATATTTAAATTTACAGTGATGCGGCTGAGAGGGAGGCGCTGGGATCCTTTAGACTGCTTGTCCTTCCGCAAGTGGTGGGACAAGCCCCGTCCGGGGTTCCCGAGCTAATTGTAAATATTGTACATACGTATGAATGTGAAATGTTTTGTTTCTTTATTTAATTATTTGTTAACTTCATTTATTTTATCTACAATTTTCGTTATTGTATACGTTTATTTAGTTTGGTTTCATTTTATGTAATTTGACATTTCTTTTGTTTATATTGTGAATGGGATCCTTTAGCAATACTATTATTGTCCATTGTGACAAACTGTAATACATACGAATAAAAAAAAAAAAAAAAAAAAAAAAAAAAAAAAAAAAAAAAAAAATATATATATATATATATATATATATATATATATATATATTTAAATTTAATTCTGTCTGTATTTATAAAACTATGTTTACTTGGTCAATTATGTTTAGGTATTCTAAAAAAGGATTAGTTGGGGTGCTTTTATGCATCAGCTTTAACCGAGATTCCTTAGCATTACGTTGTATTTTACTTGCTGAAAATAGAAGAGAAAAAAAAATCATTTTCATCATTTAATAACTGTTTTTTGTTTTGTTTTTTTTTTCAAAAAGGAAAATCCGCACAGAGCACAAAACAAGCACAGACGGGTAATAAAATTTTCAGTGTATATGGCGCTGATACCTTAGGAGAAAGCACCATCCGTAAGTCGTTTGCTCGGTTCAGAACCGGAAACTTTGACTTGGAAGACGCAAAGCAACAAATTCAAGCATTCGTCACAGACAAACCTCACGCCCAGTTGGAACAACTAGAGGCAGCGGCTGAGCAAAAGCGTCCAGTATTGGCTAATCTCAAAGGCATAATTTTTTATCACGATCACGCCTGTCCTACGTTTATTTGCTGACCCGGCAAAATTTGGAGTTTTGGTTGGGATGTGATCCGCAAACCACCATATTTACCAGACCTTGCCACAACAGATTCTAACTTACTTCGGGCCCTTCAAAACTCTCTTAACCCATTCGATTTTATAGTTTCGATTAAGAATAGATTATTACTCCAAATTCAAACAACTAATTAATACTGATGTCGGTGGTTTGCAACTCTTAACGCCTTAAAAATATACGGAAATACACCTTTTTTTATGGCCCCCTGAGTCCAAATAACCAAATCCCGCCAAAATGTTATTTTTTTCCTATTTACTAGATTTTTTATTTTTTGTTTTATGGTTTTTTAATTTACGTTAAGTATTTTATTTTGTTGATTCTATAAACATGACTATATTATCTTGTTACTACTGATGAAAAACAGGTAAATATATAAATTTAATGAATTCGATACCCAACTAAAGGAGAAAACCGAAAAAATATTTTTTTAATGCAATTTTTCGTTTTTGAACATAAGAACAGTAATATACATGTATGATATACCGTTGGAAAGCTAAAGATTTTAGAAAAAAATATTATTTCATACACAAGCTTTTAAAAGTTAATAGAGAGTGATGAGAAGCCGATAAAACTAACTGATTATAATAGAAAATAATATAATAGATTTTTTAATAAAACACATGTTTATATA
The DNA here is from genome assembly GCA_023052935.1 of Piezodorus guildinii. NCBI lineage: Eukaryota > Metazoa > Arthropoda > Insecta > Hemiptera > Pentatomidae > Piezodorus > Piezodorus guildinii. Next base: position 40,835,351 of record CM041292.1, on the reverse strand, counting down.
GAATTTCCATTTAATTAATTCTTTAATGGTTTCACTCATTTTTATCTCTCACTGTACTTGAAAATTCTTTAATCGATTTTAAAAACGAAGGTAAGTGAAAGTCGTGTGTTGTCCGCACCAGATTTTTATTATTATTATTTGAAAAGAATCCTTCCCTATATCTTTATTGCGATTTAAGATATAGATTTTTGTTTTCAGAGATTATATGACAAAATCTATCGAGTTTTTTAATAATTGTTGTCATTTTACTGAGAAGCAGTATCAGGTGACAAGCCTCTTAGAAAATCAAAACGTGTAAACTATGATAAGGCCTACTTTGAAATCGCTCGGTTATGCCCAATTCTGCTGTTGCGGGACGCAACTCACACACCTGTTTCAACAAGGGAACGTATCATATTGACGTCATAGCAGATAGGACGTAAGCTGATTCGTTGTAGAAACTTATAGTAATTTATTGATAAGTTACATCAGTTATACTTGTTGAGTATCTAGTCATTACTTTGATCTTCTAAATTACAATACATTATACTAAAATTTCTCTCTAGTAAAGCGAAATTAATATAAATACATAGAAAAACTTTCTGTAAGAATTCAGCCTGATACAAAACAAATATAAAATTTCAATTTGGTAGGACTTCTCATTTATGAGCTAGTATTACAAAATACACAGAGAGATTATTTTGCAAGACTTGGTCCTTTGAAACATTTATTTTCATTGAAAACTGGGCATAAAATTTTTTTTTAAATATATTTCATTTCTTTATTTATCCTTAGCTTTAGGAAGTTTATTGTATTTTTGCAAATGGGTTCCTTTCAAAGTTCTAATATGTTTTATTTTAATTCAAGAAAATTCCACAAATATCTAATCTAAGGCCCCGAAACGTAGACATTAGATATTTTTAAAAAGTGTTTTAAATAAAATAAAAAACATTTTGGTAATTAAAAGGAGCTTATTTATAAAACTATATATTTCTTCTATAGGTAAGAATAGATTTATATTATAGATTATTAGATATATACTAAAAGTAAAATTAAAATTTTGATACATAAATATATTTCATACAATATATATTTGTATATTCCATATATAAAATCTTGAATATGGAATAACTTATGGTACCGAAAACTCAAAATCGAGAGAAAGATTAAAAGAAGTATCGATAGTCCAAAAAGAACGCACTAAGGCATCAGACAGTGATCTACTCTTGGATTGATGATCTGGAAGTGACAATCGGGAAGTTAAGATTGAATTCGTACGGACATATGGACTGAATGAGATGGTCAAGGCTTTATAAACATATTTTAAACAAAATTAAAATAAATTGGATTAATTAATTTAAATTACTAAGAAAGAACTTAAAAGATTCTTTACGGTAGGAAAGGACTGTCAGTACAAAAAAAAAAAAAATATGAAAAGAAGAGCTTTTGAATTGAAAATTCCTCTTAGAAAAAAAAAAAAAAATCTAAACAGGAAACTGGACTAAGGAAAGAAGAGCTCAGCATTATAAAAAAAAAAAAAAAAGTGGGACTTCTAGAGGAAAAAGCAAAGAAGCCATTTGATATTTAAGTGGTCTTATAAAAGAAATTAACAATTAATTATTCCTTTTAAAATATTATTGAGGACAAAACATTAGGGGCAGGCATCCTCCTGATTAATATAGGTGTCAATATTGACAAATAAATTAAAATATTATATTAGAGTCAATGTTTTTGTTTATGAAATTCAGTGGATATATTCTCATGGAGCTAAAAATCTTAATATGTGCTTTATCCGTTAATCTCTAAGTTAATAGTTTTAGATAATCCTTTCTTTTTTTTTTCTGTTGTAAAATTTTACAGCTGTTTTGTAACTTTGATATTATGAAAAAAACAATTTTCCTCTTCTTAACTCTTATCAAAACTGGTTTATCAAGACGTTTTGATAAGTGGCTATAAAATATAAAATTATTATTATGGTTATTGGCTTGATAGGGAAGGTATATGTTTGTCCAGTTTAAATTTATTATTTTTATTTCTTCATTTATGTTTAAGATTATTGAAGAAAATATAGGTGTCAAAAAAGCCACGACCTTAAAATGATTGGAATCGCAGATTTCAACTAAAATAAATATATGCCTATGTAACGTATTTTTGTCAATAAATTTAGCTCGAGAACGAAAATATACAAGAAACTGAAACTGAAAAGAATGGTTTTTTTGTGGCATTGATGTTACCAAAACTTTTTTTTTATGTATAAGGTCTAATAGAAACAGAGATTATTTAAAAAATTCATTATTTAAAAAATATGTAAAAAAATTAAAAATATACTGAAAACGGCAGAATATTATTTATAATGTTTTTCAACCGTGGGGGAGGGAGACTCTTCTGAGGCACATCTAGCCTCTGAAAGTGGGTAACTAAAAATTAGAGAAAAAAGCTAGCTGCTGTGAGGGATCTCGGCCTAATCACCTCTTTTGCAAAGGCCTTGTCATATACGTATATATATATATATATATATATATATATATATATAATATATAATTATAATCGTTATCATCCTGTATTATGGGAGCTATTTTCAAAATATATTTTTATCATTGCCAGTCATACGATAACTTTATGTATTATGCAAAACGTTATTCAGTTGGATCCTTGAGCTTCTGTGACTTTTTTTGCAAATTCATTTTTATTTTCATGAGTTATATCTTAGATTACCCTGTAGTTGAGGCCCAAATAGAACGCTCTTTCTAAAGTAAACCTTGGATATCATATTTGATCGACTTTAGTAACTTTACTTTATTTTTAAGGAGGTCAAAATATGTTATATGTTTTGTTTTTTCGATTGCAGAATAAGGTTGTTATTAGCATAATACAATTAGCATAAGACCTCGTTACATTGTACTTGGAGTTGTTTAAAGAATTTTGATTAAAAAAGTGGGGTCTCATCAGGTCATACAACTACGTTGACCAAAGCGACAGTTCCGAACAATTCATTGATTATTATTTGCTATTTTTTTATTGGAAAAAGGTTTTCCTACCTTACTGCTACTACTTGATGAATTAATACTTCCTTTTCTGTATACAGAACATTTATTAAAAAAAAAAAAAATAATAAAATTGACAATGGCATTTAAAATCGAGGTATAAATAATGGATTAATACTTCATTGGTCTCCCATAACAGCCATTAAAAATCTTATTTTAAAAATTTTACATAATCAACTAATTCATTAAAATCTCTAAAAGCATTCTACGTTATAGGTCATTATTTCATTAGTTCAGTTATATCAGTATATGTTACCTTACTTGCTTTATCTTATTATATTCTATTTAAAGAAAGTAAAATTTAAAAAAACCCGGCTAATTTCGTATTCTGAAACAGGACCTTTTAGAACGGGGTTAACTTTGTCGAAAATATACCTTAAAAAAGAGTCTTGCTGCAAGACACTCAGATCGATTATAAATAGCAACATTTAACAACATAGGTCATCAAAAAAATAAATATCAGAAGCTGTTGGTAAGCATAACAGTCATAATATTATCAAAGTAGCTGAACGCAAATATGAAAAGAATGAGTTAAGACTCATAATAGGCCTTTTACCGAATATGGCAACCGGAATTGCTTTATAAACTCCACTAATTCCTTCCCTCTACATACTTCCTCATCATCCAGTCCTACCTAATGATAAATCTTTCAAAGTAAATCACAATAGTTCCTATTCACCCCTTTTTAAACAAACAGTATGCTGGTGTTCCTCAAGGCAGTATTCTCGGACCCATTCTTTACAACGTGTATATATCTGATATCCGAAACCCAGTAAGATATCCAACAAAGGAAGGTGGTAAGATACCTTCCTTTCTATTCATGATTGATGTCTCTTGTGCCAACTATTGCCTCTCAAACCCTTCAATCCCACATCTGAGACCTTAAGTGAGGTGTCAGAACTGGAGGATAAAATAATAAATTCCACCGAATAACCTTTACTCTACGTCTTAAACTTTTGATATCCTTTAATAACTCTTCACTTGTCTCAGTTGTTAGATCCGATATCCATCTTAATAATCGTATTACATTGGGATACTCACACAAGACTGAAACGATAAGGAACTGCACGACGTTTTCCACTAGTTCAACACTTACTGGACAAACGTTCAAACCTTCCACCTAACTATAAAACGATCATCTACATGACTAACATAAGGACGATATGGACTAGGAGCTTTGGTGCTCTACTAAACCATCAAATGTTTCTTGTATCGAATCCTTACAATCCGAAATCCTTTGAAAAATCATCAATGCTCCTAATTTTTCACGAATAAACAAATCCATAAAGACATTAATGTTCCCTATGTTGCTGACTTGGCCCGAACCAGATAATTTCCTTTCTTGACTAACTCCAATTCCCACTTTATTCCACAAGTGTCAATCCTTGCTTCTACTACAATTCCTAATAACTCTCCGAGGAGTCTGAAAAGAAGATAGCCTTGGTTCTTCTGGTTTAGCCAAGTTTTTGGAGAGCTGCCAATGGGTAGTATTTCTACATGGGAATCTTGACGAAGTGTAATATTGTATCTCATTTTCTCAGTACAGTTGTAAATATAAATAAATATATTTTTTAAAAAGAAAAGAAGAATGAGAATTAATGAATAAGGAATAACAAGATACTAAAAACATCAGCGAGAAAATAATTTCTGTGTGACTCCTCAACGATTTCTTCCAGCTTACACTGTGAAATATTGTTTAAAAATTAATTTTTAAAACTAAGAAATTATGGCAAAAGGTTACTAACATAGATAAGAACAATTATTTAATTTTTTTCTTAATAGCCATTCCCCCGTTGTGTGATCCAAAAACATCTATTCTACGTAATTTTGTATTTCGAGTGCGATATGAAAATTCCCCAAAGCATCAAAGAACTATTCTATTATAAACATCACTTCAAAGTTATAATTTAAACTCTAAGTATTTTCATTTTGTTTATTGTTTGTTTTTATAAATGAAAAGCATATACATAATTAAGTAATACCGTTCCTGTTAATACTTTAATCTGCCCGACAAATGTTATCAGTTGGGTTAGTATGAAACGTGTTTTTCCGTTGGAGGTCAAGATTAAAAAAATTTCACGATCGCTGTACTTAGTCTTACTGTAAATTTCATACATAGATAAAAAAAAATTAGAAGCAGTTTATGAAGATTTTCACGGTTAAGAAGAAAATAGTGACTGCATTTTAACTGCTGTTATTATAAATAAAATATTGCCAGATTTCAAAAAAATAAATTGACAGACTATAGTATTTCACCAGTGCTATCCAGTCTTGAAAGGAAATATAGGCACAGCAAGATAAACAAACAATAAATGAAATAAATATAATTTTGTTTTGCAAAGAAATTTGTTTTTATTAAGGTTTTAATGTGTTATTAAATAAAATATAAATAATTATTATAAATAAATTGATTTAGAGAGAAAGCGTGATTTTTATTTTTACATTCACTTACCTGTACATGAAATATATAGTAAGGTAAGAATTGCGATCTTGAAAACTTTCGAATTCCAGTTTTCAACGGAAATAAGCGTTTATAGTGTCCAAGTAACCAAGTCGCGCGAAAAAGTATTTGTGATATCTTTCGCATGAAAACGAAAGTCATACGAAACTGAAATTTCATATTAAGACAACTATAGGTTCTAAATGTCACATAAATTTTTTCATCAAAATCGGCGAACTAGAAGAGCCACTTCATGCCATGCGTTTGACACTTTTTTTCCGATATTAATAAAAACAGCTCTAACGATTTTGATTAATTCTATATAACTTGAATTGGCTTTAATATCACCTAGGTTTCATTCTGATTGACATAACCTGACATGGCATGGCTTAAATGCCCATATTTAAAATTTCTTCCTCTGAAGTAGCTTTTATTTTGTAAAAAAATTACCCACATTTTCTTGTTAGTATTGAAAACAAATATTAGTTGTACGAATTTGATATCCAACTACTCGCGGCAAGAGCAAGTTTTTTTAATTAATTTTTTGTGCTCTTTAACATAAGAACAGTAATGTAGGTGTATAAAATACCGTTAGAAAGCTAAATATTAAAAAAAAAAAATCTATCCTACTATACAGCAGAAGCATCTAACCCCGTAATATATCACCATTAATTGATTGTTTTCTTTCTTTGTGTGTATTTGTATCGGTTCATTTAGCACGTCTTGAATCACTGTTATTAGTTCGAATAATAGTTTTAACCTAACAATCAGTTTTTAGGCTGTTTTAAACAATTTAATTGCCTCGTTTCGGCTCTCGTAGGTTCACAATTAAATTAAGTTTTTTCATAGTATTTCTTCTTGCAGCCAAATAAATTTTTTTAATTGTTTTTATTTATTGAATTTTACAACTGTTTATTAACATAAATACAATAAGTAAAAGTGTTGAATTATGATAAAGGGCGTGAAAGGCTTGTGAAGAAACTACCCAACGGTAGAACTTCGAGCCACATAAATTTGATATAAAAATCTTTAGAAACCCACATTTAATAGAATAATGGTATTAATCCAGCAAATGGTTGGGATTAGAATATCCTGACATTGCTACATTATACACAAAATTGTAAATGTTGATGGAAAGTGATGAAAAAACGATAAGACTAACTGATTATTGTAGATAGAATATTTAATAAAACAAAATTTTCTATCAAAAATCAGTATAATATATTGTAAGCTCAATGCAATAAAAAATCTAATATATTATGTTTTTAACAACATTTAATTAATGTAGGTCCTTAATGATAGTAATATGAGAAACAGTGGTTGGTAAACCGCAGTCAAGGCATATATTGAATTACACTTGGATAAGTTATATTTCCGCACATACTAATATTAATATTAATAAAAAACGAATATTTATATTATTTAAATTCACGTATAGATTAAATTTAGAGAAAAAACAATCAAACATCCATGTATTTTTGTATCGTATAGAATGATTTTATGATGCGAAAACATCTCAACTTGATGATTATGCAACCTTCCGGTCATAAATAATAATATATCATGCTTTATTGAAGTATAGTCAGATTATGAACCGATGTATCAAGGTAAAATTAATTAATTGTGTAATTTAGTATTTTATATTTTTTTTGTAATAACTGTTTCAATTAAGGTTAAGAGATCTTCTAATCAGAACTAGTAATTTTAAAATCGATTCCTACATCGATAACCCACACACTTCTCAATTATTTCACAGCGGATAATGACTTACCTCGAGCATTCCAATCTCCTCTTCGGCATCCTTGGCTAGCTCCTTCATTGCACTCACTGTAAGAAGGCAAGATTATCGGCGACGACGCTGTCCTCCAGACTGCTCAAGACTAACTTTTCCCGGTCCGCGGGGAGAATGCTCGCTAAGAAGGGGGGGGGGTTCGCAGAACTATAAACATGACCAATTATCTTCCTCTTTTTTTTCGATGTAAGCGTTTTATTTTCTTATTGCCTGTCAGCTGCGCCTAGCTCGTGTGTCGTCACGGATGACATCAGACGGAAATTCATTTTAGACAATCGAACTTCTTACCTTGAGCCTGTGACGTGCGAACAATCGCCAACAGGTGTACGTCGCAAAACCGCCATTGTACGGCCCCAGCTGATACAATGCTTCCCATTGTCTCCCGCCTAAGATCAAAGATTTCACCCATCCTTATCCTCATTCCCCGCTATACGTTTGTTTAGAGATTTTATCGTATTTTATGGTTTTATTGACTGTCTTTGTCATTAATTAGTAAGAGGCATATTAAAAACGCTGTACAATAGTTTATTATTACGAGATAATTAAATGTATATCAAATTTACAATGTTATTGGGTTGTAAAATAATATGTTATGTGTTTATAAAATCATGTTTACTTGTTCAATAATGTTTACATATCCTAAAAAAGGATTACGTAAAGTGTTAAGGCTTGAGTTTCAACCGAGATTCCTTATATTTAAATCATGTTATATTTTCTCAAAATGGAAGAGAAAAAAATAAAAAAACTGGTGCGGGCAACACACGACTTTCACTTACCTCCGTTTTTAAAATCGATTAAAGAATATCCAAATACAGTTAGAGATGAAAATAGTGAAACCATTAAAGAATTAATTAAATTGAATTTATATAGAAACATGTGTTTTATTAAAAACTGTATTATATTATCTAAAATAATCCAGTAAGTTTTATCGCTTTTTATCAGTATTTATTCAATTTTATAAGCTTGTGTAAAAAATAATATATTTTCTAAAATCTTTCTCTTTCAAACGGTATTATACTCTATATCACTGTTCTTATGTTCAAAAAAAAATTGGCGCGCTGTGCTTCATTGACAAGCCGCACGGTCAACATGAATTTTCCTTTTCGGGAACTCAAAAAACAGTTAGTTTTACCGGCTTTTTACCATTCTACCATTACCCTTTACAATTCCGTGAATCAGATCATTTTTTTATCAAAATCATTTAGCTATTTAACGGTATATTATACATCTATATTACTATTGTTGTGTTCAAAAACACAAAAATGCATAAAAAAATATTTGTTCAGTTTTTTTCCTTTAGTTGTTCGTCAAATTCGCTCAACGTGCATATTTGCTGTTAATCATCAATGGTAACAATATAATATAGTTATTTTTATAGAATCTACAATTTAAGGGTACTTTAGAGGAAGAAAATTCAAAACATCTGCATTTAAGACTATTTCAATCAGAATGAAACCTACATGATATTAAAGCTCATTAAATTTTACATCAATATAGCGAGTTTAATCAAAATCGTTAGAGCCTTTTTTGAGAAAATCGTAAAAAGGTGCTAAATGCATGGGATAAAATAGGACTTGCGATCAGCCGATTTTGTGAAAAAGTTGCTGTACATTTCGGGCGTATAAGTAGTCTTAAATATGAAATTTCAGTTCCGCACGACTTCTCGTTTTTGCGCTAAAGTTACCACAAACGGACACACAGACTTTTTGCGGGACTTGGTTATTTGGACTTAAAACGTGTATTTCCGTTGAAAACTGGAATTAGAAAATTTCCACGATCGCAATACTTTTACTTACTATATATAGTAAGTGAAAGTAAAATATATTTTTGTCATTTCCGAAAAGCGAATTCCGCTGCACAGACGGTTAACAATTACATTGTGTATGGCGATGATGTCTAAGGAGAAAGCACCGTTCGTTAATGGTTGCTTGTATTCAGACCGGAATTTTGACAATACGCGCAAGCAATACGTCTCGCACTTTATCTGTTGGTGATGAAGACGAAATTCAAAAAAATACCTGAAAGATGGTAACATGTAGCATGGTAACATCATAATGGGTCATATATATTTTATTAAAAATATTTACAAGAATCTCAAGTTTTTAATGAAATAAACAATAAAAAGCGTTTTCGATCTTATTTTACAAGCCAAGACTATTCAAATCAAATGTTATCAGGTAGTAACTTTTACTTGTATATTGTAAAGTATTATGATCGTGAAAATTTTCGAATTCCAATATTTAAGGGATATACACGTTGTAAGATACACATTAAGAGTCTAAAGTTCCGCAAAATGGTCTGTATGTAGTAAGTTCAGCCCCCTGCTAGTAAGTCTAGCCTTTCTGCCTACTTTTAATGTTTTCTGTTATAATTATTTATTTATATAATAGAATTTTCAATTAAAAAAAAAAAAAAAACCTGTACCACTACAACCCATGAAGGAGTCTTGGGCTCAGTACATATAGAGATTCGTACTGTTTTAAGGCCAACGGCAGTGCAATGAGGTGATTAGCCTTAATCGCGCTCAGCGCCAGGTTTTTCCCATTAATTGGTACCCACTTAATAGAGGCTGGGTCTGCCAGGAGGTCTCATACCCTAGGTCGCCCCGATGAATTGACAGAGTAAATAATATTCCGCCACAGCCGGGATTCGAACCCAGAACCCGGAGCACAGCAGACTAGCACTCTATCCACTAGACCACGCCGCTCCCTCCCGCTTTCAATTAAATAAAAACATTAATTTTGAGAAATGTTTCACCTTACCGACAGTCCTTCTCCATAGTAGAATTTCAATCTTCTTTTTTTTAGTGTCACTTCCAGATATCAATCTTATAGTAGATAACCGCCTGTAGCCTTCTTGCGTTATTTTAGACCATTAAAACTTCTCAAGATAAGTTGAAAATACTAAACTTTTTTTTATGTTCTTTTTACTGTTAAGCAACTTTTAAAAGTAAAGTTCTTGAATATCATTTTCATTACTGGGCTTCAATAAGCCCAATGTTGTCCCGACAACTCGACGATCAACATCGTTGGTCAATAAAAATGTTTTTTGGAATTTTACGTTGTTGTTCCAAAAATTTTTGACGGCCTCCTTACAGTCGCGCTATTCCAAAATTTCTGAGGGAGAATTTTCCAATTGTATTTGAGGACGTACTACTCCAAGCTAGAATGATAACGTGGCTAGGATAGATGTTCCGCTTGTTATTAATTGAAACCTAAGCGGGTAGTTCCATAAAGTTTTCAGGGAGGGTGAATTGGCCGAGTCGCTCCAACTCCTTGCCACCATCAAGTTTGAAGCCCATTCTCTCGAACTTGATTTTATTTTGATAAATCATCAAAATTAATTAATATTTTAGTTTTCATATAATCAATTTTCCTTTCAGAACAACAGATATATAAATGTACGTTCATAAATTTTGAACGGATAGAAATAGGCGTATCACAAATGAGGTGTTGACAGGTAACCCAAGGTTTCGCTGAGCGTCAACTTATCACGTCAAAGTCGAAAACTGATAAGGGTACGTAAAACTTTAGATCTGGAACTATATTTTTGAGCTCAGGTATTTTCTACTTTCACTTTGCTGTTTATGAAATATATACTAAGGGAAAGTATTGAGATCGTTACAAAAACTTTTTCACCAAAATCAGCTAACCAGAAGAGCCACTTAATACCATGAATTTTGTACCTTCTTACGATTTTCATAAAAACGGCTCTAACGATTTTAATTAAACTCGCTATGTCAATGTAAAATTTCACGGGCTTCAATGTCATGTAGATTTCATTCTGATTGAAGTAGTCTGACAGGGCTTAAATGCCGATATATCAAAATTTCTTCCGCTAAAGTACCTATTAATTTTTTAGATTCTAAAAGAATTATCATATCTTCTGATTAGCATTGCTAAAAAACATGTAAATGTATAATTTGGACGAATTCGATATCCAAATAAAGGAAATAACTACAAAAATATTTTTTAATACAATTTTTCGTTTTTGAACTGAATAACAGTAATATACATGTATAATATACCGTTGAAAAGCTAAAGATTTTAGAAAAAATATCATCTTATGCATACCATTTTAAAAGTTAGATAATAATGTAATATATTATTTAATAAAACACATGTTTCTTTTAATATCCATCGTAAATAATTCATTTTCGTTTCTAAATTTGTTTAATAATTCTTAAATTGATATAAATAACGGAGGTAAGTGAATGTCGTGTGTTGCGCGCACCAGATTTTTTTTTATTCGGCATTAAAAATATGTATAACCCAAAGTTTTTAGTCCTTTATCTATAACTATCGTTCGTATTTACGAAAATCAGGTGCAGGCAACACAAGACTTTCTCTTACATCGGCTGTTAAAATCAATTTAAGAACTATATAAAAGTTTAAAATTAATCTAAATAAAATGTTTGTTCAGTTTCGTTGGAAACATATGATTTATATTAAATAATATAAAACATTTATATATTATAATCAATATGAGTTTAACCCCTATTTGTGACTTTAAATTACCTTTTACTTTGTATTTTAGCTTTCCAACAGTATATTATACACCTATGTTACTGTCCTTACATTCAAAAAACAAAAATTACATTTAAAAAAATATTTTTGCTTTTTTCTTCTTTAGTTTGTTATTAAATTCCGAGTTCTATTTTTTTTTTTTTTTTTTTTTATCTATCCTTATAAGATATTATGGTTAATTTTTTGAATAGACAAAATTAAAGACGCTTTAGAGGATGAAAATTGCAAATATCGGCATTTAGGCCCTGTCAGACTATTTCAATAAGAATGAAACCTACGTGATATTAAAGCCCGTTCAATTTTACATCGTTTTTGATAAAATCGTAAAAAGATGCAAAACAAATTTACATGGCAGAACAACGTTTTCTGGGTCAGCTAATATCTGAAATGAATTGCAATGACAATAACCAATGAAGTGTAATCAATTAGAGGTCGCCGAATAAACCACAGCGATTTCCATGGCATGGCATTAGCCACAATGCTGGTCACGGATCTAAACAAAAATAATGAAGGATGGTTTTACAAGTCGCAAACAATTAGGACATGAATTATAAATAGTATATTAAATTATTCATGAGAGATTTCAATGCCGAAATAGGACACAGGCCGCATTGAGACGACAATGGTAAGTGACGTGTATGACGGGCATTGTCAAGGATCTAGTAGCGCCCGGCACCCGGCCTTCAGGCTTCCCTTTCACGTGACGGCCTCTATTACCCGGATCATGGATTTCGTCAACACTTAAAAATTGACCTCGAAACTATCATTATTGACCCACAAAACCCAGTCCCTAATTTGTCCAGTTGTCTATTGCCCGATATAATGAACTCTAAATCAGCCTGGGAATCTAGTTTTCAACTAGTGCCATTATTATTTTTATTTGATTAATTTGAAACTTTTAACTATTTGTTTTAAAACTTTATTTATCATAATCTACGCCGGTCACTCTTTCCGCTACATAAATCAGATGCGATGTATATTGTTGAAGAACATGACAGGTATCAGGGAGGTCAGTACCCAGCGATCACTCCTTCTAACATGAAAATCCTATGAGTATTTGAACGATTCGGTTGTCGTAAGTAGAAGTAAGAGAAAAAAAATGTTTGTGCCAAGGAGTACTTATAGTTTTTAATCGACGAGTTGTAAATTCGATAACATAGTTTTGAGTATAATACTAAAAATAGCTTGGACGTAAACAGAAAGGAGGAGAGTACTCAAGGCTAATTTTCTCCTAAAAAATATTGGGATAGATAAATTTTAAAAAAACTATGGTTATAGACAGTTTTTAGTTATTTTCATGTCCTTAATTTTCCAACTTATAGTGTATAATATATAGTTTAGAGGGAGGCCAATTGGGTTTACGAATCGTTAGGAGGGAGGGGGAAGAAAGTGGATTAAAATACTAGTTATTTCCAAAAACCAGTCTCAAGACTTACTATCAGAGAATGTCTTTGGGTAGATCTAGTTGGGCAGGGCTCATTAATTGAGGTTTTTTTCGATTACAGAGGGTGGTGACATGAACGTGGAAATTGTAAATGACAGAATGATAAATATCGATGCCCTGGCACTTTTATTATGGGTCTAATAGCTTTTATGGGACAGAGAGGGGTATGTGAGCCTTTTAAAGGTCCAAAGAACAATTAATGGAAAGCGTGGGAAAGGGCCCAGCGAGAAAGTCACATCTGTTACTTAAATCTTAATAAAAACAAGAGATATATATAAATAATAATAATAGTCTTTTAATTGACATGCTAATAATCGGTTATTTATTCGTGATTCACGACAGGATAGCCTCTGCTCTTTTAAGGCCAACAACGCGGATAGCATTATTGCACACAAGAGAATATACGGTTGTGAGGGTAGCAATTGAATGAAACGTTAATTTCCAAAAGATACTAAAGGACATGTTTTACGAAATTGAATTTTTTACATATTTGTACTCTCATCATTAAGTTTTTTTCTAAATCTTCTATTTGATTTTATCTAATAAAAAATTAACTTTTTCAAAAACGCGATTTGAGATTTTTTTTTTAACGATACTAATTACATATTTAGTTTCGTTCCAAATCATACTTAAACATTTCATTTCATGACTTTAATTTAGTGTTATTAATATAGTGTAAAAGAAATTCAAGATTTTAATGCAATAACAATGAAATAAGTTAGAGTAATAATATAGTAATGAGAGATTTTTGGACTTTCTGTAAATTTTTCTAGAATGGATATAGTACCTTTTGGAACTCAACGCCCCAATTGTTAAATATCACTACCGGAGAATTTCTCTTATCCCTCTTCCCTCTTATCAACTTAAAACTATTCCTTCCGCTTTAAACTACATAAATAAATAAAGCTATTAATTGCAAGAATAAACAAAATTATCACTCAATTTATAGATAACTATAATACAAATATATATAACATATTTTGTCTCCTGCATGCCTCCCGTAGTCGGAGGTGATGGTCTAACTTCCCTTGAGACTAAACCTACTGGGAAGTGAAGCCTGCCATGTCCTTCCATAGCTCCTTCCACCTTTCTTTATCCCTCGCGATCTTCATCCAATTGTTTCCAGTGACGGACTTTAAGGAGTCAATCCAGTGCCTGTATTATTTCCCTCTTCTTCTTTTCAAATAGTGTGGATTCCATTCGGTCACCTTAAAGGACCATCTGCCGTCCCGAGCTCTGGCATGATGTCCTGACCATCTCTATTTAATGTTCTTTACCTGGATATTAACCTTTCTTACCCATTTTTGTAAAACTGAATATTTTATTCTGTACTTCTTTCTACAATTCATAATGCTTCTTAGGACGGAATTTTGCCAGACAGTCAACTTCGTTTCCTGAGCTTCGTCAGTGCCCAGGTTTGGCAGCCGTAAGTTACAGAGGGCAGTGTGCAGCTCTGAAACATCAGCTTCTTATTTTCCAAGCTGAAATTGCCCTTCATTGCCCTTCATCAGAGACCAGAATTTCTTTCATTCTTCTGTGATTCTTCTCTTTTGTCGCACGACTGTTGAGTTGTCCCAAATAGACGACGTCTTCGATATACTGTAGAGATACTCCGCTGAAGGTTATCTCTTCTTTTGTGCTGTTTGTCATTAGCATTGTCTTCGTATAATTTGGGACAAGTCCAACTCCAACACTATGGATATGGCGATCCTCAATCATCTTCTTTATCTCTCCAGTCTTATGTGAAATTAGAACAACGTCATCGGCAAACGCTTAAAACTATAATGAAATCTAAATTTTCTTTAAATTAAGCAATTTTGGAGGGCGGCAACTACGAATATAAAATATTTAAAAAAAATCAATAAATAATTATATTTGATACTAGCTGTGACACGCAGCTTTGCTCGCGAATATTGCATTTCGTATTAATTTATGTGCGTTTATGGTAAGATTGGCTATAATAAATATCAACTATCAGCTACTCTTTGTTATCATTTAAAGCCCGATCTTGACTTCTTCCTGTCAAATTTACGAACAGAATTGAAACGCAATACCCTTAAAAGGGTCGATTACCTGTATGTAGTGACCAGCCATTTTTTAATGAGAGTAAAAAACAACCTAAGTTATGCCCTCCTTCGAAGAGGACGTAAAATGGTGGTCCCAAGCCTTTGCGATTCCATGAACTCGTTAAAGATCTCTACCCTAACTAAACTTGGAGAGGAAATAATTAGTCATCATGCGATTAGCCATAGTAGTATAAAAGTGACGTTAAACGAATAGATGACAACAATAATATGCTTAAATATATTTGTTATAAAATCTTTGTACCTTTGCTGATACATATCAGATTAAGACAATTTTACGTTTGGGTTGTACAACCACTTTTTGGGCGAAGATTTTCAAATTGCCAGTGATTGTATATTTATATATTTTGTGTTCATTTCGGTATTTTACCGCTCAATTAGCCTAGATACGTGTACTTAAGCCGTTATAAATTAAATGGATGTATTGAACGTTTGTTTAATGACGTGTATAATTCGAAAACCAATTAACGGTATCTGAAATGGGAAAAGTTCAAGAGATTTAGAAGGACGTCTATACAATAATTGGATCAGGGAAGCCACTGAGTGAGCGGTGAAGGAAAACGGAAGTTAAGAGTCAACTATGGTATGCGGCAAATGCTACAATAATATATTTGAGCAAAAGGTAAAGAAAAATGAGAGTTTTTGAAGGACTGACCATTAATGCATTAGTAGATCACGACCTCTTCCCAATACAGCATTCATTAATAATAATAATGATCTCTGCTTATATAACACTCTCCTAAGAACTCCAACTTTACAAGGCCACATCCAACACAATCCTTGCATTTGCATTTCGGTTGCTTTAAGAAGCTAAAACTCCACATGTTTATTAAGATAATAGAAGTTTTATATTTTATATACAAGGAGCAGCGTGCTCTAGTCTACTATTATGCGGGTCTTGGGTTCGAATTGTTATTTCAGCCGTATAGTGACTGAGGTATAGAAACTCTCTTCGGGCATACCTAGCCTCAATAGATTAGGTACCCAAACAGGAAAAAAGTCAGCTGAGCATGATCAAGGACTAATTATCTCATTGACGGAAGTTGGCCGAGGAACAGTATGAACTCTTTATGTACTCAAACCAAGAATCTTCATGGCTAATAGAGTAATGGTACAATTTTTTTTATTTATTTTTTTTATATATACATAAGTTTTTAAGGCTCTTGAGGCTGAATCGATCAATGTATAACTGTTTTGGCGACGTTTTGAGAATTTATTCTCAAATTCATTATCTAACATTGAAAAAGAGAACATTAGAAACTACATATAAAATTAATATTAACGTTACATAGAATTAGAATATACTAAAAACATTTATTGAATATATAGTAAAATAGATGTTTCAATTGGAGTTAAACTAAAATTAACACTTGTCTAATTAAAAATATTGCTGAATGTAATTTTAAATTTAAGCATAATATTTCCTTATCCTCCTTATTTCCATCCGACATCGAATGAACATCAATATCCTTAAAAACTAATATAATTAACAATCGAGTTGATAATATGCATAATAACTAAATGTAATGTTTGATTGCCTACAGCTAGAGTGATTGTAATTATCTGAAGATAAGAGATCCTTTGTAGGGGTGGTGAATTTTGTGGTGAACCTATTGGTGGGACGAGAGCTGGAAATTATTTAGTCTTATTGTTTTTTTTTTTTGTTTTTTTTTTTAAGACAAAGTAACTGAAACATATTTTAAATGAGTTTTATGTTTATATGAAGCCTGGAATTTAACACTCTTAAGCGTTTTTGAAACAAGAATAAACGTTTTTAAAACTTATCTCGAATCAAGCGACTTAACTTAGCAAATATAAGCAGCTTTTTTTTTTTTTTTTTTTTTTTTTTTTTTTCTTTTTTTTTTTTGCTATTGCCCGTGAAGATAAATAGGTTTTGACGACTACTTAATTAGGAGAGCGCAGAACTGGCGCAGAGGGTTGCGGTAAATGCCCCTCTGGGACAGCTAGAGGTTAGGAAGCGGCGGGGTATCGAGCGGGGCCCTGGGGTCGATGCCCGCCCGGGGTCGTAGCCCCTCCTCAACATCCCCTAGCTCTTCTTTATACTATTAGCGATATGCTTTGAGGGTAGAGGGTAGCGTGTTCCTAGAGAGGAGAGAAAGGATAAAGGCTTTAGGGTAGCTTGGAGGGTAGAGGGTAGCACGTTCCTAAAGGGGAGAGAGGATAGGACCTGTAGGATTGCTTGGAGGGTAGAGGGTAACGTTTTCCCAAAGGGGAGAGAGGATAGGACCTGTAGGGTTGCTTGGAGAGTAGAGAGTAGCGTTTTCCTAAAGGGGAGAGAGGATATAGAGAGGAGTATTTCCGTTATGTTTTGAACTATTGAATCGTTCCCCTCCTCAGAGAAAACTCCCGGAAGAATAGAATAGAATAGTTTAGAAAATAATTTGTATTCTAGGACTGGGTCCGTAAGAATAACCGATTTGTACACTTGAAATATACATGTTGAAATACAATTATGATTTGCGATGATAAGTAATAAGGTAGTCCCATCACTCCCTAATCCTATTGGGTAGTTCGGAAAATAATGCTCGATTAGAGTTTTCTTTAAAATACCACTCTATAAAGCAAACTGTTTATGTTTACTGAATTATTCATTTGTATAACACAGATTAGTTTAGATTAGTTTAACACAGATTAAGTCTTTTTTAAACGAATGTTTACCTCTTTTGCATTTCGTTGCTCATAATTATTCGTATAATTTTCTTTTACGGGTTTAAACTCGGCTAGGCAGTGGCCAGAAACGTCAATCAAATCTGGAGTGATAGCAGCATTAATGAGTGAATTGTTCAACGTTGGTTCAAAATAATTAGGGAGGGAGGCCCGTCAGCCAAGTGGAGGCTACTCACAATATATATATATATTGTACACAATATATATATATATATATATATATATATATATTATATATATATTATATATAAATTCAAATGTGCACTGATTAGAAAAACCTTTTTTTTTTATCTATTAAAAAAACAAATAATAGAATTAAAATTATTGTTAATTAAATATTGTTTCCTAATAACGATATCTATGTAAAATTTATAAAGCTACTATTCACACGAAATATTTTGTGAGTAAGGGGTTTTTATTATATTTCATATCAGTACAGGCATTAATGAATTAGGATCAATTTTTCTCAGAAGGATTTTGGGTTTTAAAATAATCGAAGAAAGGCAAAACACTTACAATGTTAATTTCTATTGAAGAAAAAAGAAAAATCTATGAATCACAGCTGCAATGTTTAAGATGTGTTACCACCGCTAATACTTATCGGTATATACTTGTACTATACTTATACTGAATTTAATAGTTTGGTCCATCGCTAATACTTGACCGAGTTTAATAGTTTTGGAAGCCATAAAGCGTTCCTTAATTCGCAAAATGGGCTGCCCAATTTGGATTCTACCTACCTTGCAGCCAAAGTTCGAACTCAAAGGGGGTTTACAAATTTGTTTTAGTCGATTATAATGTTCCATTATTACAACAAAAAAAATTATACAAAGGTTTATTATTTCCATACAAATAATTATATTACTGTATAAAATAGATATGTAGGCAATTAAATCATATATATATATATAAAAGAATAAATTAATTAAAGAGCATTTCTGTTGAAAACAGACGAACTAGCTATACGGTCAATTCATAGAAAATAGCCAATCACAACTGCTAAGTTATCTTTGATATTTTTTAATCGTTTTCAATGATAATATTTTTGTATTGTTTTGTAGAGAATTTTATTATATGTCAATTAGAACTGACGAAAATATTCACTAATGCGTACGACGGCATTATCATTATTGCTATTTCTTTCTTGGTCGACTAAAAAGGCTCATTATGAAAAGTAATCAATAAAAAAAAAATTACCGCAAATCACGGACATTCATTTTATGAGTTCATAAAATTCATTCATGCAAATATATCTATATATGAATAAAATAAATCAGTATATGAATAACTGACCTTTGACATGGTGGAGTTGACGATGGGAGGCTTCTTGGGGACGAAGGAGCTGTACAAGTCCTGGTCCTGGTTGAAGGCTGCCCTGCAAAGAGAAAGGTCTCGTGTTATCTCGAGCAGATAGGACAGCTTAGAGTACACACTAGATAATTACAGTTTCTAATAATAAGATAGGATACTTGTTGGGTAATGGGACATTCCTCAGGTCTGAAGGCGACTGGAGAGTGTTTACATCGCCAAATAATTATGTCGAGAACCGGGGGTCAAGTGAGCACGTGTCTTGACGTCTGAGAGCTACAAACCAGCAATCCAGACGTACTTCCCGAAAGTTGCTAATGAACATTTTTTTGCGAATTTGATATTTTGTCATATCTGAAGAACAGTCAAGTCTTTCTTTTATTCATTTAACGCTACATTGAATTGGAAATTTTATCTATCCAGGTTTAATTAGGATAGCGGTATTTTACAAACAAATGAAATAGTGCCACAGGACGACCATTTTACGTCTCCTCTTAATGAAAGCATAGCCAAGGATCTTTTACTACCTTTAAGAAATCCTAGGGGTGTTTGTCGGGTTTGAACCATTTGAACTTAATCATTGAAAGCTGTTTTACCTCTACATTAAAGTTTGCCCCTCTATCAAGTCCTTTTAAAATTCTTCTGAGTATTGCAATTATCTCCAAAAAGTCCTACTTACAGATTTCATTTCTTTCTGAAACCACCTTTCAATGCAGGTCTATGTCAGGTACTCGTTAAAGATCCCTATCCTAATTATTCCTTTATAGGAAAAAATTAGGACTCCCATTGTTGCATCGTTCGATAAGCTAAAGTCACGTTAAATGAGTAAACAAAAATCTACTTTAATATCGTGAAAATAAAGTTATTAATTATCCTTAAAAGAATGAAAGAAGATTTTAATATGAAATGAATCCAATACATTTACTCAGAAATCAATTCATGAGATTTTTGGATTCCTGTAAAAAAATCTTCAAAAGGATTAATGCACGTTAAAGGATGGATGGATGCAATTACAAAAAATTATTTCCAAATAATAACAGGTCCAAGTTAAACAAGAAGCTCCAGTATTGTAAATCAGTCCTATATCTATCTTATCAAAACGTTTTTATGGGAAACTTGAATACATTGACCATTTAATATTATAACTCACTACTTGACATTAAAAAAAAATATAACAATCAAATGTTCCCACATGAAAGTCACACCTTTTTACTTTCACTTACTATATATAGTAATGGAAAGTATAGCGATCGTGAAAATTTTCGAATTCCAGTTTTCAACGGAAATACACATTTTAGGTTCCCCTGAGTCCAAATAAGCAAGTCCCGCAAAAAGGTCTGTGTGTGTGTGTGGTAACTCCTGGGCGGAAACAGTAAGTCCTATAAAACTAAAATTTCATATTTAAGACAAATATACTCCCGAGACGTTACAAAACCTTTTTCATTGAAACGAGCTTACCAGAAGAGCCACTTCATACTATGCATTTTGCACCTTTTTTCGATTTTCTCAAAAACGGTTCTGATGATTTTGATTAAACGTGCCATATCGATGTAAAATTTAATGAGCTTTAATAATATGTAGGTTTCATTCTGATTAAAATGGTCTGACAGGGCTTAAATGCCGATATTTTAAATTTTCATTCTCTAAAGTACCTTTAATTTTGTTGATTCTATAAAAATAACTATATTACCTTGTTACCAATGATAAAAAACAGCTAAATATATAAATTGAATGAATTCGATACCCAACTAAAGGTGAAAACAGGAAAAATATTTTTTTAATTCAATTTTTCGTTTATGAACATAATTACAGTAATATACATGTATGATATACCATTGGAAAGCTAAATATTTTAGAAAAAATATTATCTTATACACAAGCTTTTAAAAGTTAATAGAGAGTGATAAAAAGCCGATAAAACTAAGTAATTGTTTTAGATAATAATATAATAGATTTTTTAATAAAACCCGTGTTTCTATATTTATTTATTTATTTGATTACAGTTTTAGGTGCCGTGTACAACAACAAAGGTTAGAGGCACCGTGGTCATAAACTATTTACAGAGATGGGTACAATTTATTTTTTTTCAGAAAAATGAACAAACTTTCTTGATTCTTTTGGTCCATTGTTTCCTTATAACTTTGTAGAAGAGGCCATGTTCTGCCTGAACTATACCTGATGGAATAGGATGTGTTCCACAGTTAGCTCCAAGTCACAGAGCAGGCATCTCGGCGGAGGTTTCCCTTCAAGCAGGTGCCCATGTGTCAGTCTAGTGTGTCCAATCCTCAACCGTGTTATTAATGATTGATCCCTGCGTTGTCCAACTATCTGGGGTAGTGGTCGCGAAACTCCGAAGTTTCGCTTTAACTTGTTGTTCTCCGGAACCTTAGACCAAAAGGTGCACCATGCTTCTTTGCATTGCTTCAGTATGGCTGAGTTGAAGTCAGTCCGTATCGTCTTGACGTTGGGAATAGGAAAGATGGAACTTGCTTCTTTTGCGCCTGTGTCAGCCAGTTCATTACCCGTAATTCCTACGTGGCTTGGCACCCAGAGAAATATAATTTTTCTTTTTGTATTAAATATTAAATTCGAAATGTGAAATATTAATTGATTTCCTGAATAATGAAAATTTTGGATTCCCTGGAGAGCCGAATAGGAGTCACTGCAAATTAGAAACTGATTGTGGGCTAAGTCTTCAATTAAAGTCAAAGATAGGTAAAGAGCAAAAAGCTCGGACGTGTATACCGAATAAATGGAAGGGAGACTGTACCGAACGGTCTCATTAGGTAAAACGACAGAACAGCCGACTTTATCTAGATGTTTAGACGCGTCAGTGTAAATACAGGTGTAATCTTGATAAGTGGTTAAGAGAGCTAGAAAGCTTAGTTTTAAGATTTCTGGAGGATTCGTTGATTTTGATATGGATTTCAAAGAAAAATCGAAGGTTGCTGGGATACTTGTCCAAGGAGGTAAGGGGTTTGGAGTGGAAACATAAAATGTTGGCAAAGGATGTGTGTCAGATAGTGGAGGGTAGTTAGAAAGGCGGGAGGGTAAGTTATATCGTGAAAAGTCAAAGAAGTCCGGCGTTGTTTTTAAGCGACCTAGAAATTTCAAGAGAAGATAGTGCCTACGGAGCTCTAGGGGCCACTCATCGGCTTCCCACAGTATGCTACTGATAGGACTAGTCCTGAAAGCCCCGGTTGCCCTACGAATCATTGCGTGGTGAACAGGGTCCAACCTACTCAATATTTTTTTGGATGCATCTCCGTAAATTTCGCAAGCGTAATCAGAGACTGGCCTTAACAAGCATCTATATAGTCTCAGCAAAGAGATTCTATCGCAGCCAAAGATTGAACCTGAGAGAGTTTTCATAATGCATATTGCATCTTTTAGATAGTTTAGCCAAAAGAGCATCAACGTGTAGTCTCCAGGTCAATCTTGAATCAAATGTGACTCCTAAATATTGAATAGAGTCAGCCCTATTCAGACGACGATTCCCAAGGTAGACTGAAAATGGTTGTGCACAATTCCGTATTTTACAAAAATGGACTGCAGTTGATTTCGAAAGGCTAAACCTAAAACCAAGACTAGAGGCCCAGGTTTCCAGATTTTGTAATGTTCCCTGAATCACATGTTCTCCAAATTTTACGTCGGTAGAGCTGTAGTAAATGAGTACGTCATCCGCGTATAGTGCGACTCTAACGGGTCTTGTTATGAAATTTCTTATGTCATTAATGGCAATGTTAAAAAGGGTAGGGCTTAAGACAGACCCTTGTGGTACTCCGTTAGGTAGATCAAAATATTCAGAAAATGTGGAGCCAGCTCGAACATTGAAATTTCTATTGGTAAGAAAATTTTTTATAAATGAGAGGAGGTTACCTGAAATGGCCCAATTTTGTAAAGATTCTAAAATGTTGGTTCTCCGACACGAATCGAAAGCGCTTTCCAGATCTAAGAATACCGCGAATACATGCTGATTTTTGGCAAATGATGATTTTAAGAATTCGTTAAATTTGAAAAGAAGGTGTGTAGTTGATTTGTATTTCCGAAACCCACATTGTTCTTTGTCCAGAATTTTTCGGGCTTCTAACACCCAGAGAAGGCGGCGATTAATCATTTTTTCGGCCAACTTACATAGAACCGATGTGAGTGCAACAGGTCTGTAGCTATGAATTAATTTTGGGTCTTTATTGGATTTAAGTAAAGGAATTACGGTTGCCGATGACCATGTTCTGGCTAAAGATTAATTGGTCCACAAATTATTAATCAATCGGAGTAACAGATCGATAACTACTGTAGGAGACTTTTTAATAAAGTAATTATGAACCTGGTCCGGACCTGGAGATTTCGAACGAGAAGTATTTATACTGTGTTGAAGCTCTTCCATTGTAAAAGGTAAGTTGTACGCCTCGGAATCATGATTAGAGATAATGGTCGGTTGTAATTGGTTTTGATCAGGTGTGAATGGATTTTTATCGATTTTTATAAAGTATCGTCCAAAGGCATTGGCTATATCTGTAGGCTCGGTAAATGTGTCATCATTGTAAGTTAAGAGACGCGGAATCCTATTTATTGGCCTCCCTTTAATGGATCTTATCTTATTCCACACAACTTTTGGAGAGGTGGTAGATGAAATGGAGGATATAAAGTTTAACCATGATGTTTTTTTCGCCTGGTTAATAACCCATCGAGCACGTGTTTCTATAGAAATTCAATTTAATTAATTCTTTAATAGTTTCACGTATTTTTATCTCTAACTGTATTTGAAAATTCTTTCAATGATTTTAAGAATGGAGGTAGTGAAAGTCGTGTGTTGCCCGCACCAAATATTATTTTGTAGATTCGAAAAAATTAAAACATATCATGTTATTATCACTGATGAAAAACGGCTAAATATACGACAGTACTAGTATACAGAATAGTACTGTAATATACCGTTAAAGCTAAAGAAAAAATACAAATGAAAGCTAAGAAATAGCTCGCGAATAGGAGGGAAATGTTATAATCATTCTTTTCAGGAAAATAAAATATATTTCAACTTCCATATTGCTATTAACTTGACTTTTTGAGACGCATACCTCTATATGAAACGCATAGTAAAGGAAAGTATAGTGATCGTTTAAATATATATATTTTTTTTTATCACTTAACATTTTATTTACACCTGCAAAAAATATTACAATCAGTAAATGTGCTAAAATCTATGAAAACATGGCGTGGGCAGGCATGAGGGAGACAGGACCCAGTGGTGCATCCTCCTGACATTAAGTAGAACTATGTTTTCAGGTCAGGAGGTCCCTCATCCAACTCCTTTTCAGCCTACGCCGAGTGATGGATGGTATGTCGGTTGTAGCCATGTTTTGTACAAGTTTGTTTATGTGTCTATTTAGTTTGTCGTGAAATCGTTTGTAAGTCGATCGAATGTGGTTTGTTGTAGTTGGAATACGTAAATCAGTATGAAGGGTATCGTTTGAAACGTATGGAGTTCGTTGCCAGTCTTAAAAATTGCGATTGAAAGGTTTGTATTTTACGTATGTGTGTCTTTTTAGCAGGTCCGTAAATTTGGCAAGCGTAAGTCCATATTGGTTTTAATAAATAAGTGTATACGTTAAGTTTCTGTCTGATGGGTAATTTAGAATGTCTATGAAGTATCGAATACAATAGTCTCAGTCAAAAATTTAGAGTTTGAATATTTAAATTCGCGTTTTCATCGAAAATACACGTTTATATAATTTATAAAACTCAGGATATAAAATTGTATGCGCTTAGATATCATGTAAGTTCATTCTGATTCAAGTAGTCCGACTGGGCAGAAATGACAAAATTTAACAATTTCTTCCTCTAAAGAAACGTTGTGTAGATTCGAAAAAATTAACCATTTCATCTTGTTAGCTTTCATTTAAAAAAAGTTATGTTTGTGGAAGGTAATTGGGCATAAACTTAAAAACGGATATTAAGCGACTGTTGAACATGATAATGGTCATATTATTTAATCTATAATAAATGTTTGCTTAGAAAAAAAAAAAAAAAAAAAAAAAAAAAAAAATATATATATATATATATATATATATATATATATATATATAGTGTGTGTGTGTGTGTGTGTGTGTGAGTGTGTGTGTGTGTGTGTGTATATATATGTAAACTAGAACTTTTTTTTTTTTTTTTTATGTTTTAGGAATTATTTTAATTTAATGATAGATTTTGCGCAGAAGACGTTTAATTATTTCTTTTCATTAATACGGTCAAGGACTGCGGCGGTAGCTATTATTTTGATCTTATTCCGTAATTAGTGCAGGAACTAAACTTTAATTTATAATAGCAAATGGACATTGGCACAATGGGAAGTAATGGACGGTCATCACGTCTAATAAGATAATTGCAGAAAATCAAAATAGCAATGTCGTCTGATAATTGACATAACGATCAAGGCTACCATACCGCCATATTATAATTATTCCAATTGATCGGGTAGCTACCGGCTATAATTGCTAACGGAAGTTATTAGTTTGAAAATCCCGAATTATTTTTTGAGATTTGTGATTGATTTTTTTTTTTTTTTTACCATCGTTTCGGACTTAAAAATTAAATTATCTGAGTCACGATCTTGAAAAACGTCTTACTTGGAATCTGCAGATTATTCTGAAACTAAAGAATACTGCTCGTGTGTCGGTTACTGCAACACTTACATGACAAATCATCAAAACTCTTTAATACTAGTTAATAAACTTGCGAATGCAGTTTACCATGAGATCTGCAACACTGTAATAGGGAAGTGAGAGGTGAGTACAAGTGTTAAGCTCCATATCTTCAAATCAGTATATATGCTGAACTCCTGTTTGGAGCTGAAAGCTGGATATTGACGGACCGGCAGGAGAGCAGAGTTAAATAAAGTTCCTGCTAACAACAGTGGGAAGGCAAGAAGATATCGTGTCAGGAATGAACGGATACGCCAGGAACTGGAAATTGCGCCGTTAAGGTGAAGGTCAAATTCTATGAATAAAATTGGAGGCTGATACATAACTTCATCACTTTTTTATTAAATATTAATGCACAACGTTTCGGCTGAAATACCCTCTTCAGGTACAAAAGAACAATTTTATCTAAGGTGAGTAGATACTAACATCCAGAAGCCTCGTATGAAGCTTCTCGTTGTAAGCTGGCATTTTAGCCGAAACGTTGTGCATTATTATTTAATAACAGAGTGATGAAGTTATACATCTAATTAAAATACTAAATGAAAAAAGTTTAACTTCTAGGATTTTGTAAATTTATACTTGTTCATTTAAAATTGGATTTATTCAGGATTTTTATTAAATCGAACGGATAAAAAGTAATTGAAAAGGCGGAATTAAAAGATCGGAACAGACACAAGGATATGAAAAGAAATAGAGTTTCATATGCCAGAGGATCGGATAATAGAAGATCTGTCGATATCTACGTGCAGTTTTTTGTAGTTTAAGTTGTAAATGTTTAAATAAATACCTGTCTTGTTTGAAATTGTATTGAGTATTATTAATTTAAGAGTTAAAATTTTATTAATTCAATTTTCGTCGATTGAACTATATTCATTGAGCCTTGCTCTTTTTTCTTCACTTCCATATCTGTAGTATTTCGCATAAAATGTATATGATACATTGTGCCTACTAACAATCTAAATATATATCTAATATTTAGGATTAGATTTTTTCGACTTAAGGGGACTTTGTTATTGAAATGGTTGTACGAGGAGATCCGCTAAAATGTTTTGTTGAAACCGTTAAAAATCTCCTGCATCCGAACTTTAGAAATTGAAATCCTAAGAGAAACGTGAATACTTTTTACTTTGTTAGTAATAAAGTCATTCATAAACAGCTTGATATCCCTTTAGTCCAAGACGTAGCCTAAAAATGATATACATCTTTTAATTACAAATCCCTCGCCCACACAAATCCGCTAAGCTCCCATTTCTACATATTTCCGACAATCCACTTAGGTGACTGGAAAGAAAATGGCAAATATACCTTTTACCAGATATAACCGAAAATTTAAATTAGACATTGGAGTGCTACCAAAGCTTAGTTTCTTCTGTCACCAAAGGCTGTCATGCGTGTTAATTACTTAGCTAATTCACTTGATGTATTTCATCAATACAGTTTCAATTTAATTATTTTTAACAGCGATTGCTATTTAATTGTTTATTAATGTCATAAATGATGTTTTCAATAACATATAATATAACATTGATTTTCCAATGGCTACTCACGAGAACACTGGCTATGAGGAAGGACTCCAGTAGACTGACACAGATCCTTTGGGTTTTTTGTCTTGGCCCTTGAAAAGAAAGTAGGATAATTATCCAAGAAGAGGTAGTATCTAAGAATTATAGGTTACTGAACACAGGGCTTCTCCTACAATAATACCCACCCCTGTAAAAAGCGACCAGGTAGTGGGATGTTGATCAGTAGAGTTACAGGTAGTCTGGTTATAAATACGTTTAAATGTATATTGATTTCCAATTTAATTTAAATTGAACTTATGCTCTTCCAAGCTTTATTGGTCTTAGATAATTAGCACATTTTTGTAACGTCTACCTCGTGGCTGTTAATCGACAATATTTTAGTTTCACCAATGCAATTATTGGAAACAGTACGGTTTAGAAGATACAGCTTACTAATTTCGAGCTTCCTGTCTTGCTGTCTAAAGTTCGAGCCCTCACTGTTATATATTCTATTATTTCAGCAATAAAGCGACCCGGGAGCACACCCAGTATCTATTACATGGGTACCCGAAATTTGGGAATAACCTGGTGGCTGACCGTGATTTCGGTCTAATTACCTCCGTGCACGGCCGTTGGGTTAGACATTTATAAAACTATGTATATGCACTGGACCCAAGACCATTCATGGATAAAAGAGGTAAAGGTTTTATTTTTCTACTCATGTGCGGTTTTTAATCTAGAACAAATAAATTTCCTACTTTCTAGCAGTAACAATATACACTGCGTTTTAAGTAGAAAGGATTGAAAATATGATGATATTTTTATAATAATGATTTTATACATGATGGCGACATTTGGAAAACTTCATACGGTACACTGAAAATGAGAACAAATACTCCATGCGTTTAAGAATCAATTCGGTAAATAATGATAAAATAATAATGCGAAAGTGTATTGTATGAGAGACCCTGAGAACAAACGGAAGCAAAGATAAAAATTCATTCAATTAATTTATATTAGTGATTGAAGAAAAAAAAAAGTTTTTTTTTTTAAAAAATTAAAAAAATTTTGAAGTAGCATTTTTAAAATTTAGATACGAGCAACGCGGCACGATATTAAACACAAACATACGTGTATATAACATAGTGTTTATAAGGATGTTTAAAACAATTAATATTAAACAAATATACATCGGATTTGAAAACAAACTCAATGCATGTATGTTGCCGGGCTGCTACCGCGCTTGTCTACCACGCCAAAAGATGTGAGTTGGAATCCCAGTCCCGGGAGTACTTTTTCAAGCAAGTAATTTTATGGGAATTTACTTAACCTTCAACCTATCACAAAAATGACCCTGCCCCACAAAGTATCAACTAGAATCATGGTGTGGAATCTTATTACACCAAATATATGTTTTTATGATCATATGATAGTGTGTGATTCATTGGATAGCATGTAAGGAAGAAGATATATATATATATATATATATATATATATATATATATATATATATATATATAAGATATATATTCTAATCTGATTCGTTTAGAAATATCATTAAATAATTATGAAGTATTTAGTGTATATAATATTTACAGATAATGTAAATTAATAAAAGTAACTATTGCATGTTCTTATTTAGTCAAATACCGAATTGTTTTACAGTTTATATTCGCACGTTTCCCACTTAAAATATTTCGCACGATTTCCTACTTACAATGTAAAATGATTAATTAATGTGACGTCGGCGCATAATCTCAAAACAATCGGCTCCTCAGTTTCGGAGAAAATCAGTGGACGGAGTATAGCTTACGGTTAAATTTAAGTTTATTCGATGTTTGGAATTTGTATTCAATTACAAAGGTTCTTTATTGAAAATCCTAACCAAAAAAATACAAATGGAAATAAAAGATTTTAGTAAAAGTAATCATGAATTTATTTACAAAAATCTGGAAAACTTAGGGAAAACATATGAAATCAAACGTGTAATTTTGTGAGTAACGATACTAATTTGAGCTTTATAGAGTAAATATTTGTAGAGCTATAAGCTATTGGATGTCTCAAAGCGAGCTTCATTATATTGTGACTTTATTTGTACAGATACATAATTATAGCTAATAACACTCGTTTAAAAAAATAATTTTTTAATAGATTTATAAATACCCGAATGCTTATTGATGAATGTATTATATAGATTTGATCCATTCCATAAATCGATTGCAGACTCCATCTTACGTTTCAGGGAAATGAGGAGTAATAGTCTTGTTGAATTTTTAAGGAAATAAAGTTAAAATAATTTTGAATCTAAATATGACTTAAGGATTAAAAAGATGACTTAAGGATTTCATTAAATGATTATTCTTTTTTTTCGTTGAAAATTTTTCGGAAGTTCTTTGAAACTTTTGTTGTTAATATTTTATTGAAATTTACTAAAATTCACAATTATAGTTTTATTTAGTTTTTTGATAAGCAATCGTTTTTTAAGATAAAGGTTAGACCTTACCTTTAACACTTGCTCTACTGTTGGCGATCGTAACCTGCGACTGATCCCTGGCTGACTGGTACTGCAGAAGATCCTCCACTGGACGAACCGAAACTAACCAGCACACTGATTGGTCTTAATTCAGCGGCTCATTAACGATCGGCCAATCAAAAGCGTCCTTTCAGACACGTGATATTGTAGTAAAAGTCATGCAGCGGTGGTTAACTTCTTTTTCATTTCGTCGAAAGGCAATGATAACAAAAGAAATTTATCTGATCCATTATCGGCCATAGTCTTTTATTTTTATTTTTTTTTTTTTTATTGTTCTTGTACTACAGAAAAGCTATCAACACAATAGCATTGAATGAAACAATAATTTGCAATTGTGTTACAAGTTCATAATTATTTTTAATAATGAATTTAAACGCTGCAAATTATTAGGCAATGGTTTATTATTTTCTAAAAATTTATATTATCATATTAAATCACTATGTAGGCAATTAGCTTATCTTCTGATTTAAGATCAGATATTTCGGAGGATAAATTGTTTTCAACTAACCAAGCAGCTGAAGAAAGACTGATTAAAAATGTATTAATATGTTCAAAACGCAATATTCTAAACTGATTTATAATATTTTTATCTTGCTTTTTGCCTTTTTATTCAATATTTGGATGAAAACTATGTTGAATCGCAAAACCTAAAATTTATAATCTACTATATAGGTGTACATACATATATATTTCAAATTACCGTTGTCCTGATTTCAGAATGCTTAAAACTTTTCATTAATTTTCAAAAGTATATGAATTATGGACGCATATCATATTTAATTGATCACTATTTTGAAACTAAACGTCCGATAAAACCTCTCAAAGTATCATCGCTCATTTGTTCCAAATTTCGGAAGAAAAAAAAAATTCGGTTCTGTAGTTTTGGATGATTTTTTGTTTTGTTTTTGATATTTTGATTTTAAGTATTTTTAAATGTGACGGCTCAAATTTCTGGAGGGTTATTATTTTTTTCTTGCATGATTACAGTGGTTCATTATTAATAGTTTTTCTCTTTTAGTTTTGATTTTCCTTTTATTACTGAAAAAGTCTTTTATTTCCAAACCCCCAAAAATACATTACTGTCTCATCAACAACTTTGTTAGTTTAATATGTAGGTTTTATTTGTTTTAAATAATTAAAATATTTTTATTTTTAAAACACCAATCAAATTAGGTAAAATGTTTTCGATAAAAAATGCTAAAGCTAAAACCAGTTATGCTTTTGGTAACACTTTTAAAAGATTTTCCCTACATAATTTATAGTTTAAAAAGCAGAAGGAAACGGATGTTTTGAAATTATATAAAAATTTGTTTTTATAGTTTGAAACATTCCCAACCTTACATATTATAAAGTAATATTGTTTTTTTTTTTCTTTTTTTAATTTATTCCCCAAGAATATCTTGAACCGACAGATCGTGGAAACAAAAATATGGCAGTGTTCTTGCGACCATTGTTTTACTTATTTTTAGAAAATAATTCGTAAATAAATAATATTTTTAATCCGAGTTGTTTTATTTTGAAGGGGGGCCTTAAATAAATTTTTATTTTCTTCACGGAGATTTTAGTTTTAAAAAAACTGTAAAATTCCATTTTTTTTATAATAAAAGTATATTATATTTCACAATAAACTATTTTCATAGAATTTTCAAATAGATATTTTTAGTATATTATTATTTTTTTTAAGTAAAAAGGATATTTTGGACTGGAATCTCATCCAATAAATATAGAATAATAATATAGAAGTCCTTATCCAATTCTTAGGTTAAATCAATTTATTCGTAATTGTAATTTGTTACCCTTACATGTTTTTGGTATCTTCAGGTATTATTAATGGCGATATAGACAATATATCTGTCTGTTTTATTAGTTTATGGTATATTCCAGTTGTAGTGTTGTTATTTGAGAGCTCTATATTGTTTAAACGTTTTAATAACACGAGAATAAAATTCTTTTAGTTATTTATAAATAATAAATTTAATTCAATATTGTATACACGAATAAAACATTTAGACTGGTATGCTTTTTGATGGAACATACTGATCACTTACGCCTGGTTTAGTTAACGTAGACTACCCTCAACACCTACCGGTTTTGAGGGCCACTTATTTACCTGTCCACACCTTAACTGTTATTCGAAAAACAAACAAATATATTGTTGGTAATTATATAGTTTAAAAGAATATTTGTTGGCAGAGCTGCTTTAAATGAAGTTAACTTATACCAGATTGATCCTGAAAAATCTATTTTATTTATATCCACGCAGTTCGATTTAATTTTGTTTCATTTTTTGGTTTATTATTTTCAATATTGACCAAATAGACCAAAAAATATCACCCTCTCATAACTCGAGGTCTTACTTTCAAGATACTTAGACCCTGAATGAAAAAAAAAAAAAGTATTTCCGTCGGCCGTCAAAAAAACCAAATCTTTAAGCTCTCTGATCAGGACACAGCGATTAATAAAAAAAAGAAAAAAATGATAATTTTTTTTTTGAAATTTCACTTATATGATTCCCCAAAGAAGAAAAGGAAAAGTTTTTAGGGATAAAGTGATAAGCATGAAAAAAAAAAATTAATCTTATACGGCCAAGCCACAACTTATAAGAGATGCAATTTTCCCCTACACGCTTTTTTTTTTTTTTTTAAATAGAGAAAAAATGAAAAATATCCTGGAATCAGGTATTTTTGTTTAAATTATTTCAATGAAAATTAAAAGAAAAGGAAATAGCTAAGGAGTTTAAACGCTTTATAATTTGTATAAGGTATTATTATTCAATAAAATAAACTTATTGGTGCTATCTGCTAGAGAATTATATCTCCACAAAAAAAATAAAATAGAAAAAAAAACCCGTCGTAATCGGTTTAGAAATAGTAGAGATATAGTGTTTTAAAATTACGTCAGTGATTAGCCATTTTCCTTCAATCAATGTTCGCTATACTTATGAGTTAATTGTCTTTAAACAGATATACAAATTTGTATGCCCCAATATAATTATTTGGTTATAATAAACCATTATCTAATAATTTCCGTTATTTTTTTAAATAATCGAAATTCGTATCGCGATCTTATCAGTATTAGTATTCTTGTTGGAACATACTTATACCACTTATTTCATGAATACCGGTCTTGCAGAATGCAACTCTAATTTAATTGGGTTTTATAATTTCAGTAAACGTGGTTTCTGTCACTTTTACAATAATTTGTATAATTTTTTTTTTCTCTTTGCAGGCCCTTGGCCGCGTGGTATAGTCTCCTGGGAGAATATACTCACGTTTCTCGATGAAACGGTTAGGGTAGGGTCATCACTCCATACGCCTATTTTTGCGAGTTGCTACCCGTAGGCTGACGAGTCTCACATACCCGGAGGAGAGGTTGTGAGTGAATCCCCATTTCATTATATTCTTAAAAAATTCCCGTGGGGACTGGGATGCGAACTCACAACTCTGGCGTGGTGGAATAGCGCGCTAGCCACTCAGCCACCGGCTCCCCATAGAATTATGTACATTTTTAGCTTTCCATTAGTATATTAATGTTCTTGTGTTTTGAAAAAAAATTACCTAACTAAATATGTTTGCTTTTTCTCTCTTTTAGTCGGTTATTAAACTTTTTCACCTTCAGACTTAAGGTACTTAAGAGGAAGAAAATATATTTAAATATATAGGAAATAAATATAATTCAAATATCGGCATTTAAGCCCTGTCAGACTATTTCAATCAGAATCAAACATGCATGATATGAAAGTCCAATAACTTTATTACCGATGTAGCGCGCTTAATGAATATCGTTCCAGTTGTTTTGAGAAAAATCGTAAAAAGGTGCAAAAAACATGGTAATCGTATAAAGTAGCTTTTCCAGTCAGTCGATTTTGATGAACAAAGCTGCTGAAAAATCTCCGGTTAATTGTTGGCCTAAATATGAAATTTAAGCTTCGTACTACTTATCGTTTTCGTGCTTGGCTTATCACAGACACACATATGTTTTTGGGCGATTGGTTGTTTGGACACAGGGAAAAGCCTTCCGTTGAAACACGTTTTTATATTTTCACGATCGCAATACTTTCTCTTACTATACATTTAATATACAGGTAAGTGAAAGTAAAAATGATAAAAAATACGGCTTTGATTTTTTATTTTAACCCAATATATAGATTAGATACTTCATCTTTATAACCTAACATTAATAAATACTTGTTAAATGTTATTTATTGAAATTCACAACTGTACTTTATGGATGAGTTTATTGTTGACAAAGATATGAGCATTCAGGATTTTAAGAAGGATTTTGGATTGAATGCGGAAAGAATTTGATGGTTTTGTAAATAAATATTGATCTATAAAATTGGTAAAAGTTCTGTTTTGTATCGATTGGTTTCGAATCTTCTATTTCCATTAGTTTCTCACTCGACCAGATATATCTAAGAAGTTTTATAATACACAATGGTTTAAATCGTACAAATTTTACTTCTTTTTTTTTTTATGCTATTCAATTCTCAAATTGTTCGAAAGATTCGGAGCTCAAAGATCACGGTCATAACAATGAGAATGTTTGTCATGACCACGTGCTGTTAGAGCTAGATAAATCACTAGGCAATTCAATGCAATGGATGGACGGAGATTTTCTGTCTGATGCAACCATCTCCACGGTTGAGTGTCTACTACGGACTCTTCTTACGTAAAGCTGTCCGCCACATCGTCCTTGTCCCTGACAGATCTCCAACTCGATATCTTTTATTTCCTGTTTTCCTCTTCATTATCTTCTTTTACACTCTAATTATCTAAGAAACGTGAAATTTAAACACATGTCTTCAACACCAAGTCTTTAGAGACTTCAACGATTCAGTAGTTTTGTTATTTATCAAACACCCAACTTTAATATAAAACAGTAAACAAATAACAAAAACACTACAAATTATTAAACAATTGTTTATTATTTCCACATAAATATTATCGACTATGAAAAACAATAATAATTCAAAGGAAAATGGCATATCGCCACTGCTAAGTTTGGCATTTATTTACTTATTAATTAGGAGAAACGGATTTTTTTTTAATCGTCATTCGGTTTCTACGTATCCTGAAACGTAAGCCCTCAAATTTTGAGGGAGGTACTTTTATTAATCGATTACATAGGTTTATTATTGAAAATAATAAACAGAAACTTACAATTACTACTACTATTACTTTCACTTACTATATATAGTAAGGGGAAGTATTGCGATCGTGAAAATTTTCGAATTCCAGTTTTCAACGGAAATAGACGTTTTAGTGTCCCCTCAGTCCAAATAACCAAGTCCCACAAAAAGGTCTGTGTGTGTGTGTGTGTGTGTTGGGTAACTCCCGGGCGGAAAAGGTAAGTCCTATAAAACTGAAATTTCATATTTAAGACAACTATACGCCCGAGACGTGACAAAACTTTTTTCATCAAAATGAGCTTACCAGAAGAGGCACTTTATACCATGTATTTTGCACCTTTTTTCGATTTTCTCGAAAACGGTTCTGACGATTTTGATTATACTCGCTATATAGATGTAAAGTTTAATGGGCTTTAATATCATGTAGGTTTTATTCTGATTAAAATGGTCTGACAGGGCTTAACTGTCGATATTTTAAATTTTCTTCTCCTAAAGTACCTTTAATTTTGTAGATTTAATAAAAATAACTATATTTTCTTGTTATGCTGATGAAAAACAAGTAAATATATAAATTCGATACCCAACTAAAGGATAAAAAGAAAAAATATTTTTTTAATGCAATTTTTCGTTTATAATAAAACAGATGTTTTTATATAAATTCAATTTAATTAATTCCTTAATAGTTTCACGTATTTTATCTCTAACTGTTTTTTGATAAATTCTTTCTTCATTGATTTCAAAAATTAGATGTAAAGTTGAAAGTCGTGTGTTGCCCGCTTCAGATTTTTTTATTAGTTTCACTCATTTTTATCTCTAACTGTATTTGAAAATTCTTTAATCGATTTTAAAAACGGGGTAGGTGAAAGTCGTGTGTTGCCCGCACCAGATTTTTCTAATTAAGGGGGTTCTTGAGTATAAAGTTGAGACTACACACTAAGCTATTTACTATCGGTATTTCTTCTAAAACAGTTAAATTTGAAATATTTATATATTATCTAATACTAAATATTTGTTGTATTATTAAATGAAATAAGAAATTACAGATTTTTGCACGTATTTTTATCTCTAACTGTATTTGAAAATTCTTTCATTGATTTTAAAAATCGAGGTAAGTGAAAGTTGTGTGTTGCCCGCACCAGATTTTTTTATTTTATTTCGATTTCCACTCAAATAAAATTTCCGGATTCCAGAAAACCTTGCATTTTTTCTCTATTATCAATGATAACCGATTTATCAAGGAATCACATATAAATAAATAATATTATATGGTAGTGGCTAGACACATATAAAATTATTTATTTATTTTATCTCTGCTCATCGCGTTGTCTTGATCTCGAAAAACTTTTTAATTTTTCTTTATCTTCAATAATAACCGTTTTTTCTTGCTGTTTTTTGTTTTTGTTTGTTATCGCGCTTTACTGATTCTAAAGCTCTATACACATTTTTATGCATCATCTAAAATAACTTATGGGCGCATTTATGGGTAAAATTTCAATTCTTTTATTTTATTTTATTTTTATTTTTTTTATTTATTATTATTTTTTTTTAATAATATCACGGTTCTAAACTTTAATTAACGGTTGAGAAACCCTAATACATTGTTCTCTATCTTCGAGAATAACTCAGTTTTTTATTAAATTACTTTAAATTGGACCGCCATTTAAAAAATAACCAGCTGATATCAACGTCTAACTGTTAGGATCATTATTGTATGCCCTAGTTTTTTTTGTGGCGAATTTTAAAACGATTGGTCTAGTAGTTTCAGAGAAATGCCGCGGACGGTGGACAATCGAATTCTTTTTTTTATTAGTTATTTAGGTCTACGCATCTTGAAAGCGTAGACCTAAATAATAATAGTTAACTAATCTTGACCTTGAAAGGATGGGTAGATTATAAAGTTGTATTAATGATAATAATAAACCAAAAGAACAAGTTACATAAATCATTCCTTTGCCATTCTGAACATTTCCATAATTCAACATAATTATATCTTATACAATTTTTAATTACCGTTTTCTTAACGATTATACATTGAATCAATGAATTATTAAATAATACGGTAGGACATGAAATTATATGTTTATTTAAATAGAAGTTATCTTTTTTGTTTTTTTATTTATCCTGTCTTGGTGAGGACAATAGTGACTTGAAATTCATTCACACAGTATTTACAAAAACGAAAAAACAGAATAAAATTATAGAAGCACCGAAGAAAAATATTTTGACAAAAAACATTATATCATGAATTTATATATTATTTAATAATAGTCTTTTTAAAGAATAAAAAATATTAAGATGATTATTAAGACGGCAGATAGTGCTTCTACAAGGGATTGTTGTTGGTTATATCCCCGACCCATTGCCATTTCAAGATATACACAAAGTGAATGGGCAACAGTATCCAACATATAAATATGCATGCCTTGCACTCAGCTTGCTCTTAGACGACTATTACTGGGCGATATCTTGCTGAAGAAGCACTGAGCGGTACAACTACACAAATTAGTGTACTATTCACTATAATATTGACTACATGTTCCCCAGGATGAGCGAACGTAATCATACAACCATGTCAATGATTCGATTATTTATTAATTTATATGGCACAACAGTGTTTGCAGAGTCAGCGAGTATTATATAATAATATATTTTTTAAAATATTGATTAAGATGGTATTTTAATCTGTACTATATATAAAAAAAATCTTTATTATTCGTACAATAATTAATTAATGTTTAGTGTTGTAATGGTTGTCTGTTATCACATTTATAATTTAATCAAACTATCTGTACATCTGGAATTGAACAAGGGATCAAAAAAAATCAATTTCCTTACGCATTCTACCATCGCTATTCGAAATCCATTAAAACGCCTTCTTAAGGGAACACGGCCCTTACCCATTTTAAGATATGGCATCTTTCATGCAGCAACACAATCAAGCGCACACAGGGCCATCTGGCGGCATAGGGAGGTACTAGTACTGAGACCAGAATGCTCTGCGGGCAAGAGAGATAGCAAGAGAGAAAGAAAAGCACATGCATCTAAAGACGCAAACTTCTTCATCATATTTCACAAGAGTAGATGTATCCTAATGAGGAGTAAAGAATAGGCGCCGGCCGGTCCAGGAACGAAGAAATGAATCAGGAGGAGAGACCGCCTCACAATAGCATCAGGCAGATATGTAATAATAGAAATAATTTAACCTAAATCAAATTTTAATTTCCTTGTAATTCTTAATAGATTGTAATCTTATATCATATTATGTTCCCATATTATTCCATAATATATTCCATTTAAAATACAGTCCACTACATTGTTTTATCATCCAGCCTCATAAAAAATATTTAATATTAAGAGGAACGTCCCAGGTCTCGAAATATTTAAACACCCATTAAAATTAATTAAAATACTTTTTCTTATTTTTACATTTTTTAAATTCGGGCCTGTCAGAAGTTAACTGACAATACCGAAATGTTCTATAGGAATTCTAGCAGCAGACATGATAGGCAAGGGTTAGCAAAATATTTATTAAATCTAAAAAAATGAAAACATTATAGATGTAGATTACAATGATTATGTTTCGGTCATTATAAAAACTAATGCTGTTTGCGATTTTGGAGCAAAACATGATTGAGAGGGTGTAATAATTTATTTACTCAAAACGTTGACTGTATTCCCCGAACTATACCGTTTTTTGTTGTTGTTTTTTTTTCCTTGGAAACAATAATTGTATCGACAGTTATACACCAGACGCCCCAGTAGAAACCACAAGCTCAGCATAAATACCCCACCACTACTTATCTAGTATATATAGGCCAGTGCAGGACAGCGAAGACACAGAGTCCGGTATGCAATAGTATAGTTCCGTTACAAGTGTACGCGTCATTAGTCTATTAGATATGTTATAACCATTGTACTGATTGTTATACCAATAAAGTTATTTTTTTAAGAAGTTTCACGGTCCGGAGTTTATAATTGGCGCCCGAACAGGGACTGGGTTAGACTAGTTGTGGGAATCGTAACCGTACTTAGCCATTGTTCCGTCTCAAGACCACAGGAAGACTCCATCGTGTGCACTATCAAGAATACTGCAACGATTAGAAGACCTCTGGTACTACAGCAGACTGAAGGCACCGCTTACGAGACGCAGCTCAGGTACTCCAAGAGTTTCACCCCAGTCCGAACATTTTTATAAACTACAAAGAGGACGTCAGGCATCTTAAGAAGAATACTTGAGGTATAATAATCTTGTAACTAATTTTATTTTTATTTTAATTTTTATTTTAAGTATATGGGAAAAACCACCGATAGGTTAATTGAAGTTAGGAATATTCAAACTAGAAGCATGGCAATCACATATCAAATGACTAAGGAAAATTACGGCCATTTATCAGAATTTGACGGTAACCCATATGACGTTGTGTTTTTTGTAAATGATGTAAAACAAATTTATAATAACGTTTGTACAGATAATAATACCTTAAAAGAAAGAAACCATGATCAATTATTAACTATCGTAAAATCAAAATTAAAAGGATTTGCTAGGGACTGCTTATTAACAAATACATTCACATCGGTATCAGAATTACTTCATTATTTAACTCAACAATTCAAAGAGTCCAGGACGGTAGAACAGTTAAAAAGAGAATTAATGCACACATTCCCGTATAAAAAAGAACATCCAATTGACTTTATTAATAGAATCGCAAAAATTAGATCTTTAATATTTTCAAGAATTCAATTTGATGACGAAATAACAGACAAAACAGCTATGATAAGATGTCAGGATAGGGAAATAAATAGCCATATTTTGCATAATTTACACCCGGCACTCTCCGATTTCTTAAATCACATGATACTGACTGACGTGGACCAAATTAGAAATGCAATCCTCAATAGGTGTTCAGACATAATGGAGAGACTGTACGGACTTGACCAAACACTGTACATGTCTCGTAGAGAAAACACATATTCAAATTATAA
This sequence comes from Piezodorus guildinii, assembly GCA_023052935.1. Lineage (NCBI taxonomy): Eukaryota > Metazoa > Arthropoda > Insecta > Hemiptera > Pentatomidae > Piezodorus > Piezodorus guildinii. The sequence goes on along the minus strand of CM041292.1, from coordinate 40,795,199 downwards.
TCAACAACCAATTAAAGATTTTAAAAGAAATAATAATAACTTCGAACAGAAAAGATACGAACATTATAAAAATAATCGTCCGAATCATAACAACTATCAAAATTATAAAAAACCGTTTAATCAAAATTACAACCGGGAATATCGCGACTGGCGACAACCTATTGAAAACTCGCGTTATCACGAAAGCCGAAATTATCATCAGCCTCAAAATTCGTTCAAGCCAGAAGAGAATCCTTCTAGGCAATATTCGCGACAATCTTGGCATGACAAAAATAAATGGCGGGAGAATGATAAAAGACATAATCCGTTCCCTTCAAAACCGTTTAATCCGAACTCACAAAATACTGTTTCTATGCGAACCGTGCGTAGCAACGAGGTGCATCATTTAGAAGATGAAAATTATGAGTTAAAATCGAGAATCGCGGAACTAGAAGAAAAATTTGAACATTTTTTAGAGCTAGGAAGGCCGGAACCGGATCCGCCGAATACTACCTAAACGTTTGTGATGATCTAGTTGAATTTACGGACCTAACGGGAAATAAATGGATGGTTGATACAGGATCGCAAATTAGTTATATAAATCCAAATTCCGTACCGAAAGACGCGAAAATACTACCGGAAAAATTTATTGTTAAAACACCTAACGGAAGCAAGGCGGGAGACGGAGCGATCTTCATAGATCTCGCGCCTAGGTTAGGATTACAAAAAGAACTATTAATTAAATGTAAAATTTTTGATTTTAATAAAAAATATGATTTGTTACTCGGGATCGGCACTATTTGAACCATCGGGATGAAAATGAACTTTGAAAATAGTGATGAAATGTTAATTGAAAATGTTCGTATCAAAAACGGTAAAATAACTAAAATAAATGAAACAAATAATAATAGTAATAATGATAAAATGTTAATAAGTGATAAAAAAATAAGAGTGGACAATAATAATGGTTATAACGTCGGACTAAAGAATAATAAAACATTAATGAATTATAAAGAAATGAAAATGGAAACTAATAATAAAAGAATAATAAATGATAGAAAAATGGAAATGGAAAATAATAATGAAAGGTTAATAAATAATAATGGATTAAAAAATGAAAATAATAATGGAATAAAAAATGAAAATAATAATGGAATAAAAAATGGAAATAATGATGTAATAAGAAATGGAAATAATAAAGGAGTGATAATGGAAAATAATAATGAAAGGTTAATAAATAATAATGGATTAAAAAATGAAAATAATAATGGAATAAAAAACGAAAATAATAATGGAATAAAAAATGGAAATAATGACATAATAAGAAATGGAAACAATAAAGGAATAATAATGGAAAATAATAGTGAAAGGTTAATAAATAATAATGAATTAAAAAATGAAAATAATAATAATAATGAAACCAATGATGAAAGTTATGGATCAAAAAATAGTCACATTAATAATTCAAAAGAACTAAATATAATTAACGTAGAGGAACACTTAAGAATTTCGCACCTTAATCAAAACGATCAGCATACGGTTATTAAGTTGTTAAATAAATATCCAAGAGTAATCAAGAAAGAAAACGAAAAATTAAGAAAAACAAATTTATTAAAACACAGAATTCCACTCAAAACAGACCAACCAATATACACCAGAAATTACAGATACCCCCAACAATTTAAAAACGAAGTGAACTTGGAGATCCAAACTTTACTAGACAACGGCATAATTCGCGAAAGCAATTCTCCTTATAACAGCCCCATTTGGGTAGTACCAAAAAAATCATCTCCTTCGGAGAACGGTAAAAGAAAAATTCGTGTGGTAATCGACTATAGAAAACTCAACGCAGAAACAATACCGGACAAATTCCCTCTTCCTAATATTGAAGACTTATTAAATCAATTAAACGGCTCTAAATTCTTCTCAACAATCGATTTAGCTTCGGGATTTCACCAAATTGAGATGGACGAAGACTCCATACCAAAAACCGCCTTCTCAACGGATACAGGGCACTATGAATTCACCAGAATGCCCTTCGGTCTATGTAATGCACCCCCAACATTTCAACGAGCGATGAATTCATTATTAGCCAACACCTCCAACGTATTAGTGTATATTGATGACATAATTGTTTTTTCTAAAACTAAAGAAGAGCACTTTCGACATTTAGATAATCTCCTTTCAAAATTGCACAAACATGACTTATCAATACAATTATCTAAAACTGAATTTTTCCATTCAGAATTACCATTTTTAGGTCATATACTAACACCAGACGGAATCAAAACTGACCCCCGTAAACTTGAAGCTATTGAAAAATTTCCACTGCCGAAATCGGAAAAAGAAATCAAACAATTCCTTGGTTTGACCGGCTATTATAGAAAATTTATTAAAAATTATGCACAAATCGCGCAACCCTTAACAAGCTGTCTTAGAAAATCCGAGAATAATATAAATTCAGAATCCTACATAAACGCGTTTAACAACTTAAAATCTCTTCTTTTACATTCACCGATATTAGTTTACCCAGATTTCGCGAAGCCAATGATTCTTACAACTGATGCCAGCCAAATCGCCGTGGGCTCGGTACTCTCACAAATAATTGACGGAAAAGAACACCCTATAGCTTTTGCCTCCAAAACACTATCTAATACAGAATCGCGTTACTCCACTATCGAGAGAGAATTATTTGCCATAGTTTACGCCTGTAAACATTTCAAACCCTATTTGTACGGTCAACACTTTACCATTCACACGGATCATAAGCCCTTACAATGGATATTCTCCATGAAAAATAATAACACGCGGATAATGAAGTGGATATTTCTACTAAACGAATTTAGCTTCGATATTAAATACGTGCAAGGAAGGTCAAACCAAGTCGCGGATGCTTTAAGTAGAATAAAAATAGAAAATAATACAAAAACATATGAACTAAACGAGGTAGAAGACATCGATACAGAAATTGATAATTTAATTAATAGTGATGAACCTTTGTCTCTCCCTAACACATCGGAATATCAACAATTATTAAATGACATAGAAAACGCGTTACCGACAGCCCAGGAAAACGAAAATGTTAATGACGCTGAGAGTCTTGCTACTCAGCATTCGCAAGAAAGTAGCCATAACCAGATTCTTATAGTGACAGACAGACCTATTAATGTAGAAAAATATCAAATCTTTATAACTCGCGGAAATGAAGATATGCAGGTAGAAAGACCATTTAATAAATTTCGGTACAAAATTGAAACGGCCTACCCTTGGAAAAATGACTTAGAGGACAAATTACATGAAATAGTAAAGCCCAATGGAACATACGGTATTTATTGCGAACCCAACGTGGAGACGGTAAGAGACAATTATGAAGGAATATTTAATAAAATTTCTAATTTTATAGAAGAAAAATGTCCAACTGTTAGAATAAAAAGGTACAAAATGAAACTCATTGACATTCCAGACAAAGCCGAACAAATTAATCTAATCGAGAACTATCATGTCGGAAAATCGTGCCACCGTGGAATAATGGAAACTTACGAAAAATTAAAGCGTTATTATTATTTTCCTCGTATGAAAGACGAAATATCTAATTATATTAATAAATGTAGTACATGCGCGAAGACAAAATATGAAAGACGACCGATAAAACCAAATTTCCAAATTACACCAACTCCGGAATGACCGTTTGAATATTTAATGATCGACACGCTATATTATGAGAAAAAATTCATTATAACCATTATCGATACCTTTTCAAAACGTTTATACGCGGAAGTAAATAGAGCAAACAATGCTACTAATATTCATAACGTAATTACTAAATATTTGGCTTTATACCCACCACCGATACAAATTACTATGGATCAAGGTAGAGAGTACAAAAATGGTTTAATTCAAAATTTGTTAGAAAGCCTAGGCATAATTTGTCATTATACCGTTTCGAATAACTCTAATTCTTTAGGCATATTAAATAGAGCACATTCAACCTTGATAGAATTGTTGCGAATAATAAAAGAGGAAAATCCTAAAAACAGCCTGGAAACTAATGTTAATATCGCGATTAGAACTTTTAATGAAACGCTAAATAAAAATTTAAAATTAACGCCTAATGAAATAACTTTCGGAAAATTTGTCGATCCGGATCGCGACGAGAAATTAATTAAAGAAAACCTTGTACAAAAATATCATGAAAAATTAAATATCATTCATAAATTAGCTAATACCAAAATCTCGGAAAAAAGGAACAAAGAACCGAACGTCTAAATAAAAACCGCGAAGACCCACCGGAAATCACTGGCGAAGCATTTATAAAGAGACGCGTTAGGAATAAAAATGAAAATCTATACAAGCCCGTATTAAAGTTTCAGGATAAAGATAAAATAGTGCATGCACATTGCAAAAACGTTAGGAGACCCAGGAAAGCCCGTGAGAAAGTATATGTTCTGCTTTCAGATGACGAAGCCGCTGATTTGGGCAGTTCTGATAGCGACTCAGACAGTAGTAGCCTTTCAAATTACTGACGTGACTAAATCTGGAGGACTAGTGACTTTTAAACTCGCCGACTCATTCATCATTGAACAATACGACACAGTAATCCATTATCTGCATTTCTTCGACCTAATTGATAATATCCAGACCATTAAACAAGGCTTAATTCACTTCCCCGCTAAGGAATCAATTTATAATTTAACGATAAAACAAATTATTTATTTAGAAAATAAAATAGAAACATTAACCTCGCATAAAATAAATAAACGTGGAATAATTAACGGCCTCGGTACAGCAATTAAATGGATAACCGGAAACCTCGACGCATCCGATAAAGAAAGATTCGATTCGCTTATTGAAAACCTCCAACAAAATGAAAACCACCTTCAAAATAATTTAATCCAAGAACTTACAATAAATAAGAAAATGATTTCCAAGTTCAATGAAGACATTCAGATCATAAACAAAAACAATAAACAATTAGGTGAGGTCATTACACAGACTGACAAGAACAAATACAAGATACATCTAGAAGAACTTTACTCCATTATAAATTATATTACAATCAGAATTCTGGACATAGAAAATTCTTTAGAAATGTGTAGGCTCGGCATACCACATGCGGATATCATTAAACACACCGATCTGAAACAAAATTACATCAGTAAGGACTTAGAAACATTATGGTTAACTAGCAAAATCCACTGTGCCATTAGAAATGGTACTATTCATTATATTCTATCAATTCCAAAACAAAGTAAAAAACTATCAACTTTATATTTATTATCTGTACCTTCTATCCACGAAAATAACCTTGTAACTACAATTGTACCAAATAATTTTATTTTATTTTCGCATAATGAAACATATAATGCAAATTGTTCTTTTATCAAAAGAAATTACTATTGTACAAATGTAAATATTAATACTAACCCTTGTATTAATCATATTATTAGAAATAATATTAGCTTTTGTAAAACTATTACCCTTACTAACCCAACTCCTTTTATTAAATATATAGAAGATATTGATACTTATATACTATATGATCAACATGTATTGTACCCTCAACCTAACACTTCCTTACCTATTCCTATTCCCAAAACTTGTGTATTAAAATTAGGATATAATGATTCTTTTGTAAATATTACTAAAAATAAGGATATTAGTATACTACCTATGTCATATTCCTTTGAAATTTATAAATATAGTCACTTTAATATATCTTTTCATAATTTAGATCATGTAGAAATCTCTAGCATAGAATTAGAAGGTTTATCTTGGGACCATCACTTTGATATATCTGTAATGTTACTATTTGTTGTATCTATCATAGTATTTTATCTGTTTTTCTATCACATATACCTCAAGTATTCAAAATTTAAGAGACTCTTTAGATCAAAAAATCAAGTGCCGTTACCAGGCGACGTTCCATAACAACCACCCTTCAACCCTTGGGCACACTCATCCAACATTTCGCTAGGAAGCTTCAATCTTCGGCAGGGAGGAGTTATACACCAGACGCCCCAGTAGAAACCACAAGCTCAGCATAAATACCCCACCACTACTTATCTAGTATATATAGGCCAGTGCAGGACAGCGAAGACACAGAGTCCGGTATGCAATAGTATAGTTCCGTTACAAGTGTACGCGTCATTAGTCTATTAGATATGTTATAACCATTGTACTGATTGTTATACCAATAAAGTTATTTTTTTAAGAAGTTTCACGGTCCGGAGTTTATAATTGACGAAACCCCAATTCCTTAACTTACGAGCTAATTTAGAAATAAATTTCGGAAAAAAAGTTAGCTGTGAAAATTGTTTAGCTTTTTTTATTTTAAAATCATAGTTTTTAAGTGAGAACAGCTGATGCGCTCGATGATAACAGTCATACGTTACTTCGTCTCTCAGATTTTTGCTCTTTTCAGTAGGAATTCGCTTGAGTTCAGTCTGGAAAACATCACTAGACTTCAAGAAAACCACAGCAGTGAATATTGGAGAAATATCGGTAAGCAAAGTTATAATTTATTTTGTAGAATCGCGAAAAGTGAAAGGAGGGTCACTGATCAGCTGATTGCCGCTAGCTCGGCAAGCTCGGGCTTGCTTTTCTTTAGCTTATCTTTCTTTTATTATCTTTCTTTCTCATTCTCATCTCATTATTTTATTTATTTTTTTTTTTTTTTTTTTTTTTTTTTTTTTTTTTTTTTTTTTTTTTTGATCAATGAGATATTTTCATCAAGTTATGTCCTCAAAAGCTACAAGTAAAAGATCTAGATCTGCAGGTTCAAACTCGTCTCCTACAAAACAGAGACCTCGCCGTGAAAATAATAAAAAAATGATTCCACCAGCGACCGCTTCAGCTACTTCTTTAGGATCTGAACCACAGCCTAGCACATCATCACAAGGATTATCTGATGAATCGCCGTTTTTTACACCGAATCCATTTCAGATCCTCCAAAATGAAAAAGAAACCATGGAATCTTCTCCTATACCCAGGGAACCACTACCTCCACCAATATTTGTTAAAAATATTAAAAATTTTCAACTGATGTGTGCGCATTTAAACAAAGTAACTGATCCTAATAGTTATTCTTGTATAAGCAGAACCATGATACTAAAATATCCCCGACTACCGCCGAAAGCTACAGAAAAATAGTGAAATATCTGACTGAGACCAAAGCTGATTTTCATACCTATCAGTTGCGCCAGGAGAGAGCTTTAAGGGTTGTAATTAGAAACCTACACCCTTCGACACCAGTTACAGCTATCAAAGAAGAACTGACGGAGATAGGCTATAAAGTGCGGCAAGTGACCAATGTCCTAAAAGATAAAATTCCACTGCCTCTATTCTTCGTGGATTTGGAACCATCAGCAGGAGTTGAAAAAAATTACGACCTCAATAGGTTGTACTATACTAGTGTAAGAGTTGAGAAACCTTACACTAAGAAAGAAATAGTTCAGTGCCATAATTGTCAGGCATATGGTCATACGAGAACTTACTGCCACCACACACCACGCTGTGTGAAATGCGGTGAGCAACATAAATCAGAAGAATGTACACGATTAAGATCAACACCCGCTGTATGTGCTCTGTGCCTCGAGAACCATCCGGCTAACTACAAAGGATGTCAAATCTACAAGAACCTCAAAAGCAGATACCAAAAACCTCAGAATCTGGATGAAACAGCTGAACCAATCAGAAGCAGAAGACAACCTTCGAAAACAATTGATTCCAATGTAACATTTGCCCATCTACTTGGAGGTGGGAACCAGAACAAAGAGGCCCTGCCGGAACAACGCATACATCCTGAACCCCTTCCACAAGCACCTATTTCTCAAAATTTACCCAACCCTCAAAAACCTCATCCGCATCAAATTTCACATATTCCTCCTCCATCAAATGTCACAGACCTTACAAGTTTGATGACATCCTTCATCACTGAAATCAAATCCCTTGTCATGCCGCTAATATCACTACTTACTAATCTCGTATCAAATTTAATCCCTTCCTTAAAAAATCCTTAAATGACTACACCTAACCCCTTGTCCATTCTCCTTTGGAATGCGAATGGTGTTAGAAATCACACTGACGAACTTACAGCTTTATTGCAAGACAAAAACGTTGATGTAGCACTTATCACTGAAACTAGACTAACCACTAAAAAACAGTTCTTTAAAATACCTCAATACGTAACATACCGTACAGACCACCCAGACGGAAAAGCCCATGCCGGTACTGCTGTCATTGTGCACCAGTCCCTCTCCCACCATATACTCCCAGTTCCCTCCTATGATTTCCTACAATGCACCGCCATAGTAATCAAGACTTTTTCTTTTCCGATCACCCTCGCATCAGCGTACTGCCCTCCTAAACATTCCATCTCCAACATTCTATTCGAATCCTTCCTCAATTTTTTAGGAAACCACTTCATTCTGGGTGCAGACATGAATGCTAAGAACCAACAATGGGGTTGCAGATCCACGAATAGTCGTGGGCGGAATTTACAGTCTGCACTCAGCTCTAGACGTTTCAACCTCCTGCCTCCTGACTCCCCTACCTACTGGCCAACTGATCCTAACCGTAATCCTGACATCCTTGACTTCTTTATTCACAGCGGATTAGGCTCCCTAAACATGTCGGTGACTCGCCTTGATGAACTGTCCTCTGACCATAGTCCATTGCTCCTTAAAGTATCCCTAATTCCTATTCCTAAACCCACCCCACCGTCATTTATCAGAGGACCATTAAACTGGGACCTTTTTCGCCAAATCCTGACCAGTGATATTGACCTCAAAGTGAAACTCAAAACTCCAGATGACCTTGACGATGCCGTAAACTCCTTCACCATCGCTATTCAACAAGCTGTTTGGACTGCCTCCTCTCCCAAGCATTCCCAGATAAGTCATAACCAAAATCATTTACCACAACACCTCATAGACCTCATCCGCACCAAACGCCGATCCAGATCCTTATGGCAACGCACCCGTCACCCCACAGATCGCCGCTCCTATAACTTTTATTGTAGACAATTAAAGAGGGAGCTTGCAACCTTCCGTTCCCAATCCTTTAGTTCCTTCCTTTCTTCTCTTTCGGCTTGTGACAATTCCCTGTGGAATGTCACCAAGAAAATTCTAAAATCCCACCATATTTCCCATCCCCTCCGTCGTAGTAATGGTTCCTGGGCTGCGTCTGATGAAGACAAAGCCGAGGAACTTGCCAAATACGTTTCCCAAGTCTTCACACCTCATCCAGAATCCAATCCAAACCACACTGCAGTGGTGGAACAGTTCCTTCAGTCTCCAATCCCGCTTTCATTACCTCCTAAAGCAGTTAATCCCTCTGAGGTCAAATATCTTCTCCGAAAACTTGCACTCCGTAAATCTCCTGGATACGATCTCCTCACTCCTCAGATTCTCAGACAGCTTCCATCTAAAGCCGTTATATTTCTTACATATATTTACAACTCCATTCTACGCACTACTCATTTTCCTCTCTTATGGAAACATTCCACAATAATTCTCTTCCTAAAACCAGGTAAACCTCCTAACACTACGACATCATATAGACCTATAAGCCTACTCCCAATCCTTTCAAAAATCTTTGAAAAAATCCTCCTCAAACGAATATTACCTTTATTAGAATCCCACACATTCCTTCCCATCAGTTTGGATTCCGTTCCCAACATTCAACCGTTCAGCAAGGGCTCCGAGTCGTTGACCATATTTCCTCTGCCCTTGAGAACAAGGAGTACTGCTCGGGTGCATTTCTGGACATAACGCAAGCATTTGACCGGGTGTGGCACCCGGGATTGCTCTTTAAGCTCAAAAACCATTTACCCCAATCCTTATACCTAGTCCTCCGATCCTATCTATCAAACCGCTCCTTCCGAGTTCGTTGTGGTGCAGAATATTCCAATTTTTATCCAGTCGAATCCGGTGTTCCTCAGGGCAGTGTCCTTGGTCCTATCCTCTACAATATATACACAGCTGATATTCCTCTTTGCCCTAATACCTTCCTAGCAACGTACGCTGATGACACAGCTATCCTATCCTCTCACTTAGATCCCGAAATTGCATCTGCAGGCCTCCAAACGCACCTTTCTCAAATTGAAGACTGGTGTAACAACTGGAGAATCAAAGTCAATGAATCCAAATGCAGACATGTCACCTTTACCCTTCGAAGACAATCCTGCTGTCCAGTTCTCTTTAACTCCGTTCCGCATCCTTTCTCCGACACAGTCCGGTATCTTGGCTTCCTTCTGGACAAAAGACTAACTTGGAACCCGCACACTAGACTTAAACGACAAGAACTTAATCGACGATTCGGACAATTATACAGACTACTGAACGAAATTCTAAATTATCTATCGAGAACAAACTGCTAATATACAAGACAGTACTAAAACCTATCTGGACCTACGGACTTGAACTGTGGGGGACAGCCAAATTTTCTAACATCAAACGCATTCAATCCTTCCAATCAAAAGTCCTCCGAACAATAGTTAATGCTCCTTATTATGTATCCAACCATACCTTACACCGCGACCTAAATATTCTATTTATTTTAGACCTTATACCAATAAAATTCTCTAAATTCCATCAGAACCTTATCCATCACCCTAATCCCCTGGCTCAATCCTTATCAGCTCCATACATCCTTACCATCCTCCTAGAAGGTTGAAACGGCAGTGGCCTCGAGACCTCTTGTAAAATGTATATTGGAGTTCTAGCATTGGCTAGATTCTCCACTCACGTGCTGTATGCTTGTGAATTGTATATAGGTATGAGTGACTTTTGTATATATTTTTATTGATTTTGTTTTGTATTTATTTATATTGTATTATTATTATATAAATTTATTGTTTTGTATATATCGTGTGAATGCAGTATGAATGTTGTACTTTATCCCTATTAAAAATGTCCTAAATTGGACAGATTGTAATATTTTCAATAAAGAATTGTATCTAAAAAAAAAAAAAAAAAAAAAAAAGTTTTTAAGTACTAGTAATATTTTTTTTTGTAAGTACTACTAATAATTTTTTTCAGCTTTTTGTATTTTAAAATCATAGTTTTTAAGCACTACTAATAGATAGTTGGCTCAAAATCACCAAGGTAGGAAATTCCGACTTCAGTTTTATGATAAAAATACTTAGCAGTGAATAAATTAATAATCAGCTTAAATAATAATTAAACAATATCTACCTTGACAGAGCATAGAATTGAGTACTACTCTTGCAATTTCATTTTTTAATTAAAAAGTCACTAAAAACAATCATTCCGAGAACGTTTTTGTGAGGTTTAATATAAAACTAGAATATAACTTGAGTATTTCTTTATGACACAGTTTAATAGCGAAAGTATGCACTTATTATTAAGAAATTAAATATCACTAAAAAAATTGGAAATATAAACGTTAAAAAAAAAAGACTACAAATGGAGCTATTTGACTATTTTCTTGCCTAAAATTTGTATAAATAAATAAGCTGAAGATATAAGAAGTCCGTCTTTGTTTTATGTTACCAGGGACGTTTTCGAAAATATAAAATAATTATTGGTTATCTGTGATTTTAGTGACGTTTCTCGAAATGATGAGGTGTTCGCGAATTGATACAAGTGTTCTCTGAATGACGATATAGATACAATTTAGGTTTATAAAATCATAAGTGAAATGTCTAGATGTTGGATGATTTGAAAATTAATTTATTCATCAGGCGTAATGCTTAATCATAACAACTTGTTATTTAAATCTCATTTAATAATGTACGAAGCCAAACAAAAATGTTTAACAATTATATTGAATTTTTATCTTGATGTTAGTCAATACTTAGATAAACATTTCTTGCGCACTTCAGGAGGTACATCAACATTTTTTATCATTGCATCAACTTTGCTGATTGTAGATGTTGGTACTTGAGCTATCTCATGTTCTCTTATTTCTTTTCTTCTTGATATTTTCTTTGAAGGTTCATATTTACGTTTAATTTTATCATTATTTTCTCTTCTAGTTTGATTTTATGGTATGCTTTAGCTGTATCCTTTCGCACAATTTTTCTTCACCCCGTTTCATATTTTTCAGCCTCATTGCTAAAATAAATGAATCATTTCTTAAAAGCCACGTTAGCACAATATACACTAAATTCATTAACAGATATTTATTACAGATACAACTTGGGCAATTAAATAGTTGTTTCAAGAAACATAACGGTTAAGATAACATAAAACGTTCGGAAGGACTTGTTACAAAAGCGCTTTTTTTTAGACGGCAGCTATCTTTTACGCCATGTTTGGCTTGGTTAATGGAAAGTAATTGTCATTAATATTCAATATATACACTATATTTTTTTTTTCAATTTTTCGAGTTTATATACGCGTTCCCGGTATGATGACCAATCTATGTACGCTTTGTAAATAATAACTCATAATGAACCATTTATTTTAAATTATTTTGGTAAAGAAATCTCTCTACAACCACATCGTTTACATCTTCCACTACACTGTACTTAGATATCTTCAGGCCATATTTAAAGACACATTTTTTTCGGGCAATCAAAACTCCGTTCACAGAAATTGTGGAACATTGTTTTTTTATTTATTTCACTTTTGTTTCTTTTCTTCTTTAATGATACACATATTTTTTTGATGATAGATAATATTGAAAGACGATGAGTAAAAAGGACCATTAAAATATATTTAATTTTATGTATATTTTCGGTGTTGGTTTCTAAATATTGCAACTTACGGTGCGTTGTCGAAATGATTTTTTCTAGTTCTTTCTTAAAATAATCATGCATATGTGTTACTTGTGAAGTAAAATATGTTAGGTATAGTTAGTATGAATCTTATTAAGTACAATAGTTAGAAATAATGATTTGTATATGAAAAAACGGAACTTTGGCATTCATTTGCCATCATGGTAATTTTGATCCAGATCCTTCACATGATTTTATCTTTTGTTATACTCATGCAGCTATTTACTTATTGAAATGTATGAAATATAAGCTTCCGCGATTACTCAAAATTACTCAGTTGCATATATTTTAATAATAATTATAATATATAGACGAAAATATATTAATGTGTTAAAAGAAATAATGTATACTATTAAATTGATACTCAAGTTACCTGTAGTTGGAGATGAAGGTAGGTTGTGATTGGTCCCATGCTTCTGAGTCGCTAGTTTCAGACTGATAGAACATGAACCCTGGACCTTCACTATAAAACAAAAAATATTTGTAATTTATGAAATCTTATTGTCTTCTTTTTTATTTCCTATATTTAAACACACACACACATTCCTATGGATATATGGTTAACATTTTATCCTCTACTTTGTATGTTTTATCAATGGATGACCACTTTACCTAAGGTCAACAGGAACAAAACTGATCATAAAAACTAGTCATTCTATATATAATAAAATTAATTAACTTATAGAAAGTAGATGGTTGAGATTGTTAAAGCATGCGTGGACGAAACTATATAACAGTATGAGATTTCTGCAGTTGTCTATACATCATTTCAAATTAGTGCGACCGATTAACAGATAATAATACTGGAAGAAAATATATATTAGTCAGCTAGTTCTTCAGGGATCACCCTTTACATGAAAAGTTAACCTCCTATTGTGGTTTTTTGTAAAATTTATTAATATGTCATTAGAATGTAAACATAACGTACTAAGCAACTTAACTAAATAATTGTTTAAAACGTGTGTATGAAAATAGTTAACAATTGATTGAAATTCAATCCGTAATATTCACATTAACAAAGAAAACAACATTTCTAATCGTCATCTTTCCTTTTACCAATCCCAATAAAACAACTTTTCTGCTACTTAATTATTGTAGCCAACATTTAATTTTAATGTATGAATATGCTTTGGTTATAATGATGGACTCTCGTGTTTATTAACGGAGCAAAGTCGTATTAGACAGGGGTCACATGTGGCTAGCATAAGCTCCTATGCCCAATGTTGCGGGTTCAAACCTGACAGACGATCCTATAATTTTTTTATAGGAGTCAAAAATCCATAGCTATATTATTCTCCACAAGGAACATATAAAGGTGGTACGATGTCAGGTACTCGTTATAAGACACCCATCCTAATTTAATATGGATAAGCAAAATTAAAGACTCCAACTGTAGTATCGTCCGATCAGCACAAAGCGGCGTTAAACGAATAAACAAAAAAGTCGTTATGGTCGGATTCAATTGGCTTATTCTGGTTATAATTCAGTCAGCATTCATGTCAGCTATTCGTTCGTTCAAGACGTTTGATGAATAGAGTTTCTTTTATTTTTATTTATGAGGTCATAAAACAATAATTTTATAGTTATATTGAATAGTATTGTATAAATGAATTAAAACATATTTTTTATTCTGGGACATTCCGTCCCTTTAGAATAATATACAGTGAACAGAGGAAGTCCAATTTGTCTGGCTTCATTTGATACATAATTATTTAGTAAAATAGTAGATTTTTAAACTTAATAGAACTAAAAGATATAAAATAAAAACAGTAAATAATCGCGTGTTATCAAATTCAATATTTATCACGTATGTGCGGAAGATACCGATAAGACGAAATATATGAGTAGCAGAAATGGTGGCGATCTTGGTGATGTTGATGTATCAGGATATACTTTTGAACACGTAGAGAAATTCAAGTATTTAGGTTCAATGATAACAAGAAAAAATGAAATCCAGGAAGAAATAAAGTCCCGACTAAAGGTGGGAAATGCGTGTTATTCAGTTGCTAAGTTACTGAGCTCGCGGCTTCTATCTAAAAACTTTTTTTATTTTTTTTTTTGGTCATTTATTTTTACATCCACACCTGTCGCTCAGCCCGTGACAATAAGCGGATTTGATAACAATTGGTATAAAGGGCATGTCAGGCATGAGGGAGGTCGATACCCATTGGCATCTACTCCTAACTTGAATTTTAAAAGAGTTTACTTAAGGAGATCTCTTAGCCAGCTTCTTTTCAGCCTTCTTTGAATATTCCCTGGCATGTCTGTCGTGGCCATGTTTTGTATGAGTTTGTTAGTATGTCCGTGAAGTTTGTCAAAAAATTGTATGTAGGAAGTCCGAATGTGATCTTGTACCATTGGTATGTGTAAGTCTGTATGTAAAGTTTTGTTACTGACATACCAGGGTGATCGAGTAATAAGTCTTAAAGATCTAAAAACTTAAGGTTAGAATTTATAAAACTATTATTCTTCCGACAGTTTTTTACGAATGTTAAACGTGGCCGCTTACTTTGAAGGATGAACAACGGCTCAAGGTTTACGAAAATAAGGTACTGCGTAAAATAATTGATCCGAAGAGAGATGAGGCCACTGGGGAGTTAAGAAGATTACACAACGCGGAATTGCGGAGCTTGTATTCTGTGAATATAATTGAGTTGATAGCATCGCGGAGACTCAAATGGGCGAGTAAAGTTGATGGGCTTAGTGAGGACGGGTTCCGAGAAAGTTGGTATACGCTGATCTGACTGGTAGGCGTCCGAAAGGTAGGCCAAAGCGTCGATGGGAGAATTGCGTTAAGGCTGATCTCGGAGGCTTGGGCTTGAACGATGAACATTGGACGAGTCTGTGTAGGTGGAATATGGTCGCATCGGCATCGAACCTTCGGGTTCGGTAAGCCTATTATTATTATGTACGGAAGATTGATTGTTGAGGAGGTGGAAAAATAATTGGTGTTTGAAAGTGGTTAGGGAGACACTGTTCGGAGGGAGATGGGTAAAGAGTTCCAAAGTACGGTAGCAGGGATGATTTTTAAAGGATGCTGGCCCATGAGAGGGTAGGTATACATCAGGTTGAGGTCTTGTATTTAGGGTGTGCAAGGAAGAGCGCGGAGTAAAATGACCAAAGATATATCATCATAAGATGTTTCAAAGATAAGTTTTCTGGCTCGCAAGAATTGTAATAGAAAGATGCCTAGAAGGTATTTACTTCAAGATTCGGGATAGAGCCACCTTTGTCCAGAATACCAGTGAGGCGTGTGACTGTCTGGGGAGGCCGTACATAAATCTTTTTACTCTCATCTCCATTTCGCAACTGAGACCCCCATATACTAGGCATCCATAGTCAAAATAGGGGAGGATGAGTGAAGACACTAAGAGACGACGGATAATTCTAGGAAAAGAGTCACGGAAACGTAGGAGCTGTTTGAGAATAGAGATGGATTTGCTGGTAATTTGGGAAATATTGTTACTCCATGTTAAGTTTTGATCAAACATAACTCCTAGATTTTTGTATTAGGTCGTAATTACATTGGTCGTTTAAGGGACATACTCAAACCCCCACCATCACCACTAATGCGGTCAACCGGGAAGAATTACGATCGATTTTAGATTAAGATTGTTATTATGTATATTTAATAATTCAAACTAACATCTTGAACATGATATACCTCTGTTATCACATAACTGTAAAATGGCATATACTAAATAGAATTTGTCCATAGTGTGTAGATTCTGAATACGTTTCTTAGTTATCATGGATACCTGTTTAAAATACTTTTAAAACATTGTGAAAGTCGGATATGACATTTTTGTTCTCAAATATGACCAAATTTTTATAAGATATTTAATTAATTTTTAAATAATTATATTGATTGACAACTGAATAGACAGAAATAAAACTTTAGATATTTAGACATAATAAAAATAAAATCGTCTCATTAAAATATGTAAATAAAGGTTAAAAAAAAAGACAGGGAAGAATAAGGGACCAATATACTTACAAGTAAAAAGGGTATCTTTGGAAATATCAATAAGTATTGAAGTGATAATTTTTTTTTTTTTTTATGATAGCAGCATATATTTACAATATACAATGTTGTATATTATATATATATATATATATATATATATATATATATATAATATACAATGTTGTATATTATATATATATATGTGTACACTGACTCATTAAAGTTCCCATGCACCCAAATATAATTGGATAAATATAAATAAAGGGAAAAAAAAAATTTGCTACTTTTGACTTTATATCTAGCCCAAAAATATTAAATATGAATTCACTAGAGAATATGACTCTTTCTCAGAAATCGATGTGTTTATTTACGAACTTCCTCGCAAATTGTAGCCGCTTTTTCCGGTTAATCTTACTAATGAAGGGCTTTCTTCTCGCGACTCGACCACTGAATCCTTCACTTCTTAGAATATTTCCAACTGGTTCTGGATGGACTTGAATCCCATAGTTCCCTGTTTGTTCTGGTGGCCATTGAGGTGTCGGTAGTGTTCGATACGTTAGGATGAGAATGGACTTCAGCAAGGATGGCTCGTCTGTGGTGATTCTCCAGTTTCCTAGGTCTTCCAGCACGTGGTCTATCCTCCAGAGATTTTAACCCTAAGTACTTACTGTACAGTAGCATGTGACTCATTGAATATTAAAATGTTTTGCGTCGTTTTGCTGCTACCATATTCATAAAAACACGTTTTGGCCTATCACGCAGCAACATATTGAGCAAAAAGTGACATTAGAGGCCAAGATCGTGCAAAACAAAATAAACAAGAAAAATGTGCAATTAATGTTTCTTGTCAATATAAATACATTTCGATGCATCTTAGCTTCATTACCACTAGAAAAAGTCCATTTTTTAAAAATAAGTTATTTTAGGTCTTTTAAAAACTTCTAAGGTGATATCTGAGTTGCAACTGATACAAGATCTTTCCGTTGTTTACAAATAAAGAAAAAAGTGACCTCCGATAAAAGCTGTCCCTGAATGTTGGTCGCGAATAACACACAGCAATAACATGACAGAACTAACATGTGTAGACCTTTTGAGTGACTTTTTTTTTGTTTTCTTGCTATGAAATAGAGTATTTTCAAAGTATATTTGAATGGGCTTTGATAGACCCACCTAAATTCTTATGGACTCCATAAATATATACGATATGAGCTTTCAATCTGGAAAATTAACATATTTTGTATAGTATGTCAGAAAATTGTAATCAACCATTTCTTCCCAACCATTTAAATTTTAAACTTTTAATTTAATATAAATTTAAATTACCTTCTTTATTATTAATAGTTACTTTACAAGTTATTACAACGAATTTTTTTATTTATTTTTTATAACTTTATTTATATATCCACACCTGTTTACACATACATATAAAAATGAGTGGATTGTCTGTCAGAATTACAACGAATCATTTTATATTTACGCAAGATTATTAAAAGGTTACCTCTACTTTATATCACGGTAACCTTGTAAATGTTTCATAGTTCAAAGAAACAAAAGTGGACATGTCAGATTCGTAGGTTAGAATTTTTCTACTGTAGATGATGAGTTCATAGTTAACCAAGCTATATTTTCAAAATTTCTAAGTCATTAAGGTTGTAGTATTCGAGAAGGTAGAGATATTTCTAGAAATGCTTAATCAGAAAATATTTCTTGTATAACCTACTGAAAAACGCGACCACAAACCACAGTTTAGAAGACATGAAATTTTGTTTATTGTTGTTTTATTTAACGCTACTTTTTGGTACTAGGCAAATCCGATGATCGAATGAGCGAGACTCCTTAATTTAATCTACCAGGTTTAAGTAGGATCAGGATCTTGAAATAGTACCTGACATTGCACAGGCTCGGAAACACCATTTTACATCCCCTCTTAAGGTCGGCATAACTCTTAAACAATCCTATTTGAATCTGCCAGGTTTGAACCGGCAACCTTGGCCGTAGAAAGCTGTTATGCTTGTCAGTACACCACTGAAAGCCGAACAGAAAATTTTGTTTTAGGCCTTTCTGAAATTTTACATCGTTATAAAACCCCACGTCTAACATTTATAAATAGGGATGGTGGAGCAAGTGATTCCATAAAAATCAACATATTTTGTTTTTAATACACATATTATCGTATTATTACAAATTATTTTTGAGCAACTAGTGATAAGACATCAAAGAGGTTATAATATATTTTATGAAAGGAGAAATAAAAATAAAGATCGATTAATTATTTTGTGCTTTGATTCACTCAGGATCAGAGTATCTTTTGGCCAGTGGTTCTTTTTGAGCAAAGTGCGTTGAACTGATCCAAAGGCAGAAGTATATCATTATAGTTTTATAACGATATACCGATTTATATAAGCATTAGTGACACAGTGCCTATTTAAAAAATGAAACCTTTCATCGGTTTATCTTGGGAGGCTAAGGTTATAAACCATGATGCTGAAGCGGAAACTGTGCTTTTAGACTTCCTTGGCAATGGCTACGCCCGTAAGTACAGCGCAACTTTAATAGCATGTGTTTATCCTTATTATAATCATGGTCATTTTATTATTGAGTTTTCGAATACTAGAGATAAGATTCACGATTATATTTTATATAAATTATACATTTATTATTCTACTGAAGCTTTAGGAATCAAATTAAAAGCTGTCATAAAAAATAGAGTAGTTTAAACGATTTACTATGTGGATTTTTGCATTAAGACATGGGGCAATAATTATATAAAAATATTAATGTGAAGCACATCCTATGAATATGAAGGTCGTTGAGCTGTTTGTAATCTAAGCTAACACTTTTCAACCATATACACTAACCTTATCTGCATTCCTTAGAAATATGGAATTAAATAGTATTATTTATTTTAGTATTGTGAATTTTTTAACTGTTTCATTCTTAAATTGAAGAAGTATTGGATGAGTTTAAATTTGGTTAAGTCCTTATCTTCAAAACTGATAAAAACAAGTCTACGTGCTTTACATGGTGACTAAAACATTACTTTAACGTATATATTGCCTACCTTGATAATAGACGCAAACTTATAGAACATTGGTAATTCTGGGTTACTATTTTATGCGATTAGACATTATGAGGAAACATAAGTGATTCCTAAGGATGGTGGGCTTTTATGACTTAATGCTGTTGGATAAGATAGTAGCAACTTAATTATGTAACTCATATCGATGTGTGTGACATTGGACATTGTCATCATATCAACATTCTTATCATACAACAATCTGTTTTTACTTAAATTTAATTAATCATTTTAACCGTCTTGCATACCAACCACTAACAGCTCAAACTTTAGTCTACTTTATTTTCTTAGATACATTTTAGTTAAGTTGATTATTATTTTATTAAATCCTTCGTTGTGATTGATCCTGTAATAATAGTGATTGCTTTATTTATAATAATTAATATTACCTAAACGTTCATAACTAAATATGTACTACTACAACTTTACTACTTCAATTAATAATATTAAACATACGCACACTATTTTCCTAAAATGAACATGCTATGAAGAGATTTTAATTCTTAAAAGGGAATAAAAATGTTATCACTGATATTTAAAAATGAATTTCATGTCACATATATTACATATGTTTTTTTTTTTAAGTGGCTTTTTGGTTCATAATGCATAATTCACACATATGCACGTAGTCGGTGATACGTTTGTTCCAACCGGAGTTATGACCAGCGTCAAACTGTCAAGCGTACAAGTGCGCATGCGCGCTACTGATGTTTATTGGTCAAAACTGTACTGCTCTCGTTCCAATTAGTCCCAGACGGTCAGAGACTCGTGTTGGAACAAACTTAACAAATGAACTGGACAGGTAAGTGTATCTATTAATATTATATTTGCCTATTACGTAGCACCATTTATCAAACATATGTTTGATTGTGTTGATTAAATTAACTTTTTAAAGTAATGATTAAGAACTGAACTCATACAACATTTTAAGAATGTTGATGAAAATATGTGAACCTGAATTATTAATTATCGTTGGAGAATAAACAAATACCGTAATCTTGGATAACCTATCATTAATATTACCTATACATGTTTTAAATATATGAATATACTTAAAATGATCATACAAATTGTAACAAAAAAATCTGGTGCGCACAACACCCGACTTTCACATACACCCGTCGTTGAAATCAATTTAAGAATTTTTTAATACATTTAGAGATAAAAATAAATTGTTAAAGAATTGATTAAATTAAATTTCAATAGAAACATGTGTTTTATTAAATGATGTATTATATTTTTATCTGCAAAAATCAGTCAGTTTTATTGACTTTTCATCACCCTCTATACGATTTCGTGTATTAGATAATATTTTTTTCTAAAATCTTTAGCTGTCCAACGGTATATTATACATCTATATTACTATTCTTGTGCTATGCAATAGCAAAAACACAAAAATTATATTATAAAATATTTTGGCTTTTTTCTCCTTTATTTGTTTGTCAAATTCGCTCAACTTGCATATTTAGCCGTTATTCATCAATGCTAATAAGATTATGCGCCTATTATTTTTTAAATCTACAAAAAGTACTTTAGAGGAAGAAAATTTTAAATATCGGCATTTAAGCAATTAGACCATTTCAATCAGAATGAAACCTAAATGATATTAATAATGATGGAGTTTTGTTGACCGTTGAGAAATTAGATGAGGAAGATGGTTGGGGGTGCGGTCATAAATTAAAAACACACATTTAAAATAGGTGTTATTTTAATTATGTTCCTGTTTTTAGGCAAATAATTAAAATAACACTTATTTTAAATGTGTGTTTTTAATTTATGACCGCACCCCCAACCATCTTCCTCATCTAAATGATATTAAAGACCCTTAAATTTTACATCGATATAGCTAGTTTAATCAAAATCGTTAGAGCCGTTTTTCAGAAAAAGGTGCAAAATGCATTTTATAAAGTGACTCATCTAGGAAGTTGATTTTGATGAAAAAGTTTCTGTAACATCTCGGACGTATGTAGTTGTCTTAAATACAAAATTTCAGTTTCATAGGACTTTTCGTTTTTACGCTGGTGTTACCACACACACACACAGACCTTTATGTGGGACTTGGTCATTTGGACCCAGGAATTCGAAAATTTTCACGATCCCGATACTTTTCCTTACTAAATATTTTATATATCGGTTAGTGAAAGGAAAAATTAATTCTGACGTTAATTGTCTATGCTTTTTAACAACGAAAATCCCATCATTATTTTTACAAGAGAATTATTAGTTTGACAATTTCCTTTTAAACACAATTATTCAATGAAAGGACATGAATAAAGTAAAACCCTGAACGTCTTGTTTTTTCCATGGGATGTTAATGCACTTTCATATCAATCCTGGGAAGAGAAAATTATTTTATTATATATTAATTGATTTTATAAAATACTAGCCGTAGTCGGTTTTTTATATCAAATTTAATTTAGATCTAAATCTTCTGTACAAAATAACCTTTTAAATAATAACCTACAACTAATGAAACAGTGTCAAAGCGTCGATGAATCTTTTTCAAACGCAAATAAAATTTTACTTGAATAACTAAATAATGTACTTTTTCACATTCACTCTCTCTCTCTGGTCTTCCATTTTGTTTAAAATATAAAATGTTTTCACACTTTGAATGTCTTAAAATTGTACTGTCATCTTACGTAGTATGATGTGATAACGTGTCATTCGTAAGAGGCAATTTTTTTTTGTTTATCATTTTGTTTATGGCTATTAGCTCTGCATTATAATTATAAAATGAAGTAGACGGAATATTATATAATTCTTATTTTAAAATAATTGTATAAACTAAAAAAAAAAAAGAATACAATATAAAATCTTTCTCCTCGAACTTTCTTTTATACGAGTTTATATTGCCCCCTTTTATTAAGAAGTTTATCGCTGAGTGAGAAGTTGCATTCAACCAATAAAACTTCAAAATAAGTTTTTTTGCTGTTATTGTCAACTTTTAAGGAATCTTCTCAGTTCCTGTATTCAATATCTTTTCTGAGAATATTCCTTCTTCATACTATGAGACATATCCTTTACGAACTTTGAACTGGGTAGAAAAAA
Organism: Piezodorus guildinii; assembly: GCA_023052935.1. Classification (NCBI taxonomy): domain Eukaryota; kingdom Metazoa; phylum Arthropoda; class Insecta; order Hemiptera; family Pentatomidae; genus Piezodorus; species Piezodorus guildinii. The sequence continues at coordinate 40,772,384 of CM041292.1, read as the reverse complement.
AAGTTGGTTCCTGTTTCTTAAAAATGTATTAAAAAAAGTCTTAAAAAGTAAGACAGCAAATAAAGTCTTAAAAATTAAGTATAAAACCAAACAAACGAACAGTTTTCTACTGGGCATACAACTTCACCTGATTGATACAATGGAAAAAGGCAAAAACAATTTTTTTATAAGAGCGGACAGCCACGTAGATAGAGCAGAGTAGAAATAACGTACCTATCTCAAAAACGATGCAAATGATTACACTATGGTTTATTATTTCCAAATAACTATATTACGATGTGGCTGTTTAAATACATATTTGTTTATAGACAGTTAACTAAAATGAAAAGCAATAAATAATTCAAAGAAAGATGGTCTATAACCACTGCTAATTTTAAAATACTATGTCTCTGCTATTTCTTATCTGATTTCTATGATTCGTAATTCGTTTTGTAGGAAATTTAATTCTCTATACATTTTTTCGTATTTATTTGTTTATTAATTCGGACAAACATATTTTTTTATATTCATTATTCGGGTTCTACGTATCTTGAAACCTAAGCTCTCCAATTTTGAGATGGGGTAATTTTTTTATTTAATTTTTTTTTTGGTCGATTACAGAGGTGTATAATTGAAAATGATAAACCAAAAATGATCACTATAATTCTGATGTGATAGAGATTTGGGAAAATAAATTGTATAAAAATGGAATTTAAATTGATGATGAGAGTACATGATGAGAGTACATGCTGATATGTTACAACAACTTTTCAACAAATTTATCAGACCAGAAAGAAGAACCACTATCATAGTGGAACTATAAACCATGTATTTTGCACCATTTTACAATTTGCTCAAAAAAGCTTCAACGATTGTGATAAAATTCGCTATATTGATATAAAACATCATTGGCTTTAATATCATGCAGGTTTCCTTCTGATTGAAATAGTGAGGCAGGGCTTAAATGCCATATTTTCAAAGTTCTTTCCTCTAAAATACCTTTAATTTTGTTAATTATTAATAAATAACCATTTCTTAATGATGGGATTTACATAGGTAAATTAAATAAAACATAGGTAAATGTAAAATATAAAAAAAAAAAAACAATCGATTATCGACACTAGGATAAAAAAGCAGAAATATTTTTCAACGTTAAATTATTTATTTTTGAAATAAGAATAGTATTGTAATATAGAGGTATCAAAATCATTGAATAACGTAAAAGGTTGTAGACTGTAATGGAAAAGAGACTAAAAGTTTATTTCAAGTATTGATGGAAGTAAAAGTTGTGTGTTGGGCACAAAAGATTTTTATTCATGTCTTTTATACGTCGAGGAAAAACAACGGCCAATTGAGACGTTGATTTCCAAAAGGTACTATATCCATTCTAGGAAATTTTACAGGAAGCACGAAAATCTCTCATTACTATATTATTAAACTAGCTAATTTGGGTCTTTTTGTTTAAAATTTAGAATTATTTTTTTACTATAATAATAACATCATATTAAAGTTATGAAATGTTTTTTTTTTATAATGATTTGAAACGAAAATAAATGCGTAATTAGTACTTTTAGAAAATGGCCGCATTTCTAAATCGCGTTTTTTAAGGACTTGAGAATTCATTAGATAACATCGAATAGAATATTTAGATAAAATTAAATGATGAGAATACAAATATGTAAAAAAATCAATTTCGTAAAGAATGTCCTTTAGTACCTTTTGGAAATCAATGTCTCAATTGTTGTGATGTAGCACCTTAAATCGCCCTGAAGAAGGTCTAAACTTTAGACCGAAACGTTGACACAATTGATTACATTTCTACTTAATTAAAGTGATTTGAAGACTGCACCCCGAATTAACTTCTTCCCAATATCTACACACAGTCAACCATTCACATCATCCTTTAATATGATTTATGTTTAGTCGCCATATTACGATTTTTATTAACATTGCTTTGTTACTTTTAACGCTATCTTCTATTGAGGGATATATTCAATATAATATTATTTGAGTTATGAATTTACATAACCACAGTTATTTAAAAAAGTTTGTTGCAAGGATTAAAAGTTTTTTTCAATTAATATTTTGTTTTTGAAAGAAAAATATACTCAGGCTGAAAATATGAATGAAAAATAAAAAATATACATTTCATAAAGTTTTAGATGTATTTTTTATTAGGAGCTTCACTATTACAAGGAATCAATTAAATAATTTAAAAAACGGATTAGGACGAGGTGACGGAACTAGTACACTGCGTAATACGTATGATTTAGATATCACGAAGCTGATAAGGTTACTATTCGTATCCGTGATATTTCGTCATACGGCTGTTATTTTCAAGTTTAGTGATAATAAAAAGAAATGATCTGTCGTTTACCATTATCGACAATATTAAACATATTACAGTTTATACTAAAATGAATTGACAAAATTGGTATTTTCATATATGGGGCTTATTGGGTTGATGCAAAATTAATGCAGGTTTTTAGTAGGTATTGTAAATACGCCATATCTTTACTTTAACCATATATATTTAATCAAAATAATTTCCATCTGAATCAATGCACTTTTTCCAACGTTCAACAAGCTTTCTTATTCCACCAGAAAAAAAATCCGAATCCCTGGACTCAATGAAATCACGAAAAGAATTTTCAATGTCGTCCTGGTTTTGAAAATTTTTCTCCCTCAAAAAGTTGTCCAGATGCCTGAAAAAGTGGAAGTCTGTAGGAGAGAGGTCAGGTGAATAAGGCGGATGTTGGAGAACTTCGTAGCCCAACTCGTGCAGACGTCGAAGCGTTGGTTGTGCAACGTGTGGTCTGGCGTTACTACTGGCACCCACTTGGCCAACTTTTTTACCTTACCAATTGCTTCCAAGTGGCGTACAACTGTGGATTGGTTCACACCGAGTTCCGCCGCCATTTCTCGTGTGGTTTTGGTTGGGTCTTCTTCCACTTTTGACCTCAGCTGGTCGTTGTCCAGAGCAAGATGACGGCCCCGACCTACCTTGTCTTCGAGGTCGAAATCTCCTCTGCGAAACTTCTGGAACCAACGCTGCACCGTGCACTCATTAATAGCCCCCTGACCCCACACTTCATTAATATTACGAGCCGTTTGCGCAGCGCTGCGCCCTAATTTAAATTCGTAAAAATAAATTTGACGAAAATCGCACTTTGACATTTTCGATTCAAGACCTTTGAACACACTGAACAAAACGATTTTACTAAACAAATTCATGGTGAAAGAGAGGGTATTAGATAAGGTTTGTTTTGGTATAATAATGATCAATGTTAGGATTAGCTTTGTTTACACAATTGGAATTAAGATATTGCAATAGAGGAAACCTGCATTAATTTCGCATCAGCCCAATATAATGAAAAAGTACCTCTTATCTCATAAGCAGAATACACTACTTTCCACAATGTATACACAAGTTTTTGCATTGAATTCTATTTAACTCGGTCGTTGCAGTCAGGCACTATGACTTTTGACAATTTTAACCTGTGTCAAGACTGGACAACATTCTCCAGAAAGCTAGGGTTGAATATGTGGCCAGAGGTCTCAGGTTTAGAACGCTCGGCTATCGTGAGGGGTTGTCAGGAAGCTAGAGTGGACTGAGGATTCTTCACATAACACGGAACATTTTCCTGCGTACGACACTACAATATCCCTTTGTAAACTGAATTTCTGGAGTTCGAGGAATCTGCAAAAACCTTCTTGCTTTGAAGGCAGTTTCTCGCCTCAGTAAGTGGCCGTGGTATTTCTCGAAAGAGATTCTGTCTTTGATACTCACGAATCTGTAGGATATTTCCTTGCTGAAAGAGTTTTATTGATACAATTTATTGATAAAATCAATCAATTTATACAATAATAGCTGTAATTCGCGCCTTAGCATACGGATATTTCATTTTGTTCCGATGAACTAATTAATAGATATTCTTTCAAGTAGTTTTCCATATTACGAATAAAGTTATTATTTAGTGTCACTTCTTCATTTTATTTGATAAGATGTACACAAAAAGAAGATGGCATATAAATGCTTAATTCCATTTAGCTTTTAAATATAATTGTTTTATATCATTACAGATCGTTTTTAAGAACAATGTTAATTAATCCGATTCTTGGTTGAAGCCATTCGCCAAACAAAAACGAACTTTTTTTTAGGTTTTAGAAATAATATCATCAACGTTGTAGTAGCGAAAAGTTTTCAATCGCTATAAATTAAATTCCAATTACCATTAAAAATTTGATTATCTTTTAAATGAGTACTTATTTACTATAATTAATTAAATTCAAGATGTATAATTTTCGAGTTATTTAGGTATTAAGGAGTTAACCACTATGGTCATTTTCAAAGCCAGCCTTATTGAACATCTAAACAATTATGAGAACATCCAAGGAATATATCAGCTATACAACCGTTGTTTTAGAAACGATGGCATGGCCACGTAAGTGAGAGAATTGTGATATAGCGCTGTATTATTTTCATTAACATGAAATTCAATTTATTTTCGACATTTTAAGATGCAGTTTCAGATAATTGATTTATTTCATGTGCGGGACAATCTAAGCCAAAAATATTTGAACATATGTTTTTTTTGTAGGATTAATACAAATAGATTTTTTTTTAAATTATATTTTATTGAAATTTACAACTGTGTACTACAATACATCAAGTAAATATGCTGATAAAGACATGTACATGAAAAACGTGAAGATTGGCAGCACTCTAGTAATCAATCTAAACAAGAAGGTCTCGAGGCCATCTTCTCTTCAGACGCCTCGGTGGATTATCAGGGTTTGTAGAGGAAACTAGGATTGAAACTAGAGGATTAGAGTGGGAATGGAGTTTGTCATGGAAGGAATGATGCCTGGTACAGGCCAAATCGGCAACATACGGAATTTGGAGGTCTTTATGAGTGATTTTGTTCATGACAAAGTAAGGAGCGTTGAGGATTTTACGAAGGATTGGATACGGGAAGAATTGGATGGTTTAGTTGAGTCCCATAGCTCAACTCCGTTGGTCCAGATAGGCCTTATGATTGTCATATAAATGAGTCTTTTGTAGTGAAAGGCTAGAGCGTCTGTCTATTAAGGATTGGAGTAGCCGAAAACGTCGAGCAGTTTCTTGTCTTTTCAGTCTTGTATGCGGATTCCGTGTAAGGCGTTTGTCAAGCAGGAGTCCTAAATAGCGGATCTGTTCAACCGGGACAAGCGGAATATCATTAAAGGAAACTGTAGGGCAGGATGTCATAGGTTTTCAACGAAGGGTAAAGGTAATTTGATGGGATTTATTGGAATTGATTTTTAATTCTCCAATTCTGACACCATACCTCAAGGTCTCTGATGTGGGATTGGAGAGTTTGTGAGGCGATACTAGGATCATTATGAACTGATAGCAGGCAAGTGTCATCGGCATAGGTAGAAAGGAATGTGTTAGGATGGGTTGGGATATCAGCTGTATAAACTGTTTAAAGGACGGGTCCCAGAACGCTGCCTTGACAACTAGATTAATCAGTAATAACCCAACAGGGGCTGACTAATATGAGAATAAACATTAATTAGGTTTAATATTAACATGTGTTGTTTTTCTCCCTTTTCTCGATTTTTGCTCGATAATTGAAATGATTTCATATAAAGTAATGTTAAATGAAATTCATTCTGTGAGACCATAGCGGGATAAGTTTTAACCCGCCATGACCGGATTCGAATTGGCACTGTCTCTAAGGTCACTAGGGTTGTTACTACGCCTTAGGTCAGTCGGTCACCCGGGCCTCGCATGGCACGTTCCTATCTACTCGAATTTTCAAGATTATTTGTAGTCACTCGGTATAATTTAATAACCCATAATTTTAGTATGAACCAGTATCGCTTTGAGGAAACTAATCATTAACTATCTGAAGCTTAATATTTTTGCTTCTCTTGGTTTCATTTACAAAAGAAATTAGTTATATTAATTTACATTAATTATATATTAAATTACACAATTAAAAAAAAAAATATATATATATATATATATATATACATATAACACATTTATATAATACATATATACGAATATATATATATATATATATATATATATATATATATATATATATATATATATATATATAAATACATATTACGAACAAAAATATACATATAACGAATCTGTGCGATGTCAGTTAGAACCCTCTCCTAAATAAACCTGGATAGGTACAGTTTAGGACTCCCATTGTAGCATCGTCCGATATTATTATAGTACCATAAAGTGACGTTAAATAAATAAAGAATCAGACCTAAATTTGTTATTTTTGTTGAGTTATAAATTAAAACGTTATTTTAAAATTTGCATGCTTTGATTTGGCGTATTTTGACCATTTTCCAACTAATATAGTTTCTTTTTTTTCACGTTCTGATATGTAAGAATTTTACTTAATAATTTAGGTTTATATTCGACAATAATCTTTAACTATAACATTTCTAAAGATAAAAAAATAAATAAATAAAAAAAAAAAAAAAAAAAAAAAAAAAAAAAAAAACCTGTACCTCTACAACCTACGAAGGGTCTTGGGCTCAGTACATATAGAGAGTCGTACTGTTTCTACCCCAACGGCCGTGCAATGAGGTGATTCGGCCGAGATCACGCTCAGCCGCCAGGTTTTTCCCCCATTTATGGGTACCCACTTTATAGAGGCTGGGTCTGCCCCAGGAGGGTCCCCATATCCCAGGATCGCCCCCCAGTTGAAATAACAGAATAAATAATATTCCGCCACAGCCGGGATTCGAACCCAGGACCCGGAGCACAGTAGACTAGCGCTCTATCCACTACACCACGCCGCTCCCCTTCTAAAGATAAAGATAAAGAAATTTGTTATTCATCATACTGAGAAATTAGAAAATATGTATAGATATGGTAATAGATTAAACATGTAATCGCCTATAACTCGAATATTTATACAAATAGAGAAAACATTTAAGTTTTTATTAAGAAATTATTACCTTGGGAAGTAAAAAAAAATCAAAGAATAATCCTAAGAATGTTCCTTTGTAAAAAATTAAGACAAAAAAATTATAAATATTATTCTGTTCGTAACATGCAAAGTTTAGAATCGGACCTGTGCTTTTGATTTAGATTATGTTTATTACGATCAAATTTTGTTGATTATTAATATTGTCAAGACAAATAAAATGTCTAACACTTCGGAAATAAAGATTGACCATTAATTCCAGCAATGCGATCTAAAGCTTAATTTAGGATATAATTTTTGGAAAAGTTATAATAGTTTACCCCTTTCAAAGGTGTTTATCTAGTAGTAACCTAGCTAATTGTAGTATTAGATCATTGTGAGTATGTAGGTAAATAATTAAATATTGAACGTCGACACATAACCCTGTCGTAGATTGCCTCGCATCAATTTAAAAAAAAAAAAATATCAAAGATGTGGGATGTTTTCGCAATGTGTTCCATACTGGAGGTCAACAACAATTTGTCATTCGGACTTACGTAATCATATTTACATCGCTCGTTTACAAGTGATTTCCGCAAACCAGTCGCGTAGGACTCTTATTATATTGTTAATATCGAGACGGTTTCATTATGCGTAATCGATTAAATTGAAGCTTTAAATTTAATCATCACCTATCAACAGTAATAAATTAATATGTATCTTTCCTTTTAGTTTTATTTACATTTTAAAATTCTTAAAAAAAAATCTGGTGCTGGCAACACACAACTATCACTTATTTCCATTTTTAAATCAATGAAAGAATTTTTAAAAACAGAGATAAAAATACGTGGAACTATTAAGGAATTAATTAAATTAAATTTCTATGGAAACATGTGTTTCATTAAAAAATCTATTATATTATTATCTAAAATAATCAGTTAGTATTATGTTCATTTCATCACTCTTTATTAACTTTTAAAAGCTTGTGTATAAAATAAATTTTTTTCAAAAATCTTTAGCTTTCCAACGGTATATTATACGTGTATATTACTGTTCTTATGTTCAAAAACGAAAAATTGCAATTAATAAATATTTTTTCTGTTTTCTCCTTTAGTTGGGTATCGAATTTATTCAATTTATATATTTACCTGTTTTTCATCAGCGTTAACAAGATAATATAGTTATTTTTATTTAATCTACAAAATTAAAGGTACTTTAGGGGAAGAAAATTTAAAATATCGGCATTTAAGCCCTGTCAGACCATTTTAATCAGAATCAAACCTACATGATATTAAAGCCCATTAAATTTTACATCTATATAGCGAGTATAATCAAAATCGTCAAAACCGTTTTCGAGAAAATCGAATAAAGGTGCAAAATGCATGGTATAAAGTTCCTCTTCTGGTAAGCTCATTTTGATGAAAACAGTTTAGTCACGTCTCGGGCGTATAGTTGTCTTAAATATGAAATTTCAGTTTCATAGGACTTACCGTTTCCGCCCGGGAGTTACCACACATACACATACACACACAGACCTTTTTGCGGGACTTGGTTATTTGGACTGAGGGGACCCTAAAACGTGTATTTCCGTTGAAAACTGGAATTCGAAAATTTTCACGATCGCAATACTTCCCCTTACTATATATAGTAAGTGAAAGTAAAAATGTTTAGTAATAATTTTTAAAGAAAATTTGAAAATTTATATACAAAAAAGAACTATGTTCTCAAGATCGAAATTTTTACAGCAAGTAGTGTTGTAACTAAGCTATGTATGAAAAAATAATCAAAGGCGAGTCTCTTTTCCTATATTTGGACTCAGGGGACCCTAAAACGTGTATTTCCGTTGAAAACTGGAATTCGAAAATTTTCACGATCGCAATACTTTCCCTTGCTATATATAGTAAGTGAAAGTAACAAACAATTACAATAGATTTAAAATCTCATGCACATCGGTTATCAACTAGGAATTTCCAATGTCAGAGAGCATCATTCTATTATGGAAACTAACGGGAATTGTGGAAATTTTTAAGAATTTTTTTCGTTGTTTTTCGGCAGATTATTTTAATTTGTGTTGTTAAAATTCTCTAATCAATGTCACAACCGGTTTTTACTGACCTTCTTTGCCCTTTATTATTATAAAAATTTACCATTAAAAGCATTTTCTGTTTGACTAGCAATATATTTATATATAAGAGCAAAACCATAAGAAATTAAAATAGAATAATAGTTAAGGGGCGCGCTACACGGAAATTAAAATATGAAAATGTGTGATGGTTTGTCGTCGATAATGAATTATAATACGCTTTCAATGTATTACAATAAATATAAAATAACCGTACTTTGTATGAAAATGCAACAATATTTATTGATATAGGAGTTTTTAAAAAGCAACATTTGATTATTTGTTAATTTATTTAACATCACTTTATGCTGCTGAAGCCGATCGGACTATGCTCCAGGGGGATTCCTAAATTTTGCCTATCCAGGTATATTGCTCTCATTAAAAAAATCTTAGGACCGCCTTCCAGGATTGAATATGCGACCTTAGGCATAGAAGGCTGTAATGCTAGCTACTACTCCATAGGTGACCCCTGCAATATTTGATGTTATGTGTTTTTTTTAAAAAACAGTTATGTCTTACGCCTCTCCCGCTACTTTCGTGACTTTTCAAAAGCACTCGCTTTCACGAATTGCCACGTAACTCTTCTATCAAGACAAATCAAACCACTCTGAAAAAATGATGAACCAACCTAACATCACATTTCATCATATGGTCGAAGAAAACAAAATCACATCTATACATTTCATGACTATGGAGACCACTGGCTACAATTAGCAGTAATGATAGATTCAGCTACTAGTTGTTAATATCCTTTCTGACTATCTTTCATTCATATTCTGAAGATAAAACTTAATGTTTATTAGTATATATAAGTTTAGCATCTTTGTTTTACATCTTCCGCAAATAGATAGGTTAGATATCCGTCTGAGAGATAAGAGTGGAGCCACGGGGCAAGCTATCACTGCAAGTGGAAGGTCAGCCCGCCCGATAGCAACCAGACCTGTTTTCACTTGTTTCTTGGACCATTTATCATTATTATTGCATATTCTTGTAACCGCTCTTAGGAATCAGCTTCCATCTTTCTCCGAGCTCTTTTGTAAACGTATTAACTTATCTAGAAAATAATGCAGGTTTTGGTTTTAAATGAAAAAAAGAAAGATTTACAACTGTTTTCTTTGTTCAAAATAGTCTCCATCAGTTATATTTCTACCAACATGCCAACTGCCAACAAATTTAAAATTCCATTCATTTTTAGTGGTCCAGATGTCTACAAAAAAAAATCTATGCGGGCAACACATGACTTTCACTTACCTCCGTTTTTAAAATCGATTAAAGAATTTCCAAATACAGTTAGAGATAAAACTGAATGAAAACAATAAAAAATTAATTAAATTGAATCAATATAGAAACATGTATTTTATTAACAACTGTATTTTATTATTATCTAAAATAATCAGTTTATTTTATCCGTTTTTTATCATTCTTTATTCAATTTTACAAGCTTGTGTATTAGATAATCTATTTTCAAAAGTCTTTCTCTTTCCTACGGTATATTATACATCTATTCTATTACTGTTCTTATGTTCAAAAACAAAATTAGGACGCTCTGCTTCTGTGATAAGTCGCCAGGTGGCAGCACGGTTAACATGAATTTCCCTTTTCAGGAACCCGACTTTTATCGACTTTTCATCACTCTCCATCACCCTTTACAATTCCGTATATCAGATAATATATTTTCTAATCTAGCTATCCAAAAGTATATTATACATTTATCTTACTATTCTTGTATTAAAAAACAAAAAAACAGATTTTCATGCTCAAGCTGCCAAAGTTTTTGTAATGTCACACGTAAAATATGTGGCATGGCGTTGTCATGCAACTTACGAGAGATGGCATCGTCGTTGCCTGTTTATAATGCGTTGCATTATTTGTTTAGAAATACGATTCGGCACTAATAGTTAGCCCAGGCATAAAGCTGTAGTGTATTGAACCAAATGAAGTCTACTAAAAAGTAATTGTCACTTTATTTTTCTTTTAACGTGTTTAAGGCTTTATAGGCTCTTAAGAAAATAAAGGGTGAATACAAGTTAAGTTATAGTTACATTAATAATTTCTATTAATGTTATTATAATTTTTATTTCTTTTATAAATGTTCCACATCTGCCCTACCGGACCATAGGCGGATTTTATTTTATTTAATGTAAAATAAGTAATCCTATCGAAATATTTTTTTTTTTCAAGATTAACTTTATTTAATTGTCAAGGCAAAACTTTAAACTTTCGACAGACTATTTAGTTTGATACTACATAGACGTTTTAAATTACCCACTAGACAGAAGCTGAGCGTATATTCCTATTAATTTAAACCTATGTAGACTTATGCTTGCGCTTGCTAAGAAGGCACGCATTCGAAAAATACAAACCTAATTATGACTTCATATTTTTTTAAAAGGTTTTCAAAAATTATATTTCATAATACATTTGTTTTTAAACAGAAGTAAATATTTAGAACATCCTAGAAATGGATGATGAGCAATACCAGATATAAGAGGATAAACGATCCTTGATATGAAAAACCAGGAAGTAGGCCAGTGACATTCAATTCCCCAAAGAATATTTCAATAGCAATAATGATAACTCAACTATCGATTATGTCATCTTTTTAGCTAACTTTTATCTATAAACGCATTTTACATAACGTTTAGCAATGTCCAAATATAAACTTCCGGAAGATCAAAAAGGAATATTTTTTTATCTCGACGAAAATCCATGAAAAGTTAAATAAATATTTTTTTTTTTTTAACATATTTATTGATATTTACAACTGTATTAAATAAAAATACATCTAGTAAATGTGATGGTAATATACAAAACTGTCATGAAAAACATGTAGAGACACTACCCAGTGGCAGCACTCTAAAAATATTTTAGACTAGAAGGTCCCGGGGCCATTTCCTTTTCAGGCGCCTCGGAGGATTATCCGGAATTGAAGAGGAAGAAAGGATTGAAACTAGTGGGTTAGAGTGAGAATGAAGTTTGTCATGAAAGGATTGATACCTGGTCCGGGCCAAATAAATAATTGAGTTTAGTTTTTAGACGTAGCAATTATATATAGAAATAGAAAATACTATCTACAATAATCGATTACTTTTATGTGATTCCTTAACTCACCATCACCTTCTACATCTTTAATTTTGTATTAAACTGTATTCTAAAATTGTTAATATTCTAATGATACACCTGTATTAATTTATTTTATTTGTGAGAAAAAAAGTAACTTAGAAGAATATTTCTCCTTTTTCTCCTTTATTAGCGATCAGATTATTTTACAGACACTCTTATAGAAACAATAAAAAAAACAGTTAGTTATTAAGAATTAAAAAAATTAAATATACTTCCGTAAAAGAAATTTTGAAACATTCGACATTTAAGCCCTGTCAGATTAATCAATTGATGATTTAAAAAACGTGTATTTATTATTTTCACTTACTTATACAAGTTTAGTGCGAAAACGAAAAGTAATATAAAACTGTAATTTCATATTGAGAACAACTGTACATCCGGTATGTTACAGCGAATTCTTCATCAAAATCAGCTGAAGAGACACTTTATAACATGCATTTTGCACCTTTTTACAATAATCTCAAAAACAAGTCTAACGATTTTAATTAAACTCGCTATATCGATTTAAAATGTAATGGGCTTTAATATCATGTAGGTTTCATTCTAATTGAAATAGTCTGTAGGGCTTAAAAGCCAATATTTTAAATTTTCTTCCTCTAAAGTACCTTTACTTTGTTGATTCTATAAAAATGACCATATTATCATTGATAAAAAACAGGTAAATATATAAGTTGAACGAATTGATATCCAACTAAAGGATAAAACTGCAAAAATATTTTTTTTATGGAATTTTTCGTTCTTAAACATAAGGACATGTACCTATAATACACCTTTGGAATGCTAAAGATTTTAGAAAAATTATCATCTTATACAAAAGCCTATAACAGTTAATAAGAAGTAAAGAAAATCCGATAAAACTAACTGATTGTTTTAGATAATCATACTTATAATAGATTTTTTAATAGAACAAACGTTTCATTTATTTAGATTTAATTAGTTCTTAACTAGTTTCGCTCTTTTTCATCTCTAACTGTATTTGAAAATTCTTTAATCGATTTTAACAACGGAGGTAAGTGAAAGTCGTGTGTTGCCTCCACCAGATTTTTTTTACTTCAATCTATAAAGTTTTTATTTGAGGTCATTCAACATCGTAACAAGCTGTCAATTACATCATATGAAATGGCAGGTCTAGTTCATCATTTTTAGGAAAAAGCTTTCTCTAACATCCCAGACTTAATCTGTCTTAAATAAGATATTTCAGTTTCATACGACCCATAATATTTGTGCAAGCAGTGCGTCGTCTTGCGACCATACAACCAACATACCATATTGCGAGATTCGGATTTATATACTCGTAGGGACTCATAACTAATATTAATAATTATAGGGTTACCGAAACTGAAGGTTCAATGCCGGCCGCAATAAATGTTTACTGCACACATTCGTCTAATGAACACCGTCCAAGCCTAATATCAGCCCCCGAAATCAGACAGCACAGTCCTGCAAAAGACGCCTACCAGTCGGTTTAGCGCATAGTTACTTCTTCAGAAATCGTTCTTCGCTGGGCCTTTTATTTTATTTTTTCACCCCTACCTCGCCTTTGAAAGCTATACGGAGGCTATCTGGTCAGGGGGTGAGGGCGGAAGATAAGTGCTGAGATAAATGCCGCTGAGCACTTGAATTATTCGGTTTCAAGTTTTGGTTCTTTGTGCTTGTTAGGCAACGCGCGTTCCGAGCAACGCCCGATAACCCACTCAGCCACCCCTTCACTGAGCCTAACAACTTGAAACGTCTATTTGAGTCGCAGTGATTAGTAGGGACCAATTCAATCATACTGATGATTAGTCACTAGCGGGTATCAGAAACCTTAATAATCGATTTGTTGAATTAAATCGTTATCCCTGTGTGGCAGATAATGTTTAGTCGGAAAATATTTTTATTCAGGATGACTACTTAAGTTATTATTTCAGGAGTTTGTCGTTTAATGCATTAGAGGCACGAAAGACTAGTTTCACGACTTTAGGCTCGCCACTATGCTATTACCTCAATTAGACTGACATAGTACAAGCTCCGTAATTCCGCGTTCAGTAATCTTCTAAATTCACAAGTTTCCTTATATTTTGGACCCCTTTGGACCAAATATTTTACATAGCACTTTATTCTCGATAACCTTAGGGCGTTGTTCATTCTACAAATGAAGCAACCGAGTTTAGCATTCATATGCAGCCTTCAAGATAATAGTAGTTTTATACATTCTAACCTTTAGGTTTCTTGACAGAAGTAATTTTGCAGCTGAACAATACATATTAACCGCATTTAACACCGATTTCACTAATTATAAACGATATTAAATATTGACGTATCGTTCGAGATCATTTCTTTCTCTTAACACTAAAAGATTCATTATAACCTTTTCTAGATTATTTTTAGCTTTATTTCTAGCTTAATTGAATAAAAAAAATGAGAAAATAGAAATTGAGCAGCTTGGTTTATAGATAGTGCCCTAATCATTGCTGTATAAAATTAATAAATAATAAAGTCTTCCATACGTTATATAAGGGTTTATTGACCTCCGATCAGTTACCTTGAATACTGCATATAATGTAGTCTGATAGGGGAACGTAATTAGACCCCAAAAATGACAATGAAGTGGATGAAATATGACCATGTGATTACACAATAACTGCAAGTAATACTGCAACTGAAGGTTAAGATACTTCCGATTGTTAATAAAGTATTTTGTCAAGGCTTTGTTTTTACGAGAAGAGATTTAATAAGAGGGCAGCCGGTTGTTTGACAGTAGCAATAGTGATAGTTGTAGGTGATGTTTATGTTGGGTAAGGGGAGCGATGAGTCACTAACGGATATTACAAACATAAAAAAAAAAAAAACCTGGTGCGGGCAACACACGACTTTCACTTATCTCCATTTTTTACTTTCACTTACTATATATAGTAAGGGGAAGTATTGCGATCGTAAAAATTTTCGAATTCCAGTTTTCAACGGAAATACACGTTTTAGGGTCTTCTGAGTCCAAATAACCAAGTCCCGCAAAAAGGTCTGTGTGTGTGGTAACTCCCGGGCGGAAACGGTAAGTCCTATGAAACTGAAATTTCATATTTAAGACAACTATACGCCCGAGACGTGACAAAACGTTTTTCATCAAAATGAGCTTACCAGAAGAGGCACTTTATACCAGGGCATTTTGCACCTTTTTTCGAATTTCTCGAAAACGGTTCCGACGATTTTGATTATACTCGCTATATATATAGATGTAAAATTTAATGGGCTTTAATATCATGTAGGTTTGATTCTGATTAAAATGGTCTGACAGGGCTTAAATGCCGATATTTAATTTTGTAGATTAAATAAAAATAACTATATTATCTTGTTAACGCTGATGAAAAACAGGTAAATATATAAATTGAATAAATTCGATACCCAACTAAAGGAGAAAACAGAACAAATATTTTTTAATTGCAATTTTTCGTTTTTGAACATAAGAGCAGTAATATACATGTATGATATACCGTTGGAAAGCTAAAGATTTCAAAAAAAATATCATCTCATACACAAGCTTTTAAAAGTTAATAGAGAGTGATGAAATGAACATAAAACTAACTGATTATTTTAGATAATAATATAATAGATTTTTTAATAAAACACATGTTTCTATATAAATTCAATTTGATTAATTCCTTAATAGTTTCACGTATTTTTATCTTTAACTTTATTTGAAAATTCTTTCATTGATTTTAAAAATCGAGGTAAGTGAAAGTCGTGTGTTGCCCGCACCAGATTTTTATTTTTTAAGTATTATTAGAAATACTTATTATTAGGAATTGCTTCAGTATTTACCGTATTGTAGGAAATTATAAAAAATAATCTTTTATTTTTTTGTGTTCTATAATTGCCTCTAATTCATATAAAACAAGTTTCATTACAATACATTACTTGTTCCCGGTGGGAGTACAGTGGGATTCCTAAATTTTGCCTATCCAGGTTTAATTAAGATAGGGATGTTTAACGAGTCCTGACATCGCACAGGCTCGGGACCACTTTTTTACGTTCTCTCTGAAGGACAACATAACTAAGGACTTTTTACTTCCATTAAAAAATCCTAGGACCATCTGCGGGTTTGAACCCGTGATTTTGGAAATTAAGACTGTTATGCCAGCCACCCTGCTACAAATGATACCTAAACATTTCATTTTTAAAAAATCTAAATTTACATAGAGCCTAAAATATTAACCATTAAAATTGATTTACATTTGGGTTCATTCTTTTATATTTAAAATAATAATCCTAAACATATAATTCTCCATATATTTGTTTATAAGGTTAAACCCCATAATCATGTACTAATAGAGGTTTAATTTGCATCAACAAACACAATAAGACAGCACTGATATTTTCGGATGAACTGTAAAGACAGGAAACCTCCTTAAAATTTGTTTTCATAACTCCAGTATTTTACCTTTTTAATTTTAAATATTTTGAAAGTAGATCATAAATACATTTTTAAAGGAAAGCCAAATAAAATAAAAATTAGTTCGTCATGATCTCAGTTTTTAGATACTAGTTTTATGTTATTTTACAACGAAAAAATATGCTTCATAGTTGCACAGACACGAAATGTAATATATATATAATACATATTAATTTTATGAAATGAAAATATATAAAATTGATATAATTATAATTTTTAAACGTTATAAAATATTAGATGAGTTGACAAACTTTGGACTAATGTATGCAATTAAAAGCATGCTAAACTATTTTTTTTCACTTATTAAGTATAAAGTTAGGGACTGTATGTGTCAAGTCTATTTTAAAACATAAGCGTCTATTTTAAAATTCGTAAAAAACTTGAGCGATTAAGTATGCATCGATGTTATACCAATGTTTTTACAACAATCCAAACGAAAGAGCACTTAGTAATTTTCTTCCAAAATGGCTAAATACGATTTAATCAATTAAAGTAATATTAAATATATTTTAATATCATGTAGATTTAATCGACATTGGACGACATGACTTAAATCCCAATGGTTCAAAATTTGTTTCTCTAAAATATCATCTGTTTCCTTAATTTGGAATAATTAACCTCGCAATGTTAGTAATACTAAGAAATGTATAACTATTTATTATGAATTATCGGGTCAACTAAAGGGAAAATATTTTTTTTCCAAACCGAAGACATATTTGTAGAAATGAGATAAATAATAACTGGAAATAAGATAAGAATAAGAGTTGGAAAGCGATTAAAAAAAAAATACTACGTAACAATTATAGTGATAGAAGTTAATGGATAGTGACAAAAAGTGTCCAATTTAAGTTTTTTTACAAGAGTAATTAATAGTTTTGGAATAAAGATTATTTCCTAATTTTGAAGACTAGTGGTAATTTCTAAGGAAAGTTAATATTAACTTTTCTACAAGTTTCAATTGAAACTAAAAAAAATTAATTTGTTTGTTTATTCATTTAACGTCACTTGATACTGCTACTGAGTCAAACCGGACGATGCTTCAGTGAGAGTCGTAAATTTTTCCTAGCCAGGTTTAATTAGGATATAGGATCTTTAACGAGTACCAGACACCGCACAGACTCTGGACCACCTTTTTATATATCCTCCGAGGGACGGCATAACTAAGGATTATTAGCTTTCATTAAAACATCCTAGAGCCGCCTGGAGGTTTTATTCCACAACCTTGAGATCTAAGGTTGTTGTGTTACCCACCACGCAACAGGTGACCTCTAAAATTCATTTCAATGAGGGGAGTAAATGAAATTTGTGTGATGCGTGCTCAAGATTTTTTTTATACGCCTTACGGTTGACATTGGTTTACAAATGTTTTAAATTTTTGAAAGATATTGATTAAAAGTAATTAAATGATATAAAAAATACTAACATAAGTAGTATTTCTATTGCTTCATTGAGGTTCAACAGAAGTATTAAATGTATCATTATCTTATTTTAATTAGTTATTATTGCAATGGCGTTCGAAGGATTTTCGTAAGGGGTCGTAATGAGGTAGATAGAAAATCTTTAGGAGAGGAGACCAAGTGGGTTGGTTATATGACCCATATTTCCATACACTATGTCTTTTTATCTTCCTCTTATATATATATAATATATATATATATATATATATATATATATATATATATATATATGTATGTATGTAGTCGCAATTCTTGGTATGCAAAATTTAACACCCAGTTTAAATGGTACTACCAATTTAACATTGCCTGACTAGCCAGAGTAGTATAAAGTGAAGTTGATTGGATAAACAAACAAAACTAATAACAAGTGAACATGATAGTAACCTACCTCCGAAATATAGATACTAATTTATAATATTTGTTATAAATTTAGTATATATATACTAATACTGATAAGACGATTTTGAGTTATTCGAAAAACAATGTCATTGAAGGTTTTAGAGATTTTTTTTCCCCACCAACGCAATTTATCAAACCCTGTCTTATTGCACATTTAATCGGTAAGGAGAAATCACTGTAACTATAGTTTCGCAATATATTCATTTTTTTTAATACTGCCATGACTACATAAGTGAGTGAATGGTAGCTTGTTTTTATAAATACAGATAAATTATAATTTGTATTTCGTTTTATAGAGCATATAGGTATTCTGTATATAACAAATATATAAAAAAAAACTGATCTTCCTTATCAGAATTGCGGATAAGGGTGTCGTCAAAAGCTGAATGCAATAATTATTTTAATGGGCAAGACTAGGAGGTATTGCACAATTACCATCTTACGGCATGCTAGTATAGACATTTTAACAGCTTTCTATGACAAAGGTCGAAGGTTCAAACCTGCGGGTTGCCCTGGAATTTTTTGATGGGAGTAAAAAATTATTAGTCATACCGTCCTTCGGAGGGAACGTTAGAAGGTGGTCCCTAGCATGTGCGATGTCAGGTGCTCGTTAAAAATTCCCATCCTAATAAAGACTGGATAGGCAAAATTTAGCCATAGTAGCGTAAAAGTGACGTTAAACGAATGAACAAACAACTCATAGGGATGATATATATATATATATATATATATATATATATATATATATATATATATATAGAGAGAGAGAGAGAGAGAGAGAGAGAGATAGAGAGAGAGAGATAGAGAGAGAAGTATATGTGTGTATATATATATATATATATATATATATATATATATATATATATATATATATATATACTGTATAGAACTTTATAATGTTTTATATATCTTATAGTACTAACTCATTTACAATACATATTTATTTACGGCTAAATCTATTAACTTTTGTTTTTAACTGTCTTAAAGGTAAAGAATATTTGTTTCTTTTTGTTTGGTTTCTTATTTGTAATTACACAATATAAAAAAAAAAAAAATATATATATATATATATATGAAGAATCCCTGACCAATGATCACAGATCAAGCCCTAATAGTGTTTACAAACAAAATGTATGTATGTAATTTACGAATAAACACTATTAATAATTGAAAAAAACTCTCCCTTTCCCAGATCTGCTATTTGGTCCAACTCAAACAGTTGTTTTTGATTTGATTTGTTTTTGTTTCGCGATCCTTTTTTTCAGAGTTAGCGGAAAAAAACAAGAGTTCAAAACCTTATACGAGAATGTCGATGAGGTCACACTACATATGAACATAACGCCTTAGTTGTTGGACAATTTCATTTCAAATCTGCCTGTTACAAAACATTGTATTATTGCCGAAAATTATGCACTTTTATCGTTTTTTTTTTTTTTTTTTTTTTTTTTTTAATACTCACATATAGAATGAACTATAAATATAGATATAGATACCTCTCACTGGTCGGCCTGCTGACATCAGACGAGAGTAGCGGCCTGCTCTCACTGTCGCGGCGGAAGAGGCGCGGTCTGTAGCCGTCCATCACAGACTGGAGTGGCTCAACTCCTGGCAGATCGGTTTATGTAACCTCCCCTCCTCCGCAGGATCAAGGCTGGGGCGGCATCTTCTCGGGTAAGGTTAGGGTTACCGGCGACTGGAGGGTGTGTCCCTGTGAGATATCTTCTAATATAGTGGATGTATGGAAATTTTATAAATATATTAATGAACATCAAACGACTCTTAAGTCCAGTAGCTTTTGTGAATGAAACTTTCATTGAACACTTTGAATGACAATCAAATCGAATAAAATTTCGATCTGACCTCTTTTTCCTGGCTGATTTTATGAAGTTGACATACCAGAAGTTATCCAATGAAGTTCTCATAAATATACAACATATTTAGCAAACTAATAAATAAATTTAACGTACACACGCATATAAATATATTTTATTATTATTTTATTTTTTTTTATTATATATTTAAGTTCTCTCCTTAACTCCGCTTACAACTGATTTTTTTTTCTTGCAACAGAAAAGATGCCCCATTCTCACAACTAAAACCACAAAAAGGGGTGTACACTGTATAAATAGATACTTTTCATGTATCATTCGTACTGACATAACAAATGTTTCTATATATTACTTTCACTTACCTATATATGAAATATATAGTAAGTGAAAGTATGCAATGTTGCAAATTTCTAATTTCATTTTTCAACGGAAATACACGTTTTAGGGTCCCCTGAGTTTAATAACCTAGTCCCACAAAAAGGTATGTGTGTGTCCGTGTCCGTGTGTTTCTAGTAGGTCTAGCGCAAGTCGAACCCCAATAGGCCCTAGATGTTACAGCAACGTTTTCTTCAAAATCTTCTGACCAAAAGATCTACTTTATACCATGCATTTTGCATCGTTTTACGACTTTCCAAAAACACGGATCCAACGATTTTGATTAAACTCACTGTATCGATTTTAAATTTAATAGGCTTTAATTCGATCTAGGTTTCGTACTGATTGAAATAGTCTAAGAAGGCCAATAGTTTTCGTCCTCTAAAGTACCTTTAATTTTGTACATTTGAATAAATTAACCATATAATCTTGTTAGCATTGATAAAAATCGGAATAATATATAATTTGAACGAATTTAATATCCATCGAAAGGATAATGAGTAGACATATTTTTTTCATGTACTATTTGTTTTTTGGAACATAGAAGAAATGATATATATGTATAATATACCGTTGGAAAGCTAAGGATTTTAGATAAAATATTATCGTATACATATAATTTTAAAAGTTAACTGAAAGTGATGAAAAACGAACAGATTGTCATAGATAATAATATAATAGATATTTAATAAAACACATCTTCCTATTAAAACGTAATTTAAATAATGCCATAACAATTTATTTTCACCTCTAAATAAATGTTTTTAAAATTTTAAATACACGATTAACGGAGTTAAGTGAAAGTCGTGTGTTGCGTGCAATTTTTTTTTAAATCTAAAGAAAAGTTTTTTAATTTATTTTTTTTATATTTGTTGTTACTTTTGCTTACCAATTATATGAAATTTATAGGTTTTTTGACATGGATATGCTTTTTGGTTAGGGATTTGTAACTTTATTGTTTCTCAGATTGAAAATTTGATGACAGTTTTTGTCAGTTCAGTGTGGAATATTTTTTTTTATGTATCATTTGTTGTTAGGAAGTACTCTTTAAGAGCTATAATGTCTTGAATGAATCCAAAAGGTCACATTTTCTTAACTTTATTAAAAATAAATTACGATAGTAGGTTATGTCTTTCTTTACCTTTTAATACTTCATCAATCATGTCATCATGCCCGTCCGTAAACTTGATTTATCTCTGATAAAATAAAGCGGTAAATTATATAGATTGACATATCAATGATCTTTTGTTTTCCCAAATATATAAAGCGATATAGATAGAGGAACGTTAACAGTGAAATGTAAACAAGAAAGTGGAAAATCCGTATCAATCTTATCTTAATTCTTAATTGCCAAATACCATATAGGCAAAGGAGAAAAAAAAAAAAAAATTAATAAAAGGAAATGCCCACGGTATGCTAAAATAAAAAAATCTGGTGCGGGCAATACACGACTTTCACTTACCTCCGTTTTTAGAAATTATTAAAGTATTTTTAAATATAAAAAACAGATAAAAAAATATTTTTTCTGTTTTCTCCTTTCGTTGGGTATCGAATTTGTTCAATTTATATATTTACCTGTTTTTCATCAGCGTTAACAAGATAATATAGTTATTTTTATAGAATCAACAAAATTAAAGGTACTTTAGGGGAAGAAAATTTAAAATATCGGCATTTAAGCCCTGTCAGACCATTTTAATCAGAATAAAACCTACATGATATTAAAGCCCATTAAATTCTACATCTACATAGCGAGTTCAATCAAAACCTTCGGAACTGTTTTCGAGAAAATCGAAAAAAGGTGCAAAATGCATGGTGTAAAGTGCCTCTTCTGGTAAGCTCATTTTGATGAAAAAGGTTTTGTAACGTCTCGGGCGTATAGTTGTCTTAAATATGAAATTTCAGTTTCAAAGGACTTACCGTTTCCGCTCGGGAATTACCACACACACACACGCACACTGACACACATCCAGACCTTTTTACGGAACTTGGTTATTTGGACTCAGGGGACCCTGAAACGTGTATTTCCGTTGAAAACTGGAATTAGAAAATTTTCACGATCGCAATACTTCCTCTTACTATATATAGTAAGTGAAAGTAAAATATAGATCAGTTATAAAATGTTGCAGATAAAATATGAACAAATATAAAAGATGAAATATAAAACAAATATTTTACTTACCTCGTTTATCATTTATTCCGCATAATAGGAAAAGAAAACAAATAATATCGATCAGTAAATGACTAGTGTGAGGCCAGGACAGCTCTAAAGCTTCACTTAGCTAGTTACTGAAATCTGTAACTCCCACATCCAGAGGCACTTGTAGTCGTTCTCAACCCATAATGATCTAAAAGGTGTATTATAAAATTTAAATATAAGTTGGACCATTAAGGATATTTATATTACTTTCACTTATCTATATATGAAATATACAGGTATCACGATCGTGAAAATTTTCGAATTCGACTTTTCACCGGAAATACGCGTTTTAAAGTCCCTAAAGTCCAAACTGCCCAGTCCCGCTGTAAAAAACTTCTGTGTGTATGTCTTCTAAAACGAAAAGTTTCTTAAAACTGAAACAACTTATTTTATGAGCTTATATGCCTGAGATGTTTTCTGAAAAACGCTATATCAATATAAAATTTAATAGTCTTTAATATCATGTATTTCATTCGGATTGAAATAGTCTGACAGAGCTTAAATGCCGATATTTAAAAATAACCATATTATCTATTTATCATTGATTTAAAACGAATAAAGATATAAGTTGAACAATTTCGAAACCCAACTGAAGGATAAAAGAGCAAACGTATTTTTTAATGCAATTTTTGTTTTTTTAAACAGATTTATAATTACAATTGATGTATAATATACCCATGGAAAGCTAAAGATTTTTAACAAATATTATCTTATACAAAAAATTGTAAAAGTTAACGAAGAATGATGAAAAGCCGATAAAACTAATTGATTGTCGTATATAATAATTTTACAGATTATTTAATAAAACACATGTTTATATTGAAACTCAATGTAATTAATTATTTATCAATTTATATTAATCCTTAACTGTAAATTTATTTAATGTAAATTCAAAAAATCTTAAGTTGATTTTAACAACGCAGATAAGGGAAAATCGTATGTTGCGTGCACCAGGTTTTTTTATTACTTGCTGTGAGCATTGATCTTCATCGGATTCCTAGTTATTTGTGTGCCTAATTTTGAAAACATCTGTCCAGTAGTTTCGAAAAAAAAAAGCCGCGGACTGCGTACGTTAGACAGACGGATTGTTTTTTCGAATCTTAAAACGTAGGACCTCAACTTTTGAGGGGACATGGTAATTTTTTTTTTTCTATCAATAAGGTTTAATATTGAAAATAATTAACGATAAGTCAAAACATACTGGATACTTGGTGTAAATATTTTCAATTCAAACAATAAACAATTCTGTAATAGTTAGCAGTGATTTGTTTTCTCGTCCGAAATTTATCAGAGATCACAGTATGTGACTACAAAAAAATTATTTTAATACTTTAAGATAACCCACTGAAGTCATTGAAGAATGCCAAAAAGTAGTAAACAGTAAATAAACTATGATTTATGGTTTAACGTCGGTAGTTTCCTTGGCTCTAGCCAAATGTGTTTCACCCTTTGACCGGAAGCGGGGTCACAAACTGTAAATGAGTTTGCGAAGGATCTATTGATGTGACCCGGAAGAGATAGGACAAGTCCTTCGCCAATTCATATCGAGTGATAATTATATCCATTTTTACAACCAATAGATTACGTTTAATCCAAAATCTCAAATCTGCCATATCTGAGTAATTGTTTAGTTTAAATAAAATTAAATTAAATCATGAGAATCGATTGAGTAGGTTGCGTAGAAGGGTAATTTTATTTAGGTTTGTAGATTCACTATAATTAATTCCTGTAAATTCTATTTATTTATTTATTTTTTGTTCAGATATTAAGAATATATATATATATATATATATATATATATATATATATATATATATATATATATATATATATATATATATATATAATATATATAAATCATTCCGAAGTCAGATGTAATCTTTTTCATTTCTTGACTTAAGTGTAGACTTAAATGATTTTATTTATTGAAAAATAAAAACTTGAAAAAGAGTAAACAAATATGGGCTCGTTATTATTATTCCAAAAACAATTTAATTACAAAACTAATAATCAACGTTTCGGGGTTTTTTCCCCTTTTTCAGGGACCTCTAAAAATATTTAAAACAAATCAGTACAATATTATTTCATTCTCATAATAAAAAAAATATCTTGTGAAGGATGCGATGGTTCGGGTAGCATTAAAAAAAGTCAAGAAAATAGTGAAAAACTATTTACTGTGAAACGTTTCGACCACGTTGCGACACTTCATCAGGGCTTTTAATCAGTCAAGAAGCAAACTCAGTTTGCACATATCCATTTCATGGTCAACTATTTAATATTATATAGAAAATCCTTGTTATTTAAAAAAAATACATGTAGTTATCAATGCTCAACAATGCCACTTGCAAATAAAAATAAATAAAAAAGTCTGCCATAAAAATATATAATCAATAAGTGTCAATCTCTTTATTTTTGTTTCGTCTATTATTTTAATATAAACTAATAGGTCTAATATTAAACTTCAGAAGGGATGCACTCCCCAGAATTTTTCTCTCTAGTGGATTTGTGCTTGTTAAATTAATAACTGAATTAAAAACATATTTTTACGTATTCCCATGGTTTTATTACTAAGTTTCCCAACATATATTGTATATTTTTAGTTTTTGTATTGTATATGCAACTTGGGTATCTCGAGTCAATATTAAAATTAATTGTACTATCAATATTTTGTTTATCAGAATTTTGGATATTTTAAAATCAATTTTATGGTAGAGTTGATTGCAGCATAGTCAATGCAGTAGTACTTACATTTTTTTAGTTGCTATTGTGTTCTTTTAATCTTTTTAAAATTTTCGGAAGTTTCTCCTCAATCGAATTTTCAGAGGATCCCGGAGATGGGGGAGAAACCCCAAAATATTGATTATTAGTTTCAGAATAAAAATATTTTGGAATAATGATAACAAGCCCATATTTTTCTACCTACTTATTGCTACATTTCTTCCGATTTACAACAATACTAACTTCAATTAAAAGTAAAATTAAATATTTTGATATGATTTCGGCATATTCTATTATATTTTTTGGAGTTTTAGATAATTGATGTAAAGTACTAATTTTAAACAAATTTCTGAAAATAAATTGCAACAAAATTCTATCTAGTTCCCATGGGAACATCTGGAAATAATCTAAAAGCCAAAATCATTAAATAACAACCGTATTGAATTTATATACCCTATGCCAGTCACTGTTTGTTGAATTCCACGATTTTTTCATTACATATTAATTTTTCTAAAACCTGGCGCTTTCCAAAGATAATATACATGAAAATAAATATTCTTATTTTTAGAAATTTATTTTAATCTAAAATAAAAAATATTTATCTTTGTCCCAACTTTAGTTCCTCATTTTTTTCCTATTTACCCTTTCCCATTTCAACCCCGCTAGCCTATTTTAATAAAGATAAAAACTACATGATATTAAAGCCACTTAATTTTACATAGATACAGTAATTTTAATTAAAATTTTTGAAGCTGTTAATTGTAAAAAGACGTGAAATGCATGATATAAAGTGTTACTATTGGTCGACCGATTTCGGTAAAATACTTGCTGTAAAAATTCTGCCCCATACTTATGTTAAATATGCAATTCCATTTTCGTAAAACTTCTAGTTTTGGAGTTAGATTTATCTCACGCCTGTTTCTAGGAATTGGTCAATCGGACTTAAAGGGTCCCTAAAAACTCAAATATCCCGTTTAAAAATTTAAAGTAGAAATTTTTCACGATGTCATTACTTTCCCTTACTATATTTTCCCAAAAAGTAAAATCATATATATTGCATTAGAGAAAGTAAAAATAGGAATTGAAGCAAACTTAATAACGTATTAAGTATAATATTAAAACAGAACAAAATACACATTACAGAGGGCTTCTGGTCTATAGAAAATACGTTTTTTCTAGACTATTATATTAGGTTAGTTTTGATAACCAGGTCAAGATATTTTATCGAAAACATGGAAAAATCCTAGTTTATTTTTTTCAACTATTGATGACCTATTAGCAGTGGATATTACACAGTAAATAAACTTATGTAACCCATTTTTATACAGAAGTTTTTAAATAATTTTTTTTCCTATTAGGTTTAATTCTGAATATATATAATATCTATAATATAAAAAAAAAAAAACATTAAGATATTAATAAATATATTGTCGTCAATTAAAAAGTAATTTAATAAAATTACTAGGTAATGTAATTAATTTAAATATTAACTAACAGTTTTCAAAAGAATTATACGTCATGTCTATTATATTTTTATATTTTCTCGTTTTCCATTTATTTTTAGTCATAGCACAAAGTTTATTTTTTCGAATATTTCAGTTTTTTTCCTTAGCAATTTCTTAAAA
Organism: Piezodorus guildinii; assembly: GCA_023052935.1. Classification (NCBI taxonomy): domain Eukaryota; kingdom Metazoa; phylum Arthropoda; class Insecta; order Hemiptera; family Pentatomidae; genus Piezodorus; species Piezodorus guildinii. The sequence continues at coordinate 40,745,202 of CM041292.1, read as the reverse complement.
TACAATGAATAGAAGATAATTATGAATATGAAACGTCTAATATTATTTTTTAATAGCATAAGGTTTAATAAAATATTAAAAAAAACAAAAAACAACGTACAAATAATATATATATATATATATATATATATATATATATAAAACCTGGAGATTCGCACTATATCCATACCCCAGGGTCGCCCCCTGGCTGAATTAACAGAATAAATAATATTCTGTTACCAGCCGGGATTCGAACCCAGGACCCGGAGAACAGTAGAACAGTGCTCTATCCACCAGTCCAAGCCGCTTCCCATATATTTATATAACACTAAAAAAACCTTAAGCTATATTATCAATTTTCAAAAAGTGTTTATAAAAAAAAAATTCTTTCTTGTTTAGAAGCTTAAAAATATAACTTTTAATACCATAGGATATAAACAAAAGCGTTTCGTTAAACATTCTCCTTTATGTTACAAATATTTAATACAATAAATTTACTAAGAATAATAATATTGCACTCACCTATGCACTTTGAAGTATAATTTCTAATAAAAATTTGACAATAATCAAGTTCTTGTTAAAGATCCTGATAAAACCTGGTGGATAGGTAAAAATTAGGAATCCCACTATAGCATCGTCCGATTAGCCACAATAGTATAAAGTGAGGTTAAATAAACAAACAAACAAAAGCAGACAATATTACAAACACTCTTCATCCGTACAATTTTAAAACTCTCAGCTTTATTAACAATAAACCGAAAGCAGGTACGGTCAGAATTCTACTACGTAGTGGGCTAATTATTTAATAGTAGTAAATAAAATTTAATTTTGAAGATTTAACTGGATTATTGTTTGAAAAATAGAGATAACCTGTTTTTAAAACGAGTCATTACTTTATAATAAATACACACATGGCAAGGTGATCAAAATAAAATAAATACAGAACATGTGTTCCCATACGGTTATTATTTACATATGTTTTTCAAAATCTATTTTCATATGCAATACGTAAGCAATGAAATTACAGAATAGATATAAATATGAATAGAGAAAATTCAACACGATTAAAAAAAATTAATAAATAACTTACATAATTAAATAAAATTTATAATAGGCCAAATGTACTGTAAAACTAATGCTTACAATGTCCACTAGAACTATTCCGTAAGCAGTCGCACACAGTCTAATTTAAATTATCCAAATATTTAATTAGACAATTTCATTTCATTTTAGAACAAAAAAAAAATTGATAATAAACAAAAATATAAAGTTATAATTTATGAGAAAAAAAAATTAATTGAAATGCCTTAGGCATTTTCTAATAACAATTATTTATCAATATGATTTTTAGTAAAAAAAAAGTATGATGCATTGAAAATAAACTTGAAAAAGAAAAAAAATTGTTTGGGTAAGAAAAATAGGTGAGAAAATGAGCTGCTGTTTTTCGGAAGGTAATAAAGGGCATTTTACACAATAGATATGTTGACATATTATTTATTTACTTCTCTATTATCGAAACCCGACATCCGATTTCATATAAAAAACACGTCTTTTACAATCGCACTAAAATTTCAGTTATTCTTAAAAAATATATATATATTTAATTTCATTCCAAATTCTAAAAACATTCTCGTCAATAACCTGAGAAGAAATCAATTTGCTATAAAAAAAAAAAAAAAAATTAAATGCAAAAACAATTAAGTAAATTAGTTCATAAAAAACTGATGTGAGATTTATTTGTTTCTTGTAAAATTACCTAAAATGGATATAGTACCGCTGAAATCACAGTTTCGTGTATAGGTATTACGTAGATGTTTCTCTTTAATAGATAACAGAGTGTTCGGCCATTGCTTATACATAATAGCAAATGGTCTACCGTTTTTGTATATTTCCTTGTTCTCCAGCGTTTGTATCTTCTTCAGAAGAAAATAAGCTGTTTTTTAAATGTAATTAATTTCAATAGTTGACTATTGGAAGATTCAGAAAGAAAATTAGGACGAACAGTTTTTTATTAATAATAGTTTGTTAATTTTTGGTTAATATCATTATGATTTTGACAATCCTTTAACAATAATGGTTATTAATACAATAATTTCTATTGGGTTGTACTTTAAATCTATTTTATTGAGTAGGTTTTTTTTTTTTTTTTTTTTTTACTTACTGATTTCAAAACTTTTAGGCTATTATTACCATTGTCCTCACCTAATCATTTAAAATTAACCGGTTAAATACCACAGAATATATATCTGAGGTTTTTTATATTTATATACTCTTATAAAAATAAAAAATCTTAAAAAAAAAAAATGTTTAGATTGTAAAAAAATAATGAAACCATTTTAGCTAAATTCCTTCGTTTCGACGCAAAATTCGCGGTTCATTGGGGTACCGGAGTTAGGATATCAATCCAAGCTTGTAAGAATAATTTTCGTTGGGAGAAACAAAGTAACTGTTATGGAAAGGCAAATGATTCAAATCTTTTAGTTTATTTTTTTAGATTATATTGTTTTTCTGTGTCTTTCGAGGGCGAATGGAAGGATATCGTAAGAGAGAAGCAAGCATATTATGATTTTTTTTTTCTGTTCACCTCTATATCGTCATTTTAGTATATAGATCTCGGGTGGGAGGGTGAGGGTGGGTGATTACTGCCAGAGTTAGTCATCGGTTTATCAGGTTTCTGGGACAAAGCGCTGTGATCGCGTGCTAAAAACCTCGTTCTTGTACTATCGTTTATCTTTATAATTTTCATTTTTAGCAAAATGTTTAGGGAGGAAATAAAACCTTCTACCATTTTAAGCCCAAGATAGAATGGATATCATGGTTTCATTGCCATTAACCTCCTAGACTGCAGTGCCTTGAGCTACCCCGATGAAGACCTAGAATGCAGGTTGAAACGTTGGCCTTAAAATATTAAGCCGATTTCATAGTTTGTTCGTGACCTCCAACCGAAATATCATCTGTATTTTTCGGATGTTTTAGATTTGTTTGTTACTTTTTGTTATCTTCTTTTGTCCATTCATAAGGATGAGTTCACGGATTTTAGTGATATAAATATAGGTCGTAATCGTTTCTTTCTTAAATGATCTGATCAGTAATGCTAAATAAGAAGATTTATAATATAAATATGTAATAACCATCTATGGCGTAAACATGTCATTGATTGAGGCACGAGCATTATTAGCTATCAATGAATGATTCTTTACTATTCATCCTGTAGTGATAAGAAACAGCTGATTGTGAGATTGTATTTCAGAAGCGGGGACGGGAGGGGGGGCCTGCGCGCGCAGGTCGCTGCCTGAAGCCTAATCCAAGCATCTCCCCAGTACCGGCCAAGGTAATGGAGCGGATGGGATCTTCGGTGGCAGGGGCCGTCACCGTAAAGACTTCGGCCTTCGAGGACCAGCAGCCGGGCACTTCCGGGCTGAGGAAGTCCATCGCGGTCTACACCAAGCCAAACTACACTGAGAACTTCATAGAGGCCACTCTGAGGGCGGTCGGACCAGGTCTTGCCGGGTCCTCCCTCGTCATCGGCGGCGATGGGCGGAATCATTGCGTCCAGGCGGCAACTATCGCCATCAAGATGTCTGCTGCCAAAAAGGTAAGGACAACCATAATCTTTATACCTTCCATAATAAAAGTAAAATAATAATTTAGCTCTGATGCTTTTATCAGTTTGCTATTCGTCTAATATTAAGTTCCTGGTCTGAAAATGATCACTCTATTCCTATGTAGAAAGAGAGACATGCTCAAAGTCCAGAAGATGCCGGCCGGGCCGGTAGCATTATCAACGCCACGATGCGGCTGTGACAAGGCTGACCTTGACATGCGGTGATAATAAACCTAGCACGTGACTAGAATATTTATGAGTATGTGTATTTTAAATTACTTCGATAATTTATATTTCCGTTGAAATGTGATTAATTATTTATCAATATATTCTAAAGTAACGGAAGATCTCGCATAATATTAAAGATAGATATTTGGGCTGATTAATTAGCAATACTCATCTCAGATCTGACGTTTCACCTAATGATAAGTTTTTACTGTTTTTAAATTTGTGTATCAGTGAAAATGTTGGAAGGAAAAATTGAGATTCAAAATGGTATAAACCAGAGTTCTGGATGGGAGATCCCGAAACGTCAAATGTTGGTATAATAAAAATTTAAGGTTTTATGGAAGAAATTAATCAGCCCGAATATCTACCTTTAATATTGTTATTAATTATTTTTCGAATCCTTTATTTTCCTCTGTATATCTCTAATAGCTGAAATATTCTCCTTTTTCTGAGGATCTTAGGAGTTACATCTCATCAATATTACTTCTGAAGGTTTTTTTTTTTTTTTTGTTTATTTATTTAACGTCACTTCATGCTACGGTGGAAGCCCTAAATTTTCCTATCCAGGTTTTTATCTGGATAGGGATCTTAAACGGTATTTCATCGCAGATACTTGGAACCAACTTTTTAAGTTTCCTCCGAAGATCTATATAACCGAGGATTTTTATAAAATCATAGGTACATCTGCCAGGTTTGAATCCGTGACCTTCCTTAGGTTCATAACATTCGTGATTAATAGTTCAGGTGATTCAGGAGCTCACATTTGAGTTTCTATTGGCCTTGCAACTAAAACTAAAATTAAGATTTAATCGTCAAATAGTAACAGATTTCCTAACAGAAAATAATAGAAGACTAATAAAACTAATAGAAGACAGAGAGAAACATTTACGACCAAATTTCTCTGTCTAAACCGATGATCATAAAATAGATGACAGGTGGTCCTAGGATGTTTTAATGGGAGTAAAAAATCTTTAGTTGTGCCGTCCTTCGGATGGGACGTTGAAAGGTGGTCCCGAGCCTGTGTGATGTCGGGTACTCGTTAAAGATTCCTATTCTAATAAAACCTGGATAGGCAAAATATAGGACTCCCGCTGTAGCATCCTCCGATTATCCACTGTAGCATAAAGTGGCATTAAATAAATAAACAAACAAAATAGAAGACACTCCAAATCAGCAGCCAACAAAAACTAAATATAATTTACTTACTATGCTCTTTTAAATAAAATGATCCATTTTCACTCAACACTCCTTTATTTCCTTTTTCTTTCTCACTAAGTTTCGGCCTTAGCCATTTTCAAGGGTTCTCTAATCATTCCTTTATATTCCATATATATAACATATATTTCGTCACATTAAAAAAAATAAATCTACTGTAGGCTGAACTGGCCTTGTCAGCTTGTTATAATAATCTGCTGGCTATTTTTAATGTGACAAAATATAAGTTTTATATATATATATATATATATATATATATATATATATATATATATATATATACAGTATAAAGAAATGATTAAAGAACCCTTGAAAATGGCAAAGGCCGAAACGTAGAGGAAAAAAATTAAAAAGGAGTGTTGAGTGAAAATGGATCATTTTATTTAAAAGAACATAGCAATAGATTTATTTACTTAAACAAATTGAAATTATAATAGAAATTAATTATTCACTTGTTTTTAATGTCAACAGTTAAAACTTTAGATTCCATATGATAGGCCACACACCAATTAAGTAGTGTAATAAATTCAGGTCAAGGTATTTTGTTATCGTTTATAGTTTTTCTCATGACTGGAATAAATGGACAAGTTCGGTCGTGAGTTAAATTGTCAATTTTTTTTTTACAAGATGTACATCATTAACATAAAACAATTCCATTCACAGGAATAGCTTTTGCCTTCTAAAAAAGGGTTTTTTATAAATTCTATTGATTCGAATTTTTTTTTAATCCTCTCATCATTTAAGATATTTAGAATCGTCGGTAGCTTTAACTCTTCCTGTATCTTGGATGTGCTTAATTTGTAATTTCTTCCCTTTAACGATTCTTCTTAATAGTTTTGTAATGGCTGGGTACGCTTTTCTTTTGAATAGACAGTGCAATAGGTGTGAGCCTTAAAAGGACGACAAATGATTTATTAAGTTATTGCTTTTAGACGACGAGATAAGCTTGGGGATGATAGTAAATGATAATTCTAATAATTCTTTGTATTGTAGATTTAATTTTTTTAAAAAATTGAACAGCAATTTTAAAGTATCTATCAAATGTGATTCCAATATATAATGTATTTTTTGATAGTTTAAACCCTACCGGAAGTTTTATCTTACCTTTTTGAAACGAATTCGAAATATATCGATTTTGAAAATAATATCTTATTTTTTTAAACATTTTTATTGATATTTACAACTGTATTAAAAAAAAAATACACCAAGTAAACGTGATAGTTATATAATACATATAACATGAAAAACGTGTAAAGAAAAGCCGATACAAAGAACTGATTGTCGTAGGTAATAATATAATAGATTATTGAATAAAACACACATTTCTTTTAAAATTAAATGTCAATAATTCTTTAACAACTGATTTTCCTTTCTAAACTTGTTTGAAAATTCTTAAAATGATGAAGCACTCTAAAAATATTCTAAACCAAAAGGTCCCGGGGCTATCTCAGGTGCCTCAGAGGATTATCAGGAATTGAAGAGGAAGAAAGGATTGAAACTAGTGGGTTAGTGTGAGAATGGAATTTACCATGAAAAGATTTATACCTGGTCCGGGCCAAATCAGTAACATAGGGAACATTAAGGTCTTAATGGTTGAGTTTATTCCTGACAAAGTAAAAAGCGTTTAGGATTTTACGAAGCGTTTTGGATTGTAAGGATTTTGATGGTGTAATAGAGTCCCATAGCTCAATTCCATAACTCCAGATTGGTCTTATAATAGTCATGTAAATGAGCCGTTTGTAGTTAAGAGGAAGCCTTGGCCGTTTGTCTAGTAAGTGTTGAAGTAGCCTAAAATAATATCAAATTTGCTTTTTGTAAAATTTAATTTTGTTAGAGTGATTATTGAATCTCACAGTCCGTTGTTTATTTATATTTTGATAATCATCTAAGTGATCTTTACCTTGAATTCATGTGTAGTATACCTTGGTATTTGTATGTAAATATTTTAGTTAGCAGAGGTGCATATCTGACTTTATACCTTTCATGATAAGGAGAATCATATATATTATCTGTGTATGTTTTTTGTATCACTAATTAAATACTAGTTACGTATACATACACACGCACACCCACACACATGTATATATATAAAATAAAATCGATACTTTGCGAAGCCGGGGCGACATGAGCTACTGCAAGCAGAAGAGCCTAGGTCAGGGTCGTCGCCCGGACAACGACCTCTTCAGACATAAAGATCGCTTCTCATCTCCTTCTCGTAATATGTCTCCACTCCAGAGAGTTTAAAAGAAATCGTTTTTTATTATAAGAAATCTGCGCAACACACGACTTTCACCTACCGTTCCTGAGTTTAAAAACAAAACATTGCATTAAAAAAATATCCTTTAGTTGGTTATCGATTCGATCAACTTATATATTTACCTGTTTTTTTATATTTGCTTATTAGATGGTATGGCCAATTTCATAATAACTACAAAATTAAAGGTACTTCAGTGGAAGAAATTTTGAAATATCGGCATTTAAGCCCTGTCAGACTGTTTCAATCAGAATGCAACCAACAAGATATTAAAGCCCATCAAATTTTACATCGATCTACCGAGTTTAATCAAAGTCGTTTGAGTCGTTTTTGAGAAAATCGTAAATAGGTGCAAAATGAAGTGTATAAAGTCGCTCTTTTGGTTAGCTGATGCTGTAACATCTCTGGCGTACAGATGTCTTAAATATGAAATTTCAGTTTCATAGGACTTTTCGTTTACGCGCTGGACTTACCACACACACACACACACACACACACACACACACACAGACACACAGGCCTTTTTGCGGGACTTTGTCACTTGTATTGGAATCCTAAAACGTTGAAAACTGGTATTCGAAAATTTATTCCATATATAGGTAAGTGAAAGTAAAATATGGTGCGCCAACCCACGACTTTCACTTACCTGCCTTCTTAAAATAAATTTTAGATCTTTTAGATCGAGTTAAAGTTATACTTTTTGGGGTGCTGCCAATGTGAGTAGTTTCTTGTGTATCATGAATTTTTTTTTTTTTCTATTAACACAATAATAGTAATATAAATGTATAATATAGCGTTGGGAAGCTAAACAGTTTAGAAGTGATCACCTGTAGCATGGTGGCCAGCATAACAGTCTTCTATATCAAAGGTCACGGGTTCAAACCCGCAAGTGGTTTTTAATGGGAGTAAATAATCTTTAGTCATGCCGTACTTCGGAGGGGGCGTAAAAAGGTGGTCCTGAGCCTGTACGGTGTCAGGTACTCGTTAAAGATCCCAATCTTAATTGAACCTAGATAGACAAAATTTAGGACTTCCACTGTAGCATCGTCCTAGTCTCTCTATCAATATATATATATATATATATATAATATATATATATATATATATATATATATATATATATATATATATAAATGAACCCCCTTTTCCCTTGGTGATCCCATCACGCATGAACGGCTTGACACATTTTGCTAAGACATAGTTAAGATAGGAGATCAGCTGTCGGGTCAGCTAGTAAATGATAATAATAAATGATGGAGTTTTCGTTGACCGTTGAGAAATTAGATGAGGAAGATGGTTGGGGGTGCGGTCATAAAATAGAAACACACATTTAAAACAAGTGATATTTTAATTATGTGCCGACGTTTCGGCCTACATTGTGGTCCTTCATCAGGGCTAAAAGAAACAAGATAACAACGAATGAAATTATTAATATTATAGACTTAATAATGCGTTGGGTATAGAATAATAGTATGGTGACAGTAATGTAATATGGGAACATAAATGAAATTAAATTTAAAATGATAATAAGATGACAGTTATAAAGTATGGAAATAAACAAAATTAAGATGATAGTTATAAAGTATGGATGACAGTTATAAAAGTCATTAATTAGATGATAGTTGTACAGTATGGAAGTAAACAAAATTAAGATGATAATATTGCAATAAGAATATATAAAGAGAGACTTAGCAAATATATTCTTATATATTCTTTTATATTTCTTATATATTCTTTTATATTCTTTATATATATATATATATATATATATATATATATATATATATATATATATATATATATATGTATATTATATATATATATATATCTTTATATATTCTTATTGCAATATTATCATCTTAATTTTGTTTACTTCCATACTGTACTACTATCATCTTATTAATTATTTTTATAACTTTCATCCATACTTTATAACTGTCATCTTAATTTTGTTTATTTCCATACTTTATAACTGTCATCTAATTATCATTTTACATTTAATTTTATTTATTGTGAATGTAATTAGTTGACCGTTGAGAATTACTGGAAGGAAATAGTCCGGGTGGCGGTCATTAAATGAAACAACTAAATAGTTTCAACTATGGTGGGAGCATGGAAAATGAGTTTCCAGTAATTTTATTTATGTTCCCATATTATATTACTGTCACCATATTATTATTCTATACCTAACGCATTATTAAGTCTATAATATTAATAATTGCATTGATTGTTATCTTGTTTCTTTTAGCCCTGATGAAGGCCCACAATGTAGGCCGAAACGTCGGCACATAATTAAAATAGCACTTGTTTTAAATCTGTGTTTCTATTTTATGACCGTACCCCCTACCATCTTCCTCAGATAATAATAAATAATTGATTCGACACAATCCGGTCGTATTTATATATTTATCTATCTTTTACAATCTTAATAATAATAAGCGATTAAATAATTAAGATTAAACTCTTGAAGGCGCTTTGAAGGAAGAACGTTTTAGAACTTGTCATTAAAGCTCTATGTCAGTCTATTTCAATGAGAATCAAACCTACATGATATTGAATCCTATTTAGTTTCACACAAGCAACGGCGAGTTTAATTAAAATCGTTTGAGACGTGTCAAAAGTTATAAACTGTATAGCATAAAGTTATTCGTCGATTCTGTTGAAAAAGTTGCTTTAACGTCCGAGGCATCTAGGTATATCCAGGCTTCCATTTTCTTAGAAATAAAATACCAGTCCTGTGCGATTTTTGTTTCTTTTATATTTATATATTTATTTATTCAGATATATTACAATTTGTCACAATTGACAATAATAATATTGCTACAGGATTACATTCATTCAAGTTTTTTTAAAAACTATATTTCCTACATAGACTCAGATTTATTTGCGATAATTGGTTAATTGAACTTAAGAAACCCCAAAAAATTAAATTCCGTAGAAAACCAGAATTAGAAAAATTTCTCTATCGCTATACTTTTTCTTGCTCATATATTTCCTATATTGAAATGTGAAATAAAAAACAAAACAACTATTGAACGAAAGAACATTGGTTGTTTTTTTTATTTTCAAACATTCTATAACTTATTGACAGATGTCGTTCGCAAATTATTAGTATTTCTATTATTATTATAAAATAATAAAGTACATTTTATCTGAATAAATATTCCTGATCAAACATTTGAGGGACTACATAATAGATATCCCCAAAATTTTTTAACCTAATATTTTTCTTTTTCCATATTACATTCCAACATCGTTCACTAGAATTCAATTTTGCAAGAATATAAATATGGCATGATAGATAAAAGTATTTTTGGCAATATTGAAAATATATTATCTTATCATACTTTATCTTTAATTATTCTAGCAAGTAGTTCAAAGATAAAAATAAATGATGTGAGTATATTTTCGTGTAAAGGTTATCGGTAGTTACGTCCTACATTTTATGATAGCAGATTCTTCGTTATTCCAATTAATGTATCGAATTTTTTTGGCAAAAAACGTGTGCCGTTGAAACATATAGCTTTCTCCAGATTATTTCCTGAATATATGTTTTTCAGGTACTGTGAAATTGGAAACAATATCAAGCGATTTTATAATTTTAAGTTCCTCTGAATAATTGTGAAATAATTTCACACGTTTAGCTCATTCATTTCAACACTTTCTGGTCTAAAGGGCTATCCTTAATGGTATCATTACGACAGTCCCAGTTCAATATTTCTACCTTGTATTAGAGGATTATTAATCAATTTTATGCAGTCGGAATCTTATTTAGTTGCCAATGTTTTGTTGTAAATTTTCATGCCTCCATTTATACTTTCTATCTTAATTTTAGTCTTAATAAATCTATGTTTATGGAATAAATATATAACTAAACTGATTGCTATATACTTATTTACCATACTCTTAATGTAGAGAAGGTACATATTAATTCAGAAAAAAAAAATATTGGGTTGTAAAATAACTTCGTAGCGTTTTTTACTGTTAATTTCAATAACTTCATATCGTTTTTTACTGTTAATTTCAATAACTTCAGCTTCTTGTAAATATTTTAAATCTATTATATATATATTTTCTACGGTACTTTCTCCTTAGGCTTCATTCCCATACAAGCTGCAAATTATGTTAATCTTCTTTGCAGTGGATTCCTTCTTTCGGAAATAAAAAATTATTACATTTTTTTCTCTTCCATTTTGAGCTAGCAAAATACCAGTTAAAGGTAAGGAATCTCGGTTGAAAGTGATGTATAAAATCACCTTAACTATTCCTTTTTACTTTCACTTACTATATATAGAGTAAGGGAAAGTATTGTGAAAATTTTCGAATTCCAGTTTTCAACGGAAATACGCGTTTTAGGGTCCCCTGTGTCCAAATAACCAAGTCCCGCAAAAAGGTCTGTGTGTGTGGTAACTCCCGGGCGGAAACGAAAAGTCCTATGAAACTGAAATTTCATATTTAAGACAACTATACGCCCGAGGCGTTACAAAACCTTTTTCATCAAAATGAGCTTACCAGAAGAAGCGCTTTATACCATGCATTTTGCACCTTTTTTTCGGTTTTCTCGAAAATGGTTCCGACGATTTTGATTAAACTCGCTATATTGATGTAAAATTTAATGGGCTTTAATATCATGTAGGTTTTATTCTGATTAAAATGGTCTGAGAGGGCTTAAATGCCGATATTTTAAATTTTCTTCCTCTAAAGTACCTTTAATTTTGTTGATTCTATAAAAATAACTATATTATCTTGTTACCACTGATGAAAAACAGGTAAATATATAAATTGAATGGATTCGATACCCAAAAGGAGAAAACAGAAAAAATATTTTTTTAATGCAATTTTTCGTCTTTGAACATAAGAACAGTAATATACACGTATGATATACCGTTGGAAAGCTAAAGATTTTTGAAAAAATATTATCTCATACACAAGCTTTTAAAAGTTAATAGAGAGTGATGAAAGGAAGATAAAACTAAGTGATTATTTTAGATAATAATATAATAGATTTTTTAATAAAACACATGTTCCTATAGAAATTCAATTTAATTAATTCTTTAATAGTTTCGCGTATATTTATCTCTAACTGTATTTGAAAATTTTTTCATTGATTTTAAAAATGGAGGTAAGTGAAAGTCGTGTGTTGCCCGCACCAGATTTTTTAGAATATGTAAACATTATTGACCAAGCAAACATGATCTTATAAACACAGAGAGGATTAAATTGAAATGGTTAAACATGCTAGGAACTTAGTTTACAACTTGATATTATATTTTAATACGATTTATAAATTCAAATTTAATTAAAAAGAATGTTTTGTTTTTTTGCCCTCTAACCTATCAAAAATATCATCCTATGTCTCTCTACCTCAGATATCTATCTAAGTGTACTTATTTTTTGGCGAAAAGATATACTAAAGTTGGTAATAATTTTACTCATGACTTTTTCCAATAAGTCGATGATAGAATAAGTAGCTAACTCGTAACTTTCAAAAGATGTTTCTTGCCTGAAAAAATTTTTAGTAATGCACTGCAATTGTAAAGAACGCTCAGACGACAAAAAAAAAAACAACGTGTCCGAGCAAGTTAGATGGTTACTTAAGATTTTTCGTCTTGGAACTAACCTATTTTTAGGGGAATCCTATGTTAGTTGATTTTAAATCAACTTTCAAATCGTTTGAATGAATTGGATAACACGTGACTGAAAATTTGAACTCCTTTAATCCAAATCACGTTCTTTAGAATGTGACAACGATTAATTTTTAGTACACTAACTTATGTCTTTCTGTCAATTAATTTTCTAACTAATATTTGTAAATTCCCCTAATATTATTTTATTATTAACATCTGTTTTTGTTTATCAAGTGCTTACCCTAGTAAATTATGTAAGTTTTTATGTTATTATGCTGGTATTTATCCTTCGTAGGTTTTTTGGTTGAGATTTTCCCTACTTCTAAATAACGACATTGCCAAAAACGACGAGCATTATTTTAATTTCACATATTTACGCGAAATGTTACATTTATCCTAACCACATAATCCATGATATAAAACTGTAAAGTAAAAATTCTTGAATAAGAATAATCTTCTTCCTCAGTCTTTTTTATTGAGATATATTACAATTTGTTACAAAATGAACAATAGTAATATTGATAAGAGACCGCATTCATACTATATATACAGAAAATAATAATAATGGTCAAATTACATAAAATAGAACATAAATAAATTCATATATATACAATAAAATAATTATAATAAATAAAAAACAAAACAAATCGAAACAAAAATCTATTATTGAGATTAATAAAAAGTTGGCAAATAAATAAACATCTTACACACGATCATGACTATATACAATATATACAATTGCTAAAGGGACCCCAGCAAGCGCTTTTCCCTCCACTTGTATCGGAATCCAAGAGATCCCAGCGCCTCTATCTCAGCCGCATCACTGGTCTGAGCCAGTGGAGGCTGAGTTAGGGCGCTGTAGCCACAAACATACCGTACATGAGTGGAGGATCTGACCATTGTCAGAACTCTAGTTTAAATGTTCCTTAGTCTAAATCCAAATTATTTTTTCCATCTGAGTCAATTTTCTCGTTTTAGTAATTATGTATTTTGTTAGGAGTTCTTTTCTCATTCCTTGCGAAAACAAAATCTGATATTTAATAGCTTATATCGTTGTTGTTTATTTTAAATGTTCTTGGTGTATTTTGAAGGGACAAAGGTGAGATTTTCCTCATGGTGATACCAGTATTACCTGTCAGGAGTGAATAGACCTAATAAATTGGATATTGATCACTGTCGTATTGTCCTTCATGATCGATTTCCGTCTTTCTATCTATAAAATGGACTTGGAATACTAATATCCAAGGTCAAAAATAATCCAATAACGAGATATTAAACAAGATGCTTATATTACGAAAGCTGGCAGCATCTTAAAAAAATCAATTTAAGGCAGTTGAACTTTGGTATTTCTTTACTTATTGCAGGTTGGTAAAGACAGGCGTTGCGTTTTCTGTGCATTCCCATTGAACACCCAAAAATGTTACATTTTATTAGACTGTCCCGAAAATAACGTAGAATGTCAGGCTTTTCTCCAAAATATCTCTCTATTAAATAATTTGTTTTTCATGTTTGCTTAGTTGTTCATTTGTATGAATGGCAACACTTATTAATCCTATTTTTAAAAAATGTCAATTGAATCTCTGTAGGATTTGCTACTTGAAAATAATTGAGTATTTACAAAGATGTCTAAGCTTGATTTTCGTATCATTGTACTTCATGAATTTGAACTCGGCCGGAAAGAGGCCGAAGTATTCATCGTTCGACGGTGGTTCGAAAGATTTCGGGAGGAAGACTCAACTCTGGAAGACAAAGAAGGTCGTTGAAAGACACCTTCATTTGATGACGGTTCGAAAACTTACAGAGGAACTCAATCGACCACCTCAAAGCGGTTTGTACCTCAATTCTTTGACGAAACAACTACGATCTATTTCTATCTAGTATTGTTACTTGTCATGAATTAGATCTTCTACGATAACAGTAGACATTCTGCTCAGTGGTTCGACGAAGCAGTACATAACTATTGAATATTTATGTATTATAAAAAAAAAGTTTGACAAAAAATAAATTATTTATTTATCCTTCCTTGAATAGTATGCAACACGAGTTATCCCTACATTATTTATTTATTTATTTAAAAATATGCATCTACCCTTATAGGGTCATTAGCATGATACATAGTTAAGTTTTTAGCTCATAATAGTTAACAATATATCACAAAAGTTGGGTTACAAACAATTTGTCTTATGGTGTAATGGATTAGATAAAATTGTAGAGTTTACTTTTTTTTAAAAACTTTAGTAACTTTTGCACACACATTTCACAATCACTAAGAGCTATTTCTAGCTTGTTGCCAATATCGAATTCTCTTCTTGCACCGTTGTAGACCTCGCAGTGCAGGATGATATGCTCCACGGTCAAAGGTGCCTGGCACGTCCTACAGGTCGGTGGGTAGAGTCCCTTCAGCAGATAGGTGTGAGTCATTGCTGTGTGTCCGCTTCTTAGTCTTGCCAGGACCACTTCTTCCCGACGATTTCTTCTTTCTGATGTTTTCCAGATCTCAGGAGTTCCTTTAATTTTTCCCAATTTTTGTTTTGTTCTGCTCCACTCGGTGACCCATGAAGCATAAATCGTTTTCTTAGCATAGTTTCGCCAGTCCGAGGCTGTTGTCTTATTGACTCGGATTACGTCAATAGCAGGACCAATCCTAGCATTATTAGCAGCCTGGTCAGCTTCCTCATTTTTTCCTATGCCCAAATGAGATGGAACCCATAGGAATTGTATTATTTTCCCTGAAAAAATGCATTCTCGCTCAAGGGCTTGGATTTTGTTCACCAAAACATCTTTTGAGTTCCTGTTTTCTATTGCTTTCAGAGAGCTCAAAGAATCTGTAACTATCAGATGATTTTTGTGTTCCTGTTTTGTTATGATGGTCATAGCTTTCCAGATTGTGAATAGTTCTCCAGTATATACACTATTCGGTTCTGGTAAAACATATCTATAACAATTAGAGCCCATAATAATTGCACATCCAACTTCTGAATCTGACTTGGAAGCATCGGTGAACCAAAAGAAGTAATCGGAATACAATTCTTCCCGCTCTTTATACAGTTGATGATAAACGTGCTGAGGCGTTGTGGGCTTCGAAAACACGGATAAACTATAGTCAATCTGACTTTTTGTTTGCACCCAATTAGGTACTGAGCTCAATGGGATTCTAAAAATTTCTGGAAATGTTATTTTTAAATCAGATGTCAATTTTTTAACTCTGCTATGGAAACATTTACTAAAATTAATGTGTTTTTCACTTGCCATTGGACGTTCTGTAAAATCATGTGCGATGAGTTTTTTTCTGGACATCAACGTGCCCATATATGCCAGTAAGAGGTATTTTCTTCTTGTTTCCAATGAGGGCTCACCACTCTCTACATAGACGCTTTCGACGGGTGTTGTTCTGAATGCTCCGATGCAGAGGCGAAGTCCTTGGTTGTGAATTGTATCCAATAGTTTCAAAGTTGAAGGGCTTGCTGAACTATAAGCGACAACCCCATAGTCAGGTATAGGCCTGATCAAGGTTCGGTAAATTGTCAACAACGTACGTCGATCAGATCCCCACTGGGTACTGGCCAGAACTTTTAGTAAATTTAAGCCTTTTTGACACTTGGATTTTACATAATGGATGTGTTGAGACCAGTTTAGCTTTTGGTCAAAGTATACACCCAAAAATTTGATTGTACCGGCGTAGGTAATGGGTTTATTTAATAAAGTTAATGGTGGATGTGTTTGACATTTTCTTTTTCTGCAAAAGTGCACAGCTATTGTTTTTGAGCTTGAGAAGCCGAAACCTATAGTTTTGGACCATGCTTCAAGATTCTTCAATGTTTTTTGTAGGCTCCATTTAATATATTCCAAGGATTTGCTTCTTATATATATTGCGAAATCATCAGCAAATAAAGAAGATTTTACTTCTGGCGAAGTTGTCCGTGCTATGCTGTTAATAGCGATAAGGAATAAAGTCACACTCAGAGGAGATCCTTGCGGTGTACCGTTCTCCTGTTGAAACGTTTAAGAAAGATTTGGTCCAACTTTAACCTGGAATGTCCTTTCTTTGAGAAAATTATTAATAAACATCAACAAACTCCCTGTGAGGCCTTCTTTTGAAAGAGTCCTGACGACATTGTACCTCCACATCGTGTCGTATGCTTTCTGTATATCTATGAATACAGCAACCAAGTGCTCCTTGTTAGAGAAAGCGGTCTGTATTTCATGTTCAAGCTTTAATATTTGGTCAACAGCAGAGTGATTTTTCCTGAAGCCATACTGTGATGTTGAAAAAAAGTTGTGTGTTTCCAAATAATGTGTCAAACGGTTGTTAACCATTTTTTCAAGTAGTTTGGAAAGACATGACAGCAGCGATATAGGTCGATAGTTATTGATGTTTATATCTTTGTGATTTTTCTTGATTGGAATAACTATAGCCTTCTTCCATGTTTTAGGAAAAAATCCAGTAGTCCATATCCGATTATAAATAGAAAGTAGAAAAGATAAGGCATTTAAGGGCATTTTTTTCAAAAAAAGATATGAGATCTGATCGGGCCCTGCTGTAGATTTGTCCTTGCATGTTCTTAGGGCGTTTTGCAATTCAGGTAAATTAAAAGGGTGATTATAACTTTCCGAATCTTGTGTACGAAATTCTATGGTACTTTTCTCCTGTTCGATTTTATACAGCTGGAAATCTGGAGTATAGTTGTCAGTTTTCGACATGGATGAGAAGTGTGATCCAAAAGCTTCAACTATGTTAGATGGATCTGTAATAATTTGGTTTCCCGTTTGGATTGTAGAAATAGCCTCACGTTTTTTAGATCCTTGAATGGCATTCACTTTTCTCCAGACTTCTTGCAGACTACTACTACTATTAATGGAGCTAACATAGTCTTCCCATGATATTATAGCGTTTTCTCGCTTAGAAAACTTTTCTGATGCGGTGGCTTTGGCATAGCTGATTTCTGTAGGTTTGAGGTTAGGTGTTACTTTATAGTTTGTTTGTTTGTTTTCCATCTCTTTCTGACTATTACTGGTTATTTTCATGGCATTAGGATTAACTGGGGACATAATGGGGGTAACTGACATCGCTACAGAGCCAAAAACTCTGAGCACCTATAACAGGCAGGTATTCGCCCAATTACTAATTAATATACCGATACTCACTCTCGTGACGGAACACGCACCCTTAAATTGTCCAAATTGCACAAAATAATGTCTATTTTTCCGAGAAAAACAGTTAAAAGTTAATAAAACTGAAAGACTGACCTGAAGTGCGTCTGCTCCACATGGGTCCCAAACAGCTGTTCTATCCCTACATTAATTCTCCAGTTATACCAGCAGTTTAACGTTGCCAACTAACTTCTTTAAGTTAGTCTGTCTTCCAATTTGTTCACTCTAAGGACCACCTACTCGGCCTTCTATTCTTTCGGTTGGTCTTCTCTCTTCCAGACCATGAACCCACAGCTCTTTTCCATCCGTACACAAAATCTTCATAGTACGGGTAGTTTCTTTTCGCCAACAGCTAAGGAAATTCGTTCTCTGTTAGAACGTAGAGTCCGGTTTTTCCTCAGCACATGATCCGTTGGGTTTCGAAGGCGGTGCCAGTTTGATGGGGATCAATCGAAAGGAAAAATCTACTGTTTTTACTTTCACTTACTATATATAGTAAGGGAAAGTATTGCGATCGTGAAAATTTTCGAATTGCAGTTTTCAACGGAAATACACGTTTTAGGGTCCCCTGAGTCTAAATAACCAAGTCCCGCAAAAAAGGTCTGTGTGTGTATGTGGTAACTCCCAGGCAAAAAACGATAAGTCATAGGAAACTGGAATTTCATATTTTAGACAGCTATACGTCCGAAATGGTACAGAATCTTTTTCGTTAAAATCGGCTGACCGGAAGACTGACTTTCTACTTTATCGATGCATTTTGCACCTTTTTACAATTTTCTCAAAAACGGCACTAACGATTTTGATTAAACTCCCTATATCGATGTAAAATATGATGAGCTTTCTTATCATGTAAGTTTCATTCTGATTGAAATAGTATGACAGGACTTAAATGCCGATATTTTAAATTTTCTTCGTCTAAAGTACCTTTAATTTTGTAGAAAAAAAAAATTGGAACATCATCTTATTAGTATTGATAAATAACGGGTAAATGTGTAAGTTGGACGAATTCGATAAACAAATAAAAGAGAAAAGCGCAAACATATTTTTTTATGCAATTTTTGTTATTTTGAACACAAGAATAGTAATATAGATGTATAATATACCGTTTGATAGCTAAAGATATTATCTTATAAAAAAACTATTATCTAATACACGGAATTTTAAAGGTTATGGAGAGTGATGAAGCCGATAAAACTGACTGTTGTAGATAAAAATATAATAGATTATTTAATAAAAACACATGTTTCTATTCAAAGTAATTAATTCTTTAACAATTTATTTGTATCTTTAATATGCATTTAAAAGTTCTTTAATTGATTTTAACAACGGAAGTAAGTGAAAGTCATGTGTTACGCTCACCAATTTTTTTAGTTTTAAAATCCTTTTAAATATTCATACGTTTTCAAAAAAAAGTTAAAAAAGTACGTTAAAAAAAGTTTTACATGAAATACATTAGGAGTAGCAATACAAATTCTCTGGCTCCATTGGTTTGATTCACTACAGTTTTTTTTTAATCCTATCAATGTATTTTAACCAAAATGACGTAATGTATTAGAAATTGCTAATGATGAAGCCATGTTTGGTCTGTCAATATGTAAAATCTACTCTTTTTTTGGTTCACAAAATCTTTTGAATATTGATACATATTTAAACAAATGATTGACAAAATATAAATTATTTTTGAACACTTTTTTTTTTTTTTTCAAGGAACGGAAGAGTCCCCACGATTTACTCTTTTTATAATCGATCCAGACAATACCGGCGTATAGATCAAAATATGTAATAATTCTGCTGTTTCACGATTTCTCGGTCTGCTTGATGTTATGATGAACGATTTTACGATTACTGCGAGGAACGCAGGCTTCTCAAGGTTAATAAATTTCGAGATATCTGACGATAAGATCCGGTTCAGGGCCATGTACTCTTATCATTTGAACTGCTCAAAGATTATTTTTGAAATAATAAAATGATATTTCAATAACTAGCTGTTGCCCGCGATTTCGTCAGCGACAATTTCTGTTATTCTCGCTATTAAGAAGTTTTTAAAAGAATACATTTGAAAGTACATCAGCGTAAATTATATTTTTAGTTGTTTTTTTTTTAGTGGCAGAAGAACATACTGATTTTCTTCGCGACCCAATCTTGATAATGCGACATACAGTTGGCCGCACAGTGGGCAATATGACCGATTTAGGTGGACAAAATTCTGAAACTTGTCTATATTTAACCTTTGGGGACCCAGATTACGGAAAAAGATATTTAAAAAAAATATAAGAAAAAATTATAAAAACTAATTAATTTTTTGACACGATCAGCGAGCGCACCGTTGTCAAACATCAAATTTATTTGCTAAAATCTAAAACTCCCCTATATTTTACGTTTGAAGTCCCAGAATACGGGAAAAACAATACAAAAAATCTAATTATGACTTGGAGTTGCTAAAATTTGCTAATAGATGTATTTTATATGGTTTAGGAAATTCTTGAAATTATAGATTGTAAAATTTTTGATTCGTAGTGTTGTGAAAAAAAATGATGTATCACCCAAAACGCAAAAAATCGCAAAAATTCTTTGTAATCTCTAAAGACTAGAAGGATTGGTAAAACAAATCCTATGGGTAACTTGGGGGTTATATATTATATTTTTAGTTTGTTTTTTTAAATTTTAAATTATATAAATTAGTATTGCCATAGTCGAAGAGCTGACCAAGTTGAATTGTATGGAAATCCTTCCCTGGTCTGATGTATGGAAATTCTGTTGGTCCGATTTTACAGGCCCAATCAGAACCAGTGCACTTGTTAAGACGTTCCAATTTCTCGGGTTTACAGTTTCTCTGTGCTGGTTTCCCCAGCGATGAGCTAGGCCTCGCTCCTTTTTCAAAGGTATGACTACGATTTCTCAAGTTCCCATGCAGATTTTTCAGGGATATTTGGCTTGTCTAAACGGCCTTTAACGTAATAGGCGAAAAAGGATTTCACTAAAGCTCAAATAAGGATATTTATTGAAAATCAAGTAACCGAATTAGAAGACTGTGATTCTGTAGATATTTGTTAAGAATGAATCTTTCAAGTGCCATCAAACAAATGCAACGTAAAAATTTTGGTTGTATTGGTACCAAAAACAAATGTTGGTGCAACTGCAATGGTTCTAGTGTAAGATAAGTAAATTAATTGTCGGTACCGGCAAGAAGTGGACAAAGGAAAAGAGGGCACTTCACTCCGAAAGAATTAACGAGTTGCGAAAAGGGAGAAAAGAGGACAATACAGCTTCAAAATAAAAATATTTCTACAGCTTCCCTGATCGCATACACCAGTACACTCTCAAATTAAATAAGAAGAATATTATCACTCTAATATTTATAATTATTTGTAAAAACTCTTTGTTTTGAACAGCAGATGGCTAGGATTTGTTAAGGGAGTAAAGAAGCTTTGGTTATGCCCTCCTTCGGAGGGAATGTAGAATGGTAGTCTCAAGCTGGTGTAATGTGAGGTACTTGTTAAAGAGTCCTATTCTAATTAAACCTGGATTGGAAAAAATTCGTGCTCCCACTGTAGCATCGTCCGATCAGCCACTGCAGCGACGATTTAAATGAATTTTTAAAAACTCTTTGTTTTGAAGATTTTTCCTTTTATTCTTACTACAGTATCATCATATACTAGAAAACGTGACATAAACAATTTCCTAGGTAACAATAATGTTACTGATATTAATATAGCCATATAAATATGATAACAATATGTAACTATCATATCAACACTTGTTTAAAACACCATGATCTTGATGATCAGTGTGAGACCCGTTTCTTATGGCTGCGATCATACTTTTATAATACTTTAGGTTTTCTTTAGCCTCTTAAACTCCCCTCTTTACTGGTTTACAGCTACATTTAGTGGAGTTGAGTGGTTATAGTAAAATTTGGCAAATATATTTCTCATTAGCGATCCAATAATGCTTCATAAACGTTTGGCGTAAATTAGGATACTTTCAGTGTGAGCTACTTAAAATGGACGCGAGTTATGATGAAACTCAACACATTTGTTTATTATTGGCCACCTGATAAGACCTTAAATCAACCATCCTTCATTGCTATACAGAGCTATTTTTAATATAGTCAAGTGATAATGATAAAAAGCATTTATGTCTCTGTTTTTTATTTAATATTCGCAAATCCTATCTTTCAAAATATCGAATGAGAACCACTGGGGGAAAAGCGAGAAATGTCTCTCTTTAACTTTCCAAAGTAACCAACAGAAAGAAAATAGATAATTAAAATTACTTATAACAATTTCTAATCTTTAAGTTAAAATCTTAACTTGCAAAGAAAGTATGAAATATCTGAAAGCCTACCTAACCTGTTTGTTTCAACTTCACACTTATTTCCTCCCACTGCTTTCTAAACACACCGATATTTTTACGTAATGAGTCTCTTTCGCCCCTAATGCATTTTTGTAAACTGCCAAAATAAGTAGTTCAGTAGACATACTAATATTTAAAAATAAACTAGAGGGAACAAAGAACTGTGGCGTACAAAATTTGCAAAAGGTTGTGATGCTCTCCTTCAAACGTCCTGAAGACCTATACTTTAGGCCGAAACGTCGGCAACAGTAAATTAAGTTTATACTTAATTTTGTGTTCTTTTGGCTGCACCCTGAACTACCATCTCCCAAATATACACACAGTCAATAATTCTCACTTTACAATGATTATGCATTGGATAAATTGATCTTTGGCTGTTTCAGGTGAAGAAGGTGGTGGTAGGGAAGGACGCCATACTCTCTACCCCAGCTGCTTCCAATCTCATCAGGAAGACATCTGCCATCGGGGGTATACTACTAACTGCAAGCCATAATCCGGCAACGGACTTCGGATCAAATTCAACCTGTCTAATGGAGGTAAGTGTTCCAAATTCCAAGCTACTATTGCTGTTTAAAGTTTATGAACTTTGTTTCCTGATGCATGTTATTTAAAAAGATTCCTTATTGAAAATAAAAAAGTCTCTCAGAAAGTTGAAATTTTGTAACTGACTTTTATCATTGACGTATGTTTGGTATTTTTGTATATATATATATATATATATATATATATATATATATATATATATATATATATATATATATATTTCGTATTTTTGTCTGATAAAAAATAAATTGAAAAAAAAAAAAAAAGCTCCATTTACTATATCACATCATAGAATATAGTGGAGTTTTTGGATATTTCTGTTTTATTTAAAAAGTCCACTACTTAAAACTGGAAATTTTATAAATTAATTTAGGTGTGAAGTATCAATAAGCATTTATTTTGGAACAATTTTAGCTGGGAAGTAAAAGAAATCTCAAAAGGTTTTATTTCTACCTAATATTTCGTTTTGAAGTTTAGATGCATAGCTTGATTGTATTTTATTTTAAGGATAATGTGTGTATTAATTTGTATTAATGTACTCTTCTACATTAACGTTTTGTTGTAATATGTGAGAAAACAAGAATGGGAAGAGTAAAGTTAGTTTCGAACCCATCGTGAACTTTGCGTTAGATTTCAAGCGTAATAAAATCTGCTTGACAGTTCGGGGATTTTTTTATTTTACCGATTTCCCGTTATAGATTTTGCATTCCATTATGTATTCAAGGACAAATAAAATATGAGTATTCTTGATCAAAATACATCTAATTTTGTTACAATATTTCTACAAGTTTCTAATTCTTAAAAACTTTTATTTCAAAATTTAATTAATAAGACTACATTTCTTAAAACTGTGGTGAAGATATTTCCCGATCTGGGAAGTCTAAATATAACCCCTTCGACGTGCATGGCCTTGACTTATAAACGTAAAGGATTCCGTGCTATTTTAAAATTTCCGCTTGAAAGTTCAGTGACTTTGGAACAATTGTGACTTATAAATACTTATATAGATACTGATTTGTAGTTGGCATATGTTTATTATTAATTTATTGGATCTGCTTCCCTAACGTATTGAACTAAAACGAACTTAAAAAAAAAAAAAATCAATATACCGAATTATTACTAGTATTATAGCTAGAGCTCAGGTTTGGTTTTAGAACAGTGAAAAACAAGTATATACAAATTTTCGGGTGAAACTAAATATATCTATGTATACTTTTTAAGTTATAATAACGCCTAGGGCTTCTCAATTTTTTTTTAATAAGTTTTTGCGAACTCCCACTATACATACATATGTCATTAACTCCTAAAGCAATGCAAACCTAACTCAGGGCTTCGGTAAAGGTCTTTAAATTTATTTATTGTATTTATAGTGTTCCTATGAACTTTAAAACAAATAATAATCCGTGGCGCTACAGCCAAGTTTGGACCTTGGCCTCTTCAATGAGCCTTCGCCATGTCGCACGGTCTTGTGCGGCCTCTCTCCAGTTGCAGACGCTAATAAGTTCCCTGGAATCCTTGATGACGGCATCCCCCCATCTCAGTCTTGGCCTGCCTCTTCCTCTGGTCCGCCTACCGTCCAGTAACTTCCTCGGTATCTCATCCGCTGGCATCCTGACGACATGGCCAGCCCAGCGCAGCTTTCCAAGCCTTATGTACCGCATCACGACTCTCTCCCCGAACAGCTCGTAGACCTCCCTGTTGGTTCGCCTCCTCCAATTCTCGCCTACGTTGACACATCCAAATATTCGGCGCAGAATTTTTCTTTCGAACACCAACATCTCCTTTTCTTCAGGGTTCAGGCTTCCGATCCGTAAGTGAGGACTGGTCTGATTAGAGTCTTGTAGAGCTGGAATTTGGTGCGGTGAGTGACAGCTCGACTCCTCAAGTGCTTCCTAAGTACAAAATAGCATCTGTTTGCCTTTATAAGACGCTGGCTTGTTTCCAGGGTGCTCCTGTTACTGCTGCTGACCACAGACGATATTCTTTTCCTAACTCGAGAAATAAAATACGAAGTTGACAATAGTAAAATAATTATAATATCGCATCTCAGTGCCGAGTAGGAGAAGAGAGAGAAGCTTTTAACTCTGGCATAAATACCCGAACTCACTCCCTGTCCTGAGAAAAATCCTGTTTAGATTAAAAAGGCGTTCTGGAAGAGAAGATAAAAAAAATACATCACAACTATTATATATTTTGTATAAAGCAAATTTAAATTTTAAGAAAATCTTTCTATACATAAAGTGATGTCGCGTTTTTTTGTTTTCGCTACTTCGACCAAAAAATTTTTTTAAAAAATTGAGAAATTACATTACAATTGTAGTACCCGAATAACGAATACAAAAATCCGTTTGTCCGCGATCCGCGGCTGTTATCCGTAGCTACTTGACCAATTATTTTGAAATTTAAATTGAAATACCAGGGCAACCAACAATGATCCTAACACGTCAATATCAGCCTATTATTTTTAAAATAGCTGCCGATTAAAAATTATTTAATTCAATAACTCTGTTATTTTTGGAGATAGAGAACATTTTTATTAGTTTTTTAACCACGAATACTTATAGGAAAGAAAACAATTTTGAAATTGTAGCCATAAATACGCCCAAAACTCAGTTATTTTAGAAGACAGCTAAAAATTCTGCAAAGTTTTAGAATCAGCACACCTCTATTAATTATAAAACAAAAACAAAAAATTACCTTTATATACGCCCATAACTCAGTTATTATCGAAGACCGAGAAGAAATTGTACCGAGTTTTAGGAATATGTAAAGAGCGTTAAACAAAAACAAAATAAATTGTCCTATATTTGTCACAAATTAGAAGAGTGGAATTCCAAAAAAACTCGGTTATCACTGAAGATAAAGAAAAATCGAGAAGATTACCAAGAACAAGACACCGCGATCATGCCTTAATTTAGTTATTTGGAAATAATTAACCATCTTGTAATAATTTGCAGGAGTTTTTTTTTTTTTATCTACCAGAGAAAATTGAGATGACTAAGTGTAAATTCTCAATCGGCTCTCCAACAAACATAAATGGTCAGAACTTTTGTATCATGGCATGGTGCATCTGTTTACTTTGATGAAAGCTCTTAGATTGTACGAATTACAAAGGACTTGGTACCTTAAGGGCTCCTTTGATGTCCAAAAAGAAGGTTAATAGCCAGACAAGACGTTTCTTACTCGGTAACTAGGTCGATCAATGGGGGTCTTGTTCCTCTGTCAGTAAATAGTCCCTCAGGACGTACCTAATTCTTCTTCACACATAGATCACTTTGCTCCTTGAAATTACTTGCATGAATGTGTTTGCTACTGATTCGGCTCCATTTTCTTTTTTTAATTACTACTACTTTTTATTATTAAAAAAAAATCATTATTATTTCTCCCTGACTTGGAAAAACGACAGATCATGGATATGTCTATCTATAATAAACTACTTTTCCCAGTCAGGGAGAAATTGAGCTTATGGATGGATGGGCAGATTGATGAAGTATAGAAGGCAATAGTCCAAGAGCTTGGGCCAAAAATGCGTATATAAGAAGCAAATTTTCAAAGTAATTTTCAAATTTTAGCTAATTTGAATTTTTTTTTTCTGCCACCTCAAACTGGTCGGAATCAAAAATCGCGGCCATCCAAAACAGTCTAAATCCAGGAATTGGCCTCATTTTAATATTGTAGAGGTAAATATTACAGAAACCAAGCATTGTACGAAAATATTCATTATGAAATAAATTGATGGACAATAAATAAGCTTGATCCGAGAGCTGATAGACGTCTGTAGGTCTTATAGGTACCGAGATATCTTTGTCCATGTAATACATAGTGTCTTAAACAGAGGAATTGGTCGAATTTTAAACAGTGTTCAGTCCAATATCATAGAAACCGTTTATTTTAACAAAATACTCATAATAATAAAAATTAACAAGGGTCTAATAATCTGTTATATGACAGGTGAGAGGCAGTTGTAGGTCTTATAGGTGTCGAGATATATTTGTCCTTATTATACATTGTGTCCTAAAAATACAAGAATTGTCCTAATTTTATGGACAAAGATATCTGGGTTCCTATAACACCTACTGACGTTTATCAGGTCTGAAAGCTTATTCAGTGTCCAATAATTTATATTATAATAAGTATTTTTGCATAATGCTTGATTTCTGTAATATTTACCTTCATAATGCTAAAATTAGATCAATTGTCGTAGTTAGAACATAATGTATTATATGGACAAGTATATCTCGATACCTTGAAGACCTGCAGACGTCCATTAGCTCTACGTCTATCGATACTGATTCAATGTCCATTAATTTATTTTATGAATATTATCGTACAATGCTTGGTTTCTGTAATATTTACCTTTATAATGTTAAAATCAGGTCAATTCCTGGATTGCACCATTCTGGACGGCCGTCATTTTTTATTTCGACCAGTTTGAGGGGGCAGACAAAAAAAAAAAAAAATGTTTTACAAGTTTTCTAAAATTTGAAAATCATATTGAAAATTGTCTTCTTATAATAGGGATTTTTCGGCCCCAGCTCTTGGTCTATGATGAAAGAAATAATCGACTAACAAAATTTATTTTTAACCGTCTTTGTGCATTTAGACATTGGTAAATTATTTCATACAAACCAATAAAGCATCTAAACGTCCTAAACCAATAAAGTTCCTTACGAGAAATGCTATATAACAAAAACTATTATCCGCCTCATTTCCCACTACGAAGTTTTAATTCGAGTAACACAAAAGAGATAGAACGTGTCAAAAAAGCGCCAAATATATATAAAAAAAATTCGATAAAAGTGACTTTTTTTCATTTAAAACAATATACCCTAAACGGGAAATCCTGGCGAAAAAAAAATATAACCAAACATATTTTACACTAAATTTCTGTCTAGGAACTATCGTAAAAAATTTGATTTGAGCTACACCAACAGAGATAGAGCTTGTAAAAAAGCGTCAAATTAAAAAAATAACGTTTCAAACTATTATAAAATGGTTTATTATTTCCAAATAACAATATTAGGTTAGAGCTGTTTATATAGCTGATGACAGGCAATTAAGAAATATGAAAAGCAATAAATCCGAGGATAATATCATATCACTACTGCTAGTTTCAAAACGCTATATCTCAGCTAGTTGTTAACCAATTTCAATAGTTCTTTTTTCATTTTGTAGAAAATTTAATTATCTATTAAATAGCTCTAAAAGCGTTATGGGCGTATTTATGAGTGGAATTTCGATTTTTTTCTTTTCTTTTTTATAATTATTCAAGTTTTTTTATTAAAAAAACTAATGATTTTTTTTTCTATCTTCGAAAATAACGTAGTTACAAGTGTATATATAGGCGAGTTTTCATTTCTTTTTTTTTTTTTTTTTATCTGATTCTAAAACTCTATACATACTTTTCTCTATCGTCAAAAATAACTGATCATTTTTTTTTTTTTTGGTCGATTACAAAGGTTCAATTTTTTTCTCTTTTATATAATTTTTCTCGGATTTTAGGTTAGAAAAACTTTTTGATAAATCTTTACTCTATCTTCAAAAATAACTGAGTTATCGAATTTAATCACATTTGATCGGCCACCTACTATTTTTGTAGCGAATTTAAAAAAATTGGTCCAGTAGTTTTAGAGAAATGCCGAGGACGGCGGACGGCGGACAAACGGATTTTTTTTATTCGTTATGCGGATTCTACGCATCTTGAAACGTAAGTTCCCAAATTTTAAGGGGGGTAGTTTTTTTTTTTTTGGTCGATTACAAAGGTTCACAATTGAAAATAATAAACTAAAATGTATGAAAAACTTGTCGTTTTTCTTTAAATAAATATAACTCCTAAGTTATATTTAAAATAAATATAGATTTAAAATAGTGAAAATAAATATAACCATCCCTAAACAGTAAGTCCTATCAGAAAATTTTACACACGGAAATAACTTCAGTGAGAGCAACACTCACCCAGCTTTTTTGACCTAGAGCCAGTGTCAATAAATCCCCAAACACATAATAAATGTAGCCAAACATGATGTTTTTCATTCCAACCAATGTAGGTCCTAAAGGACCTATGTTCTTGGGACAAATGTTATATCACAAAAGATATTCTACACTAAATTTCTGACTAATTATCTGTCATCAAATTTTTGATCTGAGTAACACCAACAGGGTGTTTCGAAGTAAGGGTGAAAAAATGTTATAGAATGAAAGTTCGACCCCCAGCCAAAAGGCATATCCATGTCAATAACAACTTAAGTTTATTTCTTTTTATCACACCCTATTTACTTTTAGGACTTGATCTGTTGCATTTTTTTTTCTTTCAATCATGAGCTATCTAAATATATATTATATTAACTAACTAATTAACACTGTTTTTATATTTTACCTTCTGATTATATTTAAGAAGCAATGTTAAAAGATTACAACATCATAAAGTAATATATTTATACTTATATAGGATTTTACAGACCTCGAAAATTGGATACTCATGTGATGTAAAATATATATAACTTTAGTAATGTTTAATTTTTTTTTTTAAACAGGGGCTGCGCCAACTTCCTTCACCGATAAGGTTTTTCAGATATCAAAGGAACTCACAGAATACACCATTGTTCCAGATTTGGATATTAAACTTCAACGAATAGGCATATTTTCATATAAGGTTTGTATTTATATCTCAATATTTTGAGATATAATCAATCAGTGAGAGTATAAATAGTTTAGACTTGTTGTCTTTCCTTACCATAGGTTATACTAAAAATTAATCAATAAAAAACGTATCTTTTATTTTATGTACTCCACAATACCATCCCATCTATACTATTCCCAAAAATATTGAGGCCAGAATTTCATATTTCATATTTTTTAAGTTAGGGATTTTTTATTCAGCCAGTGTTTCTATTTTTTTGTCGCCACAGATCTTGGAGACCTTTGGTAGTATGGTATGGTTTCCAAAAATTCCACACCATGATTCTCTATGACATTATGCCTATTTTTGTGATTAGTCGCCAGTTAGTTGACGGGTCTCAAATATCAAGAGGTTAACAGTGAATCTCCATCTAATTACATGCTTGGAAAAGTCGAACTGGAGATTCGAGCTCACAACCGTTGGCATGATTGACTAGCATACTAGGGCTCCTCTGTTTTGAGAATCTGATTTACTGAATGTTAGAGCAAGATATCTGGCTTTCTAGAAATAGTGAATTTTGTCTATTTTCATACCAAATCTATTATGGGAAACTGACCATCAACTGTTTAGTTAATTAAGATATTGAGTGGTGTCTGGGTGCAGAGCATGACATTATAAATGTTGTCATTTTATTCAGATATCACTATCATGAGAACATTCTCATTCAGTGATATGTGGCAGGTCTGGGGTTTAATTGTAATTAACATTGTGACTGAAGTTGCATTTGATATTGATGCTTTTGCTGGTAAGATGCTAAATCCTATGATTTTTGTCTGAAGCTCTTTATGGTGTACATTCATTACTGATTTGTTAAGAATTTTAAACTTATCATCCATAAAGATCCATACATGTTCTATTCGTTTTATTAAAATTTTTTATGGAAAGACAATGGTTATATCAATAATCTCTTACATTTGTTTTACAAACTTATATTAATTACACCAGTAATATTAATGCTGTTTTTGTTTTTTTCAGGTAGGA
This sequence comes from Piezodorus guildinii, assembly GCA_023052935.1. NCBI lineage: Eukaryota > Metazoa > Arthropoda > Insecta > Hemiptera > Pentatomidae > Piezodorus > Piezodorus guildinii. The sequence continues at coordinate 40,714,585 of CM041292.1, read as the reverse complement.
AATGAAGATTTCGTAGTGGAAGTAATAGACCCAGTAACTGCTTATGTTGAACTTATGAAAGAAATTTTTGATTTTCCAAAACTGAAAGTATTTTTATCAGACCCAAAGGAACCTTTTAAAATTGTCATTGACAGTATGCATGCAGGTATTTACTGTTTATTTAATATTTTGTTTGAACTACTGTTATTTTATTTATTTACTGTTATATTAAATTTAACAGTATTTTATTTTTATTTTACTTTTATTTATTATGTCTTATTATTAGTTTTCTAATTTATTTTTTTATTTAGCAATTTATTATCTTCTTTATATCTTGGTAACATTGTTTTAATTCTAATATAACTGTATTTATTTTCCATGAGTTTACTTTTTATTTTTAAGAACAATTGAATGCTATAAAATATTTTTTATAAATAAGAAATATATAATAATTAGTGAAAAGAATAAGATATGCAGTTCACAAATAAATAAATTATTGTACAGAAAGCAAAATGAATATTTATACTCTTAGTTTTTCACGAAAAAATCTGTTTAATAAGTAAATTGATAAACATAAAGCATTGCATAAATGAAAAATCTGGTTCAGGCAACACACGACTTTCACTTACCTCCATTTTTAAAATTGATTAAAAAAATTTTCAAATACAGTTAGAGATAAAAGTAAGTGAAACTAATAAAGAATTAATTAAATTAAATTTCAATAGAAACATGTGTTTTCGTAAAAAATCTATTATGTTATTATCTAAAATAATCAGTTAGTTTTATCGGCTTTTCATCACTCTTTATGAACTTTTACAAACTTTAGTTTTCCTACAGTATATTATACGTGTATATTACTGTTCTTATATTAAAATAAAAAAATTGCATTAAAAATATTTTTCAGTTTCTTTCTATAGTTGGATGTCGAATTCGTTTCATCAATGATAACAAGATGATGTGGTCATTTTTCTAAAATCTACAAAAATGAAGATAGTTTAGGGAAAAAAAATTAAAAACATCAGCATTAAAGCCTTATCAGACTATTTCAATCAGAATGTAACCTACATGATATTAAAGCCCATCAAATTTTACATCGTTTTGAGAAAATCGTAAAAAGATGCAAAATACATAGTATAAAGTACATCTTCTGTCAGCTGATTTTGATGAAAAGTTTTCTGTAACATTTCGGACGTACATCCCCTTAAATATGAAATTTCAGTTTCACAGAACTTTTCGTTTTTGCCTGGGAGTTACTACACCTATTAGAGAAAAATTTTCTATAAACAATTAATGGTATATTAATGTCAAATAATATAATTTTATCAAAGTTATTTTATCCTAATAACATTAATATTAAGGAAAGAGATAAATTTTGTTACCGATTAATTATAAATTTTTTTAATTAAATCCATAAAATCAGTCAAATTGGATGTAGACCTTAATGAAATACTTTTTATTTTAGACGATGCTCTTCTTAAGTAAATTAAAGTATTTAAATATATAGATATTTTTACATATTTCATATCCCTGGGAGAAAGAGAAATTGTGGAAAGGTTCCAATGTGGTCAGCTTTAATTATAAAAGAATTACTAGATATAACGAAAAAGTATTTTTTTTCAATGGTTTTACCTTATGAAAATAACTTAAAATATTACATTGTAGTAACTGGACCGTATGCGAAAGAAATATTTGAAAATGAATTATCTGCTGAAGAAAAAAGTGTAATCAATGCTGTACCATTGGCGGACTTTGGAGGTGGGCATCCAGATCCAAACCTTGAGTATGCTAAAGATTTAGTGGAAATCATGAGCGAAGGAAAACATGACTTCGGTGCAGCCTTTGATGGAGATGGGGTTCGATTTTTGTTTTGTACATATAATAAATCAGTCTAATTTTCGAAAGGAAGATAGCTCAGGCAGTGGTCAACAAATGAATGAAATTATCACCATTTCATACCAACACTATTTTGTTCCTTTTATTTTATTTGTTTTCATTGTCATTGAAATATCTTCCTTCCGAATTTCCCAACGGTTAACTATTACTATTAATTATAATCCCATTTTTATTGTATTAAAAATGTAAATAAATTTATTGGAACATTTCAAAGTTTGTATGTTTTTTTTTAAGGAGTCTGAAAGTTTCATGTTTGAAGTAATTATTCCATTTGAATAATGCTAAATGTATTATTTTTATAATGAGCATTAACTTGATCATATTATAATGACTGTGCATCGTTTTATTATAATAGTTATAGTTTCTTATTAAGTATAGGAAATTTTTAAACAAATTTCGGATGGCAAATATCGTTTTTTAACTCAAAAGTTATGAATTTTATTTATATAACACATGTGCTAATCATATTATATTTATACAGAACAACCATTCAGTATATTTTTAAGGTTCTTCTCCTAAATATCCTTGTTCTTCTGATTTTTTTTTTTTCTGAAATTCTTCTGTAAAACCTTCCTGGGTCACTTAGCTAAATTACCTGCCATGAAAAGTCTATTTAATATCCTTTAATTTAATCTGGTGATGGTTTTCATTTTATCTCAGTAGGCTTCTAGAAGCAATCAATATTACAGTTTTTTTTCATATTTTAAATGAAAGAGTTTCTGCCTGTTTAACTTTGCCATTGATTTGGATATTCTTAGGTCATGATCCTTATCAACTGCTTCCCTCTATGATCTCATACAGATAATACTCAACTTGTCATGTTTGTTTTATGAGTTAGCGGTCATACTAAATTTTAAATTCTCTGCTCATTTCACTCACATGTGAGGTTTGTTGAATTACTTTCTTTAATTATGCTTTTTAAATTTCTCTGGACAGAATTACAGTTTTGAAAAGTTGTTAGCCATCTTAACATTTTTCTTTGTTCCTATCATTTCCCATTTCTTATTTTTTGCAACATTAATAAACTTTAAACTTTTGTTACAAAGGGATATTAAATACATATGTTTTACATTTTTATAGCTATTTAATAACATTAATTAATATTTTAAATAAACTAATAATTGTTTTAAATTAAGGTGAAAATAGGAAAATTAATAAGCTATAACAAATATTTTGAATAATTTAATTAATATTTGTATTAGTACTACAATTTCACAAAGATATAGGGCAAAATTTTAAAATATTTTATTTTAACAGGACCGGAATATGATATTAGGAAAGGAAGCTTTTTTTGTAACACCAAGTGACTCCCTTGCGATTATAGCTGACCACATTGGAATTATTCCATATTTCCAAAAAAATAAAGTAACTGGATTTGGGAGAAGTATGCCAACTGCTGCTGCCATTGACAAGTAATCACTTAATCATTGTTATGTATTGTTAAAAGCCTTATAATCAAATTTTGTTATTTATTTTAAGAACACTAATTATCCAATGAACACCATCGTAAGTGTTTTTGACAAATATTCCATTTTTATGTTTCTATTTTAAAGGTCAAAGGGTAAAAACGGACAATATCTTGTATAAACCCATTTCCTTATATTCTTTAAGTAAAACGGTAACAATAATTACTAGCAACCACATCTTTAAAAAATCTCATTAGTGCTAGATTACATTTGAAATTTCTTGAATATTAGCTTTATTGTTGTAAATTATTTTCAACTTTTATTTAGAAACTATTGTGATAATACTATCAATTATTGGATGCTTCAAAAATAAAAATTCATAAAAGTTGAAAATCCTGTATTTCATTTTTCTTTTAATGTTGAAATACAGATAGCTGAATCAATACTTAATGTGTTTTTTTTATATTAATCTTCCAGAGTGGCAGAAGCTCTGAACATTCCATTTTATGAAACTCCAACAGGCTGGAAGTTCTTTTGTAACCTTTTAGATGAAAATAAAATCGCCCTCTGTGGTGAAGAAAGTTTTGGGTGAGTAAAAATAAACCTATAGATTTAACATTGTTTTAATAAGTTGTAGTAATTTAATTATAATTTTACAATATATTTTATAAATCATTTTTGTAAGTTGTTAATTAAAAAAAAATATGTTGATCACTAGCCAGAGATGTTATTGTTTGAAAACCGATAACAGTGGACCACCTCAGGACTAGATGTAGACCTTAGTAGAACTTAATTTTTTTAAACCTTGTGTTTGTGCTTTTATGAGTTTACTTTAATAGTTAAAATTGATAATGGCTAAAATTTAATTGATTTTCTGTAAATTAGATATATGATTTGATTATTGACTTTTATTTATTTTTTTTTGGTAAAATGCCATTAATCCCATGGTTAATTTATGACAGAACTGGATCAAATCATGTGAGAGAAAAGGATGGCATTTGGGCTGCTCTAGCTTGGCTCTCAATCTTGGCCCAGACTAAGAAATCACTATCTGATATTGTCATTGGACACTGGAAAAAATATGGACGTCATTTTTATTTGAGGTAATTTTATTATATTATTATAATTTATTAAATAAAAATATGAAACTTTTTAAGTGTAAAGCGTCTTAATGATGAAAATGCTATTTAATTCCATTTGATCAAAATATTTTTAAACCTCTTCTCAGGGTTTTCAGTATCATATTTTTCTTATATTTTCTCTTGAAGGTTTAGTTCTACTTTCTCATATTTTCTACACCTAATTTCTGAAATAGAGAATATAAGATTAATACTTCATAAAAAGAGGACTAAGTATTTCTTTTTTTTGTTTCCAAATCAATCATTGTAGACCTAGAAGGAATCAGAATATTTAAAAAACAATAAAATAATAAGAGAAAGTTATGGAAATTGTTAATTCATTAACTTTATATTTTATTACCAAGCAACAGCATAGTCACTAGAGAAGGTAATATATTAAGTGAGTATTTTTATTACAAAATATTGAAAAGGATTTTCAAGTTTGATAGCTCAAATTCTTGGTGTGATACACATTTACAGAGTTTATATTATTTTATGTCAGCAATGTTGTGGCAGCACTGGTCAAGGCTACTGGGTTCTAAGTCTTTGTTTGGATTTGCCTACTAAGACCATTCTCTTTGTGTACTCAACATCTGGATATGTCAATATGTCACTCTTTATAACTTTTAACTAATTACTTCTCTACTTCCTTTTGCCCTCTCAAGACAAGAGAAATCCCCCCCAACAAAAAAAAAATAAATAAATAAATAAAAAAAAAAATAATAAAATAAAAATGGGGAGATGTATTTTAAGATAAGCATATTAAGCCATATTAATTAGGCTCATATCGATATTGGAAAATGTACGAATCCAGATTAGCCTTACACTAAAATCCTGTAAATGTTTTGAAACAATTTCTTGACAAAATACAGATATTTACAAAATAAACTGCATTATTAGAGTATAATTATGTTTGATCTGTTCATTTGAAGCTATTTATTGAGCGCTATGCAATTATGCATGTCAGTGAATAGAAATTTCCATGCATCTCTGTGTTTAGCATAAACAAAACCTTACTGTGTGGTGGAAAGTCTTAAGTTTCCTTTGGGCATATAAGGTACATGACTACTATTTAAAGTTTCAATATTCATTTCAGATGTCAAATTCACTACGAACAATAAAAAATGAAAAAACACTACGAATATTTTTAAGTAGGTATCCATCTGTTATAAGGTTTTATTTTTACTTAAATTGTTTTATTTATTTTTGAATAATATTCATTGTAAAAAAGTTATTAAACTTTATGAATTAAATGTTTTTATGTTTATGAATGTTATGTTTATGAATGTTTTTATGTCTGATCTATTTTTTATTATCTACCCATGTATACATTTTACCATAGGTGCGACTATGAACAAGTTGATGCAAAGGCTGCCAAAGACATGATGGCGCAGTTGGAACAGGAAATAACTAGTCCACAATTCGTTGGAAGTTCCTTGTTAGGAAAACCAGACATCTCTTTTGTTGTGAAAGCGGCTGATAATTTTCAATATGTAGACCCAACTGATGGTTCAGTCACCAAAAACCAGGTAATGTATTTTAATATGTAATCGTCTTCTTAGTTAAATTAATTAGGAGTTAGATGATGCTAAAATAAAGTTTTATTAATTACAATTAGTTGAACTTAAAATAAAGAATTGAATAAGAAACATAATCTTTAATTAACTTACCTTAAATAAGGAATTGTTTAACTGTCCTTTACTAACATTTGACTGAGAGTAACCTCTCTTGGTGAAATATTCCCATATGTAAACATGATAATGAAATAAAGAATAATAAAATTCTTAATTTTACACCTTCGCTGATCGGAGACTCTTTAGTCCCGGGAAAAAGAGTAAGGAATCAACTTGCTAGAGTGGAACTCATTTGCTTCCTTCTATTTTTGGTTACATTTCATGTATTGATTTGGAATACATTTCCTAATTTTGAATGGTTCTATTTTCACTTCATCAAGCTTCCTTCTGTTTAAAGTATTGCCATTCATGACATAGACCCAATCCACTTCTTCAAACTCGTGAACAAGTTCTACAACAAGTTCTCTTCTCTTGTTTCGTTGATAACTTCTTTGTGAGTTATTAAACGCTTCTCCTCTATCTGTTTGTGTATTGTGTTCTCTTTCCAACTCTTTTTGAAAAAATTCAGAGATATACCCATAGAGTATATAAGCTGGTGGACACTTTGTAGATCTATGAGTTCTGTTGTTATATTATCCAACACATAATTTAACAATTGTTTTCTAGATTATTATTTTGAAGTTTTCGTCGACATTGTGTGTGGTTTACTAATGTCTGATTTAGAAGTTCATTTAAGCCATTGGGTTGTGGATTGTCAATGGCTATAAAGATTAACTGAGCATCTATTTTTTTAATATACAGTTTAAATTCAGAAGAATTTAGAGCACTGTATTGATCTGCCAAAATTGTTTTGATATTTTCTTCAGAAATTGTTCCAAAAATATAATGAAATCATTAGCGATCTGTCCTCTTGATGTTGATATCCATGCACATCTTGTGAAGTGATCCAGAAATACATGCATGTATTTGTGCCCAGACCTGTTTCCACCAAAGCCTCCTATTGTATCAAAGGACATAATTTGAATAGGGTACTCTGGCGATCCTAAATTTGACAATAATCCGATCGGTTGCCTTGATCTTGATTTATTTTTAAAACACACTTCACACTGTTTACAATAACTATTTATGATGACATACACATTTTAGAAGTAATAAAATGATTGGAGCTTTTCTGCTATTGCTAACTTCTAATATGACCATAAAATGTATGGATCTTTCGGATAAATTGTTTAATAACTTAAAAGATATTCTCCCCTCTCAAATAGATTTCCCCGATGTTTTTAAACTCCTCTTCAAGAGCTTTCTGATCTTTTTTTATTTCTTCAATTTGTACAATATTGACCACTTTTAAACAATCATCTTCATTATGAAAACTTTTCTTTCAAAACTGGATTTTGAGGTAAATAATCAGCTTCCACATCATCTCTCCCTTCTTTGTAAACTACTTTAAAGTTGTATTGAGATAAATACAACATTAAATTGCCTTTTGCCTCATCGGTTTTCGCTTTTGATTTTAAATTGATGTGTGGTTTAAGATTAGATATTACAGTGAATTCTTTACCTATCAAATAGTGTTCCTAGCATAAAATTGCTTCTTTAATCGCCAGATATTCCTGTTTACAATTATATTTAAAGGTAACACATCATTGATAAAACATTTGCTTCAGCACCTGTATCTAACTTAAATATAATTATCTTGCCGTTAATTTCTATATTTTCTAGCTATTGACTATTTTTGATTTTATTTATCTGGTTCAGTTTGATGGTTCCGATACTAAAATCACAGTCAAACTCCCCATTGTAGTCAGAAACACCCAGATTTTCAATTTGTTTTGAATTCCTGCCACACATTGTGGCCCAGTGACCCATTTTATTGCACTTAAAGCATTTTTGGCCTAATGCAGGGCAACGATTCCTAGAGTGCTTCTGCCCACAACAAGTGCAGTCTATATATTTACTTTTATTTACACTTTGGTGTTTATTATTCCTATTTACCAACTCATTACTGTGACTTGGCCTTGCCAACTTGAATACTTCCTGCCAACGCTCAATTTTTGAAAAATATCCCACTGGATGCAGAATTGCATCTTCTTGAGATTGTTTCAGAATCACTCCCAAACCTATTCGGCTCGCATCTACTTCAATTACAATATCTTTATCCGGGTCATAGATGGCCAGAATTGGTTTAGAACATAAATATTCCTTAATTTCTTTAAAATGTTTTACAAATTTCTTTATAAATTTTATTAAATTCTGATTTACAAAATCCATTTTTAACCTTCAATTTTTCTTTCTGTACATCTCCTGCAAACCCTTTCTTTTTTATCATATATTTTTTAATGATACTGTCCACTAGTATGTTATCAGTTACCTTCTCAATGTTTATCTATTTTTGATTTACTTTTTGTTATTAATTACAATTAGTTGGACTTAAAATAATGAATTGAATTACAAACATAATATATAATTAACTTACCTAAAATAAAGAATTGTTTAACTGTCCTTTACTAACATTTGACTGAGAATAACCTCCCTTGGTGAAATATTCTCATATGTATGTGAACATGATAATGAAATAAAGAATAATAAAATTCTTAATTTTATATATATAGTCCTTGAATACCCATATTCTTCAAATTTTCATAATTGTATTGGAGCCAACAGAGCCAAGGCCTCTTTCAATAAATTACGTACTTAAATTTTGATGAAATGTTGAATTTTCTATTCTTATTATAGATCTGACCATTTTTTTTTTATTAAGGTCATCAGATTAGTCTCTGTTTCTACTGAGTCTCCATATTTAATTTTATTTTAGAGGTTCATTTAGTTTCCAAATAGTTTTGTAAATTAATTTGACTTTAAATTAAAAAAATATATATAATAATAATAATAGTAAAACAAAACCATCAAATAACCAGCAGAAATTAAAAAAAAAAAAAAAAAAAAAAGCTATTAAAAGATAATGTTGCTGGAAGGAATTAGTCTGAGTGGGGGGTCAGCAAATGAAAAAGTTGAAACTATTTAATTGTTTAGTTTGCTGACCGCCATCTGGACTAATTCCCTCCAGAAATTCTCAAGTCAACTAACTATATCCACTAAAAGATAATGTCTCTTTTGTTAATGTTTGTCTGGTTACATTCAGTTGAGAGTGGTTTATGAGAAAATTTTACTTATACTAACTATGTTAAGCCTATTCACCTTTTTATTGTTGGACCTTATTGTTAGTAATCACTCATTCTATAATCACTCAGCTCATCAGAAGGATGGGTATACCTTGAAGTTGTTGAATAATTATGAGACAACTGTTCTGGCACAGGCTCTGTGTTATCTGCCGGAGCTCTGGGGTTTTCCTAAACCAAGTGTGGAAATACTGAGAATGTCCAGCAGAGAATAAATATAGATAGTTTTAGTTTTAGCTAGATAATTTTATATGATTTTGATTTCATTATTATTGTTATTTTATCTTTATACCTTGGTTTCATTGAATCAGTTCTTTTTTCCTAATCCAAATTTTAACTTTATGATAATTTAAAAGAGTGTATAGGAAGATCAGCCATCTCACTTATTTAATAACTAATAATCTGTTATAAAAATATAAAGATTTATAAAAACTCAGTGTAATGAAAAAATATATGCATATTTTTTTAATAGGCTATTTGCATTATGGATATTTAATACTATAATGTTAACTCTGTTGCAACAGGGTTTGCGTATCATGATGGAGGATGGCTCAAGAATTATATACCGCTTGAGTGGCACAGGAAGCTCTGGAGCAACCATAAGAGTGTACATTGAACAGTACGAGAAAAATATTAATAAAATTCTCGATGACAGAATGAAAGTTCTGAAACCTCTGCTTGAGATTGCAATTTCATTGGCCAAGATAAAGCAGTTCACAGGAAGGAATGAACCCACAGTCATCACCTAATATTGACCATTAGTGAATAGATAATATATTAGACTGTTCAAAATTTTAACTTATAGAAAGAGCAACTTCCTGAATATAAACTCAAATACATATATATTTTCACAAGTTAAAAGACATTTGTTTTACCTTTCATACTTTTTCTTAAATAATCTTAGCCATAGACACTGTTATATTTAAATATTTATTAAGTAGTAGTCCAAATATTTTATAAATTTCTCATTACTGAACAGCTTTATTCATAAAAATTGCTTCTTCATGTATTTGTAGATGTATTTTTATGTTACAACAGCCACTAATGAAGAATCTAGTCATTTTTCATTGAAGAATAAGTGTGGAACTGAGGTTTAAGTTGAAATATTTGAAGAAACAATTACAGATTAACAGTGAGGAAGAAAATATTTTGGAGAAGTTTTATGTTGATTCTTTTTTTATTTCTTAGTACATTCAAGCATTTTCATAAGTTATAATTGACTTTTGTGGTCTGAAGATTATTTAAAAACACTTATTTTACAACTTCGAAAAAATGATATTACATTTGTTATGTATCCTTACATCCTGTTTACATCAAATATTGCCAACATTCTTACTGAAGGTCTGTTGTATCAAATTTTTGCCGAATTTGTTGTAAATGTGGCTGAAGTTTTGATATTATCTATTAATGCTAGTCCAATCTAATTTAGTTCTTCAAATTTCCTGCAATTTTTCATAACATTTGAATTGATTTTATGAGATAATGTCAACTTTGAAATTTTAAATTATGTTGTAAGTTATGATATCTTAATTGTAATCTTTTGGTTTGGGAGTAATCTAGCAAATAAAAATCGCATATTTAGAACACAGCAATTCCAGGATTTTAGTCATGAGAATCTGGCACGAAATATTTCCTATAATTTTTCGAAGAGATCCGATAAATAATAAAATAGATCTGTTTCTTCTCTATGTGAAATAGAGATTCCACAACCTTTTGAAATTTTAGCTATTCTTAAAAATTATTAATTAAACTAAGCCCAATTTCCTGTTTTGAATGGCCTAATGTTATTATGCATGTTTTAAATTATTGTTGGAAATATCTCCTTAATAATACTGAAATTTATTACTTAAAAAATGTGTTTGAAATAACAGTCACATATCCTAAGTATGGCACCCTCTGCTTATATGGTTTTCAATTATATAAATTTGTTTAATGTTAATAGGTCTAATCTGAATGTTGTATGAAACAATTTAAATAAGTGTATTTGTTACTTTCTGAGAAAGTGTGTATGGATTATTAAAAAATATATGAAAAATAGCTTGGCAATGCCAGCTGGATCAGTTCATGTGGACAGCAGCAATCTAGCCTGCCTAAAAGAAGTATCTTGCCTATGATTACTATAAATAATCACAAAAAGGAAATATTGTTGAAGTCTACTACATGTCACTTCAGTTCTTTTAACCTTATGAATTTTGAGTGGAGTTATCTAGAAATGCTCGAACATTAAGCCATTAATGGATTCATTTGTTGAAATTCACAAGTTCATATTTTTTGTTGATATAATTCATACATATTATATAAAATAATATGAATTAAATTTGCTAATATAACTCATATATGGTAATAAATAATATAAGTTGATATAATGTAACTATATAAGCATTATACTTCTTTTTATATTGTATCACTAGCTGATACATTTCATCCCCTACATGAACAAAATAAAAAGGTTAACCTAATGTTGAAATATTAGGTTGTAAAAAGATTATATTGTTAACTTAAAAAATGTTTTTTTTAACTTACTATAAGTACTTTATTGTAATATTAATTAAATTATATAATAAGTAGATATACTAACTGTTGTAATAAGAAATATGTAACATATAAACCTAGTGTAGTATAAAATAAAGCGCACAATTTTTACTTTTGTAATTTTGTAATGAAATTACACATTAGAAATTAAGTGATTGTAGTTCAAATGGTGAAAAATGAAAGAATTTGTGCTATATCTGTATAGAAAAACAGTTTTATAATTTATGAGTCGGTTTCTTTAGGGTTTGAATAAGGAAAGGATATCTTCTTTTTTTTCAATATATATTAAAGTTACATAAAACATCAATTCTGTCTAATTTTACTTCTATTCAAAACTCTAAAAACTCAGAGTAAGAATTTCATTATATATATCTATGGAAAGAATTTGTTTCTTATTGATTTTTTTTTTTCTCTATTCCATGCAGAAACCAAATTGTAAGTTACAACTGAAGGTTAAGAGATTTGGATATTGCTGAAATGGATTTGAGTATTATATATTTTTGTTTAGTAAACGTAGATTTTGAGAAGGCTCCACTTGTCCTGCTTGAGTGAAGAGCTGTAAGTGGGTCAGAGTAGATGTTAGGTAAAGCAAGCTGGGACAAGTTCTTGTATAGGATAAAGTACTTGTGTTCATAAAGAAAGCAATAGCCGAAACATCAAGGCATGGTAAATAACAATGAAATAATTGTAATGAAAAATTAATAAGAAAGATAGCTAGATGGATCGGCATTGCTTTCCTTGCCACAAAGTGGTTTAGTGTTAAGTAGGGTTTGTAGTTTTATGTATATATTGGGATTGCGATAGGGCATTGAGCCCGTAGACCAGCACCCGACTGCCAGATAGGAGTTGTGAAGCGTTCAAGCGATGAATCCGACTCTGTATAGATTATAATTTTTCTAATAAATAATAATTTACAAAAAAATTATCTCAAAGCGCTCGTTCCACTATCTGAAAATTTAGAGGATAGAGCATATATTTTTATTGTGCATGTATGTTGTATTTGTATGTTAGAGTGTGGTTGCCAATATTCCACTACTTGTAACTTATCTTCCTTTTTTTTTTTTTTTAGTCTATCTCTATGATGTAATGTAGCAATGTATTATAATTTGAGTGGGAATAAATGTATTTTAAATAATCTCCCTTGCATATATTTATTTAAATGCCTACAAGTACAAGTAGAGAATGATCAACTTGACCCTTTCTATAATAGAGTTGGACGTTACTTAAAGTATTTCAACTTCCTTGGATAACATATGACAAATTGTTTTTTTTATTATTAATTAATTCTAATTGTGTTTCAACTTTTGTGAATGTTTTAATGTTGCATTATAGAAAAATATATGTAAGTCCTACTCATTTACTAATATAGTTAAAGAATAATTTTTTTAATTCAATTTCTTCCGCATTATTAAAATTTCAACACAAGCAAACACAGACAAGCTGAAATAGTTTTTTATTAATTTATAATACTTAATAGACAAGGTAAGGACATTAGGACATATTTTAAACTTGGACTTTTGTAAAGAAAAATATTTTTTTAAATATTCAAGAAAAATATATATAAAGAGAAAACACAAATTATTCACTCTTTTGAATTCCACTAGGAGTGAACTGGAGCAATGTGACTAAATATGTTGTTCCTGAAAGAATCATCTGGAACAGTACACATTTTAAATCATTAGACTCATTAATCATACTATATCAAGGCTTATATGGATGTATGTATAAAACAATAGAATATTTACCTTTGGCTTACGCAGAGGAGGGGACCATGCTCCCTCCCTAAAGATTGTTGGAATAAATAAAAATAATAGATAGAAATAAAAATATGGTGTCAAGATAAAAAGTGTTTTTGTTTCCAAGCATGTGTTTATTAATCAACTTTATATGAATATAGACAGTTTGAAAAAAATTATATTTTCAACACACATGCCTCCCAGGATTTTCAACCTAATTAAACCTCACTCTAATGAAAACCCTATGTACACTCCTTCCATATTTTATTATAATAATTTCATTATTAGTAATGATATAAGAATTAGGATGGCTATAATACTGAAATTATTCAGATGATTCAAGCAAATTCCCTTTTCATTCATCCATTAACATAGTTCTTCTTATGACTTTATTTTTCAAGGTTTTTTCAATACTCCCTTTTATTTGAAATTCACTCTAGATTTGAAAGGTATTTTATTATCAAATTAAAAAAAAAAATATGTTCATTAAGTCTCTACAACAGTCCACGGGGGAAGAAAAGGAGGGGCCAATGAAAGCTGTAGATCCCCTAAATTTGTTGGGACTAATAAAATAAAAGATAAAAAACAATGTATTAGGATAAAATGTGCGACTATAGAATGTTTTAACTTACAAGCAGGTACTTAATTTTAAAATTTATTGGTTACATTAGGTTACTTTGTTTTCTTAGGCGATCGACAGGAAGGTCATTATGCCCTAAATTTATTGGTATTTAGACGGTATTTGAAAAAAAAAAAAAATTACTTATATTTTCGATCTGCTTGGCTCCCCTAATGATTTTCAACCTGCTTGCCCCCTATCCCTCCCCTTAAGAAAATCCTGGCTATGACCATGTAGTTGTCACTTATTCAACAACTAATAACTTCAAATTAATTTCTTATAATGGGCAGTGCTTGGCTATACACCCTTTCAAAAAGACACCTCAAACCAGCGAATTAATATTTGGTTATCGAGTAATTTTGTGGTATGAATGAGTCAAGTGCTCTAAACCTTATTAATTATACATCCCTTTATGTGATCCAGAATCAATAACCCAGTTGTCACAAATCTAGTTAAAACCCTGAAACACCTCCTGATGTGCTGAAAACATTTACTGTCAACACTCTTACCTCCCTTAGATTAAGTAAGAATTGATAACTTTGTGTAGAGAAAAATGATTCACTTTCTTTGAGAAATTTATTCCATTGATACCTTTCAATAAGGTTCCACCAACTATACATATAATATTCGTATTCCACAAGACCCAAATTCCTGAAGAGAATTCTGCGAAATCTATGATAAGTTTCATCATGGGAGGCCTTATCTTTTATTTAGATCTCCATTAGTAGCAAGTGACCTATGAATTTTTGATTATCTACTTTCTTGGTAATATTTTGTACTTGAGAAAAAATACCATAAAAGTGTGGAAAAAGCCAAGTCTGATAGTTCATTATTATTAAGAAACCAAATATTTTTCCAGTTAGGAATCATTATTGTTTAGTCAAAAGGTAATAATTATTAATGATGAAGTAATAATTGACTATTGAGAATATGATCGAGAAGTCGGTTGCAAGTGAAGTAATGAAGAAATCACACTAACTTATTTTATATGTGTGCTGACCTTTCGGGCCTACATTGTGGGCCTTCTTCAGGGCTAAGAAAAACGAAATACAACCATTACTATTAAAAGAAACAATAATAATAAGGCAAGTAAAATAATAAGATAATAGTGGTAAAATATGGTATAGATAACAGTAATATAAAATGATAATGTTAGTATACAAATATTTGAATATTATAAGCAAACTAAGTAACAAATTAAACTTTTGCAAACATAATAGCATATATGTGGAATTAGTATGTTTATGAAGGTCTACAATGTAGGTGGAAATGTTGACACACAATAAAATAAGTTTATCGTATTAGTGTGATTTCTTGATAGTTGCATCTCCAACCAACTTCACCATCATGTAATAATAATTAAATTATTATCTCTCATACTTGAAATTAAATACTTACAGATCCTATAAGTGAGATATTAACTGGGAAGAAATGGTAAGCTGTAAATTCGAATTTTTCCTTGGTTTCGAAATGGAACTGTAACTCTTCCTGAAATAAAATAAGTAGCTATGGAGTACTAATTGAATACATCTAAAACATTGGAATTTAATTGAGCATACACTAGCTAGCAGTGTTCTAGAATTCTTCTGTTTGTTGTACAGATCAATGTTGAACTTTTTGACCTAATAAAAGTAAAAAAAAGAATATGAGTATAAAATTTTAATTAGGAAAATAGTGAAATTAAAATGTCCTAATTTAACAATGCAAAGCTTAAAATAAAATAAGATATCCTTAACAGTAATTCTTGTTCTTTCTTCTTAATGGTAATAAGATTTCTTATTCAACAGGGAAGTTGGTATAGGGCATTTTCCTATTAATCTCTTGGTCCCAAGTTCGAACCTGGCTTTGGCAGGATAGTTATTTATTTTATTTCAGCGGCAGGGTGAGTAAATCACGAACAGAGAAGTGGAAAATCTCTTAGGCTTTTAAAACAACTTGGGTATACATGGCAGAGCGCTGGTTTTCATCATTTAATAGAGACACAACAAGCCAATAATTATTTGGGAAGCAAGTACTTTTGTGGTCTGTTTGTGCCAAGAACTTAAAAACATAATCTAAATTATGTGCCCTTTAATTGTTTAATTGCTTGATAATATTTATTACTCAAGAAAAATAGAGACTGCAAAACTTAAGGAAATAGTCCGATAGAGTTCACTCATTCAGATCGGAGGAAATTCTCCTTGGCCTAATCTAGTCTCTATAAAGTGAGTGCCCAGAAATAAGAAGGAAAACCCAGCAGAAGAGCCGGCTTATCTCGACCTATTCGGGACTGTTTGTTCTAGAAGCAACACAAACCCTCACTTAAATGTATTAAACCTATGACCCTTCGAGAGTTGAAGAGGTACATATTTGTTTTTTTTATTCAGTAGAACTAATTTACAACTGCCTAACCAGAACTGCTTAGTCCATGGTTAGTTACATGAGTTAAAGAGTAGGCCCACTCTTTATTATGTTAAAGAGTGGGCCTATATCACAGAATATGATCATTGTTAATAACATATTTCTTTAACTTTAAATAATTAAAACCTTCTTGGGTTACATTAAATATTTATATTTCTTATACTTCAAAGGACAAGGCTATCTCTGATAGCCCTGGGATTGATTATCAATGTGTTTTCGCACAACATTTTTTGACATATGTAAAATAATCACATTCTGACAAAAAGCTTTTCACCCATTAACTATTCTGATATCAATATGACATCCTTATCAATCCTAAACACTTCATTTACAGCTCTCTGTCACTTTCCTCCATCCTCTTACAATCCCTTGCTATATCTACCAATTGGTCCTCAGGGCTAACTACTCTTGGAGTCAGATTTTGTTGTCATGCTCTAGAAGGAAACCTGGAATTGCATGCTTGCAGTGTCCCTTTAAAAAGTTTATATAAACTTTAGTAACTTCTGATACTAAGAGATACATTTTTAAGAGTAAAAGTAACTTCTGCAATATTATGCTGTGTGATTCGAAAAAAACGGAATGAAAGCGATATAATGAGTTAACGATGCTAAGGAATTCTTGGAGTAATCTTAGAACCATGTTTAGGATATATTCCATAAGGACCTACATCCTTGGCCACTATTATCATAATTCAAGTATACATTATATCCATACTCTTCCTTTTAGAATGGTTTATTTTTATCTATTGCCTGTATCTTTGTAATTATTTGTCTCCATGAAATGTTGATCAGCATATCTTTGAAGCCATTAGACAGATGTTGGGGGTTGTCTTAGAGCTCCCTTTAAAGCCAATTCGTAATCAATGACTGAACCAAACATCCGTATTATTGATTCAAAGAAGTCCATGTTGAAAAATAATATCGATTATTTTATTGTGGGTTATGGATTAAAAGGGTTTTACGAAAAGCAGTAATGATTAAGATTGTTCTCGAAGTAATTGCATGATATTATAAATGACTATGTTGTAAAACAATAAATGTATTAATTTAATTTTTTATCAAATCATTTACTAATGGTGAAGTGCAACTTTGGGATCGCTGACATTTTATATAATTTAATTGCGAAACTATTCTTTATACCTAGTAGGTAATTGGAAATCTTATCAAATAATAATTACATATTTTTAAAAATAAATTAACACTATTAAAAATATATGGTGAAATAAGCAACTGCTGTTTAAAGTATATGTACCTTACCTGAGTGGTCAACCTTTGACACGATAAAATTAATTGGAGTAGAATCAGAGACTGAATAATTGTCAAAACCGTGCCGTTGATAAGGACTACTTGTGTCAGGTCAGAACGAGAAAACAAATTATATAGAAGGTGTAAAATACCCAAATACAATGCCACTATTATGAATGTAATCCCTAGGCCATATATGTCATTCAATCCTTGCCAGAAACATTCAGTGACAGAGTACAGCTTTGGAAAAGATTCGGCATTTTTGGAACAACCTATCTGTTTCAAACAGTATTCTATCAAATTTAGAAAAGTGCAGAATTGGTTCGAAACTAGTAAGATTAGAAACAAATCGGTGTAAAATATACCCATCCATAAAGCGGTATCTTTTCCAACAAAGAAAACATTGATGGCCATTGGAAGAATAAGCAGAATCAAATTTCCACC
This sequence comes from Piezodorus guildinii, assembly GCA_023052935.1. NCBI lineage: Eukaryota > Metazoa > Arthropoda > Insecta > Hemiptera > Pentatomidae > Piezodorus > Piezodorus guildinii. The sequence goes on along the minus strand of CM041292.1, from coordinate 40,696,461 downwards.
GTTTAGGAGGGGAGGTATGTACCATTTCCAAGGTAAATCAGCTGAACATAACGCTTTGTCAATCACAGACAGCGACCACATTATAGCCCTGAGCTCGTGGCGTTTTTGAACGAAACGGTAGGATATCAGAACCAATGATACCCAATTGCAACTCATCCTAAAGACTGTTAGGGATGTGTTTATGGTAATGGCCATCAAATGTATATAATATAACCAGAGCCATAATAAAACAAAAATAAATTGAATGAAATATATTAGAGACGACATTAAAACCAACTTGGGCCCGATATGACATTGTTCATCCAGTGGCATTATCCCGTGAAACCTCGACATCGACAATGTCTTTTTTAATCCGTCAATGCAGTTCTTAGATTTTGTGGTCTTCATCCCTCTTACAGTACAATTGGGCGGTTGTGGATTACATTCTGGTTCTAGTCTTCGGTATATCGACCAATGCCTTTTATTGATTCATTTTGCATAAACATTTCAGAATTATTTGTTGTCATTTGGAAGGTATTAGCGAAATTATTTGGAATCAAAATATAAGAATACATTGGAATATGATTGGTTATAATAATAATACATTTTAGAAAAACTTCTTCTGAATAATATCACAGCTATTTTTATTTATTTAATACCCTGCTTTGAGGCAATAAGGGCATTCGCAGTGATGTAAATTACCGTAGATAATTATAAAAACAAATAATTGTTTTTCCCAAATGAATGCCAATAGCTTCTACAGATATCCCATTGCTTGGAGGTAACTATGGAACAGCAATTTCTCTCTTACTGAAGTAGAAATAGGTTGGATCAACACGGAGTTTGTGTATAAATCATAAGCGGTACAGTCTAGACATATAAATGTCAAGTACATATGCTCGAAGGTCTACGAAAGCCTCCAACTGTGGCATAGAGGACAGATGTTCTTTCCACGATTAGAGAGCTTATCTACCTCATGCCTTGGGAGGAGCTATGAAATCCAGTTGTCAAGAAGAATCTATGTAGCTCATACGACGGCTATGGAGTATTTCCTCTGGGTAGCACCTTTTGACGTCGCAATTAACTTGTTATGAATATGCGTTTACTGCTTCATACTTTGCATTTAACTATTTATCTCTCATAGGGGCCTGTTCTTGTCCATTGGTTTTTAGAAATTTATTTCAAAAATTCTAAATAAGTAGTGTTAGATCATCATCTTTGTGTTTTTATTTGTGTGTTTGGCTACTACAGTTGTTTTTTTAGTTACACTACTTATCACCAATGCATTCATACTAGGGATGGGCATAATGGAATGACGATCATCAGATCATTCGATTATTTCAATCATTCGAATTAAATCGATTATCGGATTAATCGGTTTGGAGAAACGAATCATCATTCGAACTGAAGTTTTTAACGATAATCAAGGGATTATGAGGGATGGGGACAATCGTATGACCTTTTTTTTTTTTTTTCTTTTGCTCATAAATTATATGCATATTTGTACCTAGGCTCAGCCAGCTCAGCAATCATAGAGGGGGGAATTGTGCCATATTGTCTTTCAGAATGCAAAATAATCATTCGATCATTCGATTATTTAAATCATCGAAGTCCGATCATTCGATTATGCCCATCCTTAATTTATACCTTTTCCGCGAAGAAGGCTTTCGTCTAATAGTTCATCAGATTGTGAAAACAATTTCTTAGGTTAGGTAGAGATCTTAGAGTGCTGCCACTGGGTAGTGGCTCTACATGTATTTCATGACCATTTTCTATGTAACCATCACATTTACTTGATGTATGTTTTTTAAAAACAGTTGTAGATATCAATATGTTTAAAAAAAAAAAAAAAAAAGGTAGAGATCTAATTGAAGATTCTAGTTAACCAAATGAGGTTCTAAATAAACTCAAATCTCGATTTCTGACATCTACATACATATATAATGATAAAGCAATTTTGGTTTCCGCTAACTGCTAAACCACAAGACGGATTTTGATGCGGTTATCACCACGATTAAAAATATTCATTCCTGAAGGTTTATAAGTAAAATACATCGCAATTTAGCATTTATTTAAAAGAGAAAACTAAATTTTCTGTAACCAAGTCAATCGTACGAGTTACTATGACGTTTTGTAAGCCCGTAAACTTAAGAAATATCTATCTTCCTCTCTCCTCTCTCTCTCTCTCTCTCTCTCTCTCTTCTCTCTCTCTCTCTCTCTCTCTCTCTCTCTCTCTCTCTCCTCTCTCTCTCTCTCTCTCTCTCTCTCTCTCTTAGGACCTACAAGAGGCGAAAAACAAGGCCCTCTCCCTGGATGTCCGAGAATATCAAGTTACTGATGGCAAGGAGAGACTTCTTCTTCTGGATGATGACACGAGGCGGTTCTGTTGAAGATTCACTGCAATACAGGCGCTACAAAAATAAGGTAAAAACTGCTGTTAGAGACGCCAAGAGAAGGATTTTAGCTAGAGATCTCAGTGATTGTGCCCCTGGCAAAATGTGGAAACAGTTGAGGGACCACAGAATCGTCAAGGCAAAGAGAAGTGAAGCAGACGTCCATTGTGATCTTGATGAACTCAATCAGTTCTTCTCTTCCCATCCATTAGTCAAGATACATGATACAAACAACATTCTACCTACTAACGAAGAAGTTGACGACCTCATCTTTGAAGAGATCTGCGAAGAAGATGTAGCTTGGAGTATCAATACGGTCAGGTCCGGTGTGGCTGGAGATGATGGTATCTCGAAGGTAATGATCGGATTAATGGAGAATAACAAAGTGCTTGTCAACATACTAAATGCATCTCTTCAGCAATATAGGTTCCCAGATGCGTGGAAACGTGCAATTATTAGACCAATTCCCAAGAAAACAAAGCCTAGTGAACTATCGGATTATCGACCGATCGCTGTATTGCCGGTTTTGTCGAAGGTTCTAGAGAGATTGGTTGAGAGGGACCTAAGAAAATTCTTAGAAGACAACCACCTACTGTCTCAACATCAATCGGGCTTTAGACAGGGTCGTAGCACATGTACGGCGCTCCACACTATTCTGAAGGATATTAGAAAAGCTACGGACGATCGAATGGTAACAATATTTGTCTCGTTAGACTTTACAAGGGCATTTGATTCGGTCGACCATGTTACGCTGTTACGGAAATTCGGAAGCTTTGGTGTTGGGGAGCCGGTCTTGCAATGGCTCCAGTCGTATCTTAGCGAGCGGCCACAACAAGTAAGGACTCTAAGTGACGCGTCGGGATGGTTAGAATGCAGTGCAGGTGTACCACAGGGTTCAGTTTTGGGACCATTATTGTTCCTATGTTACATCAACGACTTAGCAAATACACTCAGAAACTGCAGAGTACATATGTTTGCAGATGACGTGTTTATTTGGGCTTCTGCGTTTCCTGAGGACGTAGTCTCGACCTTGCAGCGAGTGAACACTGATTTAGAAGAAGTTCGGCTCTGGGCAACTAAAAACAGGCTTTACCTCAACAGCAAGAAATCAAGCTGGATGCTGATCGGCAGCCCTAAACTGATGGTTAAAGCTGAAAAGGGTGCTGCCTCCACTGACGATACTTGACCAAATTATTCCGCGTTGTGTGAGGATGAGGGTCTTAGGTGTAGTTATCAACAGTACCTTGTCTTGGCGAGACCACGCAAGTCAAGTCGTGAGCAGAGTCCATGGTGTGATGCATTCCCTCTCTCGATGGAAACTTTTGTTGCCAGCCGAGGTCAAAAGAAGGATAGTATCAGCTCTTATATGCCCTCTAGTATGGTATTGCGATTCGGTCTACTTGGACATTACTGACGCGGAGGACAGCAGGATTCAGAGAGCCCTTAACACCGCAATCCGATTTATCTTTAGCGCCAAATGGGACGAGCATATAACTCCTTTAATGAAAGAATTAGGCTGGCTGCGTGTCAAAGAATATCGCCGAATCAACCTAATGTGCCTAGCACGTAAAATACTAGATACAGGGATTCCGGAGGCACTAAGAAGTGAATTCGTGGAGGTGCGGAGCGAGAGAATGCAGGGTCTATTCCAATTACCTGCCTGCAGAACCGAGACCTTTAGAAATGCTTTCCACGCTGCGGCCGCGAGAGAGCTCAACATGCTTCCGGTGGAGATCAGGTTCGCATCCTCCTTCCGCAGGGCATGCATTCGACTATTTCTAGACGGAGACTCGACGAGTGCGCCTTGAAGCCTTATGCTCTCTGTAAACCAGTTGCCATTTCCTATCCCTTTCCTGATATTCCTTCTACTTAATTATTCCTATTCATTATCCTTTATTATTAGCATCATTCCTTTTTTTTTTTTTTATCTTCCTTCAGCATATTGCCTATATTTTATTTCATATTTTTCTAAAATTTGGAAAAGATAATATGTAAAAAAATTTTCTGTTAATTATAAACATAACATTGTACAAATTAGTAGATAAGAAATTCAATTATATTTTAAATAGCACATTTGTATGTAAAAAGTTTATAATTTTGTCTGTAAGAAAGGGCCTCTGGCCCTAAGACAATAAAAATCAATCAATCAATCAATCTCTCTCTCTCTCTCTCTCTCTCTCTCTCTCTCTCTATATATATATATATATATATATATATATATATATATATATATATATATATATATATATATATATATATAAACTGATAAAGCGATTTTCGTTTCCGCTAACTCCTAAACCACAAGACGGAGTTTGATAAGGTTTAAACCATCATTAAGGGAATTGCAATTTATCTTTTCATCAAACTGGAAAAAAAAATTTCAGTAACCAATTCGTCAAAAAATTATTCCTTAAGCATAAGTAGTACCATGGATGTATAATATTCCGTATCTGCAATAAATGAAATCGTAGGAGTTAATATAAAGTTGTAAGCCCGTAAATTCGTAAAAGAGGTAAGTTATAATACTTAATGTTGCCACCGCCATACAGGATTTTGCAAGTTCTATTCTTCCATTTCCTAAGGAAGGTTTTAGAAACAATATTACTTACAGAATTGTAACTACGTTTTTAACATCAATGGTAGGTTGTTATGAATCTATAAACTAACATTATTCATATTTATTTCAAATTTTCCTAAATAGTCCTCTATTTTATGAAAACGGATGTTTAACTGTAAACTAAATGGAATTCCCATGGAAACTAAATTAAACCTTTATAATGTAATTTAAATAGTTTATTGAAAATATAAAATAGTAATAAACTCAATAGGAAAAGAGCCTATGTTATTTCTATAGTTTTTGAAAATATACATCGCAATAAAGTTTTTTTTAAAAGGAAAAATTAAATTTTTGTTATATAAGCTTCACTTTAATATAAAAAACAAATAAATAACTAATTTTGATTTATGTTTTTCATTACTGCAGATTATTAATTTTAATAATATATAGACGTTATAAAATTAACATATTTCCTTCTTTATTGCATTTTTCGTTAGGATGAACTAACTCCTAAAGTGATAAAATCTAAATATGCCGGAAAGAGGTGTTTTAGACGACACCTCATTCAAATTGCACCCGCGCAAAGTGGGGTCGGATCTACTAATTAAAAATATTTTGGGAAATCATTTCTTCATCAGCTCTCCTATTTAGGAGGCATCTGGTTTTGGGAGTCCATGTTATTAGAATAACTAGAAAGATGCATTTCAAATGATATTTGAAGATATGTGGAAAAGATAGAAGCGCCATCTACATTGTCGTATCTAGCCATACCTTATTATTGTACAATGCAGCCTATGTTTTATATGAGCGAATAAATAGGCGCAGTGGAATAAATGGGGAGTCTCCTATTTTATATTAGTTTAAATTAAAAAAAAGTAGAAATAACAATGAACAGCGTTAGGGGTGGGTTAAAGAGATAAAAATACTTTTTCAATCAGAAATCGTTTAATGTATGCTAGTTTATAATTATATAGATGCAGATTATTAACGGTAATGGAGTCTTTTCCCTTCTTCCTTTTATTAATCACAATACTGTAAATGTATGACTAAGCATGTTGTTCCAGTAAATATCACCTGAAACAAAGACTAAAATTAATTTTAACATTATTAATAAATTCATGGATATTATTGAAAAAATCTGGTACGTACAACACACGACTTTTCACTTACCTCCGTTTAGAAAATCGGTTAAAGAATTATCAAATTCAGTTAGAGATAAAAATGAGTGAAAGCATTCATTAAATTGTATTTCTATAGAAACATGTGTTTTATTAAAAAATTTATTATATTATTGTCTAAAATAATCAGTAGTTTTATCGGCTTTTCATCAATCTTTATGAAATTTTACAAGCTTGTGTATAAGATATTATTTTTTTTTAAATCTTAAGTTTTCCTACGGTACATTGTACATGTATATTACTGCTCTTATGTTAAAAAACAAAAATTGCATTAAACGAATATTTTTTTCAGTTTTTTTCCTTTAGTTGGACATCGAATTCGTTCAACTTATATCTATATATCTGTTTTTTATCAATGGTAACGAGATAATATGGTGATTTTTAAAGAATCTACAAAATTAAAGGTACTTTAGAAGAAAAACTTATAAATATCGGCATTTTCAATCAGAATGAAACCTACATGATATTAAAGGCCATTAAATTTTACATCGATATAGCAAGTTTAATAAAAATAAAAATCAAAATCGTTACAGCTGTTTTTGAGAAAATCGGAAAAGGGGCAAAATGCATAATATAAAGTGGCGCTTCTGGTTAGCTGATTTCGATGAAAAAGTTGCTATAACATCTCCAGCATATAGTTGTCTTAAATATAAAATTTCAGTTTCATGGGACTTTCCGTTTTCGCGCTGGACTTACCACACCCACACCGTCACACAGACCTTTTTGCGGGACTTGGTCATTTGGACTCAGGAGACAATTATGGAAACCATCTACAGAAGAATTCCTAAGCTCAGCACTTTTTCTCCTGACATTGTATAAATACCCCACCCTATCCCTTCCTAGCATCAGTCTACATCCAGTCATGAATTAGTTCACACATAGTTGTTATTTTGTAAATAGTCAGTTAGTAGTAGAAGTAGTACAATAGACACTCACGTAATTTTTGTTGTTTTTATCAAATAAACTTTCAAGCTTTATTGATGAAATAGGTGTACTGGAAAAAGATTTACTTAATTTTAAACAATATAGCCAATATGACATAATTTCCAAACAATTAAAATTTCTACAAGATAAAGTTAATAATATTATTGATAGACCACATAATAGAAGAAAAAGAGGTTTAATTAATGGCCTGGGAAAAGTCATAGGATACATCACTGGGAACCTAGATTCTGATGACAAAGCGCGATACGAGAAAGTCATTACCACGCTAGAAGAGAATAACTATCGCATAGAACATAATATAGCTCATGAAATTCAAATTAATAAAGATCTAGTTAAAACCTTTCAAAAAGATATTAGGCTTATTAATAATAATAGTAATAAATTATCTAAATTAATAAATTAGTAGATAAAACTACACTAACTAACCATTTAAATGAATTGTATGATATATTAAATTACATAACGATAGTAATAATGGATATCGAAAATTCTCTAGAAATGTGTAAATTAGGAATAACATATTCCAGTATAATAAAAAACATAGACATTAACAACAATACTGACTACATAAGCTCAGACCTTGAAACATTATGGCTAACTAGTAAAATATCTTGTATGATTAAAAATAGTATTGTTCATTATATGATACAGCTGCCTGGTAAAGCAAAATCTTTTAGTACTTTATATTTATTGTCTGTTCCGATAAGGAAGAATGATCATATTATAACCACTATTGTAAATAATCAAATTGTTTTGTATGATAATAATGAGGTGTATAGGAGAAATTGTAATTTTATAAAAAACAATTATTATTGTAATAAGGTTTATAAATTTAATGATACATGTGTATAAAATGCTATTCACAATAATTTAAACAATTGTGTAACCATTACTGTTAGCAATGTAGAACCATATTTGTCTTGTATAGATTTAATTGATATATTTGTTAGTTTTAAGATTAAACATATAACTATTAGAAATAATGCATCTTATCCTGTGAATTTGCCTGAAACAGCTATTATTAAATTAAAAAGTAATGAAGAAATTATTAATCATACTAAAAATAATTTTGTTTATACAGAGGTCTTATCTTCATTTCATGAAATTAAAAATTATAAACATTTTAATGTAACTTTTAATCAATTAAAAATACCTTCTTTAAACGATGAAATATTTGAAAGTCTTAATACAGACTATGAAAGTAATTTTGAAATTGATTATTATTATTTAATATTAACTATTATTATATTGTATCTTTTAAGTATGCAAATTTATTCAATGTACAAGTCCTCAAGTATTCTTTGCCATCAAGAGCCAGTTATTGAAAAACCAAGCCCAGAGGAGGAACTTGTACTGGAGGCGATAGCTGCCAAAACCGTTCACCCACTTCTTCTCTCACGGAGCTCGAGAACTTCAGAAGAGAGGAATTATGGAAACCATCCACAGGAGAATTCCTAAGCTCAGCACTTTTTCTTCTGACAATGTATAAATACCCCACCCTATCCCTTCCTAGCATCAGTCTACATCCAGTCATGAATTAGTTCACACATAGTTGTTATTTTGTAAATAGTCAGTTAGTAGTAGAAGTAGTACAATAGACATTCATGTAATTTTTGTGGTTTTTATCAAATAAACTTTTTTTTAAGTCGAAGTGAGTGCGGGAGATTTAATTGACCTTAAAACGTGTATTTCCGTTGAAAACTGTCATTCGAAAATTTTCGCGATCGCAATACATTCCCTTACTATATATTCAATATATAGCTAAGTAAAAGTAAAAGAGTAGCAATAATAAAATAATAGTTAATAGATTCAGAAAATACGTTAGGGATTAAAGAGATAAAGACACTTTTTCAAACAGAAATCGTTTAATATAGATATAATTATATAGAGTCTGGTTATTAACGATAAAGGAGTCTTTTCAGTTGTTCCTTTAATTAATCACTATACTGTAAAAGTATGACTAGGTATGTTGTTCCAGTAACTATCATCTGTAACAAAGATTAAAATGAATTAAAAGATTATTCTAAAATTCATGGCAATTATTGAAAAATGCATTATGAAGAACAAGTGAAGAAATGTGGATGGTTTTTCTCGTTTGATGATAATATTTTATTACAACAGAAGAGGCGTGGCCTAGTGGGTAGAGCACTAGTTTACTTTTTTAATCTGAGTTACCGTTTCGAATCTCGGCTAAGGCAGAATTATTTATTATATTAGTTTAGCAGTGTAGGGACTCTGTAGTATGAACTTAAAGACACACCTACAGACCCTCCTGGGCCATACCTAGCCTCTATAAAGCGGGTACCCGAAATTTGAGGAAACTGGATGATGAGCGTAATCCAGGCCTAACCACCTCATTGCACGCCTGTTGACCACGAAGGAGTGCTAATCTCTTTAAGTACTGAACCCAAGATCCTTCATGGATTGTAGAGGTACAGGTTTTTATTTATTAACTTTTCGTTTGACAATAACGAATTACCGCGAGAAGGTAAAATGCCAAGAGATCTTCTATTGAGAATATAGTATTTATCAGCCGGTGGCATAATACAATAAAATTATAGTGCTTTAAAATATATTTTAAAATGGTTCTATACATTTTCTTGCTAAAATGAATGGTCTCGGAGATATTAAAGGAACAATATACGGCATTTATATTCGGGTTAAAACCTAATTTTACTGTACTGTTATTCAAATGCCTTACATTTATCAGTAATCGGGATTTCTTTTCTTACCAATATTTATTGCTACTTCATATTTGGTTTCAGAATTAGAATCAACCAGCCTAGTCCGAGAGAGTGTGTAAGATCGTTATTCTTTAAGGCTGAAGAGTTCAGGTTTGTTATATGCCACCCCTGACCCTACAATGCCTCCGAAATCAGGATCTGTATCAGAAAGTTGGTTTTCATGCTCAGTTGACTTATGATTGGTTAAGTCACCAGCATTTGAGAAGAAATCTTTTCGTTGCGTGTTATCAAACCCTTTAGAATAGCTTTGAGAAGATGGTGGTATCATTTGATATCTCTATTCTATATCGCTTCAATGCTGGACAAGTGCTGCTGTTGGCGACAGCAGTGATAAATAGAGTTGAGCATTTTTGATACTCTGCACATCATAAATATTTTTTAAAATTAATCGTGCAACGCAAGCCGAAATTCTAGTTAAAAATTATTTGTGGTTTATTCCTAATAAAAAATAAAAATAAATATTCGGCTAAAATAGTTATAGCACCTTTATATTTTTTTCAAGTTCGCCATTATTATTGAAAATTATATTAATGATTTTAAAAATATTAAGAACAATTATCAGGTTACCCATAATAACGTAAAAATGAGAGGAAGTTGTCCTAGCTAGGTTGAGAATAGGCCACACTAACCTGACACACATACATCATATCACCAAACAGCCACCCCCAAAGTGCCAACACTGTAACAACCCACTTACTGTTAGACACATACTGGAGGAATGTCCTTTTTACCAATCATATTTAAACAGATTTGGCTTAAGACCTGATACAGCAACCTTATTGAGCAATGACGAAAATAATATAAAATTATTACTAAACTTTCTTAAGGCCCAGCAGCTGTTAAGTAAAATATAGGGATTCTGTAGTAAACAATATAGGAAAATAATCTTGGTGGGACTAACTTTTTTTTTTTTTTTTTTTTTTTTTTTTTTTTGAGTTTAGATAGAAATAAAATGAAATAAAGGCGTTGATGACCCTCGGGTTTTACGCCTCAAAAACCAAACCAACAACAACAACAACATAACGTAAAAATATAGTCCCGAACCTGTTCGATGTCAGGTACTCGTTAAAAATTCCTAGGCTTCTGTACTTCTGTAGGCAAGGCTTGCACGTCGTCATCCCTGATGGAGGCCCACATTGTAGGCCGAAACGTCGGCACATAATTAAAATAACGCTTATTTTTAATTGTGTGTTTTTAATTTATGACCGCACCCCCAACCATCTTCCTCATCTACTTTAGTATCGTCCGATAAGCCACAGTAGCATAAAATGGCGTAAAAACGATTACATAAAGATACAAACAAACTGAATTTAGTACTTATTACTCATTAAAATACAAAATAAAATACTAGGTAATTGTTACACCCTACTCATAGTATATTTCGCTCGTTACCACAGTGTCTATACGGCCATTTCATGTCAAGGAAATTACTGTCATACAGCCTTGAAAGAAAAATCATAAAATTTTTGACATAAATTTGTAACTTTAACTGATTAGTTTCATCTCATTTCGTCTAAACTCTATGGACAAAAGAAAATACTTAACCGAAATAATCAAGTGTTGATCAACAGAGAAGATTCCATTCGCACTCAATCGCAATTCCTTTACCCGCTCAAAATGGAAAAATATTACTTCCTGAAAAAAACAAAACATTATTTTAGATTACATACAATTTTAAGATACTATTATTGACTACAACATACATGTTCGATTGTTTCCTGACATCCATCATATAACAATTCATTGTATAAGCTATTGTTAAACATCATTGCCTGAAACATAATGAAAATGGTCTTAATTCTCTGTAAATAAATATTTTCGATTGGTAAACGATAGGTATTTGAAAAAAAAAAAATCTCTATTCAAATTCGAAGTGATTATGTGCATATTTACCTTTGACTTAATACCACTGCTGGCAAGTATTAATTGGAAAATAAACCATAAATCACCCGCCGCAGTTACCAAAATACTTATGATTTCCAAAGGCGTTTCCAAAGTTTTATTAAAAAATTGAAAAAATTGATGAAGTATAGTGATGAAAAAAGTCATAATAATGAAGAATATACCAGTCCCATAAGTATCGTTTAAATTATCAGTGGAGTCTTCTATTATATTGTAAAGTCTGGTTCGTAAGGTGTAGTGTTTGTTATTTCCACAACAGGGGAATTCACTTAACCGTTCCAAGGAGTGTTTTAACAGGTCACAGAAAGCGTGCATTTGGTTGATAAACATCGCCAATAGTATAGTCTCGACATGCATCTCAAGCCAATATATGGAGAAGCCTGTAAATGATTGACTGATGAGGACAAATATGCTGACCAATATGTTTAACAAGAATTTATATTATAGCATTTCCAAGTCAATTGTAACCTTTTCCAAGTCAAATGTAACTTTTTCCAAGTCAAATGTAACCTTTTCCAAGTCAAATGTAACCCTTTCCAAGTCAAATGTAACCATTTCCATTTCAAATGTCACCTTTTCCATTTCAAATGTCACCTTTTCCATTTCAAATGTTACCTTTTCCAAGTCAAATGTCACCTTTTTCTTCACTTCTAGCCTTAAATATTCCGTTTTATTTATTTATTTATTGAAAAATAATTAGTTTAATTAAAATTATGACTTTTTTAATAATTTTGGCATATCATATCACTGTTTTTTTGTTGTTTTTTAGATATTTGATATCAAGTTCTGTTTTTTACGAACTAAAATTTAAAAAAATATTTAGTTTCAAAATAGTTGTTGATTTTGAATTTTTGGAGGGGAGGGATAGTTTTTGGGAATAATTAATGTGTTTTCGGGTATTATAATTACGTTTTTCGAGATGTATTTTTTATCGCTCGCGTGCATATTAACTCGCATTTACTTTTAATGTTTTTTATTGATATAGGGGTTAATTAATGTGCTTTCGGGTGGTTATGATTACGTTTTTTGAGCTCTATCTTTTATAGCTCATGGGTATTTCAACTCGCATTAAATTTCAATGTTTTTTATTGATATAGGGGTTAATTAATGTGCATTCGGTGGTTATGATTACGTTTTTTGAGCTCTATCTTTTATCGCTCATGCGTATTTCAACATGCATTTATTTTTAATGTTTTTTATTGATATGGGCATTAATTTATTGTGCTTTCGGGTGGTTATGATTACGTTTTTCGAGCTGTATTTTTTATCGCTCATGCGTATTTCAACTCGCATTGATTTTTAATGTTTTTTATTGATATGGGCATTAATTGTTGTGCTTTCGGGTGGTTATGATTACGTTTTTCGAGCTGTATTTTTTATCGCTCATGCGTATTTCAACTTGCATTTATTTTTAATGTTTTTTATAGATATGGGCATTAATTTATTGTGATTTCGGGTGGTTATGATTACGTTTTTCGAGCTGTATTTTTTATCGCTCATGCGTATTTCAACTCGCATTTCAATGTTTTTTTATTGATATAGGGTTTGATTATTGTGCTTTCGGGTGTTTATGATTACGTTTTTTGAGCTCTATCTTTTATAGCTCATGTGTATTTCAACTCGCATTAAATTTCAATGTTTTTTATTGTTATAGGGGTTAATTAATGTGCATTCGGGTGGTTATGATTATGTTTTTTGAGCTCTATCTTTTATCGCTCATGCGTATTTCAACTTGCATTTATTTTTAATGTTTTTTATGGATATGGGCATTAATTTATTGTGCTTTCGGGTGGTTATGATTACGTTTTTCGAGCTGTATTTTTTATCGCTCATGCGTATTTCAACTCGCATTTCAATGTTTTTATTGATATAGGGATTGATTATTGTGCTTTCGGGTGTTTATGATTAAGTTTTTGATTGATATTGGGATTGATTTTTTTGTTTTTAGTTCTCATTATAACGTTGCTGGAATATACATTATTTAGCTTTTTTATTTATTTATTTATTTATATTTAATATTATTATTTTTTTTTTTTATAAAAGGATCAGTTATAGTTCCTTTTTAGCGTCCTGAGTAAGTTTTTTCAACTAAATATTTTAAAATGGACTCACTTCCTCACTTGTTCTTACAATTATTTGATAATTTAATTGAGGAATCGTTTATTCTATTTTCGGGTGTTCTTATAACATTATTTGCACCTTATTTGTTATCGCTTTTACTCATTTTAAGTTACTGTTCCTATTTCATAAATATTTGATAGATACTAATACTAATACAGTTTATGACATTTTTTTATAGCAAATGCACATTTTAACTTAAATAAAAAGTGATCTAGAACAATCCGCAATTGCGATGAAACATCCAGTTAAAAAAAGTAATCAGAACGTGCAAAAACACAACAAATAATTTTTACTTCAAATTATAACATAATATCTACGGTATGTAGAAATTCCCAAGCGCATAAAAAAATAATGTTCAAAACACCTAATCAGAATCCCCTAAAACAAAAACAAAGAAAGACCACTCTATCAAAATGAAAAATGATATTAGCTCTAAGTTTAAAGGCGCGCGCGCTATAGAATAAGCAGTCCAAAAAAGTTTTTTCATAACAACCCAAAAACACAAGTATAGATCCCTATAACAATAAAAAGATTAAAAGTGCAGCTAAATAACAACAATTAAACAAGTAAACAATAAATACAGCTCAAAAAACGTAATTATAAGACCCGCAAAGACAATTACTAACCTATATATCAATAAAAAACATTAAAAGTATATGCGAGTTGAAATACGCATAAGCGATAAAAGATAGAGCTCAAAAAACGTCATCATAACCACCCGAAAGCACATTAAGTAATCCCTATATAAAAAAACACAAAAAAAACATTAACACTAAATGCAAGTTGAAATACCCATGAGCGATAAAAGATAGAGCTCAAAAAACGTAATCATAACCACCCGAATGCACAATAATTCATCCCTACATAAATAAAAAACATTAAAAGTAACTGCGAGTTGAAATACGCATGAGCGATAAAAAATACAGCTCGAAAAACGTAATCATAACTACCCGAAAGCACAACAATTAATGCCCATATCAATAAAAAACATTAAAAGTAAATGCGAGTTGAAATACGCATGAGCGATAAAAAATACAGCTCGAAAAACGTAATCATAACCACCCGAAAGCACAACAATTAATGCCCATATCAATAAAAAACATTAAAAGTAAATGCAAGTTGAAATACGCATGAGCGATAAAACATAGAGCTCAAAAAACGTAATCATAACCACCCGAAAGCACATTAATTAATCCCTATATCAATAAAAAACATTGAAATTTAATGCGAGTTGAAATACCCATGAGCTATAAAAGATAGAGCTCAAAAAACGTAATCATAACCACCCGAAAGCACATTAATTAATCCCTATATCAATAAAAAACATTAAAAGTAAATGCGAGTTGAAATACCCATGAACGATAAAAAATACAGCTCGATAAACGTGATTATAATACCCTAAAACACATTAATTAATCCCTATATCAATAAAAAACATTAAAAGTAAATGCGAGTTAATATGCACGCGAGCGATAAAAAATACATCTCGAAAAACGTAATTATAATACCCGAAAACACATTAATTATTCCCAAAAACTATCCCTCCCCTCTAAAAATTCAAAATCAACAACTATTTTGAAACTAAATATTTTTTTAAATTTTAGTTCGTAAAAAACAGAACTTGATATCAAATATCTAAAAAAGAACAAAAAAACAGTGATATGATATGCCAAAATTATTAAAAAAGTCATAATTTTAATTAAACTAATTATTTTTCAATAAATAAATAAATAAAACGGAATATTTAAGGCTAGAAGTGAAGAAAAAGGTGACATTTGACTTGGAAAAGGTAACATTTGAAATGGAAAAGGTGACATTTGAAATGGAAAAGGTGACATTTGAAATGGAAATGGTTACATTTGACTTGGAAAGGGTTACATTTGACTTGGAAAAGGTTACATTTGACTTGGAAAAAGTTACATTTGACTTGGAAAAGGTTACAATTGACTTGGAAATGCTATATTAAAATGGGTAGTGAAAAGCATGTGCTCTCATTGTCTCTATTGGAAATGTGATTTATTCATTTTTATAAGTTGTATTTAAGACTGATTATTAGCTCAAAAGGACAAGATATTAGTCTAGTTTAGAAGGTATAGTAAGTTAAAGTATTTATATTGAAGTAACAACTAACAAAGTGGAAAACATGTGAAGTGTGTAAGGTTAGTTTTTTTTTTAACCATTAGTTTATTTAATTTAATAAGTTTAAAACTATAAGAAACATTGTGTGTTTGTGTAAATATTGCTCAAAACATTGTGTTTCGTGCGATCCGGTAAGTAAATAGACGCAAAGGGAGCAATGGCGTCTGAAAATGTAACCAATATGGACCTACAAGAGGCAGGCTCTTCAACTGTGTCAGAAGAAAATAACGAGTGGGAGGTGATTACAGGACGAAAAAGACCATCATCGTCAGCGGATCCCAGGCTATACATAAAAAAATCAAATAACATTGAAACCAGGAATAGATTTGACCCTCTTTTAAATGTGACTGCAGGAGAATCCGAGAAACAATCAAACCCAATAGAAAATAACAAAGTTAAGCCACCACCCATATTTTTAAAAGGAATACAGAATATCGAGGCATTGATTGCGTTTTTAAAAAAAGAAATAGGTTCTAGTTACTTTAGTATCAAATCAACAGCCAGAAATTTAATAGTATACCCAGCCTTAAAAAAAGTAAACGCCGACTATCACACGTATCAACTGTCGGAAGATAAAAACCCAAGAGTAGTTATTAAAGGACTTCACCCATCCACACCAACATCAATAATAAGTGAAGAACTGAAAGCCAAGGGCTATGAAGCTGTGAACATTACAAATGCTATCTCAGCCAGAACCAAACTACCACTCCAAATGTTCTTTGTAGACATTCCTAAAAACACATTCAATGAAAAAATATTTGAATTAAACTACGTTTATTATACGAGGGTAAAAGTAGAAGAAATTCGAAAAAAGAGGGAAATACCCCAGTGCTTCAGATGCCAGGGATTTGCCCATACAAAATCTTACTGTAATCACCAGCCACGCTGCGTACGATGCGGAGAGGCCCATGAAAGCGCTACATGCGTCAAAACTAGGGAGACGCCGGCCAAATGCGCTAACTGCGGAGGGGCACACCCCGCCAATTATAGAGGATGCCAGGCCCTCAAGAACCTGCGAGCTCAGAGGACCCAGAGTTACCGCACTACACTGGTGGCTGTCCAACCTCCTCCGGATCTAGAACATTTTCCAGCCCTGCCGAACGGCGTTCAACAACATCAGCCCCTGGAACCTGTCGGTGTAAACCCCAGAATGGAGCGCCCAAACTGCCCTCGGCCCAACGTGGAAGCACAGCCTCAACCGCATCTAAGATCAGGTATGAGGGAAGACAGTAGTCAGCTGGTACCACCAGCTGGCTCTGAGCCTTATTTACAATACAACGTACTAAATAATTTAAATGCCCTCATTCAGCCCCTTTACAGCCTAATTAGCCAATTATCGCACTTAACACAAACATTAGCAGCAACTTATGGACATTAGTACTCTAACTGTTGGCTCCCTGTCAATCCTCCTTTGGAATACTAACGGACTACTTCGACATAAGACTGAATTGGAAATTTATCTTCATCAAAAACGTATCGACATTGTACTTTTGACAGAAACTCATCTCACATCACGCAACAAACTTTCTATACCTAACTATAATTTATACAGAACAGACCATCCTGACAATACTGCACACGGAGGGACAGCTATATTAATAAAATCGACCCTAAAACATTACCCTATGCACGTAGACTCAACGGCTCAGATACAAATAACAGGAATACAGTTACAGACTAAACACAAAAACATAACACTAGCTTCTATTTACTGTCCCCCTAAATATATCATTACCGACCAAATGTTTATTGAACTATTTAACTCCTTTGGTAGAACATTCCTGGCAGGAGGTGACTTTAATGCAAAACACAAAACTTGGGGTTCCCGTTTGTGCACACCAAGGGGCAGAAAACTCAAATCTGCTATTGACCACTTATCATTGAACGTATTTTCTCCTGACAAACCGACTTACTTACCAAATTCTTGTCACAAAAAGCATGACGTACTTGACATATTTGTAGCCAAAGATTTAACGACTCTACCGATTACAGTTACAACTGAAACGGACCTTGGCTCAGATCATTTACCGGTGAACCTGATGTTGGGGGTGGAGAAATTCTTTGCGGAAAAAAGACAGTCGCTTACTCACGGCATCGTGGATTGGGATCTGTTCAGTAAGCATATTAATGCCCAGCTCACTGTCCCTAAAGCACTGAAAACTGAAAAAGACTTAGAAGATGCAGTTGAACTCTTCACTTCAACCGTTCAAGAAGCTGCATGTTCCTCACAACAAATAAGTAGAAGGCCAGGAATAACTTCGCCATCCTACCCTCAATATATCAGGGACCTAATCAGAGCCAAGAGACGATCACGCAAACAATGGCAAACTAACAGACTTCCTTCAGACAGACGAATCTTCAACAAACTTACCAATGAATTAAAAGAGAAATACGAAAATTCAAACAAACTAACTTTGACAAATATCTGGAAAACCTGACAACCGACGACAACAGCCTTTGGCGACATACCAAACGAATTCTGAAACAACGTGAAGTTTCTGCCCCATTGAGAAACGATGACGGTTCTTGGGCTGTGTCGGATAGAGATAAATCTGAGATCTTCGTTGACTATCTTTCAAGGGTTTTTCAACCTCACACAGACTTAACAGACATACAACACGAAAATTATGTACAGAAATTCTTGGACTCTCCTCTTCCCATGTCTCTTCCACCAAAATCATTTACTCCTTCCGAGGTATCAAGACAGATTATGAAAATGCCGAAAAGAAAGACTCCTGGTTACGACCTTATCACTGCTGAGGTGCTTCAAAAAATCCCCAGAAAAGCTTTAGTATTTCTTACTACACTATACAATGCTATACTCAGGACGACCAAATTCCCCATTCAATGGAAATATTCTACGATTTCAATGATACCTAAACCTAACAAAGACAAACACAGACCGGACTCCTACAGACCTATTAGCCTTCTTCCAGTATGCTCAAAAATATTTGAAAAATTATTGTACGGACGCATTATTAATATACTGACTGACCACAACATATTACCTGACCATCAATTCGGATTTCGCTCCTTTCACTCCACAACGCAACAGCTACACAGAGTAACGGACTTTATTTCCACAGCACTTGAACTAAAACAATACGCTTCTGGGGCATTTTTGGATGTTACTCAAGCTTTTAATAGGGTGTGGCACCAGGGTCTTCTTTTTAAACTAAAACCCATACTTCCAAGTACTTATTATTTAGTTTTACAATCTTTTCTCAATGACCGATTCTTCTCTGTCCGACAGGGTTCCGAGACCTCATCAATCAAACCAGTCTCTGCAGGAGTTCCCCAAGGTTCTATCCTGGCCCCACTTCTGTACTTAATATTCACATATGACTTACCGACAAACGAAAACATCCTAACTGCGACTTATGCCGACGACACTGCAATTATTACTAAAAACACAGACCCTACAGAGGCCAGTATGACTTTACAACATCACTTAGACAATGTACAGAACTGGTGTAGGAAATGGAAATTAAAAATTAACCACGACAAATCACTACATGTTACATTTACACTTAGACATGGAACCTGTCCTCCAGTTTTCATAGACAGTCACCAGATACCACAATCAAACACAGTAACGTACTTAGGACTTATTTTTGACAAAAAGTTGACATGGGGCCAACACGTCAAGACTAAACGTAAAACTCTCAATTTTCGACTGAGACTATTGTATTCGTTACTTCATAGACATTCTAAATTACCCATCAGACAGAAACTTAACGTATACACTTATTTATTAAAACCAATATGGACTTACTCTTGCCAAATATACGGAGCTGCTAAAAAGACACACATACGAAAAATACAAACCTTTCAATCGCAATTTTTAAGACTGGCAACGAACTCACCACCATATGTTTCAAATGATACCCTTCATACTGATTTACGTATTCCAACTACAACAAACCTCATTCGGTCGACTTACAAACGATTTCACGACAAACTAAATGGACACATAAACAAACTTGTACAAAACATGGCTACAACTGACTTACCATCCATAACTCGGCGTAGACTGAAAAGGAGTTGGATGAGGGACCTCCTGACCTGAAAATATAGTTGTGCTTAATGTCAGGAGGATGCACCACTGGGTGCTGTCTCCCTCATGCCTGCTCACGCCATGTTTCCTTAGATTTTAGCACATTTGCTGATTGTAATATTTTTTACAGGTGTAAATAAAATGATAAGTGAAAAAAAAAAAAAAAAAAAAAAAAATATGTTTAACAAGTACTTCATAGGGTTCATAGTCGTGAATTGTCTCTTGTTTAGCAACACCAGCCCTCGGTCAACCTTCTTAAGATTGTTTAACATTACTTTCATTTTTCCCTGTTCCAAAACTAGATGGCAAGCAATTGAAATGCAGCAAGCTGTCAAAAGTAACTTTCGGAAAACGTATAAGTATCTGTGGAAGACTTTCTTATGCATAACTTCATCCTTACTGATCCAATACACACTATGGACGCTTAGCATGAAAAATAACAACGAAGGAGCGATGGAAAATTTCAAAGAAAATTGACATTCATCGTCGAGAGGAAACATGGCGACCATCCTGCTGACGCGGAATATCTTCTTGCAGGCTTCTTCATAAGAACTGCTCTTGACATAACACCTCATGTTGAAGTGAACTAATCGAGAACGGAACAGCAGAAATATAATCTATAGCCCATTTTATAATGTATTGAGTGTATGTATAAGGAAAACAACACTCAAATAAATATAGCTAAGAAAGTATATTCTAGTGTTGTATTAATTGATCTTTTTGATAAGGTTATGGAAATAGGTCTCAGGACTACTGACTTTGAAATTTAAAGTCAATAAAATTCCTACAATTGGAATATATATTTAGATTCGGAATACATTCCATAGATTTTTAATACTTCCAATTGGCATCGACCTTTAAAAAAACAAGCTTGAGTTTTTATGTAACACTTTTTTTTTTTTTTTGGCACATCTATACTAATATTATAAAGCTGGAGAGTTTGTTGTTTGAACGCGCTAATCTCAGAAACTACTGGTTCAAATTGAAAAATTCTTTTTGTGTTGGATAGTCCATTTATCGAGGAAGGTTATAGGCTATATAACATCACGCTGCAACCAATAGGAGCGAAGAATCAGTTGAAAATTTAGAGAAAAACGAGAGAAATTAACCTCGCATCCCAATTAACCTCGCATCGATTCCAAATTATTTACCTTTTAATTTTAAAATAATTCAATTTCCCGTTAAGTTATCTTTTGCCGAAACAATTAATAAATCACATGGGCAAATATTTAAACACGTAGGAATCGATTTACGTCAAGATCGGGTTGCGGAGAAAATCATTTACATATTCTGCCACAAGAAAATAAAACCAAAAATATCATTTACGCGGAAGTATTTTAAAATATTGGGTTGTCATTACCTCACCCGCCGTACTCTCCTGACATTGCTCCTTCGGATTTTTATATTTTTTGTTCCCTCGAAAATTTCCTACTAGGGAAATCCTAAACTTTAGAAGATGACGTCAAAACGGTCTTTTTATAGTTCTTCAGGAGTAATGGACAGTGATAGTTAGAAAAAAAGGGATAATGGACCTTGCAAGCCATTGGAAAAGGGCAATCGCTAACGGTGATAACTATTTTGTAGATTAAATGAATAAATTTCAAGTTGTTCATCAATTTTAATTTTGCCCAAATATCTCTACCAACTTTCCGGACAACCCAATATATTCTTTTAATAGCGATCATAATAACGGAAATTGACGCAGACGAAGTCGCGAGCAACAGCTAGTTAGAGATAAATAGATTACTTATGAAAATCCGTTGCTAAAATCAATTTAAAATTTTTTAAATACAGTAAGATATGAAGAAGATAAAAGCAATAATTACATTGAATTTCGTTAGAAACGTGTGTTTTATTTAATAATCTATTAAATTATAATCTACAGAAATCATTCAGTTTTGTTTCGTTTTCATCACTATCTTTTATAAATTTTTGTATAAGATAATTTTTTTCCAAAATCTTTAACTATACAACAGAATATTATACGTCTATATTACAATTTTAATGTCTAGTAAAACAAAAATTACATACAAAATGTTTTTTCATTTCTCCTTTAGGTGGATATCGAATTCGTTCGACTTATATATTTACCTGTTTTTCTATCAATTCTAACAGGATGATTTGGTTATTTTTTTTAAATCTCCAAAATTAAAGGTACATTAGAGAAAGAAATTGTAAAATATTGACATTTAAGCCCTGTGAAATTATTTTAATCAGAATGAAACCTACATGATATTTAAGCCCATTAAATTTCACATTGAAATATTGAGTTTAATCAAAATGTTTTGAACCGTTTACGAGAAAGTCGTTAAAAGGTGCAAAATGCATGGTACAAAGTAGATAAGTTGATCACGGATCTGAGAAAAGGTATTTAAAAGTTTACGTGCTGAGACCTAGTTTTTAGAATAAGTTAAGTCAGAATTGCCTGAGACTTCAAAATTCAGATTTTTAAAATGGAATGATTTATGCTTAATATTTTGATTTTTTTCTTCCAGTTGTATTTTTATTGAAATTAAATTATGTTTATCACTCCATTAATTAGCCTTCTCCATATTCCTACCTACCTTTATTTACTATAACAAACAGCTGACAGTACTAATACTCCTTGACTTTTCTAAAGAGTTTGATTCTTTGAACCATTCTATCCTTTATTCCAAACTAAAATCTCTCTCCTTTTCCTACAGCTCTATTCTCTGGTTCCAGTCTTTCCTTTCTGACCGTACCCAAGCAGTTCAAATTCCCAACAAACCTTTATCTTCTTTTCTTACCGTTTCTTCAGGGGTTGCCCAGGGTTCAAGTGTTTCTCCTATCCTTTTTAATACCTTTATAAATGATCTTCCTAATTCAATCCTCCACTGCTCCTACCACCTATATGCCGATGACGTTCACATTTACCTATCCTTTACTCCCTCTGAGTTATTAGCCGCGTTTACGAGTATTCAAGAAGACCTGGACAGGATCTGCTATTGGGCGAATCATAACGAACTAAGGTTAAACGCCGGGAAAACTCAGGCAATCATTATTGGATCCAATTCCCTCCTTACATCTATTCCCTCTCTTCCTACCTTATTTCTGAACGCCCATCCCATCACATTCAGTTCCTCGGTAAAAAATTTAGGCATCCATATTGACCAAACCTTATCCTGGAAACCACATGTGGCCCAAATCTCCCGAAGGTCAATCAGTACTCTTAAACTATTCCATCGTTCCCGCCATGTTCTCCCTTATTCCACTCGCAAGCTCCTTGTATCCTCTCTAATTTTCCCTCAGTTTGATTATGGATGTATGGTATATGATGGCCTCTCGATGATGCTAGAGAAACGATTAAATTTAATTATGAACTGTTTTCTAAGATTTGTCTTTGGCACATCGAGGCGGTCTCATGTATCCCATCTTTATACCGAATCAAAATGGCTCTTTCCTCTTACCCGTAGGCAATATTTCCTTGGATCTTTCCTATACCAAACCATTAATTCACAACACCCTCCATATATCTACAATCTCCTACAGTTCAAACCCTCAATTCACCCACTAGAGACTAGATCCCGTTTTTCCAACCTTTATATCACTTCCCACAGAACAAAAAATACGAATCCTCCTTTCTGGCCCGTTATACTAGTTTCTGAATTCCCTTCCATCAAACATCCGCCATGCTCCTTCCCTTTCTACATTTAAATTCCTTCTTTTCCAGCACCTTCTAACATCCCAAAATGACGCTGCCTGACATATATTTTAAATATGAAATATATTTTTATATAATTTTTTTCCTTTGGGTCAATCTTTACAGTATTTGTTTAGTTTTTATATCGTTATTTTTTTTTCTAGAAGATTTCATTTCTTATATTTGTATTTTTTATTTTTATTTATGTTTTAATGGTATTATCTTTCATTAATTCTTGGTCTAATATAGATCCTTTATTATTTCAGGGTTAATGTTATTTTAAGAATACTAAGTATTAGTACAATGTTACTAATTATTTTTGTTTTATTTAATTTTTTTTTTTGTTTCTTTTTTAATTTGGATTCTGTTATCAACTCATATATTTCTCATTTTTTTCTAACATAAATTAGCTTCTGAAGATTGTTTTTATTTTATTTATTTTGTGTTGTATACAAATTAATCAATTATTGTAAATAGTAGTTTATCATGTTTATCTTGTCTGTTGGCCAGACATATTGTATATTTAAACTGTACAAAGCTGTTATTCTAAAGGGACCCAGTCCCAGAATAAAAATTATTTTCTATCTATCTATCTACCTTTCATACCTACCTTCTCAATCTATATAACTATGAACTGTTATTGGTAATATATTTGAAATAGCAATATTTTACGTCGGCAAACATCACCTATGTTGTGGATTGCCTGTATCAATAAAATAAATAAATAAAATGGAATGCATAATTATTTTCCTTAATATAGATTTCTGATATGGGTAAATTAAAAATATTAAAAAAATTTGAGCAAAAATTTGAAAAATCAAACATTTATTAGATTACCTACAAAAAAAAAACTCCAACAAACTATGATTTTATAAACAAACTTTACTAGATTTTATAATTATAGAATATAATTTATATATATATATATATATATATATATAATATATATATATATATTATATATATATTTTATGATGTAGGGGATTTGGTTATCATACAAGCCTAATGTACTAGTTACGTTATAACATGAACCTCTACAATCCATGTAGGTGTCAGCTCAGTATTATTAAGATTCGTATTGTTCTTAACCAACGCCCGTAAAATAGCCAATATTTGACACCCACTTTATAGGGCTGGGTGTGGCACCTGAGGGTCTCCTTAGCTCAGTGTCACCCTACGCTGAAAGAACAGAATAAATATTATTCATTCACAGCCGGTGATTTGAACCGACCCAAAGACAAGTTGACAGTGTCTATCTGATAGATCACGCTGCTCTCGAATTACATTGAACTTGAAAAAAAAAAAAACTTGATAGATGAATTGTTCTTGGTACGTAGAACTTTGTTTAGACTAAGTTTAAGTTAAAAATAAGGGTTAAGTATGACTTCATCAACTCTGCTTTTCGTTAGGCTAGAAAAATCTTGTTTGGATAGTCGTTGCAACTGGATAAAAAGTATCAGCTGAAAGTAACTGGTAAATCTGTGGAACATGAACATGTTACTGATATTCTCCTCAAATCCATCAGGCGATGCGGCGATCGACTCTACTTTAATCACTATATTGTAAGAGAATGACCAAGTAGGTAGTTCCAGTAAATATCATCTGAAACAAAGGATATCAATTAAATAATTCTTGCTTTGTGAGTGATTATTAAAATTTTATACATTAATAGTATAACCATTAGGCTGAACGTACATTGGTCCCGATCGAATCAGATCCAGTTTCTTCCGACTGTCGGAACAAAACGCGAACATTAAAATATATTTGAAGTATCTAATATGGTTCAGATTTCATCCGATCCGACAACTCCTGACGTCGGGACACGGCACTGAATACAGCACCCGCATACACAATCATCTTTCCAACACCTCTATAATTTTTAGAATAGGGGAAACCAACAGTTTAACTGGAGTGGAAGCTTAAATTTGTTATATCTTATTTCAAAGAAATTTCTTATGATTAATAAATAGAAGAAATTATAAGCACTTATTTTATTTAAATGATAAAATCATATGTTCGCCATCGATCAATATATAATTTTATGAGACCAATCTACAATGGATTTTTTAAAAGACGAGCTTAATATCCTTCATACTCAATGAATCTTAAACGCACACGGTTACACAAAAGTAATAGTACCGATAGTTTTTTTTGTTTTGTTTTTTCTCCAGCGCGACAGACCGTGTAGGCCCTTGGCCTCGTGGTGTAATCTCCTGGAAGAATACACTCACGATTCACGATGAAAGTTTACAGGGTAGGTCATCACTCCTTACGCCCTTTTTTGTGAGTGACCACCATTTGGCTGACGGGTCTCACATACCCGGGGGAGAGGATGTGAGTGAATCCCCATTTAATTGTATCCTTATAACAGCCCCGCCGGGACAGGGATTCGAACTCAGAACCTATAGAATGAGAGACTAGCGCGCTAGCCACTCAGCCACTGGCTCCCCACCGATAGTTTATATTAGCCTATTTTTTTTATTTTTTTTTTACTTTGAAGCTAATAAGGAGAGATTTTTTTCCCAATATAACCTGTAAATCCACTTTTGAATTGAGGAATTCAAAATACTTTTTTTTTTTTTAGTGTTTATTGGATTAATCATATAATAAACCATAAAGTATCTATAAAATTCAAAATAAAGGATATAAAACATAACATGTCTCTTAAATGAAATCATCTCTATTATAGCTTTTATTTTTTTTCTGAATCAGCAAACTTAGCCCCTTTCTTTAATACTCACAAAAATTACATTCATTAATCGATTGTCCAGAGATATAGAGAGGATTTACTCAAATTTAATAATAAAATAAGAATTAATAATTAATTTCATAGAGTAATCAAAGCTTTAGAAATTTCCCAATTTTCTATGGGATTTCAATATGCATCATTCACCAATATCGGACAGAAAAGTAACAATTTCTATAGTTCCATTTCTGCAGAAAGTTTTAATATAAAGTTTATAGCAAATGCGTATTTTAAATGTTAAAAACATATATTTTACCTATCGGAAGATTTCGAATCTGATCTGATTAGAACCAATATTGGTGAAGGTTTATTCAAAGAAACCGATTTACTATAGCAATAATAATATCATATGAAAAACAGACTTCCGACAAGTGTAACTATAAACAAAGGAAGGATAACTATTTCAGATTCTAAATCATATTTTTTCGGTAAATAGGTACTTACAGAAATTAACATGTGTTGGTCAACAAGGAAGAATCCATTTGCACTCAATTGAACTTCCCTACATCGTTCAAAATGGAAATATATTTCTTCCTACATTAAATAAAAACAGTTTGAATATAACTTGATTAGTTTTTGTAAAATATATTTATTGTTTTCTAGTGCAAATACTTGCATAGTTAGCGATATCTCTGCGACCGTCTTTTAACAATTCATTGTATAAACTTTGGTTGAACATTGACACCTTGAACATAATAAATTACTTATAAGTATTTTTAATTCTCTTCTAAAAAATTACTTCATATTGTATTTACAGCGAAAGTTTGAGACCACCTAAATGAAGAATAGGTATCTCATTATTATTTTATTTCTAAGCAAATTTCCTAATTCGGTGCAAGAAAGGTTTGTGACTATCGTAAATAACAAAAAATAATTTGATTAAATCTAATTTTACTGAGACTTGTAACGTAATAAAAAAAAAAGAACAAACAATGTGATTTTTATGTCTAGAGATTTATTTACAGTGTAGTAATCCCCTAGGGAAAAGTTGGAAAATCGGTTGGCGCGACAGGCCTTCGAGGCCCTTGGCCGCGTGGTATGGTTTATATACTCGATGACTTTTTATAGGGTAGGTCATCACTCCCTGCGCCTATTTTTGTGGGTGGGTATCAATTAGCTGACCGCTCCCACATACCCGGGGGAGATTGTGAGTGAATCCACATTTATTTGTATGCTTGAAAAAAGTCTTCCTGGTACTGGGATTCGAACTCTAAACTCTAGCGCGCTAACCATTCAGTCACGGGCTCCCCAATTTTATTCTTAGTTTGATTAATTAATTTCTTACAACTTGTTAGACATCCCCTTAATTTTTTTTTTCATTTAAGTCAAAGGTGATAATAAAAGGTTCCAATCCCCTCCTTGAAACTCGTCCTCCAATCCCAACTCTCTTCCTCAATAGTATTCAAATAAGGTTCCACCAAACCGTTAAAAACCACGGAATCATCCTAGATCAAACTAATTCCTGGAAAAACTATGTCTCCGAAACATTTCGATGCACCATATTCACTTCGAAACTCTTAATTCTCCTTTGTCACTTCCTTCCACTTGAAACCCGTGGGCTCCTGGTTTGCTCCTTAATATTTCCCCACTTTGACTACTGCTGTACGGTGTTTGGGGTTGTCTCTTGGGATCTTGAAGCAAAACTAAAACGATTATTTAACTACTTAATACGCTTTATGTTAGTGTTATCCAAGTACACTTCTATTACCCAATTCTACGGGTGTAACAGTCGAAGTGGCTTCCTTCCTCCTCCAAGCTCTCCTATCCTACCGCCCATCATACATCTCAGATATGTTTTCTTTGAAATCCTCCGTTCACTACTGTAACACTCGTTCTCGGTCTTCAGACCTGTATATAACGCCCCATCGAACCGCAGCTTTCGACAGATCCTTCCTATTTCGCTCCTCGTTAGTATGGAATTCCATTTCCTCATATATCCGTTATTCTCTCCTGACATTCAAATCCCGTTTATTCAATCACTTCCTTTGTGTCTAATTCTCGAAGAACTAAAAAAGATTTGTTAATTTCTATACAAATTAGTAAACAAACATGCAGATACGATAATTTAAATATAATATTTTACTATGTGTTGACTTTGCGCATTTAACTATATTATTTTATCGAAATCTCATCAACTACCTTATGATTATCACCTTATAATCAAAATTTGTTATTAATCTTTGTACATTCATATTCATTGTATATAATATTCATATATTTTATTTTTGTCTAGTTTTGTAATTAACTACTATAATTATTATTATAAGAAGTTGCCTTTTAATTTAGTACTATTGTTCATTTTTTTTTTTATTATTATTTTATTTTATTTCAAAGTTTCATTTTTGTACTCTAAGACTCTACAAGTTCCTTTTTTGTACTTTGTAATATTATTCTAAAGGGACTTGTCCCAGGATAAATGAAGAATTTGTGCGACCCACGTAATATACAACGAAAAAAAATCCAACTTCTAATTCATTAAACAAATTCAAAGAGATTAGTTGATGTGAAGCGCAGGTGGTCTCAAACTTTTGACCGGCAGTGTACATATATCCATATGTTTACATATATATATGTAAAACAAAGTTTTAAAAATAAATATGAGCATTTACCTTTTTTTTAAGCCCACTACTGGCAAGTAATAATTGAAAAACCAACCACAGATTACTAACCACAATCACGAAAACATTTACTTTTTCAAAAGTTGTGTCTAACTCATTTTTATACGATTGAAAGAACTGGTGAAGGGTGTTTATGAATAAAGTCAGAATAACGAATAATATCCCAACTCCATTTGTATCGTTTAAATTATCAGTACAGTCTTCTATTATATTGAAAATTTTTATTCGTATTGTGTAGTGTTTGTTAGTTGCAGAACAGTGGAATTCACTTATCTTTTGCAAAGAGTCTTTGAATAGGTCACAAAAAGCGTGCATTTGGTTAATGAACACCGCCAATAATACAGTTTCTATATGCAACTCAAGCCAAAATACTGAAAGGCCTGTAAACAATTGACAAATTATAACAGACGTGCCGACAAAAATGTTGAAGAAGTACTTGGTAGTATTAATAGCCGTGATTCGCCTGTTATTTAGCCATAGCAGTCCAGAGTCAATCATCCTTAAATTATTTAATATCAGTCTCAGTTTTCGCTGTTCCAAAAGTAGTTGAAAAACAATAGTAATGCAGCAAGTAGTGAGAAGTAACTTGCGGGAAATATACAAATATTTGTGAAATATTTTTTTACCCATTAATTCATCTTTACTGATCCAATACAAGCTATGGACGCTCGATATGATAAGTAATATTGCTGGAGCGATTGAGGATTTCGTGGAATATTGGCATTCGTCGTTGAGTGGAAACATGGCGAAAATCCTGCTGATGCGGAATATCTTCTTACAGCCTTCTTCTAAGCAACCACACATGATGTAACTTTTCATGTAGCCTGCTTGCTAGTGAAATGAAATATGTTTGAGAAATATAATTGGTGGTTGTGGCAATATGCATCGAGTGATGTGAAAACAACACTCAATCCTATTAAACAGCTGTGCCAGTAGGTGTTGGAGTAGGCGACAGGAAATCGTTATCATTCTCATAAGTTTGTTGTGTTTATCGATTTAATAGTTGGAGAATGGTTCTTGCCAACAAGATATCTTTCTAACGAGGTACATATTTTATTATGAATCCCAGGCTTCGATTTCTAAAGCATGTACCTTTCAGTGCATCTATACATTCATTAAGTGTCCCCTCAATACCGGCTGTGCCTTGTGAGCCTAGGGACTAGATTTTTTTTTTTAAAGAAGAAAACACATATCTTACGCCAAGAAGGAGGATCAGTACTCTTTCATTAAATGAAACCTTAATAGGAATTGTGTTCAATTCATATTGATGTTGTTTTTAATTATTTCGGAGCTTAACACTGCTCAAAAAAGAAGAAGGGATGATGTTAAGCAGATTGAAAATGAACTTGTTATAAAAAATATTGGCTAATCACTGAGAGTAGTCAATTTCGAAAAATATATATATTTTTTATTGTTTACAGCAGTGTTTTTAAAAATATTATTAAGGGTTTATAGTCGACTGTTGTATTTTTATATATGTAATGCTTGACATGGCTTACTTTACACTTTCCCGATTATTTCTACCTACATTTAAAATATTATTTATTTTATCTCTATAACATCAATTAATTCCTTTAACAAAATGTTTATTTTTTTTATTGAACCATATAATGACAGATAACATTGCCTTCAGGAAAAATCGTAAACATGTATCGACCCATGAAAGGTAAATCTGCACATAAATGAAAAATCATATAGAACTGAAATTACACATTCAAGATAAGCACACGTCAGGACGCTATGGCAATGTACGGGGAAAAGATCAAGTCTTTGGTCCCAGACCTGCAGCACAGTGGACCAAATTACCAATTTAGGTGGACAAAAGTCAAGTAAAAAGTTTGGAATTTTTCAGTGCTTCACCTTTTTGTTATTAGTTGGCAAGACCATTAATACTAATATTTCCCGCTATACCGTGTTTACAAATAAATAGTAAATGAATGAATCATTCCTGTTCACACAAATGCCTAATAACCCACAGTGGGATTATTTTTATTCGATGGTCATTTATTCTGTTCAAGGTGTATTTAGAGCAAAGTCTTTTAGCTTTTATTTAACAATGGACATTGCTGAGACTGGTAAGACATTATATTTCTAAACTCGTTATTGAATATAAATTGCAATCTCATCTGTAGAGTTAATTTAGCAATTTGTAAATGTATGCCCTTATTCAATAACGAAAAACTATATAATCCCTAAGTTACCCAAAGGATTTGTTTGTATGATTTGTTTCATCAATCCTTCTAGTCTTTAGATATTACAATGAATTTTTGTACACTCCGAATCAAAAGTTTTACAATCTACAATTTCAAGAATTTCCTAAATGGTATAAAATACATCTATTAGCAGGTTTTAGCAACTCCAAACCATAATTAGATTTTTTGTATTATTTTTCCCGTATTCGGAGACTTCAAATAAATTTGATTTTTGACCACTGTGCGCTCGCCAATCGTGTCAAAAAATTAATTAGTTTTCATCATTTTTTCTTATAATTTTTTTAAATATTTTTTCCCGTAATCTTGGACCCCAAAGCTTAAATATAGACAAGTTTCAGAATTTTGTCCACCTAAATCAGTCACATTGCCCACTGTGCACCGGTAAACAGCTAATAAAGTCGGAGTTTTACTAATTCAGACATCCTAAGTACAAATAAATATAAATAAATGTATATATCTGATTATGAATGTCTTGAATTGAAATTCCGTTTTTTTTGGGAGGGGATTTTTTTTTTTATGTTATGTGCATGTTGACTAGTCTTTGATAGTGATGACGCAAATTGGTACAAATTGCAGATCTAAGAATGAAAAAATTCCGGTCGCTACTTCTTTTACATCAAATTAAAATTTGCTGGCCAGATGAAACTGTGCAATCTAGAGCAGAATTGGCTTATCCATGAGGGAATAACTTACAAGTTGTAAAGACGAAGAAACAAAAATGTCCTGAGGATACTGACAACGCATTTGTGAGAAAACCGTTGAGATCTTACTGAGTTACATCTCTACCAGTTGCAAGGACGAAAAACTAGGTTCTGTAGACTTCTAAATAATGAGGATGTTTTATTGAATTTTTATTTCATCTTTTAGACATATATTTATTTCGATATCAATCATTTTATGCGAATATGAAATGGATACATATATTAATTATCGTTTTTGCAAATGGCGGTTAGTATTGTATTAACTAATTTAAATAAAAATTTTAATTATTAAGATTTACAACTCTCATAAAATAAATACATCAATTAAATATTATACAATTTTATAATACTAAAGTAAAGTTCCTACCGACTGCAGCATTTCCATAATTATTCAAAATTGGAGAGTCTTTTTTCAAACACCTTAAAAGATATTTTATCAATATTATTACAAAAACTATTTTGCAAAAAAAATGGTATACATGTAATGAAGTACTTTGAAAGCACACTCAGATTTAAGATGTACTTTGGCATCTTATTTTCAGATACTTATCAGAGAATTATTAGTGATAAAAGAATAAGCAAGGGTTGATTTTCTATGCTTCACTCTAAAATAAAAAATCTGGTGCGGTAAACACACGACTTTCACTTACCTGTATTTTTAAAATCAATGAAAGAATTTTCAAATACAGTTAGAGATAAAAATACGTGAAACTATTAAAGAATTAATCAAATTGAATTTATATAGAAACATGTGTTTTATTAAAAAATCTATTATATTATTATCTAAAAAAATCACTTTTATCTGCTTTTCATCACTATTTATTAACTATTACAAGTTTTAGCATTAGATAACATTTATTCTAAAATCTTTAACTTCCCAACGGTATCTTATACGTGTATATTACTGTTGCTGTTCAAAATAAAAAAAACAAATGCATTAAAAAATATTTTTTTTAGTTTTCTCCTTTAGTTAGATATCGAATTCGATCGACTTATATATTTCTGTGTTTTTCATCGGTGGTAACAATATAATATATTTATTTTTATAAAATCTATGAAATTAAAGGTACTTTACAGGAAAAAAAAATGTAAAATATCGGCATTTAACCCTTTTTTTTCTTTCTTTTCTTTTATTGTTTACCCCTACCTCGCCTTTGAAGGCTATACGGGGATCCTCTGACCAGGGGTGAGGGTGGGGTATAAATGCCGAGATAAAAGCCCCCTCCCCCTCTCGGGACCGAGGCTCGAACTCGTAATGGTTTTATTTTCAATTTTTGGTTCTCTGTGGTTGCTAGGCAACGCGTGCTAACCCACTCGGCTACCCCGCTCCTCGGCATTTAAGCCCTGTCAGACCATTTCAATCAGAATGAAACCTACATGATATTAAAGCCCATTAAATTTTACAACGATATAGCGAGTTTAATCAAAATCGTCGAAACCGTTTTTGAGAAAATCTTAAACCTTTTTGCTAGACTTGGTTATTTGGACTCGGGGGATCCTGAAATGTGTATTTCCATTGAAAAAGGGAATTCGAAAATTTTCACGATCGCAATACTTTCCCTTACTATATATAGTAAGTGGAAGTAAAAAAGAAATAAACTGAACCAATTTTGATCTATTGACCAAATTATGTTTCCGATTCCTGCCGATGATTAAACATAATTAAAAGTATTTTCTTTATGTTTTCACTTTTCGTTAGGATGAATTAAAAATCGAAAGCAGTAACCTCTAAATTGGTCAAACAAAGCTTTCTTAAACAAAAATGACACGTTATTCAAATTGCACCGTTGCTCAGCAAGGGCGAGTCTACTAGTTGAAATTATATTTTATTTTATGTTAATTTATCCACAAACGGGTCGATTCTAATCATTCTAACTTATTGTACATCCTTGATACAATTTTATTTTTACATAGATACAATCATAGTTCACTATTAAACGGGTCGATTCTAATCATTCTAACTTATTGTACATCCTTGATACAATTTTATTTTTACATAGATACAATCATAGTTCACTATTAAACGGGTCGATTCTAATCATTCTAACTTATTGTACATCCTTGATACAATTTTATTTTTACATAGATACAATCATAGTTCACTATTAAACGGGTCGATTCTAATCATTCTAACTTATTGTACATCCTTGATACAATTTTATTTTTACATAGATACAATCATAGTTCACTATTAAACGGGTCGATTCTAATCATTCTAACTTATTGTACATCCTTGATACAATTTTATTTTTACATAGATACAATCATAGTTCACTATTAAACGGGTCGATTCTAATCATTCTAACTTATTGTACATCCTTGATACAATTTTATTTTTACATAGATACAATCATAGTTCACTATTAAACGGGTCGATTCTAATCATTCTAACTTATTGTACATCCTTGATACAATTTTATTTTTTACATAGATACAATCATAGTTCACTATTAAACGGGTCGATTCTAATCATTCTAACTTATTGTACATCCTTGATACAATTTTATTTTTACATAGATACAATCATAGTTCACTATTAAAACACCATTCATTTACTTGATATATTTAACAGGAGCTTCTAGGGAATTCTAACAAATAATTTTAATTACACGTCTTAAATCATTTATCACTGTACTGTAAAAGTATAACCATGTAAGTGGTGCCAGTAATAATCATCTGAAACAAAGAAAATTAAAATCAATAACACCAATTCGAAAATAAATATGTAATTTTATGGCGTAAATATGTAAAATGGGCTTAAAAAAAATACTTTTATGTGAAAAAACCTATTAAACTCATTTCAGAAATTTCAAAACCTCTATCTTAACTTCAGTAGGAGTTGAAGTGTGCTAAATTCTAAAATCTCCACTTAAAAAATAAATAACTAAAATTTACAAAAATAATTAGAAACCTTTTGTTCATTTTTAGTTTTGTTAATTAGAATGGTCTACAAAACTATGTCCAGGCCACCACAAAGGTGATGTAAAGACATTCGGATATTTAAATGCTTTATTCTATAAAGATTCAGCGTTGACAATGACTATTACAATAGAATGAATATTGTTCAAAAAAATTATAACGAATAAAAATTGCGAAATGATAATGAACTCTGCTATCTAAATACTATTTCATGTTCACGTCAAACTAATAATGCATGTAGAAAAAATTAGATAAATAAAAACTTACTGAACATATTAAATGCTGATCAACATTGAATAATCCATTCGCTGTCAATCGGAATTCAGACGCCCGTTCGAAATGGAAATATATTTCTTTCTAGATAGAAATTTATAGTATTTATTGATTTGTTCGTGAATAATCATAGTCTTTAATATATTTTAAATACTTACATGGTTATGCAGTTCCCTACAGCCAGTTTTTATCAAATCATCGTAAAGGCTGTTGTTGAACATTTTCGCCTGAAAGTAGATATAGTTACCTTTAGTATCACATTGTAAATCCTCAATCCATAATTTGAACTTATGAAGAGTAAATTGCTTAAAAAAGACAAGAGAGAGAAATTCCATTAAGAACTGCTGCTCAACTTCGCTGAGTTGCTAGAGTACAAAGCGTACCGCATCAATCCTGTAGACGGTTTTCAAAGAACAAATAGAGGGAGATAATTCCAACTTAGAAATACATTTCGCTCATGGACATAAATAAATTTAGCCAAGCCTCAATATATGTGGTGATGCAGGATTCCCGGAGGGTCCAGGATTATGGTCTCCGCTGCGTTTTGCGACTGTTTTTTTTCTAGTCCATACCTCTCCAAAAATGTTCCAATATCTACTGGGATGGCCCCCCTGCTTCCGAGCCAAAGTCCCGTGACCGTAAATTTTCTTTCGCCAAACTCCTCGCGAAATTTTTCTTTTAGGTATGAAATACATTTCGTATAAATGCTTTCCTTCTCCTCCTGAATTTGTTTGCCTTGTTCCCGGTCATTTGTATTATATCTGATAGTAGGATCCACTATCGGTGCTTCCTTTTTTGTGGCACCAAATGCTAAGATGTCCACAATCCTGAATGAATAATAAATAATTGTGTAAAAAAAAAAAAAATCCTCACGCGGATCTCATTACCGCATATGGGGAGCGTCCCACGGGTGGCGGATGTGGGGATGGTCGGTGGAATTTCCTCGGAAGCTCCTCCCGGCTAAGTCCGATGGACTCGCTGACCAACAATGAGAGCGGCCCTCCAGGCTTGCTGGAGGGTGTGACGTAGGTACGAACGCCCTACTCACATATTTTAGTTCACAAAATACCACAAACAGTCATGGATTCCTCTGAGGTAAAACGCCCATTATCCGGAAGTAAACTAGTCCCTCGTTCGGGTCTCCGGGGTCTGCTTCAGAGGAATCTAGCGGCAAAATGAAAATTAGAGATCTAACAATAGAGACGTGGAACGTTAGAAGTTTAAATACGGCAGGTGGGTTAAAGTCGGTCGCGAATGAAGTTAAGGGTACCATTTAGATATCGTTGCATTACAAGAGGTTCGCTGGCCAGGGGAGGGTTCGTTAACAGAAGGAAAGTATACTATTTGGTACGGGGGAGCGTTAATTATTGTTTAGGTACCGGGTTTCTGATTAGGAATAGATTTCTTTCCGCATTACGGGATGTAAAGTTCTTTAGTGAAAGAATATCGGTTGCTATATTTCAAGGTCGTTGGTCTAAAATCGCGTTAATAAAACATTCATTCTCCCACCGAAGATAGTGATGGTGAAGTAAAATGCGAATTTTATGATAAACTAGTAGAAAGTTTGCACGAATATGGTAATGATAATGGGACCCGACTAATAAACTTTGCCATTTCGAAAAACCTAATAATCAAAAGTACTGCTTTCAAACAAAAGGATATTCATAAGTATACGTGGACATCAAAGGATGGACAAACTCGGAATCAAATAGATCATATTTTAGTACAAAACTAATGGCAAGGTAGCATAATTAACATAATTAGCATAATTAACGTGAGATCGTATCGTGGTTCAGAATGCGGTTCTGATCATGAATTTGAACAATAACAATTTTTATTGAGAAAATTTTACAATCTGTCCCAATTTGGACATTAATAGTAGTGCTGAATGACATCAAACATACTACATTCATACAATATTCACACAACATAAAATTACAATAAAATATATACACAATAATGAATCAATACAAAAGTCAATAATTCACTTATACCTATTTACACATACACACACTCATACATACATCACATTGAGTGGAGAATCTAGCCAGTGCTAGAACTCCAATATATTTACAAAAGGTCGCGGGGCCACTGCCGTTTCAACCTTCTAGGTGGGTTGTATGGATGAGTGGAGCTGGATAGGGATTGAGCTAAAGGATTGGGATGATGAATGAGGTTCTGGTGGAATTTGGAAAATTTGGATGGAATTAGGTCTGAAATAAATGGAACATTAAGGTCGTGGTGCAAGGTATAATTGGAGACATAATAAGGAGCATTTACTATTGTACGGAGGACTTTGGATTGAAAGGATTGAATGCGTTTGATGTTAGAACGTTTAGCTGTCCCCCACAGTTCAAGTCCGTAGGTCCAGATGGGCTTCAGTATTGTCTTGTAGATTAATAATTTGTTGTCAACTGTAAGTTCAGATTTTCTGTTGAGTAGTCGGTATAACTGCCCGAATCGTCGGTTGAGTTCTTGTCTTTTAAGTCTTGTATGTGGGTTCCAAGTCAATCTTTTGTCTAACAGTAAGCCAAGATACTGGACTGTATCTGAGAGAGGAATCGGTAATGAGTTGAAATAAACTGGCGGACAGGATTTTCGTCTAAGAGTAAAGGTTATGTGTTTACATTTGGCTTCGTTCACCTTTACACGCCAGTTATTACACCAGTGTTCGATAAGGAAAAGGTGTCTCTGAAGGTTTAAGGATGCTGTTTCAGGATTGGAACTGGATGATAGGATGGCGGTGTCGTCTGCAAAAGTTGCCAGAAAGGTCTCAGGATGTGTAGGAATATCAGCAGTGTAAAGGATGTAGAGGATGGGTCCCAAGACGCTGCCTTGAGGAACACCGGCCTCAACGGGATAAAGGTTAGAAAATTCTTCACCACAGCGAACTCGGAAGGAACGGTTCGAGAGATAGGATCGGAGAATGAGGTATAGAGACTGGGGTAAATGGGTTTTCAGCTTGAAGAGTAATCCAGTGTGCCATACCCGGTCAAAAGCTTGCGCAATGTCCAGAAACGCACCAGAACAATACTCTTTGCATTCAAGAGCTGAGGAAATATGGTCTACAACTCGGAGTCCCTGTTGAACTGTGGAATGCTGAGGACGGAATCCAAACTGATGGGAAGGAAGATTTTGAGATTCTAATATGGGTAGGATACGTTTAAGAAGAAGCCTTTCGAAGAGTTTTGAGAGGATGGGGAGTAGACTAATAGGCCTGTAGGATGAAGTGTTGTTGGAAGGTTTACCTGGTTTTAAAAAAAGGATGATGGTGGAATGTTTCCATAACAGAGGAAAATAGGTGGTGCGGAGGATGCAGTTGTAAATATAAGTAAGGAATATAATAGCTTTCTGCGGAAGTTGTCGGAGGATCTGGGGAGTAAGGAGATCGTGTCCAGGAAATTTACGGAGAGTCAGTTTTTGGAGAAGATATTTGATCTCAGAGGGATTAATAGCTTTAGGAGGTAGGGAAAGTGGAATCGGTGACATAAGAAAGTCTTGCACTTTTTCGGTGTGATTGATGTGGGATTCCGGGTGAGGAGTGAATACTTTGGAGAGGTGTGTGGCGAATTCCTCGGCTTTATCTTCATCAGACGCAGCCCAGGAGTCATCACCACGTCGGAGAGGATGGGAAACATGATGGTATTTTAGGATCTTTTTCCTGACATTCCACAGGGAATTATCACGAGCTGATAGAGAGGAGAGGTAGGAATTAAAGGACTGGGAACGGAAGGTCGCCAACTCCCTCTTCAATTGTCTACAATAGAAGTTATAGGAGCGGCGATCTGTTGGGTGTCGGGTGCGCTGCCATAATGATCTTGCTTGGCGTTTGGTGTGGATAAGGTCTATAATAGGTTGTGGAAAATGATTTTGGTCTGGATTTATATTGGAGTGTTTAGGAGAGGAAGCAGTCCAGACAGCTTGTTGGATGGCGGTGGTAAAGGAATAGACGGAATTATCTAGGTCATCTTGGGTTTTGAGGGTTACTCTGAGGTCAATATTATCGGTCAGGATTTGGCGGAAAAGGTTCCAGTTGACAGGGCCTCGGATGAATGATGGTGGAATGGGTTTTGGAATTGGAGTGAGAGATACTTTTAGGATCAGTGGACTATGGTCTGAGGATAGTTCATCAAGGCGAGTTAAAGACAAGTTGAGAGAGCCTAATCCGCTGTGGATAAAGAAGTCGAGGATGTCAGGATTGCGGTTAGGATCGGTTGGCCAGTAGGTAGGGGAGTCAGGAGGCAGGATATTAAAATTTCGGGAGTTAAATGCAGACAGCAAATTTCGTCCCCGAGAATTCGTGGTTCTGGAACCCCACTGCTGATGCTTGGCGTTTAAGTCTGCACCCAGAATGAAACGATTTCCTAAGGAATCCAGGAAGGATACAAATTCAGAATTGGAAATGGAATGTTTAGGAGGGCAATATGCAGATGTGAGGGTTACCGGAAAGGAAAAAGTCTTGATTACTATGGCTGTGGCTTGTAGGAAATCATAGGTGGGAAGTGGGAGTAAATGATGAGAGAGGGATTGGTGGACAATGATAGCAGAACCGGCATGGGCTTTACCGTCTGGGTGGTCAGTACGGTATGTCATGTATTGCGGTATTTTGAAGTACTGTTTAGTCGTTAGTCTTGTTTCAGTTATAAGTGCAACATCGATTGTTTTGTCTTGCAACAACGCTGT
Organism: Piezodorus guildinii; assembly: GCA_023052935.1. NCBI lineage: Eukaryota > Metazoa > Arthropoda > Insecta > Hemiptera > Pentatomidae > Piezodorus > Piezodorus guildinii. The sequence continues at coordinate 40,656,632 of CM041292.1, read as the reverse complement.
CAGTTCGTCAGTATGATTTCTAACACCATTCGCATTCCAAAGGAGAATGGATAAGGAGTTAGGTGAAGTCATTTAAGGATTTTTTAAGGCAGGGATTAGATTCGATACTAGATTTGTAAGGAGTGATATAAGCGGCATAACAAGAGATTTGATTTCGGAGATGAACGATGTCATTAGACTGGTAAGATCTGTGACGTTTGATGGTGAAGGGATATGAGAAATTTGATATTGAGGAGTTTTTTGAAGATTAGGTAAACTTTGAGGGATAGATTCTTGTACAATAGATTGAGAATGTTGAGGAAAATGTTGTTCCGGCAGTGCCTCGACTTCATGATTCTGGTTACCACCTCCAAGCAAGTGGGCAAATGACACGTTAGAATTTACAAGTTTAGATGGTTCTCTTCTGCTTCTGGTTGGTACAGCTGTTTCATTCTGATCCTGAGGTTTTTGGTATCTGGTTCTGAGTTTCTTGTAGATTTCACATCCCTTGTAGTTAGCCGGGTGGTCCTTGAGGCACAGAGCACATACAGCGGGTGTTGATCTTGATCTTGTACATTCTTCTGTTTTATAGCTGTTCACCGCATTTCACACAGCGTGGTATGTGATGGCAATAACTTTTGGTATGACCATATGCCTGATAGTTATGGCACTGGACTATTTCTTTCTTTGTGTAAGGTTTTTCAACTTTTACACGGGTATAGTACAGTCTACTGAGGTCATAGATTTTTTTGACTCCTGCTGATGGTTCCAAGTCCACGAAGAATAGAGGCAGTGGACTTTTATCTTTTAGAACGTTGGTGACTTGCCTCACTTGGAATCCTAATTCTGTCAGTTCTTCTTTGATTGCTTCAACGGGTGTTGAGGAATGTAGGTTTCTGATTACGACCCTTAATGCTCTCTCTTGGCGCAGCTGATAAGTATGAAAGTCAGCTTTGGTCTCAGTCAGATATTTTACAATCTTTCTGTAGGTTTCAGCAGTAGTCGGAGATATTTTAGTATCATTGGTTCTACTTATACAATAATAACTATTAGGATCTGTTACTTTGTTTAAATGCGCACACATCAGTTTAAAATTTTTAATATTTTTAACAAATATTGGTGGAGGTAGTGGTTCTCTGGGTATAGGAGAAGATTCCATGGTTTCTTTTTCATTTTGGAGGATCTGAAATGGATTCGGTGTAAAAAACGGAGATTCATCAGTTATTCCTTGTGATGATGTGCTGGGCTGTGGTTCAGATCCTAATGAGGTAGCTGACGCGTTCGCTGGTGGAATCATTTTTTTATTTTGTTCACGGCGGGGTCTCTGTTTTGTGGGAGACGAGTTCGAACCTGCAGATCTAGATCTTTTACTTGCGGACTTTGAGGACATGACTTGATGAAAATATCTCATTGATTAAGAAAATAATAATAATAATAAATAAATAATGAGATAAGAATTAAAGATAAAAGAAAGATAATTAAAAAAAAAGCAAGCCCTAGCTTGCCGAGCTAGCGGCAATCAGCTGATCAGTGACCCTTCTTTCACTTTTTCGTGATTGTACAACATAAAATATAATATAAAAAAGAAAACAATGAACTATATTCGTCCCGAGAATTTTGATTTAGTTAAGTTGAACAACCCCGAAATTAGAAAACAATTCGCGATAGAAGTAAACAATATGTTCGAAGCTTTGGAATCTTCAAACAAATTATGGGAAGGGGTCAGGGATAATATTAAAGAAGTCGGTAATTTATGTCTTGGGAAAATCGAAAATTAAAAGAACAAACCTTGATTCGACAGGGATTGTCAAAATATGTGTGAAAAAAGAAAAACCGCTAAACTGAATTCCTTAAATAATCCCGTCGATAATAATGTGGCTTACTTTCGGTTAGTAAAAAATGAAACTTCAAAATTCTTAAAAATAAGAAAAGAGAGTATCTTAAAGGCAAAATAATAGAAATAGAAAAACACAGAAGCGAAAATAACGCAAAAGAGATGTACAAAGGTATAAACAAATCGTGTAAAAGATTTGAACCTCTATTGAATGGGGTTAAAGATGAGAATAACGATATAATTGCGGACCCGACTGAGATATTAAATACATTTAAAAAACACTTTGACGGCATTCTAAATACGGAAAATAATATTCAATCTTCTCCCTCTGAATACCAGAGCGCTGAACCATGGATAGACGCACCGAGTAAAGAAGTCGAAATGGCGATCGGAAAATTAAAACGTTATAAAGCTGCAGGAAATGATAAGTTCGCTAGGCCTATTATTATTATAATTATAAAAAAAAAATATATACATACTTTGAGCCATATATACTGTAATATGTTCTATATAAAAAAAAAAATGCAACACACGACTTTTACATACCTCCGTTGTTCAGATCAATATAACAACTTTTAAATAAAGTAAAAGTTTAAAATAAAGAATGTAGAATCAAATAATGTTTCGATGGAATCATATGTTTCTGATTAAATAATCATACAACAGAAATTATCTACAACAACCATTTAGTTTTATTCACTTTTCAACACACTCCATTACCTTATACAATGATGTAGGCGTATGAAATAACATTTTTTCTAAAATATTTAGCTTTGGAATCAATAAGATTAATTGTACTTAAAAGGAAGTCAATTAAAAATATTGCCATTAAAGCCCTTTCAGACTATTTCAATCTGAATGAAACGTCCATGATATTAAAGCCTATTCATACCGACATAGTGAGTTTAATCAAAATCTGTAAAGCCGTTTTTGGGAAAATCGTACAAACGTACAAAACGCTTACACCATCTGATCTTCTAGTTCGCCGACTTTATTGAGGAAGTTTCAGTTAGACTCAGGGGACCTTAAAACGTGTAATTTCGTTGAAAATTGGAATTAGATAAATTTACGATCGCAATACTTTCCCTTACTCTATATATTACACATATAGGTAAGTGAAAGTAAAAATAGTATAGAATTATTAACAAAGGCATAGATAACAGACAGCGAAAAGTTTAAGTATGACCGGAAGGAGACAGATATAACTAATTGTGACGAGGTACGGATTACAGGATGTTTAAGTAATTACTAATGAGGAAAAGGAGATAACAAAGTAAATGATGAATTAAAAAAAAAAAAAAAAAAAAAAATATATATATATATATATATATATATATATATATATATATATATATATAATTTAAAAATACGAAAATAAATAATTTATAACCATTTTTAAGGGACTTACCTTAATGGCTACACCACTACAAGCCATTATTAACTGTAGTAGCAACCATATATCGCATGCCGCAGTTAAAAAAGAGCTCAAAACTTCTGGAGTAGTTACTACAGCCCTGTTCAAATATTGGAAGAACTGATGAAGGATAGTAACGAAAAATGTCGTGATAACAAAAAACATTCCAATTCCATAAATATCATCAATAATTTGGGTGGAATCCTCAATTATATTATAAAGTCTTGTCCGTAGAGTGTAGTGTCTGTTCCTTGCAGAACCCGGGAACAAACTAATCTGTTCCAAACAGTACTTGAAAAGGTCAAATAAAGCGAACATTTGATTTATATATAATGTTACTAAAACCGTTTCGATGAGCCCTCCCATCCAAAATAACGCGTGTTTCGTCGGTGCTTGAATAATTACCGTTAACATGCTGATGGAAACGTTGAGCAAGTATTTCAACGAACATAGAGTAATGTTTGGATGTTTGTTTAGCAAAAATAGTTCAGAGTCAATTATCCTAAGATTATTCAGAATCAATCTCAACTTCTCTCGTTCTAAAACAAGTCGACATACAACTACAATACAAGAGAATGTCATAGACAATTTGCGAAAAACGTGTATATATCTGTGGAAAAATGATTTATCCAAATTTAATAAATGTTGCCCAGATATGATCCAATACATGCTATGAACGCTTAACATGGAAAAGACAACTGCAGGAGCTATTACAAATCTTGGTGAAAATCGGCATTCGTCGTTGAGAGGAAACATGGCCACTACCCTGCTGATTTGGAAAATCTTTTGACAGGCTTCTTCTAAGCAAGTGCATTTGATACACCACCTCATCCTTGCTCTCTGAATGTGAACTGCCAAATTAATGTCTTTTTCCATAATTTGATTGGTTCCTTTAGAAAGCCGCAACTATATTAATAAACAAATGAAATGGCAGCAATAACATGAAATTGTTTACCATTGCAAAAAGGAATTCATCGATCTAATTTTAATTATGTTAAAAGGGTTTCCACTAACATATTGTAGTTTCTTGGTGATTCTAAAACTCTATACGTATTTAAAAAAAACAAAACAAAAAAAAAACTGATTTATGATTATATATATATATATATATATATAAATTCTTTTTTTTTTGTGTAACTATTCGGTTAAAAAACACTAAAACATATTTACTCGATCTTCAATAATAACTGAGTTATGGACGTATTTATAGGTAAAATTTTCTTTTTTTTTCTTTTCTTTTTCTATACATTCGGGAGCTATTGGTTAAAAAACACTAATAATTTTTTTCTTTATCCTCGATAAAAAGGAGTACAAGCGTGTATATAGGAAAGATTTCAATTTTTTTTTGTTCACTGATTACTGATTACTTTACTGATTCTTAGACTCTCTATATACTTTTCTTTACCTTCAAAAATAAACTAAGTTATGGGCATATTTATCGGTCAAGTTTCAATTTTTCTTTTATTTGTTATCTTTTATATAATTATTAGCGGTTTTTTCTTAAAATGCACTAGTAAATGTTTTCTCTATCTTAAAAAACAACTAAGTTATTGAATTAAATCACTAAGTTTCTTGAAACGTACGCCCTAAAATTTTGACGGGAGCAGGTAATTTTTGGAAATTTTCAGTTAAGCGGCAATTTGGCGCTCGGATTGGTTTTCATTGTGTGTTTTGTGGGGATCAGTACGCAATTCTACGGAATATTCTTTCTTTTTAAGTATTTTTTAATGAAAAAAAATTACTTGTGCAGTGAACTTCTTACAACTTAGATAATCATTAAATCAAACTAAGAATAAAAGTTATGTTCTTACTTCACCTTAGGGGATATTAATCTAGTTAAGACTGTAACTAAAACATCAGACACAGCAATCGCATTGTTCATTCTTATCACGCTAGTAGTCCCAGAAATACATAAAAATGAATAGCCTTTTTCGTTGGTGATTGCATCACGCGTAAACGGCTTGACCGATTTCGATAATTCTTTTTTTTGTTGTGTTACTAAGAGTCAGAAGAAGGATCTTATCGAAGAAAAACTACTTTGGTAGCTTTTTTATTTTATTTTTTTATAATTTTCTGAGGTAATCTTTTTATCTACATATATAAAAATGAATCCCCTTTTCCCTTGGCCATTGCATCACGCGTAAAAGGATTGACCGATTTCGTCAAGACATAGTTAAAACAGGACATCATCCGTCGGGTCGGCTAGTAATTAGATAAAATCAAATTATTCCTTGTTATTTAGTATATTTCTAATACCTTTCTTATACATAATTAGCAAATTTTTTAATAAATACAAATAATAATTAATTTATTTAACTTTAGACCGCTAGTGTATACCCATTATAAGAATCGCTGTTTCCATAGTCAATTTCTTGCTACGTGGCCCGCTATGCTTTTAGGATTTCTCTTCCTCTTGAAAAACAAGGCCTTTGAGCTCACTCCTGATTCCTTACTTTGCATTTTCAATTTCTTCTTCTTGAACGCCTTCTACCGTATTTTCGAGTGTGATAGATGTTAGCATCGATATAAGGTGCTTCATTTTATAGATTCAATGAAATAATGTTTCCTTGATTCTGACTTCTGAATTTCAATAACTGTACTGCATGAGTATGACCAAATATGTTGTACCAGTGATTATCATCTGAAACAAATAAAAGTAATATAAATGTCGTTTATAGGTATTTAATAATTCTCACATTTGAGATACGTTATAACTCTACCAATGTTTAAATAAAATAAAATATAAGGAATTGAAAGTGTTTTTTTTTTCGTAAATTAGTTGCAGGGATCTATTTATTGATTATATTTACTGCCTATTTCTATATATATTTTTTATGTTTTATTAGTGTTGATGTAAGATTTTTTTCTATACTCTTTAATATCGCTGAAATAATCAAGGAATTATGGATTGTAGAAACTATCGAGAAAAAAGGTTTTATAATCTTTTTTTTTCAGAAACAATTTTTTCATTGAGTAATCTGTTGACAATCTGTGATTTGGATGTTTTTAATAGTGATCAAGTACCTGTATACAATCCTCAAGCATACAGAAAGTGAATGGAGAATTTATCAAATGCTAGAACTATAATATACATGTTTACACAAGGTCAATGCCGTTTCAGTTTTCGAGGGAGATGGTAAGAGTGTTTTGAGCTAGATAGGGATTGAGCTAGCGGATTGGGGTGATGGATAAGGTTCTGATGAAATTTGGAGAATTTTTATGGAATAAGGTCTAGATTAATGGATATTTAGGTCGTGGTATAAGGTATGGTTGGTAATATAATAAGGAGCATTAACTATTGTTCGGAGGACTTTGGATTTAAAGGATTGAATGCGTTTGATAAAAGAAAATTTGACTGTCCCCAAATTTAGTTCAAGTCCGTAGGTCCAGATAAATTGCAGTACTGTCTTGTATATTAGAAGTTTGTTTTAAATAGATAGTTTAGAATTTCTTTTCAGTAGCCTGTATAATTGGCCAAATCGTCGATTAGATCTAGTATGAGGGTTCCAAGTTATTCTTTTGTATATAAGAAAGCCAAGATACCGGACTGTGTCAGAGAAAGGGAGCGGAATGGAGTTAAAAAAGAACTGGAGAGGAGGATTGTCTTCGAAGGGTTATGGTGACATGTTTGCATTTGGATTGATTGACTTTGATTCTCCAGTTGTTACACCAGTCTTCAATGTGAGAAAGGTCCGTTTGGAGGCCTATGGATGCAATTTCAGAATATAAATGAGATTTATAGATTTATTTAATTTCTCTCGGACCACAGACATTATTTATATAGATTTAATCAATGATTTCCTATAATAGATAATGCACCTCATTACCTTTAATTACAATGTTCCTGTTTTTCATAGAAGTCACATCCTACATATTTGTTTGTAAAATACTGCTTATCAACAAGTATTCCCCAAAAACTTGAGAATCACCTACCTCGGCGGACCAGAGTTTTGGAAGAGAACATCGGTTAGCTTAAAAAAATAGCATGTTTATTATTCTCACTAGTCCACTAATAAAGGAGCAGAAACTGATTCATTATGCACCTGTGAGACTAATGAAAGGTGGACTAGCCAGAACACAATATGAAATGAGTAACAGCAATATATAAACTACAATTAATAATCTAATGATGAACTGTACCTATACATTTTTTTTTTTTTTTTTTTTCATTCAACTTTCAAATTCCTCAATATTTTTTAACATCGAGTCTAAATAAATGCATCGAATATAATTGGCAATATAAGTCGTACGAGAATATAATTATCGAATATAAGTATAAAAGAATATATTGGCAATCTGATAACTCCCCTTCTTCGCCTTAGTCGGAGTTCGAAGAGGGATTAAATACATATATTTATACACATATGATAAGAAAAAATAAAAGCTTACAGAACATATCAATCCTTGGTCAACAAGAAAGAAACCACTCGCTGTAATTCGGAATTCTTTTGCCCTTTCAAAATGGAAAAATAATTCTTCCTGCAGAAAAACAGAAATATTTTTTAAATTCTTAAGCAAATAGATACCAATAAGGTTATTACTTAATTTATATACTAACATGTTCTGATAAATTCCTGCAACCATAGTTGATCAGTTCCTTGTACAAAACACCGTTGAACATTGAAGCCTGAAAACATATCATAATCTTCTAATCAATTCTGTTTAATCACAGATCTGAATTGTATGACAATTTTAAATAATTAAACTATTTAACAAAAAGAAAGGAAAAAAAAAATGTTCGTAAACTTAATCATTATATATTATACACATAGCAAGTATCACAAATAAGAATAGAGAGGTTGCTAAGGAGGTTAAGAGTAAATTTATTTGCAACTTATTGTGTTCTTTTGGACCTTATTTCATTTCAAAAAGTGATTTAATATTGGATAGTACTAATAAATGCTGCCAACGATCCCCAAAAAGGGATTAATCTAAGGAAGTACTTTCCCAATATTCTTCCTGATCACAAGCAAAATATTTCCTCCGGAGCTATTTGATATTCTTCGCAAGGAATGGTGGAGGTCTAACTAAACTTCATAGTTTGGGCATATTGGATATTGTAAGGGGTATATTGATAACATGCGGTGTTCCGGGGACTACCGAGCTTGTGGCCACAATAGTGGATAATATTCGAGGCGCTAAGTGCCACAGGAATAATGGTTCCCACTGAAAAGGAGTCAATTGAGTTTTTTTTTTATTTGGGAAACCAAAATTTCCGTAAATCAAGAAATTTATTCACGCTAGGAAGCTTTGAATACGGCCCTCATAGACCTTCCAGCCCGAAGAAGAAGAGGAAAAGACCGCTCGAGGAAGGAACTCGGAGTGATGAAAGAGGGCTTGGAGTGTTAAACCTATTTTGTGGACTCTGTAAAATACTGCTACCAAATTTATAGGTAGAAATAATCGGGATTCAGTCCTTTTTAATATTTTAATTTTGTTGACGTTTCCGCTAAAACTTTTGAGTCATCATCAGGGCATTACTGAGCCATGTCACGCATATACGAGTTTATGTAAAGCATTGAGTTTATACTTTACATGTCTCAGTAATGTCCTGACATTGGCTTAATAGTATGAGCCGAAACGTCGGCAAAATTAAAATATTAAAAAAGACTGACTCCCGATCATTTCAACCTATGATAATTTCTACAGTCGACTAAACATCCTCAATATTGCCAACAAATCCTGTATAGCCTAAACGCGAGGTCATAATTGAAAAAATAAATGTGAAAAGATCATGATATTTGCCAATTGAAATAAACTGCCCATTGAAATTTCATTACATTTATTGCGTAAAACATCATTTTAAATGTATTTCCTATTACGGAGTAAATGGAGAAATGAAAGCAAGCTTGCCGCTTTAGCAATGATTTTCCGGCCATTGATCCTATGGGGAATTCACTCTTATATTTATTCCTAAATCTTTCAATCCGCCATACCATTGCTATTTCTGCAAGTGAGAAGCTCATTTATAGTATAAATAAATATGTAAAAACAATAGTGTGGGCTATTAAAAATCCGTACAGTATATAAAATAAAAATAACATTATATTAAATAACATGGTTAAACCCTTAGCTACATACTCAATTACCTTTGATGCAACCATGGAACAGGCCCATATTAGTTGTAGGATGAACCAGAAATAAATCGACGCAGTTATAAAGATGCTTAGAACGTGTAGTACAGTTATTGGCATAGTTAAAAACTGATAAAATTGGTGAAGTATTGTGATGAAAAATGTTGTGATAATAAAAAACATTCCAAGTCCATAAATATCGTTGAAATTTTCGACACAATCTTCTATGACGTTGTAAAGTCTTGTTCGTTGCATGTAGTCTTCATTCATTTCAAAAGAAGGATATGTACTTATCTGTTCAAAGGAGTACTTAAAAAGTTCACAGAAAGCGAAGATTTGGTTGATAAAGACTGATACTAGGATCACTTCTATATTTCCTTCCATCCAATACAGTGGGATATCGGTCATTACTTGGGTAAATATGAGACATATACTGACAATCGTGTTAAACAAGTATCTGGTAGGATTCAGAACCTTCATTGCTCCTTTATTTACTAAGCCTAGTTGAGTGTCAATCATCCTCAAATTGTTTACAATCAGTATCAATTTATCTCGTTTAACGGCAAGTTGGGAGACGATCAATACGGAAGAAGAGGTCAATATGAACTTGCGAAAAATATAAAGAAATTTATGAAAAAATGTTCTGTGAGTAAGGTATATAGATTCCCCTTTATGAATCCAGTAAATGCCATGAGTGATCAACGTAATAAGTATTATTGCAGGAGCGATAGAATATTTCAAAGAAAATCGGCAATCATCGTTTAGTGGAAACATGACGACCATTCTGCTGGTACGGAAGATCTTCTTACAAGCGTCTTCTAAGCAGAAGCACTTTGTATGCCATCCCATGGCTGGTCTTCAACTTAAGGACAGACAACGAAAATCGATTAGCAGAAATAAAATCTATAACTCATTTCATAATGTATTTATTTTATTAGTGGAGTTGGTCACACAAAACAGCTCTTAGTTATATTATACGTATAAGCTGTTGCGAATGTTTCTTTAGTTCTGTTTTCCTTAGTAGATGTATAATGTCCATCTTTTTTACTTTCACTTACCTATATATGGAACATATAGCAAGGGGAAGTATTGCGGTCGTGATAATTTTCTAATTCTGGTTTTCAATGGAAATACAGGATATAGTATGTATTTCCCTGAGTCCAAATGACCAAGTCCCGCAAAAAGGTCACTGTGCGTGTATGTTTGTAAGTCTAACGAAAAACCAAAAAGCGGTACGAAACTGAAATTTCATATTTAAGAAGACTAAATGCCCGAGATGTTACTGCAACTTTTTCATTAAAATCAACTAACTTGAAGAGCCATTTTATATTAGGCATTTTTCACTTTATTACACTTTTCACAAAAAAAAAGCTATAAAGGTTTTTATTAAACTCGCTATATGAATGTAAAATTTAAAGGCCTTGAATTTGATGTAAGATTCAGGCTGAGTGAGAACCAGTTGTGTCTCCATACCCCAGGATAGCTCCAAAGCTGAAGACAACAGAAAAAATAATTCTACATAAGCCGGGAATCGAACCTTGGACCTAGAGAACAATAGAATAGTCCTGTATTCACTTGACCACGTCCCTCCCCCTCCCCCTGAATACCTATCACCTATTGCACATTCATATAACAATAAATTTAATATATTCATTATTTCTAAATTATAGGAAAAAGGTTTACAGAGATTTAAAAAAAACTCGTTTGGAACAAGAATTAATTAAAATTTTATTTTGTTATTGGATCCATATTAAAGAAATATACTTCAATGAAAAATATCAGTATTTGATCCCTGGTAGTGTAAAAATACCTAATCCCTCATCTTAGAAATTAAGTGAGGTTTTTGAAAATAAATTTGAACTTCTAAAAGAAATATGAATAATGCACGCCAATATTATGTATTCAGAAATATATATAAATATATATATATATATATATATATATATATATATATATATATATATATTTCTACCACATACTTTATAAAATAAAAATTCCTTCTCCTTATAAATTATCAATAGATCCTATAATATAATATAAAATATATAATATATAATATATATATATATATATATATATATATATATATATATATATATATATATATATATATATATATCTTCTTCTTCGGTTGGCACGACAGGCCTTGGAGGCCCTTGGCCGCGCGGTATGGTTTATATTCCACACCGCGATACTCGATGACATTTTATAGGGTAGGGTCATCACTCCCTACGCCTATTTTTGTGGGTGGCTATCAATTAGCTGACGGGTCCCACATACCCGGGGGAGACTGTGAGTGAATCCCCATTTATTTGTATGCTTGAAAAAAGTCCTCCTAGGACTGGGATTCGAACTCACAACTTCAGCGTGGCGGGCTAGCGCGCTAACCACTCAGCCACGGGCTCCCCATATATATATATATATATATATATATATATATATATATATATATATATATATATATTAATCATGAAATTTAATAAATCTTGTAGTTACATGATTAAGTTACTATATAACATCTATATTTACATATTATAACTTGATAAGTAATTAATATATTTTCAACTTTAAAAAGCAGAAAATTTATTTAGAATTTTCATTAACAATGAATGAGTTTATTTACATCAGAAAATCTAAACTGCTAAAGATAATTCATGCTCTAAATAACACAACTATCAGAAATTAAATAATTACCCGGTTACTTTGTTCGATTCTAAACAATTGAATAAGACTCATACAGACAATAATTAAATAATTTTTATATAAATAATTTCTTGTTGAAAAATTGATAATTATCATCATTGTTCGCTTTTGTAGGTTACTTATACGTGGTATAACCCATTAAAATTTGACCTGGCTACAGTTACAGGGATTAGCGATGCGGTAACTTGTAACGGTCCAGTGAACTAATCCAATTAAGCTTCTTGTACTCTTTATGTAACCTGTTTTTTTCCCCTCCTCGTCGTTATTCCGAACCTCCATCAACATTTACCCCATCCTCCGCCGCCGGTCGGTTCTTTGTCCGTAATTGCGTGGGAGCCGAGGAAGTGGATTGGCTCTCGTCTATATTGTGTTAATCGAAGGGTAGATAATTTAAGCTATACATAAGAAGATATTTTTATCATAATAAACAGACATAAAATATTAAATTAATTTAAATAAAAAGAAATATTAAGTAGGGAAGCCATCGGAAACAGCTGTTTTTTTCGGTTTTCGGTTCGGAAATAAAAAATCATTTGGGCCACCTAAGGACAACAGTGGTTGCGTTTACATCTGTTGTCTTCCCCTTGTGGCGAGTTGGGTAGTTGCTTTCCTGCCGATAACTTTAGCTTTCCTTTTGGCCCAGTATTCTTTCATTTTTTTGCTAAACCCTACCCTACGTTCCTTGGACCAATTCTTGGATGCGTTGTGCCTAACCTCTGTAATAGGGCTGTTGTTTAATGGTTTGCAGCAATGTTTTCGTTTTGTATACATAAAAGTAACTTGGAATTGTTTGTCATATCTTTTTTACTTCCACTTACCTATATTTGAAAGTGTGACGGGCCTGATGAGTGTGATGGATTGAGATTACAAACACACAGCTAGTGTTGGCAAAGACGTTATGTGTTTGTCACTGCTTCAAACATGTTTATATTTTTATTCTTTTTATATTTATTTGAAGCTGATTTGTATTTGTTATTTAATTTTATGTATTTTATTATTTATTAAAGATTAGTTTATTTTACAGTGGCAAATCCATTGTAACCTGCCGCCTGATGTATTTTATCTCTGTTGTTTATGTGCGCTCCTTAGTTTTGCCTCATCTCTATAAATATATTCAGTTTATCATTTTATTAAGAAATGCATTATTATAATAACTGAAAGAAAATAAGGAATAATGTTAATATTATTCTCTAGCAAGTGACTATTTATTTATTTCGCTTCCGCCTATAAAAAAATATTGGAGTCGTAAAAATTTTCGAATTAGGATTTTCAACGGAAATAAATGATTTAGGGTCCCCTGGCACCAGGAGTCCCGCAGAAAGGTTTTTTTTTTTTTTTTTTTTTCAAAAACGCGAAGTTTTGAGAAACTGAAATTTCATATTTGATTAAAATACGTCAAAAACATAGGTAATTATTTAAATTTCATATTTAAGACAACTATATGTTACAGCAACTTTTTAAACAAAATCCACGAAAAGAAGAATTAAATTTGCAACACTTTTTCTTGAAACGGCTTTAGCGATTTTGATTAACACGTTCACGCCGGCGTAACCCACATGTCGGTCATACTTGGCTCCCGTGGGTGGCTGTGACCCACACTTGACTATTCCATGGGATTGAGTGCATTCGAGGCCTGGGACTGTTGTGAGCTCGCATTAAACACGTTCGAACTTACAACAGTGTTGCCCTCCCTCAAGCGAAAAAAAAAACGTTGATATTCGACCCGGCGTGAACGTGCTAAACTCTATGTAATGGCTTTAATTTCATGAAGTGAATCTGATATCTCCCGCTCCATTAAGCTCGGGAGGCTTCGATGGGCAGGACTTCTGGTCCGAATGGCAGAACATATCCCTCCAAAGAGAATACTGACCGAACTCTTTTACAGTCGTCGCAAAGTTGGGACGCTACGGCTGCGCTGGGCGGATGGTCTGACCATTGACACACGAAACTACTTAAATGTGGGAAACTTGATGACCGCAGCACAAGATTAGGGATCGCGGCACTTGATGCTGGAGGAAGCCAGGACCCTTCATTAGTTGTAGAGCTATGAAGAAGAAGAAATAGCTTGAATCACCTATTTTTAAAAATAGTTTTTAGCTTAATTTTTATTTCCTGAATATGGTCCATTTACATTACAAGCTGTAGAAGACAATGAGAGATTGTTGTAGATAATAATTACTATGATTCATATATACTTGATACTATTATATATACTATGATTTAATCTGAAAAGAATTTTTCCATTGAAATAATATAAATATTTATTTTAAGACCTGATTTTAAGAAGCGATGTAAGTGAAAGTCTGGTAAGTTTTGTTGAGCTGACAGCCTACTATCTCAAAGTCATAGGTTCAAATTTAGCAGATTGCACTTAGGTTTTTTAATAGGAATACAAAATTCTTGTTTATGCCATCCTTTGACGAGGACGTAAAATGGTGGTCCCAAGGCTGTGTAATATTAGATGCTCGTTAAAGATCACTACCCTAATTAAACCTGAATCGGTAAAATTAAGTACTGTCACTAAATTATCGTCCGAATAGTCACAGTAGCATGAAGATTCATAAATGATTAATTAATAAAATATAAAAATAAAACCCTTCCGATCAAGTTGACTTCTTTTTGCTTATGTTCAGACCATTTACGAAACATAATATCGATAAAAAAATTATAACAACTACTACAAAAGCAGCTGATATTATCGTAAGTAATGTGGAGGTATTAGCGTCACACTTTCCCTGGTGGTAACTATTTTTTGTGCGAAATAGCTGAGGCGGCGGCAAAAGCCTTAATAAATACTTGGTCATAACAGGTGGTCTTGGGTAATGTAAAGCTTAGCTCTGCATCACTATGGAGGTGTGTGTGGGCGTTCGCATGGGAGAAGGAGTAGGGGTCACGCAACTCTCCCAATAAGTTGTAAGATCAGTTAAAAATAATAAAAATATAAAACCAAAATGAGATATTATGATAAATGGTGTAGTTTAAGATTGTTTTTACCTTATACGTTCTTAATTTTCAAATTAATATGAATATATACAGTATTTAAAAAAATAAAATTATATTTTCAACCATCTTGGCCCTTTCCCAACGAAATGTAGATAGTAGGTGGTATGATTTTTGCCTGTTTTTCTTAAAAATCTTAATTATCACCAATCTAAACTTATACCTTTTGTGAAGTTGGCATAAATCAAACTAACATATCACAGCGTTCAACTCGACCAATGTTATAGGCGTTCCATGTTATATATTACCAATGTTATATATTTGTTTATGTTTGCTTTGAAACACTGAATATTAAACTTTTTTTATTTTAATTGAGTTAAAATAAGTCAATTTTTATGTTTTTCGATTTATACATTTACATCTATCAAATTCTAGACGACAAGCAGAAAACAGACCAACAATTATTAAAAAAAATATTTATGCTTGGTTTTTTATCCCTCTTGTCTGGTAATTGAAAACAGGACTGGCTAACATATAGGTAGCACATCTGTTCTAACCACAGTGAGTAGTTTGAAATGTTTTCATCAATATGATTTTCAAATCGACGCCGTGCGGCTTAACACGTTCACGCCGGTCCGCACTAGTTTGTCTTATCGGGCGGCGCTTACTACCGGTATTATCCATGTTTTTGTCCATTATAAAGACAAAAAAAAAAAAATAAAAATAATTAACTGCCTTTCTAGTTGTACTTGCTGCAGAAATCTGAGGTTAAGGTGAAAAAAGCCGCACGAAGTACACAAATTTCAAAATAAGCACTAACTAGGCTGTTATCAAACTTGCAACTCGTATACAGGCCTGAATATGAAATAATCGATTAAACGCGGCATAAATTCGAGCGGCACCTCACAGAGCAGACATTGAAAATCGGCACCGGAGTGAACGTGTTAAAATGTCGTCAACGCTACAACGTCACTCAGATATCACATATAAATTATTTGTGGTTAAGATGCGATTGAATTATGTTTACATACCGGTGCTAGTGTTTACAGAAGCCTAAAGCCTATCAATAAGTATTACTTTGCAATAGGCTATAGGCTACTCTATCATCACTGAGTGTCTCTTAAATAATTGTACAATCAAAGGTTCTACTGAGCGATATTAAAATAAATTAATAATAATTACGATATTCTTGTAAGCTTCTGAAGGGAGCGGCGTGGTCTAGTGGATAGAGTCTGCTGTGCTCCGGGTCCTGAGTTCGAATCCCGGCCAGTCTGGTAATTGAAAACAGGACTGGCTAACATATAGGTAGCACATCTGTTCTAACCACAGTGAGTAGTTTGAAATGTTTTCATCAATATGATTTTCAAATCGACGCCGTGCGGCTTAACACGTTCACGCCGGTCCGCACTAGTTTGTCTTATCGGGCGGCGCTTACTACCGGTATTATCCATGTTTTTGTCCATTATAAAGACAAAAAAAAAAAATAAAAATAATTAACTGCCTTTCTAGTTGTACTTGCTGCAGAAATCTGAGGTTAAGGTGAAAAAAGCCGCACGAAGTACACAAATTTCAAAATAAGCACTAACTAGGCTGTTATCAAACTTGCAACTCGTATACAGGCCTGAATATGAAATAATCGATTAAACGCGGCATAAATTCGAGCGGCACCTCACAGAGCAGACATTGAAAATCGGCACCGGAGTGAACGTGTTAAAATGTCGTCAACGCTACAACGTCACTCAGATATCACATATAAATTATTTGTGGTTAAGATGCGATTGAATTATGTTTACATACCGGTGCTAGTGTTTACAGAAGCCTAAAGCCTATCAATAAGTATTACTTTGCAATAGGCTATAGGCTACTCTATCATCACTGAGTGTCTCTTAAATAATTGTACAATCAAAGGTTCTACTGAGCGATATTAAAATAAATTAATAATAATTACGATATTCTTGTAAGCTTCTGAAGGGAGCGGCGTGGTCTAGTGGATAGAGTCTGCTGCGCTCCGGGTCCTGAGTTCGAATCCCGGCTTTGGCAGAATATTATTTATTCTAAATTAATTGGGGAAAAACCTGGCGGCTAAGCGTGATTAAGGCCTAATCACCTCATTGCACTGCCGTTGGCCTAGAAATAGTACGAATCTCTATATGTACTGTGCCCAAGACCCTTCATGGGTTGTAGTGGTACAGGTTTTTTTTTTTTTTTTTTTTTTTTTTTTTTTTTTTTTTTTTTTTTTTTGTAAGCTTCTGAAAGCTAAGCTTAAATTCTATTAAAGAACCGAAAATTTTCGTTTTTAGCAAATTCACATCCACAGTTTAAAAAAAGTCACAGCATCCAAACCATTAATTATTTATTAAAATACATTAATTTTTGTTGGACAAGAAAGATTCCAGGATCTCTTTCGACCAAATAATAAGTGAGAAAAAGGAATAATAAGAAACTAAAATAGTTTTTTGCCCCTCTATTATCCTGACATGGGTACTCTATCGTTCCTACATAGCTCAAGGCGAGCCCATCACAAGAGTCTTATAACAGATCACGAGCGTAATTTGTCTAGGGAACGTATTAGATCTAAATGCTTCCTTCGCTTTTCGGTCTTTTTGTGTTTCTTCTTGACAAGTTGTTTTTATAACGGCATATTCGGAAGGAAGGAATCCTATGCATTCTAATGAAGATCGTAGACCTTGAAAAATTCAACAGCATCCACTGAGTCGATTGGTCCTTGCTGTCAACTCAGTGGATGCTGTTGTGCACACAAAGGGTTGTGCTAGAACTACCTTGTGGTTTATTTACAAAAATCATAAATGGGCAAACATTAGATTGATTAATGGTTAATGTAGAATAGTGCATGTTTTATACTCCCTTTTTTTCTTTTCTTTTTTGTGTTCATTTTCGAATGAGTTTGTACAATAACATGAGTTTTTTTTTATTGTATCATTTGTTTTTGTACCCACACCCGCTCAGCCCGTGACAATAAGTGAATATGATATGCCATTTTTCCATATTATTATATTACAATTTTGAAAAATGTCATATCAGGAATGAGGAAAGTCGATACCCAATGGAATCACCTCCTAACTTGGAAAGCGCTTACTTCAAGAGATCCCTTACCCAGCTTGATTTCAGCCCTCTATGGATATTTTCTGGCATTTGTATCGTCACCCTGTTTGTCAGTATGTCCGTGAAGTCCGTCATGAATTTTTTTATATGTAGTCTGGATGTGATCTCGTTTGTTGTATTGTGTAACAATGTGTAATTCCGTAAGTATTGTGTTGTTACTGACGTACCAATCTGTTTAGCAATTGCATATATTTTTGAAGCGTATGTTCACAGGGGCTTCAGAAAGTAGGTATACATTTTTGGTCTGTGTCTGATTTTCAAAGAGGAGTTTTCGTGCGGCAGAGAATATTGACGAATATATCGTCTAAGAGTCCTAGTCGATTGTTGAGGCGGACGTTTCAATTTAATGTGAGGTCCTAATGTGAACTATATCAGTTTGTTTAATCGGAGCTTTTGTAATGTAAACTAAAGGGTAGATATCGAGTAAAGGTGCTGTGTTATGATTTGACAATGTTAAAGTTGATTTTCCATTTTTCAAATTAGCCAGAAGCCTAGATTATGTTCTCATGTCTTTTGAGGATAGCTGTGTCATCTGCATATGTAGCTATTAATGTGTTAGGATGTGTTGGTACGTCGTGGGTAATATAATTGACTAAGTAAATAAAGATCCAGATGTTAACACATTATAATGACTTGTAAAGAAACTACCTATTAGTTGTACTTCAGTGTCTTATATAAGGTAGAAGGTCCCTTGGCCATCTTCTTTTTATGCTCCTAGATTCTATTTCAGCCTTGTGCAATTTAACTCTAAAAATCTCCGATGTATTCTAGAGCAGTCTCCGTTGCCACAAAAAAATCAAGTTTTCTTAATTAAAACCATTCAAATATTTAAATGCTTTTTAAATCTTCAGGTTTAGGTAAATACTCTGATAACGTATGATTCTTATTTTTTTATTAGTTTATTTTTTCTGTCATTTCTTTTAAGTAAATTTTTATTAATTACATGCCCTGTTGTTTGGTTTCGTCCGCTGAATTTTTCTGATTCTGTGATACTAGTCTAGAACTCCTGTAAATTGACGTTTATTTTTACTAACTATCCGGAGATGATTAGTAGATTTTTTTTTTTAAAATCAGCAAAAAGGGAATTAGCACCATTAGCAAACTGGTCATTGACAAGGACTTATAAGGACATATTATTTTATATCTGTGGCTGTCGTGAATAAGTGGTTAAGTCAAAAACTTTCATTTTACAGGTGAGCGACTTAAACTTTACGAAATAACCAAAATAGAGTTTTAACATACAGCTTTCTTTCCACCTAAAATTTCTTCCACCAAGAAATATCTTTAACCAATTTAACACGACGTGGGAGACGGTCTGGAGGAGCGATCCGTGGAGTTAACTCATTTTTGATATAAATCGAGTAATCCAGTTTTCACGACCGCCACAAATATATTATCAACGTATATATTAAACTGTTATATTATTATTTATTTTTTTACTTTTAGCAATAGATTTAATAAATGTCATACAGAAATAATTATTTATATCTTCACTTAAAGGAATCCATTCATTGGTTTATCCCTGAGTTTCGATAGCCTGTCTTCTTGGATTTAGGCCAAGTTATGTTACCAATCAAGGTCTTGAAGTATAAGTAGCTGAAATAAGCATTAAGATTTTTATCAACCGTTGCACGACAATATTGCAATATTAGTACCTGAATTTGGCTAAAGCTGCAAGTGTCCCTACCTCTTATAACTCGCTCTTATATTTGTCCCTTAAAATACCTTCAACCTGTTAGTCTTAGCATCAACGAATGCAGTATTTAGCTTAGTACATAAGATGTGAAAAGCTCAGGTTAGGTATATATTGTATTTGACGCAGCGGAGAACTATTATTCTAAAACTAGGTTATTTCCATCTATGCTGATGACATCTGCATGTTATCAGTTCATAAAGATCCATTTATTGCCTCACATACCCTTCGAGACCTAGAAGTATGGTGTCAGAACTGGAGAATAAAAATAAATTCCAACTAATCCCATCAGATAATCTTTACCCTTCTTCGTAAACCTTTGACTTCCTGCACTACAGTATCCTTGAATAACACTTAAATAGTTCCTGTAGAACAGATCCGATACCTAGGACTTCTTCTTGACAAACGCCTAACTTGGAATCCTCACACACGACTAAAACGACAATAAACTGCTCGCCGTTTTAGGCTACTTCATCACTTACTGGACAAACGGTAAACCCTTCCTCTTTAATACAAAAGGCTAAACTATACAACTATTATAAGACCAATCTGGACTTACGGAGTATAGCTATAGGGCTCTATTAAACTATTAAAATTCTTCCCCTATCCAATCCTTGCAATCCAAAATCCTTCGTAAAATCCTCAACGCTCCTTATTTTGTCACGAATAAACTTATCCATAAAGACCTTAATGTTCTCTATGTTACTGATTTGGCCCGGACCAGATATTAATATTTTCATGACAAACTCCATTCTCACCCTAATCCACTAGTTTCAATCCTTTCTTCCTCTTTAGTTCCTGATATTCCTCCGAGGTGCCTGAAAAGGAGATGGCCACAGGACCTTCTAGTTTACAATATTTTTAGAGTAGTTCCAATGGGAAGCTTCTCTACATGTATTTCATGTCATTGTATTATATAACTATCACATTTACTTGGTGCATTATTTTTAATACATTTATCAATAAAAGTGTTTAAAATAAACAACGTTATTTTCATTTTTAGTACGATTTCTCAATTCCTTTCTCACTTAATATCATGAATATTCACTGAATGAGTTCAGACTCTGTAAAGAATGAATAAGTAAGGTTTTATAATATAAGGATGCCATTAACATAGCAATAAATAACATCACAAACTACCAAAGGCGTGTTAGTTATGAATTTATCTCTTAGACGGCCACTACGTCCCTGGTACCTTACCGTTACATATACCATCTTCCACTATCAGATCTGGAACGCAGACGTGTCGCCTGTTAAGGAAAAAACTAAGAGCTAGTGATAAACATGTCAATGTTTGTTCATGTCAAGCTTAAGTGTCCGCTTGTTGAATATATTATAAAGTATTAGGTATATTGCAGGTGCGTTGCGGTGCCTCTGTTATGTAGATGTGCCTTAGTGGCTAGTTCGATTTTTTGTATGGAGCCTAGGGTAGCTGTGGAGTCATGAGATGTGTCAGAGTACGCTGTCAATTAGGATGGAATGAGGAGATTTTTCATTTAAGCAGTATTGATGGCCGTGACAAAGAAATAATGTTAATTATATTCCAACACGGTAAACTTAAAAATTGTGATGACGCTCAGTTTAATTTTAGTAGTATTTCTTTGATTATAAATGACATACTATGTATTTACGGTGCTAATGTTTTAGTGATTAAGGCTTATGACGTTTAGATTAAAGTATACAATAAAATATTTTTGTTTACCAGCCATTCGTATAGCAACTATTAGGCATAAAATCTCTTATGTCAAGAATGATACAATGAATATTTTTTATTTGAATCGTTGCAATAATTCATTTAGTATCCAACAGTTACTCATCTCTTTAAAGGGTTAGATCCATTCGGTCATCAAGTTAGACTACGCACCATTGTGTTTGTCGTTTTATTTTAAGAATGAATGAGTTTTGGTTCCTTATTTATATCTGTTATTACATACTGTTCAATTCGTAAAGCAAAAATACTGAGTCGGGTTACATACCAGTTAATAGTTATTACTCAAGCTTTATTGTAAAAAATATCGCAGGATACGTTCACCACATAATCTTTATAACCATCGAACTTTTGGGGGAAAATAAAAAAAAAACTTATACCTCAACAACCCATGAAGGTTCTAGTTCAGTACTTACAGAGATCTCTACTGTTTCATCACTAAATTACGCTCGGTCCAACATTTATTTCCAATGATGGTTACCCACTTTTAGATGCTGGGTGTACCCCAAGAGGATTTTCATACCTCAGGGTTGCTCCACGGCTGAAATAATACAATAATAATTCTGCCTCAGCCGGGTTTGAACCTGGCATCTGAGAACAGTACCTTAATGCTCTATCCACCAACCACTCTTATCCGAACTTTGGAATGAAAGACAATTCTCTTCTTGTAGGGAATTTATAGGTTAAATTTATGGGATTTTAGGTTATAATCTAGGACTTAAACTAGTTATTTAATAACAAAACCTTTTCAAACGGTATAATAATGATAATAATAATCTACATTTATATGATTCATATTTTATTTTCCGGAAATCTCCGAAATGTTATCAAATATGAAGTAAAAGAGATCAGGTCGCTACTGTCTGTGTCTCTTGTATATCACATCAACCCCACATCCCATCGTTTAAGACCAAACTATTAGCAACAATATCAAACCGTCAATTACTTAAAATAAACAAATTAAATATTCTTCGGTGAAAAATAACAATAATTTAGCATTTTAACCAAACTGGACTGTATTTTTCATTCGTAATTTAATTATTTACGGTTAGCATTAAATGTTTCATGTAACAAAATCGCATTGCTAACGAGCAAATCCATAACAAATTCAGATGTTTTATAGGTTGTTTCACGCTGTGTTTTATCTGACTATGGAAATATTGTCGTCGAATAAAAGGACAAATCCAATTAAATTCGCTAAACAGCCAGAAAAAGGTCACGTTTACGGTCTCCAAAAATAAATCTTATTTTAACTATCCATTAGATGTTTTAATTTTATTTCCATTTCATCTGTAAGCTCTTCATACACCAGACAACCGTAGTCAATGTCGGATAACATAACAGAGAAAACAAGTAGCTGACGGGTTTTAAAGGTAAGGATTCACGGAATTTATAGAGCTGTATAGGAAATGGATTTTCTGTATATTTCAGATATATGGTTGTTCCAGGATAGGATAGGTGACCCCGAGGTTCTTAACACTTTTTTTTTTTAATTGGATTGGGACTTTGTTGAGAAAGAGCAATTTATAGTATGGAAGGGAATTCATGGTTGATTTGGAGCCAATGAGGATTTCTTGTATTTAGTTTTATTTCTATGCTCAACCTTCGGACGATTTGGAAGTTGTGTTGGAATAAGTGTCGCATTCCTTGATGTCTGGTCC
This sequence comes from Piezodorus guildinii, assembly GCA_023052935.1. Lineage (NCBI taxonomy): Eukaryota > Metazoa > Arthropoda > Insecta > Hemiptera > Pentatomidae > Piezodorus > Piezodorus guildinii. The sequence goes on along the minus strand of CM041292.1, from coordinate 40,633,503 downwards.
TGGACTTTTGAAACGAAAAACATATTCTGGTAGATTTCTTAGAGGTGTATGAGTGAGCCTTGTATTAAATTGTTTAGCTAATTTTTATTTATGTATTTTTTATAAACACTCCAGTTCCATCTGATTTCGCTAAAACGGACCATGACTTCCGAACGCAGCAGCTTCCTCCAGAACGAGCTCAAAGACCGACCAATTACTCCTTAAAGGAAGCGATGCCTGGAAAGTAGAGGATAAGCATTCGTATAGCAACTATTAGGCATAAAATCTCTTATGTCAAGAATGATACAATAACATATTTTTATTTGAATCGTTGCAATAATTCAGTAGTATCCAACAGTTACTCATCTCTTTCAAGGTTAGATCCAATTCGGTCATCAAGTTAGACTACGCACCATTGTGATGTCGTTTTTATTTTAAGAATGAATGAGTTTTGGTTCCTTATTTATATCTGTTATTACATACTGTTCAATTCTAAAGCAAAAATACTGAGTCGTGTTACATACCAGTTAATAGTTATTACTCAAGCTTTATTGTAAAAAATATCGCAGGATACGTTCACCACATAATGCTTTATAACCATCGAACTTTTGGGGGAAAATAAAAAAAAAACTTATACCTCAACAACCCATGAAGGTTCTTAGTTTCAGTACTTACAGAGATCTCTACTGTTTCATCACTAAATTACGCTCAGTCCAACATTTATTTCCAATGATGGTTACCCACTTTTAGATGCTGGGTGTACCCCAAGAGGATTTTCATACCTCAGGGTTGCTCCACGGCTGAAATAATACAATAAATAATTCTGCCTCAGCCGGTTTTGAACCTGGCATCTGAGAACAGTACCTTAATGCTCTATCCACCAGACCACTCTTATCCGAACTTTGGAATGAAAGACAATTCTCTTCTTGTAGGGATTATAGGTTAAATTTAGGGATTTTAGGTTATAATCTAGGACTTAAACTGTAAGTAATAACAAAACCTTTTCAATCTATCCATTAGATGTTTTAATTTTATTTCCATTTCATCTGTAAGCTCTTCATACACCAGACAACCGTAGTCAATGTCGGATAACATAACAGAGAAAACAAGTAGCTGACGGGTTTTAAAGGTAAGGATTCACGGAATTTATAGAGCTGTATAGGAAATGGATTTTCTGTATATTTCAGATATATGGTTGTTCCAGGATAGGATAGGTGACCCCGAGGTTCTTAACACTTTTTTTTTTTAATTGGATTGGGACTTTGTTGAGAAAGAGCAATTTATAGTATGGAAGGGAATTCATGGTTGATTTGGAGCCAATGAGGATTTCTTGTATTTAGTTTTATTTCTATGCTCAACCTTCGGACGATTTGGAAGTTGTGTTGGAATAAGTGTCGCATTCCTTGATGTCTGGTCCTGGACTTTTGAAACGAAAAACATATTCTGGTAGATTTCTTAGAGGTGTATGAGTGAGCCTTGTATTAAATTGTTTAGCTAATTTTTATTTATGTATTTTTTATAAACACTCCAGTTCCATCTGATTTCGCTAAAACGGACCATGACTTCCGAACGCAGCAGCTTCCTCCAGAACGAGCTCAAAGACCGACCAATTACTCCTTAAAGGAAGCGATGCCTGGAAAGTAGAGGATAACCACTTCGATAATGGAAGAACCATTACCCACCATCTCCTCCTACCATTAGCTTCCCGATCGCCTAATAACAGCTTACATACATTGTTTATTAACAATAGGATTATGATATTTTTTATTTAGACCTATTTCTAAAAACAAGTATCGTTTCCGAGATAATAACAGATAAACTACGATAATGATATATCGTTTGTAATTACGAAATTCTTGTGGAAGTGGAAGCGGGAACAGACGAGGTAAGATTAGGGGCAATCCATCGAAGCTCTTTCCCGTTAAGAAGACTAATCCATCTTATCGGGCAAGGCTATATGTATTACAATACATATATCGGTATACATATATATATATATATATATATATATATATATATATATATATATATTAAAAATCTAGTGCGCCTATCAGTTTGATCGAAGAAAGAATGCCGCAAACACAGTTTTCTGAGAAGAAATGTCAGAAACAGTCCAATGACCGATTTATGCGCCTATTGTGACTCTAAAAGTGAAGGAAGAATAAGACACTAAAGATAATAAACCACTCGGGAAGCACATTAAAATGGATACTGATTATGAGTAAATTCTACCACTAAACATATTACTTTACAAAGTTTGAAAATGTATTTCCATTTTATAACATCTTACAAGAAATAAATTTGAAAAATGATTTTTAAGTACACTTTATTAGCTGGTGACTAAGCAAGTTTTGAATTCCAGATTTAAGAAACAGTGACGCATATTTGGTCTGAATCATTTGTAAACAATTTTCCTCGTGCAAAGGATCTCTAAGTATCAATTTAATTGATGTTTTTCTCCTTTCAATTTGATTTAAATGTTCACATCTTATGTTAATTGGTGCCGAACCTTTATACTGTGATTTCTAATGAGGTAAATTCCCCAATAAGTTTACAGAAGGTTAATATGTAATTTTAATTAATAAAATTAGATGAAATGAAGAAGGAAGTTCACAATATATACGAAAATTAACTTACAATTTGCCAAAAAATCTATAAAAATAAGTAGATCTAAATAAATTAAAATCTCATTACTCATGCTTTTACTGGACCAAAAGTTATCCGAAGTGGTTGGTTGGCCAGTATTAATTTCATTCAGTATTCATTAATATCTGTTTGCTAAACTCTCATAACCTTTCAACATATAACGAAATTGACGATAGCTAAATTGAGATCTTGTGACCACACTCCGGTCTTGTGCGAACCCGGCGCACGTTCACTAAACACGCAAAACAGTCTTGCCATTCAGTTTTGCATAACTCGTGATTCGCAGTTTAATCTGCAAGAGGAAGGAGCATTACACGGAAATTTAATTTAAGTAGAGCTTTTAGGAATTATGTGCGGTCTTAAGTTATTTTATTAATATCCTTTGAATTCATCCAAAACTTTAGATCTCCCGCGCACTAGCCCATTTTCCTTTTTTAAACTCATGTTATAAGAGCTGGAGAAAAGTTTTGTATACTTAATGTTTCAAAAGAGTTTATTTTGATTGTTCAATTAGTAATTAATGTGGTTGTGGATAGTTTAATGTGGTTCTTATGTATATTATTATTACCGATTTCCATTTCTGGTTGTAAATTAATTTATGATTGCTCTATTTATATATATGTAATTAGAATGAAAGAGTTTAAAAATCTCAAGATCAAAATAAGCCCGTAGATAATAATAGACCTGACAATGAAGCAAACCACTGAAATCAGTCTACACTCTGCGAAAAGTAAGTTTCCAATTACAAGATAAAAGTGAAACTATAATTTGGTAATATTTGAACAAAATATTCCCCAAATGATAGAAGTTTGATTGGGTTAGGCCGTAACGTAAGACACTCCATCTCAGTTGGTGTTGCTCCGATCGAAAATTTTACGACAGTTCCAGTGGCAAACATTTAGAGGAGAATGTTTTTTGTTATATAACATTTGAGCCTAACGTATACGAGATATAAGGGTTTAAATTAAAAAGTCACATTTAAAACCAATATTTTCCTTTTAAATTATTTCTAATAATCATCAATTGAATATAATTACTATACTTAATTATTATTCTAATCAATTATACCATAAATTAATTAAGTAAAGGAGCGGAGTCAGGGGACAGCCCTAGGATATGGAGACCCCCTTAGGACAGACCCAGCCCCAATAAAGTAGGTACCCAAAAACGGAGGAAAAACCTGGCGACTGAGCGTGATCTATGCATAGTCAACTCATTGCACGGCCGTTGTATATCTCTATATCTAGTGGTACATGAGTTTTTTAAATATAATTACTAATGTACGTAATTTGGTCCATTAACTCTAAAATTAACGACGGAGTAGAGCTTTGGGGCTTTACTAAATCATCAAACTCTTTCCGTATCCAATCCTTACAATCCAAAATCCTTCGCAAAATCCTTAACGCTCCTTACTTTGTCACGAATAAAATCATCCACAATGATCTTAATGTTCCATATGTTGCTGATTTGGCCGGTACAGGTATCATACCTTCCATGAAAACTCTACTCTCAAGCTAATCCATTAGTTTTCAATCCTTGCTTCCTCTTCCATTCCTGATAATCCTCCGAGGCGTCTGAAAAGAAGATTGACTCGAGACCTTTTTGTTTAGACTCACTACCAAAGAGTGCTGCCAATGGGCAGTTTCTCTTCATGTTTATTTCATGTGTAATAACATTTCAGCATATTTACTTGATGTATTTTTTGTACAGTTGTAAATTTCAATAAAAATATATTAAAAAAAAAAATTAACGAAAAGCAGTAGATCATATGTTAGGATGAATACCGGATCAACAGTGGATATGATCTATTGTTTTTCTCAGACTCGAAACAATGTATTCCATGTATATTGCATAGGTGGTTCAAAGGTAAGGTGCTTGTTATTGAAGTTAGATTAAATTCGAAAGAAGGAATTTCTATGGTTATTTCTTCCTTTTTTTTTTTCATTTATTAATTCGTTGGCCGTATAGTAGAAGCCGGTGAAGCGGTAGGGACTGGGAGGGAGGCAGGTATATAAGGAAGGGCACGCCCTTGAGGGAGCAGTACAGGATTCCACAACATGGTCCAGGGTTCATTCATTACCGCCGTGAGTATACCGCTCATCTTGTCTCTAGTCCTTTCCATAGTCATAGAATATATATATATATATATTATATTTTTATATATATAATATATATATATATATTATATTATATTCTCAAATATATTTAAATTTTTTTAAATACAACAAAAAGAACGCTTCAAATTATTATTACACAATGGTTTGTTAACTAACTGCAATAACAATGGTTCTTTTTTCATTTTGTAGGAAACTTAATTCTATATGAAATAGCTTTAAGAGCAAAACATTGGGTATTTATTTATTTATGAATTAGGAAAAACGGATTTTTTTAAATACGGTATCTTGAAACGTAATCTACTAATTTTGAGAAAGGGGTGTATATTTTTTTTATCGATTACAAAAGTTTATTATTGTAATAATAAGCCAAACGCATTTATTTTATATGATTCGTTACTACTTCCTTTCCATTCAATTTATTTATTCAAATAAAATTTCCTGATTCCAGAAAACCTTAAATTTTTTCTCTACCACTAATAATAAACCAAGTTATAAGATCTTTGTTCATCGCGGTGTCTTGATCACGAAAATATTTTCAATTTTTCTTTATATTTAATAATAAACAAGTTTGGAGGAATTACATTTATTATATTTGTGACTTGCCTATATAGATCAATTTTAATTAATTGTTTTTCCTGTTTTTTTTCGCTTTACTGATTATAAAACTCTATACATATTTTTCTAGATCTTCAAAAATGACTGAGTTATGAGGTTCAGTAGTTTCGAAGAAATGTCGTGGGCGGCGGACAAATGGATTTTTATTCGTTATCAGGGTTCTGAGTATCTTGAAACGTAATCCATAAAATTTTGAGGAGGGGTATTTATTTTCTTTTTGATTACAAATGTTCATTATAGAATAATCATTATTATAATAAACCAAAACTTAAAAAATGAATATAAAAATTCAATTAAGTATTCCTGCACTTCTCATAAGCAAATAAAGCTATAATTTCTTGGAAGCAATTTTATGCAGTGACCAATGCACTTATATTTATTTTCTTTATAGGTAAGATCCGTTATTAAATTAGAAAGTTAAATCGACCAAGAGTGTCAGAAATATTCCTTACATAACTATTTCTTTTCTTTTGTTGTTGCCTCTACCTTGATTGCCTTATGTTGTTGCCGCTTATTATATTCTGATGTGGATGTTGATTTATTTTAAATAATTGAAGAATATTCTTTTCATTATCGTGGAGGATATCTTTTAGAATTCTTACCCATTTCATTTTTCGCCTTTTTGGCTCAAATAGGGGACACTCTGACAATATGTGTTTGACTTTTAGTGAAACTTTGTCACAATATTCACAGTTGAACGCATACAGTTTTCTGTAGAGATAAGCATGGGTTAATTTGTAATGTCTAATACGAAAACGGCATAATATTATTTCCTCTTTTCTATAAATCCTCGTGCTGGTGGTATATTTTTGAGATCTTGTTTTGTATCGAAATCTTTGGATTGGCTTGTTCTCGACCTTGTTTCCCAGTTCTTGATGGGGTTTTTCTTCAATTGGATGATACAATATTCTGTTGCGACTTCCCTCAATACCGTCCTGTCACCTTGTATGACCCAATTAGCGGCTCTGTCTGCTTCTTCGTTGCTTATAATTTCACAGCGGGCTACAATTATACCTTTATTCTTTACTTCCCACCATGAGTTTAGTATTTCCCAAGTAGATGGAATTAGAGGGCTATGGATTGTCAAGAGCTTCTTTTAAATCGATAGGAGTAGACTGGATTTTCGTTAGGAAGGTCAAATTGGGTGAAAATCGTGTGGAAACCAGGTGGGTTGAAAACATAAGTTTAAATTTAACATATTACGAAACAATTAGTTTGTTATTCAAATTTAAGAGGTATATAGTCAGTGTGAAAAATATTGATACCATTTTAAATCAAATTATGTCGGATTGTTTGCCACAAGTGTTAAGAATCTTTGTGAATCATCGCTAATTCTTCGACCTGACCGAACAACATCTCCTCCTTTGAATGTTAATACGGTATAATAATAAATTAAAATATTGTGTGATTTAAGAAAATAAATCTATCAATATTAGAATTGTAAGGATTAGCGAAAATGACGCCAGGAGAACTGGAAAATGAATTCTGTGGAAACTTTTGAAAGATCATATTCGAAAACGCAATATATCCATAATTTAAACAGTGTTGCCCATTAGTGAAACAAAATTTCTGCGACACTGAGTAAACTTAAATTAATTCACAGTGAATTTTTATTTAATACAGGTAATTTGGTTTTAAAATTACAAATAATATTTTATTTTTTTAGGAAACTTCATTCAATATTTCATATTTAAATAAGCAATTAATAACTTCCTTTATTTTAATTTATTTTTCTTCAATATCTTTCTCATTGTTTTTCAACGTTTCGAGGTTTTGTCCTCATTCCCAAGACTAAATACAATTTTTATAGTTTAATTTGTAAATAACGAAACAGTTTTACATAAAAAATTACTAGCTAATAAAATTTAACAAACTACAAGTAATTAATTCTTCTATTTATAAAAATATTGTAAAATTAATTTATTTTTATAAACACTCATTTATTTTTACTCGTATAAACAAAAATATTTAGTTACGATAAACACTGATGAGTCTTAAATTATTTTATTGAAAAATTCAGTGTTCTTAAACTAAGTCTGTTTGGTTATACCTCAAATTTAATTTACATTGTATATAATTATACGGTATATTGTACAACAACAGTATATTGTAGAAGTATCAGTAGATTAAAGTAAAAAAAAAATTATTTTGTCAAAATTTATTTGGTCACAGTGTGTAGGGAAGAAGGGGATGAGTAAATATTTGGGACTAATATCAACTATAAAAATAAAATAAAAATATATATACCTAAAGTATTACGATAAACATTGTGGTTAGAGACTGTTTTTACTTTCAAGAATTTATTTCACTTTCTAATTTGGGTGCAAATATGCAGTGTTTGGAAAAATTATCTTATTTTTCAACCCACTTTTAAATCCAGTTTGTACCTTTACATTTGGATATTTTTAAAACTATAAACAATTTTTATTTTAAATTAATATATAGTACAAAACTTTAATTCGTTTACATAAATTAACGATTAAACAAAAAAGATACTCGTTTATCAGTTGTGTTGTACGAGGTCTAGACCGTTAGAAACTCTTCTATGTAAATTTATTGTAATGTAAATTCTTTAGGGTTCTTTAAATCTCGACACTCTTCCTCATTAGGCCAGGACGTGATTCAACTGTTTCAATTCATTTTATATATCGTGAACAGCTGTAAGTTCAGTCTTCGTGCCTTTGTTCATGTCAATAATACTTCTCGTTGAGTCACAGTAGACAAACACTGGAGGCTGGAGGCGCGGTTAACATCTGTTGCCTTAGCAAGATGTTGACAATTTGCAATCCCCATTACTAAGCTGAGAAAAAATCAGATTTTAACGTCTACATAAGTGAGTAGTAACTTATGCACCTGAAAATTTGAAATTTCCAAAACAGATGCTGAAGAGAAAATAAAATTATTTAACAAAATATTCTAATCATTATTTTATTTTTTGTTTTTATATTTGTATATTATATTTATATAATATATTTGTTTTATCGAAGTCAATGTGGTTTAATTCTATCATGAAGAAGCTTGCTTAACTTAAGACAAACAAAGATATTCATGTAATGTGGATTCTAAATAAAAACATATAATTTCAATGAACATAAAATAATAGTAAAAATTAATATACGAGTTTAAAATTTAAAACAACTGGTGCGCGCAAAACACGAATTTCACATACCTTCGTCGTTGAAATAAAATAAAAATATAAAAACTGTACCTCTGCAACCCATTGCGGGTCTTGGGCTCATATAGAGTTTCTACTGTTTCTAGGACAACGGACATGCAATTAGGTGAATCGACTGAGATCACTCTGAGCCTCCACATTATAGAGGATGGTTCTGTCCCAGGAGGGTCTAGGATCGCCCTTCGGCCAAAATAACAGAATAAATAATGTTCTTTTACAACCGGGATTCGAACCCAGGACCCGAAGGACAGATGACTGGTGCTCTATTCCCTAGAACACACCGTTCCCTAAAATAAATTTAACAATTTACCTATATATTGCAACACAGTTATGTAGGTATTTACCTTGACAGACAACTGACGTGGACATGTCATTTAAGCAAAAAAGAAAAAAAACTGAATCTACGATATAGACTTCTTTCGAGATTACTAGACATACGTTCAATATTATCATTGACAAATAAATTAACTATTTATAAAGTATTAATAAAATCTATTTGGCCTCATGGGATTGAGTTAAAAGGATCAACAAAAAAACAGAAACATTATACAATCTTTAAAATCGAACTTACTAACGAAAATTGTAAATGCACCATTTTATGTATCTAATGAGATACTACTACTGACCTTGACATTCCATTCGACAATACAACTGCCACTGATCGTTAGAATAATTTTGATGACAGACTGACGAAAAATTCAAACCCACTGACTCCTTTTTTTCCAACACTAAAACCTTTTCCACTGCTAGAACCCTTACTAATCCGCCCGGAAGACTATCGAGGCGCTGGACAAGAGACTTGCTTCACCGATACCCATTTGTTTTTAAAATATATTTTACAGTTATATATGTATGTTAATTCATTGGTTTTATATTTGCTCATTGTGTAAGCAGATAGAAAATTCCATATTTTCAAATCAATAAATAAATATTTCTATTTCTATTAGATCGTAAGATAAGGTAAGGAAAAATATTAAAATCGGCTATTTCATAAATAATTATATTGTTCACAGTGCCTGCTGACGGTCGCGGCAGTAATTTCTACTTCAGAAGGGTACTTCTGGTACGGAAGCAGCAGTAGGAAAGTGTAAGTAGCCAATCTCAATGTCCATTAATGTCATTGAGTGTTTTTTAATTAAATCTATACACGTCATAAGCTTGTTTGTAAACATGACCAAGTGAACACGCACACATTGGCACACTTTTTATTCATACTGAATCATCTCCTTAATGAAAACGTCGAAGAGAGGAGAGGAGGAGAGTAATGAAATGCTGGCCAGCTATGTTTACCCCTGGTCGTGGTCAGGAGGTCCTGCGAGAACTCGGGTCAAGAGGTCCTGAGGAAGAAAGTGATGACCTTCGTCCACACACTATCGGTTTCTCTCAAAGGCAGCTTACCTGAATTTTCTAAACTACTCCACCTTACGCAAGAGACCAAGGAGGAATACCATCTACGGTACATCAGGGGATAGAAAGTGGGAGTCCCAGGGGTCGGTTCCGATAAAGTTGAAATAAGATTCCAAGACCCGTTCTGCAGAACGTATGGGAAGATCTAGTATTAGTTATAATTAGATTTCCTGAAATGGTAAAGGAATATGAGAGCTGAGATTATACAATATACCAGTAGAAATTAATGGTTTTCTTGAATAAAAGAATATGTAAACATTTTGTTAGTTTGAAGAATCGCTCTCTGCATACCTTCCCCCACTCACCTTCTGAAAATATTGGTTTCTTAAGGTCCCCTCATCTTTGCCTAGGTCTACAACTCAATTTATAACTGCTGGTTCAGTGTTAATTTTCCTTTCTGGCCTCACAGTTTCACAGACCTATCCAATGGTGCGATTCCTTTTCCTCAAATACACTTAATGAATGGATAAGACTAAATATTGAGCTTACGAATATAAAGCTAATGAAGACATCGTGATTCGCTGAAAATGTACAGGGTTAAAGATTCTTAGAGGTTATGTATTACATTTTAAGCTATCAATGATGTTTGTTTGTTTATTTAACCTCACTTTTATACTGCTGTTGCAAATTAGACAATGCTGCAGAGTAGTCATAAATTTTGCATATCCAGGATTAATTAGGATAGGGATCTTTAACGAGCATGTGACATTGCACAGGCTTAGGATTACCATTTTACCCTAAGAAGAATAGCATAACCAAGCATTATTAACTTCCTTTAAAAAAATCCAATAACGCAGCCATGTAAAATAAATTAAATATTTGTAAAACTGTTTTGCTTTAGGAAAATGTAATGACTCCCACTATAGCAACATCCGATTAGCCTTAGCAGAATTAAGTGACGTTAAATGAATAAACAAACAAAAAAAATTATCCCCGATGTTATAACGGGTTTTGTTTTTTTGTTAAAGCAGATATATATGATAAAAAACATAAAACAATTATTTTGGAAACAGTGGAAGTGCCACAAATACACCAGATTTGCCAATTTACTCAAGGGAATACCGATTTTCAAGGCACATATTGAGATTTATTTAAAAAACCACTGAAATAAAAATATTTGTTGGACTGTTTTGCAGTAAATCAATTTCTTCTATGTAATTTATGATAATTTTTTTTAATTTATTATGTACTTGTGTAGACTTCTGGACATGGTTCGTATTTTAATGCATTCTATGCTACTGTGGCCAATATGACGATTCTACAGTGGAGTCCCAAATAGTCCCCAGGTTAAATTAATATAGGGATCTTTAACGAGCATCTGACATCGCACAGCCTTAGGATTACCATTTTACCCTATGAAGGATATAATAAATAACCAGTAATAATAGTAAACAACCAAGCATTATTTACTTCCTCAGAAATAATTCAATAAAGGTGCCATGTAAAAAAACTTAAACATTCGTTTGGAATTAAGGAAAATCGACACCTGATCTTTGAAATAGTATTAATAAAACACTTTGTATTGCAGAGCAACCGAACGGAGCCGAGAACCTCCTAGCCTGTACCCAGGAGGAGGGTACAGGGGTGAGCAGCAGCCCTGGCAGCCACAGTACTACGACTCCCCGATGACAGTCGCCTTACCAGTTGCCGTCCCAATATCTCCTCCGGTATGTATATCTTCCGTTTTTTTGGGTAGCAATTATGTAATTGTATCAAAGAAGGAAAATCAATTTATAACATGTATCCATGGAACCACTTGTCAACCCAAAAAAAAAAAAAAAAAAAAAATCTAACATTGTTTTTGCTGGCAATGGCTAGCTTCTCCACTCATGCCCTGAGTCTATGTGGCTCTAGCGCCCTCGCTCAGCTTCCACTGGCTCTCAGGACCAGTGACGCGGCTGAGTGAGAGGCGCTGGGATCTCCTGGCATTGTGCCTCGGGATCCACTAATGGATCTTAGGGATCGATGCGGTGATCCCAGGGGCAGTTTGTAAATATTGTAAATAGGTACGAATGAGATCATAGTTGTTATTACTTTTTTTTATATATATTATTTATTTTATTTTATACACATATATCTTTTCTTCTTTATTTATTTTTTATTAATTATTCTTGTATTTTTTTTTTATCGTTTATTTATTTTTTTCTAATTATTTATTTTTTTAAATATATTATTTATTTATTTTATTTTATTTATTTTTTTTTATATATATATATATATATATATATATATATATATATATTTTTTTTTTTTTTTTTATGATGTACATATGGGATGAATGGTTTCTTCTAGCTGTATTACTCATTGCCCCAGAAGCGGCATATTGTATTATCTCTTAATAAATAAATAAAAAAACAAAAAAAAAAAAAAAACATTGTTTTTACATTATAAATGATATTATAAAAAATAATGAAAATAAATAGAAATGTTTAGAACGGTCTTATCTCACAAAAATAGATAAATAAAAATAAAAAATTGAGATAGCAATATACAAAAAATATATTATATTGTTTAAGATGTTTCTGAAGAAAAACAAATGCTAAAGATGTGATTAACTGAATTGTAAATTTGTTTGGATAAATGTTAGTTGTATGTTCTAATAGTAAAATTTATGTGACACGTTGGAGGCTTTTCAAAAAAAGCCCATTAGATTTACACTGCATACACCCTTCCACTTAAGTATGATTAAAAAACGTTCGGGTCTATGATTTCTAAATATATATATATATATATATATATATATATATATATATATATATATATATATATATATATATATATATATAAAACTCTAGAAATAAATTAATGTTCATTCAATTTATTTAAAATCAAGTGAGTTCAATTTCAATCAACTGCTTGCGTTAATAAAAGCACTTTTGTTATAAACGATTTGGTTTGCTACTTACTTTCTACTGAACTACATAAGGCTCAACCAAACGGGTATCATAAGGATTATTTGGACTTATGGGGTTAATCTTAGGGTCTCTACGAAACCATCGAATTCTTCTTGTATCCAACCCTTTGGATTTAAAGTACTTCGTAAAATACTCACTGCTTATATCGTATAAAATCATTTATAAAGAGCTTAATGTTATAATATTCCCGAATCAGGTATCGTTCCATTCCTACTCCAACAAGTGCCTGAAAAGCAGATAGCCTCAAGACCTTCTGGTTTAGAATATTTTCAGTGTGGGCAGTATCTTTAAATTTTTTTTGTTTTTTTTTTTATTAATTTAAAAGCTTATTGACTTGATGCATTGTCTATACAGTTGTTAATAATAATTGATAGATAAAATAAATGTATTATCACGATTATCAAACCTGACTTAGACAAAAGAATAATAATCTTCTACTTATTACGAATCACTTTTACCACCGATAATGTAATATATATAGCTAACATGTAAATGTGGAAGAAATGGAAAGCCATGGGAAGGATGGGAAAGGCCAGTAAGACCCGTCACGACCTCTTGCTAGCAAGGACTTCATGAAGCACGAAGTCTAAGCGGTCGCTAAACTGGGTTCTGATCCCATTCTAATAGAACAATGCTTCTTTCCCAGCTTCCAGTCTTGGGAGCAGTTCTTTCAATTGGATTATAGCGATTTTTTAAAAGTTATTATTTATTAAAATTTACAACTGTATTTGATTATTCATCAAGTATTTAAGCTTTAAGATAAAATACATTAAAAAAAAACATGCAGGGAAACTGTTCATTGGCAGCACTCAAGTAGGCCAAATCATATCACATATGGAACATTAAACTCTTTATGGATGAGTTTATTCCAGACAAAGTAAGCAGTATTAAGGATTAGAATTCGGTGGTTTAGTAGAGCACCAAAGCCCTACAGAGATTTTTTTAGTTAAGACCAATCTAAATATTTATGATCGAAATTGCTTATTTTTTTTCTCATTAATAATTTTTTTCGTATACAACAAAACTACTTTATGTTTTCTATTTCATATCGCTAAATGCTTAACAGTATGATTAAAAGGCTCAAAAATAAAAGCATCATTGCGAAAAACTAATCAAAGCTTTGGCATACTGAAACTAGATGTTATTATAGTGATAATAATATTATTAGACATAATGTAGTAGTATAATAATTGTTATTATTATTATTTAGTAGTATAATGTTATTTAAAATATTGCTATATCCTGAGATGTTTTCATTTAACAACAAAAAAAGTATTTGTTTAAGACATACAATATTTTTTAGTCTTGTGACCACATTTTTCAATTTCTTTATGCCAAAAATATTGATTTTCTTAAATGCTACCTGTACCCTAATACTATCCTGTCCTAACACAGATGGCACCGGTGAGCAGCGGACCAATCAAAGGCCAGCCTGTGCAATTGGTGCCCTGCCTCTGCCCAATCAGCAGGGAGGATCAGCAGCAGCAGCAATCTCCCTTCTTAGTGAGCCCTGTGCCTCAACAGCAGCAGTCTCAGCCCTCATCCACCACCAGTCGTAGATAATAGATAAGAAACATAACATTGTAAAAATGATTATTACTTCATTATTTATTAATTATATTTAAAATCATTATTTATTGATTATTTATTTATACATAATTTTTACGATGACAGTTTCATCTTTACAAAGATTAATGAATTGATAAAGAAACCATCTTAAATATATTTTTTTTTTTTACAACTACCATTGGATAATTCCTCTACAAGTTTATTTCAAGTCATATCCATGTTCCTATGAACTTGTAGAATTCATTAACAAAGTAATAAATTTCAATAAATTATGAAAATAACATCATTTGTATTAAGATGGTTTCTTATGCTTAAGCATACTTTAAGGATTTAATCATAAAATAAAAAATGTGCAATAAAAAAGTTAAAAATGCATGCCTTCTTTGAACAAATTAAATTTTAGTACCAGTTAATAATTATATTGTCAATCTATATAATTTAGGGCCTGTAATTTCCCTTATATAGAATTAATTTATAATGGTTTTATAGAATTAATTAGCTGATATCAGACTAATGTAAGACTGAACTATATTTAAGGTTATCATGAGCTTCGTCCATGCTTTGTAAATGATAAGACTGAACATCAAGACTGAATTATTATTACTTATTGTAATATTATAGAAATAAAAAGCATTTTATGGAATTATTTAAATTATTTATGTTTGATTCCTTTCCAAATGTTATAACACTTATTTCTTCACACGTATTTATGTATATTAATTTACTAAAATCATCGGCTAATTAAATATTTTTTATGAAATATGTCATCACACTGTGTAAAGTGGTTGCAAGAGGATTGGATATGATGATGTCATAACTACCTTCTTGATTCTTGTTCCAACAATTATAGAAGTTTTGTAGAAAAACATTTATTCGAGCCGTTTCATTGATTACTTCTGATAAATTAAAAAAAAACACATATTTTAATTAAAACGTATTATTTAAATTTATATTATCCTGATAAAAAAAAAAAAATATTTCTTATGCCAGCACAGAGTAAGACATTTAAATGAGTTTCTCAAATACCTAAATCTATATTACATTACATTCATTCATTTTCTATTAAACAACAAGTAATATAATGAAAGAAAAATTGAAATATAAAGTAGTATAATAATTAATCTAAAACATGAAAAATAAATAAATTATTTTTCCCTGATAAAGTGTCTCATCTATAGCGATAATGATTCTGTTTATGTAAATTTTTGTGGGTTTTTTTTTTACATCATCATCATCCGTGGCGCTACAGACCGATGTGGTCCTTGGCCTCCTCAATAAGTCTTCGCCAGATGGTTCGGTCTTGAGCAGCCGCTCGCCAGTTGCGGGCGTCAAGTAGGCGAAGAGCATCCCTGGCAACGGTGTCCTCCCATCTAAGCCGAGGTCTTCCACTTCCCCTTGTCCGGTGGAGCCTCCCATCCAGCAGCTTTTTGGGAATTTCATCGTCTGGCATCCGTACTACGTGGCCAGCCCATCGCAGTCTTCCTAAGCTGATTAACCTCATCACATCAGCTTCGCCATAGATCCGGTAGATCTCCAAGTTTGTCCTCCGCCTCCAGCTTTCCCCGATCTTAACTGGCCCAAATATCCTTCTTAAGATTTTTCTTTCAAATATGAGGATATCCCTCTCCTCTTTACCAGTGAGGGTCCACGTCTCAGATCCATAAATTAAGACGGGCCTAATGAGGGTCTTATACAAAAGGCACTTTGTGCGACGGGTGAGGTAGGCACTTCTCAGGTGCTTTCTGAGGCCAAAATAGCACCTGTTGGCTTTGAGGAGACGCTGACTTGTTTCCCCGGAGATCCTATTTCCACAATTTACCACTGATCCGAGGTACACAAATTGGTCAACGCTCTGGAACGCAAATGGGCCCATTATAACAGGATGTCGGTCTGCAGTCTCTGTTCCCGGCCCAGCTCTCATGTATTTTGTCTTCTCCTGATTGATGTGCATCCCCATATCCTTCGCTGCCTCCGGCAACCTGAGGAAAGCATCTTCCAAAGACTCAAATGACCTTGCGACAATGTCCAGGTCGTCAGCAAAGCCGAGAATTTGGACCAGCCGATTGAAGATGGTGTCCGAAGTCTGTATCCCTGAATCGCGCACTACCTTCTCCAAAGCCAAATTGAACAACAAACAGGCGAGGCCATCGCCCTGCCTAACACCTTTTGCAGTTTCGAACTGTGGAGAGAGGTCCGTTTGAATGCGTACGGTGCACCATGTGTCATCCATTGTCATCCTGATCAGCCGAACCAATTTCAGAGGAACTCCAAGCTCTACCAACGCTGCGTACAACTTCGGCCTTTTTATGCTATCATAAGCACTCCGGAAGTCCACAAATAGATGATGGGTAATCATTCTGTACTCCTGGGACTTCTCGAGAATCATTCTCAGGCCAAACATTTGATCCGCTGTTGATTTACCTCCCCTGAAACCAGCCTGATATTTACCTATTTTTCTCTCGGCAAATGGTAGAAGCTTACCATAAATGACGTTGGAGAGAACCTTGTAGGCGCACTGTAAAAGCGATATGCCACGGTAATTAGAGCATTCCAGGATATCACCTTTCTTGTGGAGTGGATGAATAATGGCTTTCTTCCACTGTTGAGGCATTTTCTCTTCGGTCCAGACTGTGAGGATTACGTTGTAGAGGGCTCTACTACAACTTTTACTAATTACTAAGATAATGTTTTGTAAATGTAAATACGGGAATGGATGGAATACTGTCATTATTATCTGATTTTCTGCTCTCAAAATCATCTGAGTTGGTATTTTTTTACAAAAACTTCTTTACAATAGCGATGGGTATCTCACAACTTGCGAACTTATGCCAGTTTTGTACATTATATAGAAAAATCGATCATTTTCCTAGGATGATATAAAACATTTTGCAGACCAAACAAAATATATTATTCATGAGGATAATGAAGTAAATTGGCTATTTTACTTCCACGTTCTTTTAACAGGTTCGCAAAATTATTAACGTAACCCAGAGCTTTAATCACATTAATAATAATTTGTATGCATGAGAAAATTAGAAAATGATTTTAAATCCGTTACTAATTATTTGTAATTCATTGTATGTTTATGAGTTGTAATAATTTTTGTCGGGGCTTGAATCGATTACCCTTTGGTCTTGACAATATGAGTTTCTTTCAATTTATTCTACTTGAATTATGAAATTATGTTTAGTCTTGAAAGTGGGGAAAAATCCCGAAACGTCGATAACTAGTAAATAAATTTTGAAAAGGATAAATAATGTTATTGAAGTTGGTAAATGTTTTTTAAATATGAGAAAAGACCCTCGGTTCTTAGGAAAAATAGTGTTGTAGAAATGAGTGAAAATATTATTTAAGGAAGTAAAACTGAACTATGACAAGACTGTCTAAGGGAAACTAGACAGAAAAAAAATGAATAAAATACATTTTCTAAATGCCAATTTTTTTAAAACAACTTAGACGAAGCTATTACTTAGACAACTGTTTGGCAAATGTTCTTTTTCAAAGTTATCCTCAGCAGCAACCAGATCAAGCTGAAACAAAGACCTATTGTCTTCCCTATTTCACGGCATTAGTCCAAAGAATTCTCTTTTGCGAAGGAAATGCTAAAGAGATCGAATTTGAATGCCGATCAATCACCCAGTCAGTTCACTCGAAAGGCTAAACGTTGGCGATACTTCCGGAAAAAACGGAAATTATATGAAGAAATAGACACGATATGTCAATAATAATACATGTATATCATAAAGAACCTACTACATATTATTAGCCGAAGTTTCAATAACGGGTTTGGTGCCAATTATAATGTCCCATGTGTCTAAAATACAATGTAAAGTAAATAAATAAATATGAGATACAACTAATTGAACTTCAACTTCTTACTTTTGTCCCAAAAATAAATAAAGTAGACTTTATTAATGCCCACTAGTCAACTATTCTCCAGGTCCATTTTCGAGCCTCGGCTGCGGCATAATTATTTATCCTGTTGTTGCAGCCGTGGACCGACCCTGGGGTTTTGAGATCAACTGGGGCACACACAGTCTTTATTAAGCGTGTATCTATAAAATTAGTAAAAAACGTGTCAACTGAGCGTGATATCAGCCTATTCACCTCATAGCACATTGCACGGCCGTTAGCTTAGAAGCATTAAATATTCTGTGTTTCTGTAATTGATAGTAGAGGTACATTTTTTTTTTTTTTTTAATATTTTTTATTAAGACCTGAACATCTTCAAATATATGTTTTCTAACTATAACATAAATTTTCTAGAGAATTACTATACCAATTAACACAGGAAAAAAACGTTTGAAGGTCTGCTGGTGCTCCTAAAAATAATAAAAATGGATTATTTTTAAATTAATTAAAAATAACATTTTTTGTATTGACCCTAGAACTCTGTTTAATAATAATAGGCTAGTATGATCATTATTTTCTTGTCATAATAGTACCGACAGTGAATTTAAAAATATTATTAATATATAAAAACATTTTATGTGCCCTACAGATTCTGTCTTTTGATTACCATTTACGAAATTATCAAGAAGTAACTTCCATTAGTTGTTCGATTTGTAACGGGAAAGAAATTGTTTCAAAAGATACGTTTGTTTCATGACTTTTAGGTCGCTTTATTTAGTTTCGATTCAAATGTATGAGCTTGCTGTGCCGATTAGCTGTCATCGTAAATTTTTGAATCACATGATACTCCATTTGTTGTATTTAAGGACCTTTCAGTTTGTATCTAACTGTTTTAAAGACCTAGACTATTT
This sequence comes from Piezodorus guildinii, assembly GCA_023052935.1. Lineage (NCBI taxonomy): Eukaryota > Metazoa > Arthropoda > Insecta > Hemiptera > Pentatomidae > Piezodorus > Piezodorus guildinii. The sequence continues at coordinate 40,614,317 of CM041292.1, read as the reverse complement.
TAAAGTTAATTCCAATTGATTCTATTTACCTTGACTGTCTATAAAATAATTCTGAGCAGATTAATAAATGAAAACATCCGTCAGTTGAATTATGAAATTGCAGGAAGCAACGACTCATTAATATTTAATTAATTCCTAAGGTACATGGTTAGGGTCGTAGAATCATTTCCTCCACAGCGATCCGTAATATGGACTCGCTTTCACAGAATCCTATTTATGGGACTTACACAAGCGTAGTAATGCTACTCTTGGTGAAAGTGGACCAAATAAATTTGCCTGCAACGCATGATCCTTTATAGTCAAGTGCCCCTGGGTTCTTGAGGTATGCTAATGCAGAATCAGCCTGAGAGGATGAGCGTATCTGCATAATTATTCTCATTAAGTAATATATTCATTAGGTATTTTGTAACATCACTAATAGTGAACAATATAAGGTTCATGTTTTACTCAACGGAGTGTATACTTAAAAATTAATTAATTAACACTGTAACGTTACGAAGAATTAGCATACATTAATAATATTAAATTTATTGGTGAAAATATTGGAGCTTAGGGATGATTATGAAGAACAACAATATCAGCCAGCCTCTAAAAACGTTAGCCTTCAATAGCTGTATTTTGCCTGTTCTATTTTATGGATGTCAAACATGGTCAAAAAAAAGATGAAATGGCAATGGGCTGGCCATCTAATGAGGAAAAATGATGAAAACTGGGCAAAAATATTGACTGAGTGGACTCCATTGGATGAGAAAAGGAACCGAGGCAGGCGAAGAAGAAGGTGGGTCGATGAGATCAAAAAGGCAGAAGGAGTGCTATGGTCACGAAAAGCCAAGGGCAGAGAAATTTGGAATAGGAAGATGAGCGAACTCTTCAACTCAAGTACGGATAGTTACCGTTATAGACTTTAAGCTCCTGAATAGGAAGGTCTATGTACATATATGTATATAAATAAAGAGGAAAACAAATGTAAACAAAAATGTATTACAAATGTTTATATGTATATCAATAAAGACTATTATTATTAATAATATTAAATTATTTTACCATCCGGTCTAAAAGAAACTTATATACATTTTAGTTCTATGCAATTGTTATATCAATATAAATATTGTAAATTACAGTTACCACCAAATAAGCTAAGACTAATACTTGTTCTAATCAATATGACCTCTCACGAACTTACTCTTCGGTATTGTGGCAATGGGCTTTTCTGAATTGAAAAACAAACATTCCCGATTAAGAGTATTGGATGGTTAAAATAAGAATAGTGAGAAAGATGTAAACTTACCACCTAGTTGCTTCCTTCACTTCGGCTTCACGAGATAAGCTCAATTTCTTGAAACAGGATTATTTCAACAAAAGGGGGATAATTTTTTCTCGTGTAAAATCAACTCAAAATAATTCCACTGACGCTTTGTAACAAGAATGTGAGTGAATAATGTGAACTTGAAAAATGAAAAATAAAAATATCATTGAAAGCTCGGCAATCAGCTCACACTTCCCGTAGAACTTCATGGGTTCGAACTCCTGCCTCATCCACCGTACAGTACAAACCTCGCTCCATCGGATTACTAATAGTTTCGATCCATCACCCATTTTCTTCAAGAGAAAAAATTGATAATTTTTTGGAAGTTGGAATTGCGGTCTAAGAAATATTTTACAGCTATCCCAAAAAATATTACCAGTGTGGGATCGAGCTATTTTTCTAGCATATGGTAAATGACGGTAGATAATAGTAGACTATAATTTGAGTATCAATTGTATTTTATATCAAAGAAATAATAATACAAATATTTAGTAAAAAACATATTTTGACTTATAGTTTATAATGCATATTCTATCTCCGATTTTAGTAGGCCAAGAATACCTAATTGGTATATGAATGCCTTCCTTCCTTCCAGCGGCGCGACAGGCCGTGTAGGCCCGGTCTCGCGAGTTTACACTCACGTTTCACGATGCAATTTTTAGTGTAGGGTCATCACTCCCTATGACTAATTTTGTGAGTGGCCACCCTTTGGCTGACGGGTCTCACATACCCAGGGTAGAGGTTGTGAGTGAATCCACATTTTTTTCGACGGAGGGATTCGAAACCTGTAGCATGAAAGACTAGCACGCTGGCCACTCAGCCACGGGCTCCCCTGGTATTATGAATATATTAGGTATAATATATGATAAAGCGTACCTTAATATGCTGGGATATGAAGATAATATGACTAAAGAAGTAACAGCTATCAGTTAAATACTCTTGTGCTGCTGAGGTGGAAATTGCAGAGGAAGCTCCCGGTTCAAAAGCCACGAACTGGCTCTCACTAACCTCTCAGTCACGACAAGGTGTCCGAGGAGGAAAGTCTCTGGAACTTCAAGCAAGCATTTCACAACGTTAATTTTTTTTTTAGTTATGAATATAACTCTCATTACAAAGTTTTAATTCCATATAGAGGAGTAAATAAAACAGAGTGTGTTTACAATAAAAAAATACAAACAAAAAAAAAACGCTAAATTTTTACACAATGGTTTATTATATCCCAAATAACTATATTAGGGTATAACTGTTTATAGAGGAGTGACTGATATGAAAAGAATATATATATTTTTTTTTTTTTCGCGGTTTCTTGGTTAGAAAACTCTAATAAAAAATTTATCAACTTCGAAAATAACGGAGTTATAATCACATATATAGACAATTTTTATTTATTTTTTTAATTTGTTCGTCTCGGTGACCTGATCCTAAAACTCGTTACGATTTTTTCTCTATCTTCAAAAATAACCGATTGATTGTATTTATAGATACAATTTCAATTTTTTTTTCCTTTTTATAATTATTTCGCAGCTATTTTAAAAGTAATCTCTACTATCAAAGACTAACGTGTTAGGATTATCGTACTTAATTCCTCATTTTGTATGAAACAAACATAAAAAAACAATTAAGTAACAGGCTAAATATCACTAACTCAAAACTAAAATATAACTAATAAAAACTGTTATGAGGTTATGGAAAGGAAAGGAAAGAAACATATTTATAATTCAGTTAAAGTTATTAATAATAAGTTAATCAGTTGACACATAATAATTAGAAAATATATTAATAATTTATAAATTGAGAAGGTTAAATAAAAGAAGGGAGATTTAGAGTAAATCTCTATCTTCTCTCTCTCTCCTCTTTGGCACATCTGAGTGTAACAAAATATTGTTTTGTCTGTAAGAAATGGCCTCAGACCTTAAGGACAATAAAGATCTATACATAAACAGTGTTAAAATATTTCTAGCTTTACCAGGAGGCATTTCAAGCGTATATAGAAGGTCTTAAGCATAAAATTTCAGATGCCAAGCTATTATTATCACTTTTTTGTTTGTAAGGTACGAAATAAAATGGATTTTAGAATATTTTTAGAACGATTCATATGCAAACATTCGAACTTCTGAACAGAGAACATTATGAATGATAATTTAAATAATCATTTCATCGAGTTAACGATGTAGTCTAAAACATTCTAACTCACCCCGACCGCGCAGAAGATTGATTCAGAGGCAAGTGCAAGTGAAATCTTAAGATTTCTAGTGAGGACGTGTGCTGCTGGAGTCTTGGAACGTGTGTCCAGTCCCCGCTCCAGCGAAAGCCTGCCGCCTGCATTGAGTAACAGCGTCGTTTTCGGGCGTCAATGGCAGGTGCCACAAGTTATTATATACTTGTAGCCAGTTAATTGCAAGGATAATAATATTAATTAACTTGACATAATGCCACTTTAACCATGCCTATTAGGTACCTTGAGCCTTGTTTACTTATATCGTCTTGTTTTATTAACATAATTATGTTTATTTAATGATTAAGTCCAGTCATATAATGCTCAAGGTAGTATCCACTTAGTTTTTAAAGCACTAAATAATTTTCGGATAGTAAAATACGCTGTGGGTGAGGAATCGCATTCTTTTCAGGGGATCAAAAAATACAATTTTCCTTTTTTCCTAAAATTGTCGGTGTAGTTTTATATTGCTGTTAATATTTTACAATTAAAATTTATAATATTGAAAATATTGTTCAAAATATTAGTATTAGAAACTATTTTTTTTTTTTTACTATTAATACTAGAAAGTATTTTTTTTTTTTTTTTTTGGTTGATTGGTAAATTGTTTTTACCAACCCTAATCCAATAATCCTTTTAATATCATTATTATGTATTTATTTTCTAATTTAAGAACATTTAGTACCAAATTCATAGTGGAAATAATTATATTTATTATTCAACGTACATTTGAATGGCACACTACTTTATTCGCTTTTTTTCCAGATCTTCGGATATGAAACTAAACTAGAGACAAAATGTACACATATACTTACTCAAACCCATATATCTGTTATCTAATGAATTCTCAAGTCCTTAAAAAACGCGATTTAGAAATGCGGCCATTTTCTAAAAGTACTAATTACGAATTTATTTTCGTTCCAAATAATTCTAAAAAAAAATCATTTCAAAACTTTAATATGATGTTATTATTATAGTAAAAATATATTTCTAAATTTTAAGGCATTAAAACCCTAATTAGCTCGTTTAATAATATAGTAATGAGAGATTTTCGCGCTTCCTGTAAAATTTCCTAGAATGGATACTTTTTGGAAATCAACATCTCAATTCCTTACAAAAGCTTTAAATGTTTTCAGTCTAAAATATGATTCTTAAAATCTGCACCTTGGTAAGTTAATAACAAAATCCTACATACCAACTTATTAAAATATCGAGTCGCGATTTTAAAATATGATACTTTACAATGTCAACTAAAATATATAAATTTGGTACTTGATCACTTGAATCTTTTGGTGCTATTTTATTGATCTGAAATTCTTATTGGGCTGTTGTGGTAGATGTTTTATTATTATTTTATATTTGGCTATTAACTTAAATGTTAATTTAATTGGCTCCATGTTATTTTTTAAGATTTTTGGCCGTATGACTAGTGCAGTTGTCTACAAAGCCAAACATTGAGAGATCGAATCCCACTTTGACTATTGACTTGAAAAGCTATCAAATTAAAAGGGGATTCACGACACAGCTTCCCTATGGGTATGTAAGGCCCGTTAACAACTGGTAAGAACTCTCGAAAATCATTGAAAACCGCTGTGTAAAATCTACATCGCGCGGCCAAAGGCGTCCACAGCAATTCTTTATTTATTTATTTTTTTTTTTATAATTTTACTTTTCTTACTTTTCTTATTTTTAATATTAGGACCGAATTTAATATTTTAAAGATACTCATATATCATTAACAACTTTATCATTGATGTACAATGAAAATGAAAAATACAATTGAAATGTTATTGTTAATCTTATTATGATTTATAAAAAATACAACTTTTATTTCCTCATTTATATTCATTAATGTAACAACATAATTTTTTTTTTATAAAACACAATTGATTTTTTAATGTTGATTTAATGAAATTTATATCTGTATTTGATAATACAAGTAAATATGCTGTAGGGTAGAAACATCTCCAGTAAATAATCTAAACCAAAAGGTCTCTAGACCATCTTCTTTTCAGACGAGGAATATCAGGAACAGAAGAGGATGGAAAGTGGTGGGTTAAAGTGAGAACGGAGTACTGAGATATATTCTCGAAATATAGTAGTAAAATCAACAACAAAAGTTTTATTTATTAAAATTAATCACGACCATTTAATTAAGCTCGAACTATCATGTCGATTGATACAAGAAATAAAATGTATGAAGTGGGATAAGACATTGATATATATGGATAATATAATTACGTTTATCTTTTAACCAGAAGGAAGTAACTACGAGTCGACCAGAGTTCTAGCTGATATTTTTGAATACACATTAACATTGGACAAGCAGTCATTATTTTCATGCGGTAATTAACCGTAGGCTGAAAGTCTTCGCGAAAGCTGACGGGTTAACTATCCGCCTAATTATTAATCTTCTATTGCTAATTGTTTATTTATGCAATCCTTAGTCACTCAACGGATGGCTAAGTCATTAATAGACCAAATCTTCTTTGAAGGAATGTAAGAGGTAACTGACAGTGGTTTAAAGATGAGCGATTCGGTACCATCCTTCGACACGGATAGGGCTTAGTTAGTTCGGAAAGAAAGTTTGGCACATTTTAATATTTAACACAGGCAAAATAATGTTTTATGAATAATATTCGAAAAAGAAACATACTAATAATTCAGTTGACGTTATTAATAATGGATTAATTAATTTACGCATAATAATTGAGAATAAATCATAATTAGCTTGAAAATTGACTGATTTATTTTTTATGAAGATGTTATACATCTATCTTCATTTCTATGAAATTAATATACCAAGATTCTTGATTTAAATCCATTTAATAAATCTTGTCATTGGTTAAAAACAACAAAACAACTATATTTCCATTCCCTCGAAACAACTATGTGACATAAGCTCATTTATTTAATTATTCATTTATAATCAATTGTGTAAGTGAAAACTCTAGCTATAACTAAAATTATATATTTACGATGAGTATATACCTCCTATGTTACAGCAACGTTTACGTCAAAATCGACCAAACAGAACGGCCACTTCAAACCATGCATTTTGAATGAAACCTTTTTACGAATTTTTGAATACGGCTCAAACAATTTTCATTAAACTCTAAACACAGATGTAAAATTTAAACGGGCTTGCTTTTTTTTGTAGGTTTTATTGTCTTTGAAACAGTCTGAAAGCTCTTAATCCATCAATTATTTCTTCCTCTGAAGTTCCTTTAATTTTGTCGACTAGTTAATAAGTTGATGAATCAACTATTTTCACTTTCTTTACTTTATATGAAATATATAGTAAGGGAAAGTATTTACGATCGTGAAAAGTTTCGAATTCAGTTTTTAGCGAAATACATGTTTTAGAGTGCCCTGAATTCGAATGACCAAGTCCCGCAAAAAGGTCTGGAGTGTGTGTGTGTGTCTGAGTGTGTATCCGTATGTGGTCAGTCTAGCGCAAAAACTAAAATTCGTACGAAACTGAAATTTCATATTTACAGAATTCTACACCCGAAATGTCATTATATCAACGGCTTTAACGGTTTTGATTAAACTCGCTCTATGGAGGTAAAATTTAATGGGCTTTGATACGATGTAGGTTTTATTCTGAATGATGTAGTGTGACAGAGCTTCAATGCTGATATTTTAAACTTTCTTTCTCTAAAGTAGCTTTAGTTTTGTAGATTTCAAAATAAAAGACATATCAATTAATCAATGCTAACAAGACTGATTAATAATAAAACTGTTTGTTTTTTTTTAACTTGGAACTTCAGTCCCAGAACAATACTCAGTCGAAATGTTTATGTTTTACTTAAGAAAACTTTAACATAAGAACTAAGAAGGCTTTTTTCGCTTCATATGTATTATGATAAAAAAAAAAAAAATTACAAACAAAAAATTCTAAATTTCTTTTGTCCAAGATAAAAACTAGTGGAAAGCATGAGAACGGCCAGGAAAGCAACCTCGAAAGAGAAAAAAAAAACGTCTTGCTTCCTTGAAGAAAGGTTAAAAAACAGTTCCACAACATTCAGTCTGGAAAACCCAGCTTAATCTTTATGACAACATATTTTAATGCCCGCCAGCTTAAGTATTCAGAAAGATAAATTGCGAAAATTAACTACTTCTAAGAGAATAAAAACAATCTTAAAAAATACTTTTTTACCTCGGACCTAATTTTATTTAATTTATTTTTTCTGCTTTCGTTATGTACATATATCACCAAATAAAATAGTTAAGTTTTTTTATTGAACGTCACTTTACGCTACTGTGGCTAATCGGATGATGCTACAGTGGGAGTTCTAAATTTTGCCTATCCAGGTTTTTTTAGGATATGGATCTTTAACGAGTACCTGGCATCGCACAGGCTCAGGACCACCTTTTAACGTCCCCTCCAAAGGACGACATGGCTAAGGATTTCTGCGGACTTTAACCGTTAATCAGTGACCTTTGGCATAGGAGTTTTACCGAGTTTTCGCACAGGTTAAACAAGTAATAAATTTTTAATATAACTGTAACATGGTCACATAAGTAATTTCATTATATTCATAAGTATTTTCATGTATTCTATAAAAGTGTGTTCACCACGTTTATGTGTAGTATTCAAAATATTTTAAATAAGTTATAAGAAAGACCATTTATTATGATTTTTTCTATTGTTCCCAACAGTAAATTCTAACAGCCAAATGAACTCGGTTCTTCACTTTCTTTCTCATAGTAACTAGGCCGATACTAAAGCAGATTAAAGAAATAGATGGACGAAAGATCTAAACTATTAACCATCTAATAAGAAATTTATTTGCAGAACCTTGATCAGAAAAATCACGAAAAACTTCACATAACACATTCGTAGATACGCAGCAAGGCAGTTGCAAATAAAAATAATAATAATAATCAATTGCTAATACAAAAGTTAAAATCTGACGCCACTTTTGAATATACCATACTACGTGAAATAATATTATTTTCATTGCACAATACCCTCCATAGAACATTACAACCAATCTAAAAGTTAACGATTCCTTTACAACTCCATGATAACTCTTAAACTGAACACTATTGAATGATGAATAATATTTTTGTACTTATTATAGCACCTGAAATACAGCCTTTAAATTATCATATTAAATTTGACATTCATATGTGAGCACAGACACTTGATATAATCCAATAAGTTTCTTAACAAAATGAAATAATTGTTATAATCAGTGTTATTGTGATTTTTAAAACATTATTTATGGTTCAATAATGGTATCGTTTAGATTTGTTCAAAATTTCTTTAATTATTCAATTTTAGAGAGGTCAGAGTGTCGCTAACAGCTATAAGCTTAGAGCATTTTATGACTTTTAAAGTAGAATTATTAGGACAGTAAAATAACGAAATATGAAGAAAGCGAAAATCTTCATCAAACAAAATATTTCTCCATATTACTATTATGAATGTCAGCAACATCAAGAATGTACTTTTTGCTTTCTAACCATTCCTTATTTAGCGAAATCACTATTCACATCAGTCAAGATAAAACGGGTACTACAATAGCTGTTTATACATTTAATATCACTTTTATGCTATTGTGTCTAATCGGACGATGCTACAGTAGGAGTCCAAAATTTTACCTATACAAGTTTAATTAGGATAGAGATCTTTAACGAGTACCTGACATTACACAGGCTTGGGACCTCCAATACGTCCCTCCGTAGGACGGCAAACCTGTATTTTTTAACTCCCTTTTAAAAAATACTGATACCATCTGCCGTGTTTCAACCTGCGAACTTGGGTATAAAAGTCTTTATGCTAGCCACTACAGCTATTTCCAAAACCACCTAGTTCTAGTATCTTTGATAGACAATAAACTTTAAGTATTTCTTCGGACCGTTTCTACTTCTAAACATATTATATTCGTTTCATTTCTACCCAAGTAAGGAGAGCGTTGTAGATAGAGCACTGAACTATTATTCTCCCTTTTCCTAATTCGATCTCCGGTTGAGGTAAAATAACTAGTTTTTCTCTTATTTCAACCATTTGTTGATGGTGAAGGAAGACCCGCCAGAGGAACATCCAGCTGCTATCATTTAGTTACCCAAAATTTTGTGAAAAAAAAAGTAAAAGTTTTTATTTCAATACCCATCTCTTTACCAATTTTCATTACGCAATTTTATTTACTACTACTATTAGTACCGAATCGTTAATGCATCGTGGAACACAAATTTTTACAAAATTAAACCTGTTTTTATTTAAATCCAAGCTTACTAAAGACATATTCTTATTAAATAGAAAAGTTTATATCATTATTTCTAATCCGATTGAACCTCAATCCACTTAAAATAGCTATGACAGGTCTTCCTCCTGTGTTATAAAATTATGTGGCGATTTTTGGTTTCCGCAAACTTTGAACTCCAGATTTTGATACGGTACTAACTATCATTTACGGCATTCTTTTCTGAACTTTTGGGAGTAAAATACATCATAATTTCACTTTGGAGTGGAAATTTAAATGTTCCGAATCAAGTCAAAAAAATCTTTCTGAAATATTAGTAGTAATAGAGACGTATAATATACCGTTGGAAGGGGTGTGATCTTAGAAAAGTTGATATACAATTAAGAAAGTCGTCCATTAAAAGTTATTATAAGCCCATAGGATCAGAGTGTTGGGCGACTTCAAAGGCGACCGAGAAGGAACTCCTAATTTTTGAAAGAAAAGTTCTCCGTCGTATTTTTGGAGGAGTGAAAGTTGGAGAGGAGTGGAAGCGGCGCACAAATCAGGACCTCTACAATGCTTTTGGAGAAGGTGATGTGGTCCGGGCTATGAAGTTAAGACGCCTAAGATACGCAGGGCATATTGCCAGGATGGAAAATGGAGAAATGCCTCAAATATTGCTCACTCAGCCGATCCATGGGATAAGAAGAAGAGGAAGACCAAGGTTGAGATGGTCGGATGGTGTGGCAGCGGACGCTCGCATGTTGCTGGGAGTTAGGAGCTGGATGGCATCGACTCAAGACCGTGATGATTGGAGGAGGCGGTTGGAGGAGGCCAAGACCCGTGACCGGGTTATAGCGCTGTGAAATAATAATAAGCCCATAGACGTATGAACATTTGTTGTTTGTAATGAGGGAGAGAATTCAGTGTTGACACCGAACAGTACCGTACAAGTTAAATTCTTCTGGACACCGTTTCTAGAAAGCTGTAAATTTACCGCAAGATTTTAGAAAAAATATTACATAACAAATCGTACGTAAGTTGTTAAAATAAATGAAAAGTTTTTATATATCCGTAAACTAATATTGCTATTCATTTCTACTTTTAGTGTGATGTTTTAGTGTAAGCTAATTAGGATTCCCATGATAACTGAATTAAACTTTAGAATGTATTTTAAATAGTTTATCACTCACTATATTTATGAAATTATGTCGCGAGTTTTGGTTTCCAATAACTCCTTCTTAACCACGCGGAGGTTATCTCTATCATTTAGAGCACTCTTTCCTGAAAGTTAATAATGAAAAATAAAATTTTCTTAAATATAATCATCATAAAGTGTTTCCATAAATATGAGTAGTAGTATAGACCTATTATATACTATATAAGGTTTAAGAGAAGTTAGTATGCAACAAAAGAAGTCTAACGAGTAATAGGTAGTTTTTATAACAATAAACTATAAACTTATGAGCATCCCGTCTTCTCTAATTAACTGATCAAAAGAGATAAATCCTAAATCGGTCAAACAGTACTTTCTTGAACGTACATGATATTACATTCAAATTGCACAAGCAGGAACTTGTCACTGGTTCTATATAAACACAGTTCACATCAACTGCATTTATACATTTAGCATGCATATTTATACTACCACTATAATAGATTTGCTAACCACCTTGGTATTCCCAACTTACCAAAAATATTTTCACTGTAAATGGTATCACAAGCCTTTTTCAAATCTAGGTAATAATAATGGACTATAACGTTGTATACTATTTTTTTTCTGCAATAATTTTCATAGGGAAAATATTTAAACGATAAAAACTTGAGAAAAAATGTTAGATTTCGTTGCGTAAGCCTTGCATGTCGTTATCGTCGCGTTAGAAGAGTTCGTGACCATGTACACACGTCAATCTGCGTCAGAAGCCGTGTCGTTGCTCACCCATCACGCCAGCCTCCAGGTTCCTCTTCCTACTCTAGGTCTTTCACATTACATTCGTCAAATGAAGGCGTTGTAAATTTGTGTTCATACTAATTCAGTAGATCGACATGATATGTTAATAATCTCATCATCATTATCACCTGATACCTAGCCACAAACTGAAACAAGGTAAATTATAATACTAAGTAAATCATAGGAACTCACGAAGGGCGTTACATAATATTAGTTATACAGTTAACCCTACATTTAAATAAGTAGATATAAGTAGTTCTTTACGAAACGATAAAAAAATAAATATGAATTGAACGGTTTCCATTTTTCAGTATTTATAAGAAAGCGGTGAAACTCCTTATATTTTTTAAAACTGTTAAAAAAAAAAAATACAATTCATATATCTAAAGCTGAACTGATGGGCCACATAAGAAGCACTTTTCCACTGCTATGTAAAACGTATGAAGAAATATGGACTTTTACTGATAGAGTGCAATGCATTCCTTACCAACCCAAAAGACAAGACAACTAACTTCGAAACAAAAAAATCTTCCCGATAAAAAAAAAAAAAATCCCTATGTTTCCTAGGAGATTACCCCCCCCTCTCCCCTCCAAAAAAGGAGAAGATTAACCAGCCAAACATATCAGTAATCAACAATTATCTATAATTAGATCTATGATTAAAAAGGAAAATGCTAAAAAAAAAAAAAAAAAAAATCTTCCTCACAAGGAAAAACTAAGGATTATGAATATGTTTATATATGATTTACAGCTTTTTCAAGTCAGAGAGAAATCAAGTTTGCAAACGGACTTAATAAACAATAAATAATCTGCTATAAAAATTTAATTTTAGTCATCTATGTACATTTAGATATTGGTAACATTCTTCATCCATACCAATATATTGAATTGGATGAAGAATGTTACCAATATCTAAATGTACATAGATGACTAAAATTAAATTTTTATAGCAGATTATTTATTGTTTATTAAGTCCGTGTGTATCAATACTATAAGAGGTCTAATTTTATGTAAAATGATTTTTAAATAAGGACGCTTTAACAAAATTAAATATAATACACATAAAATATTACAAACAATTTAGACTTTTTTTTTTTTTTTTTTTTTTTTTTTTTTTTGTAGGCGTAAACCACTTGGGTCATTTTCGCCTTAAATCACTTTTTATAAACGGACTAGCTGTTGCGCGCGACTTCGTCTGCGTCAATTTCAGTTATTATGATCGCTATTAAGACGTTTTAAAAAGAATATATTGGGTTGTCCGGAAAGTTCGTAGAAAAATTTGGACAACAATTAAAATTGGACAGCTTAAAATTTGTTTATTTAATCTACAAAAATGGGGTTGGTCTTCCAAAAAGAGAAAAATCCAAAAAAAAAATTTAGACTTTAATGAACTCTCATCAAGTAGAGGTACACTTCATTTTTCATTTCGGCACTATAAGAATGGACATTAGTAATGGGAATAAGTACGACATACATACCAGGAAACTTCTTTTTATACCCACTACCAAGAGCAAGATAAAATTTTAGATCGATTCTATGGTTTCCAATGGTTTAATGAAGGAAAACTAATTTTTATTCCAGGAGATTTCCATGAGAATAATTTACAGTGAACAGTGAAAGTCTGATTTGTCTGGCTTCATTTGATAAATAATTATTTAGTTAGGTAAATGATATAAGTTTAGTTATGTATCATCAAAGCCTAGATTGATCACGTATTTGCGGAAGATTGATTTTTGCGGAAATGGATAAATGATCGGCGTTTAAAAGTGTTTAGGGATGACACTATTCTATATATCCAATATAGCTCCTAAACGTAAATCCTCACAACAAATGTTATATAACAAAAAATATGTTACATTAAACTTTTGAAAGTTGACTATCTTCAAAATTTTGATTCGAGCAACACCAACAGAGATAGATCGTGTCAAAAAAACGCCAGTACTTAATAAATGTAGTAAAACGTGACTTTTTTTCATTTGAACCAATATGGTCCCTAAACAGTAGGTTTTAGGAACAAATTGTTAATGACAGCATTTGTCTTTTTTTGAGTAAATAGTAACTTTCTTTCATAAATACAAATTATAAAAAATAAGTTTTTACTATTATATCAATATATTCTAAACCACGGAAGATCTCAGTTGAGGACAAAGATCTGAGCAATACTCTTGCTCAGATCTGATGTTTTTAAATATTGACTTCATTTTTACTAATTTACCTAGCTGAATGTGTGTATTAGTGAAAATTCTGAATATATAACAAGACTTCTGAAGATGGGAGAATATCCCGAAACGTCATACTGATGAAATAAAAAATTGAGAGTTTATGGAAGAATTTATTCAGTCTGAAATCTACCTTAATAAGTTTTTATTATTTTTTTAATGATATTAACTATCAAAGAAAGACATGATTAATTAAAAAAATAAAGATAATGGTATAGCAATACTCTGTGTCATCTCTATTCTCAAAAAGCTCCAGTGACTCTTTTCCTAAAAGTACCCGTCATCTTTTAGTGTCTTCAGTAATGCTCTCCCACTTTGACTATGGATGCCTATTATATGGGGGACTCGTTGGCGAAAACGAGATGAGGCTAAAAGATTCATAAATAGGTTGATAAGATTTATGTTCGGCCCCTCTAAACAGTCACACATCTCTCATTGGTATTCTGGTCAAATGTGGCTCTATCCCGAACCCCTAAGAAAATACCTTCTTGACATCTTCATATCCCAACCCTTGCGAGCCAGAACACCTTCCTATTTCTTTGACCTTCTTACTCCACGCTCTTCCGTGCACACCCTAAATACAAGATCCCAACCTACCGATCTATACCTACCCTCTCATAGAACATCATCCTTTGAGAAGTCCTTTATCATCCGTGCTACCATACTTTGGAACTCATTACTCATCTCCCTCAGAATAGTTTCATCCCTAAACACTTTTAAACACCGATCATTTATCCATTTCCTCAAAAATCAATCGTCCGCAAATACGTGATAAATATAGACTTTGATGATACATAACTAAACTTATATCATTTACCTAACTAAATAATTATTTATCAAATGAAGCCAGATAAATCAGACTTTCACTGTTCACTGTAAATTATTCTCATGGGAAATGTCCTGGAATAAAAATTAGTTTTCCTTCATTAAACCATTGGAAACCATAGAATCGATCTAAAATTTTATCTTGCTCTTGGTAGTGGGGGTAAAAAGAAGTTTCCTGGTATGTATGTCGTACTTATTCCCATTGCTAATGTCCATTCTTATAGTGCTGAAATGAAAAATGAAGTGTACCTGTACTTAATGGGTCCAATTGATCCAAAATAAATGATCAAGTTGGGCTGTCTATTGTTACACCCGTAAGTATCCTTAAATTCAAACTGCCTAACCTAAGTAGCGTATATACTGCGGAACTTGTAGCAATATTAAATGCACTTGAATTCATTAGGTCACGTGATGAGTCAAAGTTCGTTATATGCATCGATTCCCTATCCGCCCTTAAGAGCCTTCATAATATTTGTATTGATAACCCACTAATTAATAAGATCAGAAAATATGTGGGAGATTTAAAAATACTGAAAAAAGAACTTGTGTTCTTGTGGATTCCATCCCACGTAGGCAATGAGGAAGCGGATCGGGCTGCGAAAGAAGCTGCATTGTCAAACGTCCAAATCCATCCAACTTACATCAAGGAAGACGTAAAAAATTACCTTAAGGTCAAAATATATCAGGCATGGGAACAGATGTGGTCGGAACTTGACAACACCAATAAATTAATAAATATCAAGCAATCGCCTGATCCATGAAATACATCATTGCGAAGTAATCGCCGTGAGGAAACTGCTTTGGCGAGACTTTGCATAGGACATAGCAGACTCACACATCTTTATCTCATCCTCAGGCAGCCCGTACCAATGTATGACTTGTGTAGAGTGCCTCTCTCAATAAAACACATAATTGAGAACTGCCCCAAATTACATGTACAAATGGATAAACTTAACCTAGCTAGATCGTTGAGTGAGAGCTTGAAGGACTCTAGTGAAACAGTAGTTCACTGATTAAGTTCGTCAAAGAATGTTCTCTGCTCCCGGAACTATAAGAAAAAAAAGAAAGAAAGAAAACAAAACAAAAATAATAGTAGTAATAAAAAATATATAAAAATAATAAATAAAGATAGAAAAAATTGGAATAAATTCACTAATTCAGAATGTGTCAACAAAAGAATAATAAAAATAAATAAAAAAATAAAAAAAATAGAAGGAAAAATAAATAAATAAAAAAAGAAAAAAAAGAGTAAAACAAATCTGTTACTACAAATTTATTCGGTGCTAATAACCAAGAGGTTGAGCACCTACTCCAATACCCTAACCCTAACCCTCTACTTGATGGGAGTAACTAACCACACATTAGTATACTTTGGATTGAGATTTTTTTTGTAATTTGTACAAGGCATAGTTTTTTTTCATACAAAGATATTTTCTATTCTTGTCTAGGTCCTGCTTCTTCTCTTCCTTCTTCCCATATACGTAGGTATAAGAATCTATTATTTCATTTACAATTGAAATAAGAAGAAATTGAAATAAAACTTCGTTGTTTAGAAGTTGGAGGAAATAAGAAAAGAATCCCAGGTATAGACATGGAGTGATATATGGTATTCATTATTAGCCGAGTACAGAAAGCTGAACGGGCAGGAGAAACCTCTTCACCTCTCCTCGCTATTTATTGATTGAACCCTTGCCATTTCCTGACCTCCGCTGTCCACATCGCATACCGCTCTTCTTGACCAGAAGGAATGTCTCGCATATTCAATTTCGATTTTGGTCAATGAAAACAAAATAAATCTTAAAATGATAAGTTCTTTAGTAGGGTGGAGCGGGGCTAATTGAGCAATTTTTCACTTGAGCGATTATATCTCCTCAATGATAAGTCTTAATGACTTGTTATGCATACTGATGGATTAATAATTTATCCCTTTTCAAAAATGTCCATTGTAATTTATCTATAATAAGTCGAATTTAAAGGATACAGTTGTTTTAATACAAAAAGTCAAGTATGCTTAACGTACACCATAGGTAGTGTAAGTTGAGCAAGGGTATAAGGCGCATTGAGCAATTAAAAAATCAAGCCAAACCATAGGTTCAACACTAACTAAGCATGAAATAAAATATCTGTTTAACAATCAAAATTTATATTCATACTCCTTTAGTGACAAAAAAAAAAAAAAAAAAATTAAAAGTAATTTTCTTTGAATAATAAACTGAAAATAGAATCAACAAAACATCGACTTAGCTTAACTTTAGAATTAGATCCAGTCTTTTTTCCTATTCAAATCTGATTAGGATATCTATGTAATTATCAATATAACTTATACTATAAAAATTAACAATAAGATATGAATTAATATATTATATATACTATCAATAATATAGCAAATATAGTTCAAATAAACCCCTATCTGAATATTTAAGGTAAGAGCAAGCGTATGAAAAACTGTTAAAATTATACACAGACCCTTTACAGCTATCAAAAGTACTATAAATTTATGGTTCTTAACACTTACCTGATTGAAAACAGATAAGATTTGAATATTACAGGAGATATATTCCGATTTTCAAATGATTTTAGTTTAGATTATAAAATAATCTTCACTCAATGGAATCTCGCGATAAGTTCCCTTCCCGCGACTCTTTATCTGCTATCTGATGCGTTCGCGTGCGGTTGGTAGCATTTTTTTTTTTTTTCTCCACCCCTACCTCGCCTTTGAAGGCTATACGGGGGTTCTCTCGGGCCAGGGGGTGAGGGCGGGGGATATATTCCGAGATAAAATCCCCTAGCGCGAGAGTCGAATTCGTAATTATTTGGTTTTAACTTTTCGCTTATCTGTTGCTAGGCAACGCGTGCTCACAGCCTTCGCGGTTAGTGGCTTTCGACATATTTCGATTCCCCAACTTGACCCTTTGCTTAACTAGCCCCGCTCTACTATACCTAATGTTTTAGGTTCTCATTTCTATTATAGTACTTCCCTCTATGATAGAAGGATGAAGTTTCTTTATTTTTAACACTCCTGATATAATGTAACAGAAGACATATTAGAAATTGCTTTTATTGAAATATGAGATCAATCTGCTTATTTATTGGATTGTTGAAGTTCTGTGCAGAACAATACTACGGAAGACACGAATCAGGAGCTTAGTAATCAGGTAACTGAGTTATTTTTCATGGATGAAGGACTAGCTATATTGACTTCTCGTTTATAAAAAATTAAAAAGTCACTAGTCCGAATCTATCTAAATCTGCATGATTTATTACTGATATTATTTTATTATGGAACAGCGTGGTATAGAGGGCACTATAGAAATGTTCTCCGCATCCTAGATTCGAACCCCGACTACGGCAAATTAATTATTTATCATGTTTCAACTGTGAGGCAAGTCTTAGATAGACAGACCCTTTTCAGCACAACGCCCTTAATTAAGTGGCTACTCTAAAATTAGGGGAAAACCTGAAGCTTATGCGTGAATCCAGTCTAATCACATCCTTACACGACTGATAGTGTAGGAACAATACCAACTTAATCAAAACCCATCTAAAACTAAGATTCTTTATGAGTTGTAAAGGTACAGTTTTTTTTTTTGTTTTTTTTAAACCTAATTTATTGAAATTTACAACTGTACTAAAAAAAATACATCAAGACTTGTAGAAGAACTACCCAATGGTAGCACTCCTGTAACTATTCTAAACTAGAAGGTCTCGGGGCCATCTCCATTTCAGACACCTCGGAGGATTGTCGGGAATTGAAGAGGAAGAAAGGATTGAAACTAGAGGATTAGGGTGGGAATGGAGTTTTTCACGAAAGGAATGGTATCTAGATCGGGCCAAATCTGCAACATACGGAATATTAAGGTCTTTGTGGATCAGTTTATTAGTTACAAAATAAGGAGCATTGAGGATTTTACGAAGGATTTTGGATTGTATGGATTGGATACGGGAAGAATTTGATGGTTTAGTAGAGCCCCAAAGCTCTACTCTTTTTTTTTTTTTTTAAAGTATCAATTTTAAAAGTGAAGGTACTTGGTATTGCCATCTCCATTCATAGGAAACTACACAACCTTATTATATAATATTAAAATAAAATTCTGCTGAAAAGCAGTAACCATTGAGCGTTGTTTGGTACAATGAAGCAAGAAGTTCATAATTTTTTAAACAATAACACATAATGTACTGCTAAATAATACGTATTGTGAAACGTAAATGGTGGATTCCATTTTGTTTAAAATTCATTTTACAAATCTAGATTACAATAGTTACTATAATAAAATAATTCTGGCTATATTGTTGCTGTATCTGATCATATAACGAAACTAATATTTAATGTATGTACCATTTTATTATTTATCTATACCAGTGTATCCATTTTTTTTTCTTGTGGCCTATTGTCCGATTCTAATTTAATTTCAATTGAAAAAAAAACAGAGATAAAGTCATTAAAACTAGGAACTCTGCAAATGAATGATCAGGCTTTTATGAGAGAACAATAAAAAAATACACAAGTTCTGGATAATTTCGTCATGAGAGTTTATTCTGTATTTAGTTTTTAGGACTTCACCTAACATACATGTGTTTATTGTATAAAAATCTGGAGTCAAAACTGTTTTAATTTCTGGAAAATGCTTATCTGAAATTCTATTTTAGTTTGTATTTCTCAAAAATATTACATTATAATTTTCATAAAATTTGAGATTCTACTGGTACTTTTATCATATCCAAATATATTTTCTTCGGCGAAACTGTAATTAAGGTAACTGAATGGAGTGAAAATATTTTTTAAACTAAAAAGAGATTTTTTTTTGTTCTCAATTTTCCTTAGACGATCCTACTTCAAACCTCCACACACACTTTCTTAAATTCTTGTTACTTTTATGATATTGATAATTCGATTTATTAGATGCCTCTGCAAAATGAATAAATACCTTTACCACATCGTGACCTAGCCCTCCATACATACACAAAATTCTAAAATTTAAATAAAATTCACTCTCTTGAAACTAGATCATGCCCTTCTGAACATTACATTCCTACCCATAGAACTAAACCTTTTGATCATTCCTTTTGTATTTGCTCTGTAGCCCTCTGGAATTCTCTACCTACTCATATTCGCCATGCTTTTTCCATTTTCTCATTCATTCCCTCCCTTTCCAACACTTTTTGGCATCCCAAACATAAGCACAAAAAATGTGAATTTGCAACTCAATTATCCACATTTCAAGTAAGATATAATTGTCTATTTTATACAAATCTTAGCGGTGTGAAATAATTTGTGTATTTTAAATTTCCTCAGTCATAGTATGTTTTAGGAGATTTCTTTGTTTGTTTATAATCCTTCTTTTTTTTTTAGATAAAATTAATATTATTAGTTTCTCGGCCAGACATATTTATATATTGATATGTATTATGCAACATTGTTATTTTTGAGAGCATTGTTCCTAGAATAGAGTTTTTTTCATTTTTATTATTATTAAATATGTACATATTATCTGGATGACGCAACACTAGCAATAACAATCATGAAGCAAGTACGTTACAGATCAGTTCAGAGATATAATCATGAGATTTTATACTGCAATCTTTAGTGATAATCATGAACGTGAGATCTGATTAAGTGAAGATGATTAAATCAATACTAAAATAAAAAAAGGCTGTGCTACTTAATTTAAAAGTGGTAAAGTGGTAAGATAGTCTCTTTATTTTACTATTGAATTCAGATCCTCATTCACCTTTAATCATCGACACTCAATTGATTAAATAAATATATTAAAAAATAGATTAACTCAAAATTAATGTGTATTACAAAGGTTTATTTAAGAAAAAAAAACACTATCTAAACTAGTATTGTTATGAATTGATTAAAAAAAATATATATATATATATATATATATATAATAATAATAATAATAATAGGCTTAGCGAACACGAAGATTCGATGCCGATACCACCAAACTCCGCCTGCACAGACTCATCCAATGTTCACCGTTCAAGCCCAAGCCCCCGAGATCAGCCTTAACTCAATCCTCCCATCGACGTTTCGACCTACCTTTCGGACGCCTACCAGTCGGATCAGCGAATACCAATTTTCTCGGAATCCGATCCTCACTGAACCCAACAAATTTACTCGCCCATTTGAGTCTCCATCAACTCAATTATATTCACAGGGTACAAGCTCCGCGATTCCGCGTTGTGCAACCTTCTAATGTCCCCAGTGGCCTCATCTCTCTTCGGACCAGATATTTTACGCAGTACCTTATTTTCGAAAAACTTAAGCCGTTATTCATCCTTCAAAGTAAGCGGCAACGTTTCACATCCGCAAAGAACCGTCGGAAGAATAATAGTTTTATAAATTCTAACCTTCAAGTTTTTAGACAGAAGCCCCGAGCTAAGTAATTTAGCAACTGAAACACGCATTTCCCGCCTTTAACCGGGACTTTATTTCTTCCTGGATTTCATTATATACATATATATATATATATATATATATATATATATATATATATATAATTTTGAGCATTTTGTTTACTTTTTATTTTTGTTTTCATTTTGTTGATAAATTGATTCTAATTTATTGATAATGTGTTCTTAATGTATATATAATTGCTTATAATATTTATTCAATTATATTTTAGATAATATTTGAAAATCTGAAGATGAGGCATAAGGTACCTCGAAACGTAATGTAATAATCATGTTTGATATGTTATGATAAATAAATATATAAAAAAATTAGAAGAGAATGTTCCGATTAATATATTCATAAAATTTCTAATTTTATTAATTTAAAATTTCTGTTTTGTACGACTTATCGACTTATCACATACGGACTTTAGGACACCAGGAACTCTAGGACGTTTATTTCCGGTGTTTATTTTCAAATGTACACAATCGCAATATTTTGCATTAAGTGTAAGTAAAAATAAATAAATAATTGGGTGAATTGCACAAGAAAAGTAGGGAAAAAATATATATTAGCGAGAATGATACACCATAACGACTGAAGAACGGCAGAACAAATCGATAATGATCTTCCTAATACGAGTTTACACTTGAGTACTTATCACATTCTCCCAGCAGCTATGATACCAGGCAGTGTTTACATTCTGGATGGGAACATTTTTAAAACGTCTATTTCGGAAGTGACCTACGCACACCCTTAGAAGTTGGCATAATCGGATATGAGGAGGAAGAGGTGGAGGGAGCGGACGCACAAGAAGTGGGGGAACCGGCTATATAGCTTCGTATCAAGGTCAAGGTAGTACTCCAAGACATGTGGCCATCTTCTACTCGTCCCGCATCTTCCCTGTTTGTGAGTATTTTACTATTATTACTGGTTAATTGATTGTTTAATGCACGATTATTATGGACCATTAAGCTAATGGTCCAATTGTTTAACTAATGTTGTTAGTTAATTCTATAACTTTCTTTTACGTCCCATGTATGTTTATACTTACAACTCAGGAACACCGAACAAAAAAAAAAAATAAAATAAAATAAATCTAACATCAATTTGTATATAAGTTTATTTTAAAATTGTTTTATTTTATAGGTTCATAAATTCACTTCCATCCTTTATCGCTCAACACTTTTATTTTATTTCTCTAACGGTTCATCCCTTAACCGTACTCAAGGAAATATACTTGAATAGAACTTTAAAAAAATATATATAAATAAAAAAAAAATAGTCAAATTATATTTATAACTACAATGCTCATGTAAATTTTTAATGTGGAGTGCCGACTAAGTATTGAGTGATAAAGAATCAAAGTTAATTTAATGAACTTATAAACTGAGGATAAAAATAAAATAATTATTATTTTGAATAACTTTAGTATATTTTTTTTAATTTAAAAGGTTAAAATTTAATTTTAAAATATAAATATATGAATTTTTATTTGGGTGGTTTTTGTAAATTTTGCTAACTATTATCATTATATACAACTGCATGTTCATTTAGCGTTTGGAACAAAAATCCTAAACTGTTGTGTTTAAGAATAACTGAAATCATTTTAAATTATTTTTAACAATGATTGTATTTTGTGAATAATAGTTTTATTTTTTACTTTGTAACGCAAAAAACAAAATAAATAAAAATAAAAAAAACTAACCTTATTAATTAAATGTGTGTCCTTGAGAATGGCTAGAGGGCTGAAACGTCAACATAGGACAATAAATATAATGAGGGATAAAGGATCAGAGTTAATTTATAAACCTTTATGATTTATATCAAAGGCAATTTAAAGCTTTTAAATTAATATTTTAAATATTAATATTCTTTCATTCCTTACCGCCTAAAATTGCCATTAGCCGGACATTTTAATACAGATATATAATACAAAACAAAATATATCTAATAAAATCACAGCTGTGGACTGTTAAGCCTTAAACACATCAGCCTGTTAGTTATAAATATAATTTGCCAATTTATTTTTTGATTTACCCTTACAAATTAACTGATATTTATATATATATAATATATATATACCGTTTGAAGATTTTTATTTTAATGCTTAAATTTCGTTTTAAAAATGCAAATATTTCATTTTTTTTTCTAACAATATAAAAAAAAACATTGTGAAGCACAGTTAATTAATTAAATTAATATTAAAAACAAATGATTATAGTTTGAATGTATGATATTAGTTTTACCAAGTTTTTTTTGTGTGTACAATAATTAATGAAGGGTGTTGGCTGAAACGTTAGAAAAAAAATGACATGATAGAATAAATAAATTAAGTAATTGAGTAATAAAGGATTAGCGTGAATTCTTAAATCCATGAAGAAAAAATAAAATAACTATCATTTCAATGCCAATATTATACATCATTATCCATGTAAAGATTTTTTTTTATTATCACTTTTATTGGAAAAGTTTAAAATTTATTTTAAAATTACAACTATTCCTTCATTTTTTCAATAACGAAAATTGCTATCATGGGAATATTCCACTGCAGTTATATACTACAGAGGTTGCTCTACTGGATCAACCAAACAATTTTTAGAATAAATAATCAAAATAAGTTAAAAATAGATATACTCTTAAAGAAACTCATCATAATCATTAAAATTAATCTTAAGATATATCCTATATCACTATTTCCTTCAGATGTTAATCAAATACTATAATTTATTTTTAAAAACATATATTATGATATTTAGGTAACCGTGTGTTCAGATGCTCTTTTATTTTTAATACAATTTCACTTTTTTCCTTCATATATACATTTCTTTTTCTAGAAAAGCTTGTATTTCACAATTTTTATTAATTTTGTTTTTAATTTTTGTTTCGGCAACTATTATGTGAACAATTATTACCAGTATTCTCAATGTTATGGACTGTAGTGTTAGTAAATAAATAAATACATTTTTTTTAAATATTACTTTTGATTAATTTAAATTAATTTCTTTGCATCAAAAGATTTCGCGGATTTTATATTTCTATTTTATAATCATTTTCATGAATTTAAAAAAAATATAATTTTAGAAATCGAATTAATTCTTAGGCGCTACAATTGGTGTGTTTTAAATTTACGTATTTAATTTTTAAATCACTTTATCATACATTAGGAACATACCCTATGTAATATGATCGATAAACAATACATGTAAACAAACTATATACAAGAATTAAGGAGGTTAAAGTATATTAATTTTTAAATTTAATATAACGTAATGCTTACTTCTATCCTGAATAGAACCTGTATTCAAAGTAGAAGCGACATAGAAGAGATGAAAGCTGCTTCGTGTTTTAAGTCAAGTGTCCCTTGCTCTCACTTTCATTTCTTGTCGTGAGGTCGATTTCGTTCTAGACCACCGTTCTAATTTAAATACCATTCATTTCTCTTATTAGTTGGAAGTTTTATAAATTTAATGAAGTCAGTTTTTATTTGTAGTTCCATTTCTTATTTTTTGGTCTAATTATCAGTTCAGTAACAAATTTGTATACATCAAATACTCTGCCCGGCGTTTGGATCCGGGTGTTTCCTTTGTATTTTATGATTTTTTTTTTTTTTTTTTAAATGATTGTACGGATAAGAGGAAGGATAGAAAAGAAGATTATTTATTTAACTAAAATTTGCAACTGTATTTGCTAATATATCTAGTTAATACGACAAATATAAATTGATTTTAAACAAATCAGTATAGAAGAACCAGATTCCGTGAAATCTTCTTTAGGAGGATTATCAGGAATAAAAGAGGAAGGAAGAATTCAAAATACTGGGTCAAAGTGAAAAGGAACGGTACCTGATTTGCGCCGCATCGGCGACATTAGGACCGTTAAGGACATTGTGGGTGATTTCATTCGTGCCAAAATTAAGAGAGGTGAGAATTTTACCAAGGATTTTGGATTGTAAGAATACTTGTAGTATTCTATGGTTTATTAGCGCCGCCCCAACTATTTAAGTCCAGGTTGGCCTTGTAATGCTCATGTCAACATCAAGTCTTGTAAACGGAAGTTTAATCCTGTCTAGTGTTGAACCAGCGAAAATTGGCAGACTAGAAAAAGATGGAGTTCTAGGTACCGTAACTGTTGAAGAGGGCAGTTTTTGAATTTGGAATCATTATACAAAAAATAACTTTTTTTATCTTCAAAAAACTTTTAAAATAATAAACTATACGGTCCTACGTTTTCACTTTTATTCGATCATCCTTTTATTTGTATCTTACAGTCAAATGGTTTGTATTATCTACTTGCTACTAAGGATTCTGGGTATCATCATGACTTCAAAATCCATACATAGATTAGACATCTGCCAGAATGTGGGTAGTTTGTTTTTGTTTTTTTGTTCCACCTCGTCAAAAACCATAAATCAATGAATCATACATACGTTCCAACAAAACTTTCGAATTTTGTGAGGCAGTAGTTCCCAGCTAGTGGTTCTTGGACCCCTGGGGTCCGCGGACGATCTCCGATGGTCCGTGAGATGTCATTAGGAAATTGTTTTAAATTACTTTAAAGTAAAATATTTGTGAAGTCTTGAATCATAATTACTCATTCTCAACGCACACAAATTCAACATTTTAAGTAAAATAACTGCTAATGCACAATCATTACCGTCTAAATGGTCATTTTCTAACATTTCGAAAATAACAAGCTCAAGGGACAGATGTATCATTGCATAAAAACGAACAATATTTTATTTCTTTATCATTATTTGCATAAATAACTATCTTGTTTTAGTTTTAAATTTTAATAATTCAATGATTCGCGGACTGAGGTAAACGCTCCAATCATACCAGGCCATTTCTGGTAGCAGTGGTATTTCGCATGAAATGTATATAATAACCCACTAAAAATCGAAATATATATAATATTTAGGATTTATATTCTGGGGGTTCTGGGATCCTCGAAAAATTTTTGTTGGATTGCGTATTGACAGAAAAATGAAGAGATGCACGAACTAAGAACACATCTATTACAACAGTTCGTTATTTTATTTATTTATTGAAATTTACAACTGTATTAGTAAATACATCAAGTAAATTAGCAGATCATATATATATATATATATATGTATATATATAATAAGATAGATAGATAGATAAATAGATACATAAAACAGAATATGCCCATTGGCAGCACTCCACTAGGTAATCTAAACTAGTAGGTCTCGAGGCCATGTTCTTTTCAGACGCCTCGGAAGATCGTCAGGACTGGAAGAGGAAGCAAGGATTGAAACTAGTGGATTAAAATTGTAGTGGAGTTTTTCATGGAAGGATTGATACCTCGTACGAGCCAAATAGTTCATCACAAAAGAAAAATTTAGGAAAAGAAAAAAAAGTGCACCAAACATGTACTTTTTTTTTAAAGCCTTGGTTATCTTGACCCAAGACACATTAAAATGCGTATTCACGATCACAGCACAATTTTCCCTTAATAAGTAGACATAGAAACAAAAAAACTATTTAATATCAGCTAATGATTCAAAACTTATCAATATATTACCTTGATGTTATCCCATACAGATACACTTTCGCGCAAAAGATTATACTAATGGACATACCTAATATAATATCTGGAATTACGCAATCAAATCGAAATTTCTCCTTTCAAAACATCCAAAAGAGTGTGCCATGTTTTTATGATTCAGTGAAACTGATTTTTATATCCTTACAGATCTGGTTCCGGTTGATATCTCATGAATATTATAAGATGAAGGTATTTTACCCGACTATCCGCACCTGGTAATTTCATAATATACAAATTAGGCGACGAGGAAAATGGATTTAATATTTTTATATCCATTTTTTTTTTTTTTTTTTTTTACTTTCTTTTCTTTACTTAATAAGGAAATTGTTGCAGTCGGGTTGAAGTTAGCAGCTTTAACCGAATCTATAGTTTAAAAAAAAGCTTTATCGGTCATTTGTCGGAATGTATGTGCCAAGTTCATGAATTTTCGGTTTCAATATTCAAGATATTTTCATATTATCTAGCTTAAACTTGGTTTTATTTTTGCAACTCCTGACACTGAACTATATGACATGTGAGAAGTAGATAAATCTAAAACTAAGCAAGTTGATTTGATTTAAATATTTGAAAAATAATTTTATAGTATGGTGAAGAGATAAAAACTGTTTTTTGTTTTTTTTTTTTGCGACAATGGTTTATAAAATTTTTACGATATTCTAATCGATTTTACATTCGGTATAAATGATTTTTTTCATCAGGACAATCAGTGAAGATCTCTTTTCATTGATTTTTTTCAGTAAATAATGAAAAAAATTAACTGATTTAATCTAGTGAGAATAATGCATTATGCATAAATTACTCAGAAACTTGCCACTTAGATAGCTAATAAGATTTCGAAATCGATAGGTTTATTAAGGTTAATACCTATGGTTTGTCAAACATCTACTTCTAGTGTCCCTAGCACTATAAAATGAATGGAATGGAGTAAGAGTATAAATAAGGTGTTTATATCAGAGTGCTGATCAAGCTGCCATTCCGAATACAACGTTAGGATTCAAGCCCTATATAATTTCGCCTCGCAAATCCTTTCAGTTGCATTAGTTATATCTCAGCTGACTTGTAATTTTTAAATGTCAAATATTTTTTTTAAAAAATATTGATTTTTTTTCACAACTTCTCTTTTATTAAACTCTTTTTTCAATTTTAATTTTTTTTTAAATAGTAAAATTTGAAATTTATTAATGATGATTTTTCCTCTAATTCTTCGGAGTCAAGGGGATGAAAAAATTATATAGTCATGATTTTTAAAAGAAAAGCCAATTTTTAGCGGAAGAAATAAAAAAAACCTCAGGGGCAGATTTACCGTCCTAACCCGGATACACCCTTTGTGGGATCACGTTTCAAGATAAGTATAATTCAAATATCGAATAAAAAATATTTTTTATAATCCGACCGTTCAGCTTGCGCTGGATTTACAGTTCGTCGTTGGATTAACTATTTGGGACCTTAAACATTACTTATGGACATTTACCGGAAATTAAAAATAAAATAGCTGATTTCCTAAGCAGACACTTGCAAAGTACAGAAAATTACTGATTTTCAAGTTAACTCTCTAAATGAGATTTTTTTTCAAGATTTAATTAAAAATCAAAAGAATGATCCTGATCTGATAAATAAAATGGATAAGAAACCAAATAATTATAGAATTTTAGGTGGTTTTATTTGCAAACGCCTGAGGGGCAGATTTTTAATTTATTTAAATAAATAATGGATGAATGAATTGATTAGTACATGAGAAATTTTCTCATTCGGGAGTTAATAAATGTTTATCAATAATTGGAAAATTAATAGCAAATGTTCTAAAATCATGTAAAATTTGCCAGTTTAATAAAATACTGTATATAAAATACAACCTACTCTGTTGCGCCATACCAAATCATTCGAGTGGGGAGTAAATTAGGCTAAGTATCGATACATTATTTGTGTCCATTTGTTAGCTAGTATGGTAATAAATATATTTATGTGATTATTTATAGTCTCACCAAATTTGTAAAATTATACCCTACCAGAAAAGCTATTTTTTTCTTTTCTTTTTTAATTTTTCTGGAAGTTTTTCTTAATATTACACACTTAAATAAGTACTCCTTAACTTCCTTTTGTTAATTATTTATTTTATTTCATAATTGTTAATATCATTTATCAACGTTTCGGGGTTGTTTCCCCATTCTCAAGACTTATTTTTTGAAAACACTTTCTCATATATAATTCATTACTTCACTCCATAGCATACTGTTATTTGTCTACATGGGTGTTTATTGGCTATTTTTTTCGGTAATAGGAAATGTACGATTGAATCTTATTGAAGACGTTGGTAATCCAATAAATTGTTTAAGCGATAATGCTACCTGCTTTACCACCGAAAAGTGGTAGAATTTCCTGTTAAGTTTAAATACTAACCGTTGCTTACGTTCCATTAGACACCCTATCGTAAAGGACTTATAGGGATGTATTGCAATATTTACTCTTCCTGCTTGAGGGAATATAAAAAAAAAAAAAAATGTGTTAATAAATTATTCCAGTCAGAGCAAACTATGAACTCTACATACCACACCACCACACTGGTAGTGTGGGACTTCATCCAAAATGTAACACCTATACAGAGTATATTTGGGATAAAGACAATCAAAAGTTCGATCCAAATGTCACAGGTCACGGAGCAATTCAGAAGTCGAAATTATTGTCAGACGTTTGGTTTCAAATTGGTTGTATCCTTTAATAAGATCCCACTCAGTCCTGTCAAACAAACCCATCTTATTCTTATTTAGAATCCTCATACAAGAAACTTCTTGTGGTTACCGATTACTACAACACTTACTTGACAAACTTTCAAAACTTCCACTCTATCACAAAAAACTCATTTACAGACCCTTGTAGAACATATGGAATCGACCTTCGAACTTCTACTAAACCTAATTTCTTTCGCATTCAGCCCTAAAAATCCGAAATCCTTCGCAAAATCCTAAATTCTCCTTATTTCGTCACAAATAAGATCATATATAATGACCTTCATCAATAATGGAAGCATAAATGAGCTTTTGTAATAATGTAGAAGTTTTGAACGTTTGTCAAGTAAGTGTTGTAGTAACCCGTGTCTATACGGTATAGTTTCTTGTCTCGTTAAAGGATTCCACATTTCTTTTAATGTTCAATTTTAAACTTTGAAAAAGTAAGCTTTATGAGCGGTTTTTTTTTTTTAATTTTTAGAAATTTCTCGGTGCTCTGATCCTTAAAGAATTTCCATTTTTCCTGCATCTTTATAAATAAGATGGGGGAAGGGAGTAGAGTATAAATGGAGTATTGCATCTATTATAAATTACGAAGTAAATACTTTTTTTTTAATTATCATTACGGAAATGAAACATAGTTTGCTGATATTTTGTAACCAAATGCCTGATAGTAACGTCCGCGTCGGAATCGTTTGGTGCCCTGTGACATTTGAAATTTAAGTTCGTTCGACACACACCTTTTCGCGGCTTGATTATTTGTACTCAGGTGACCTTTTTTCTTTCCATCTCTATCTAGCTTTTGAAGACTGTAAGGGAATTTCTCAGACCAAGGGATAAGGGTGGAGGATTAATGTCGATTTAAAAGCCTCCCTCTCTGGCACCGTGGCTTATCATTTTATTCCAAATTTCTGGTCGTCTGGTTGTTGGGCAACGCGCGCTAACCCACTTGGACTCAGGGAATGCAAGGACGTTTTTTAATATTAAAATAATATACACATAGACAGTGTTTTAAAAAAAAAACTCATATTTTCAACCAAGGTAACTCTCCCCTAACATTTTTAACCCACTTAGTCTCCTCCTTTCGAAGATCCTGCTTACTTTCTTGATTCTACTGATAACAGAAAATTATTTTCTTTTCTTTTTTAATTTTTCTGGTTAGTGTTTCTTAATATTAACACTTAAATGAGCACACAATAACTTCCTTTTGTCAATCAATTACTTATTTCATAAGCATTCACATCTATTAACGTTTCGGGGCTGTTTCCCCATTTTCAAGACTTATTTTTTTAAAAACAACTTTTTGACATATCACCCATTACTTCACTTCACAGCTTACTGCTATTCGTCCTCATGGGTGTCGATTGGCTTACTCCCATCAGTAAGTTTATTTATTTTCAATATTCCATAAATCGGTATAAAACCACACATCAGGATATGTTTTATAAGCCGTTGTATAAGCGACAGTAACCGAAGGATGAGTTGCCCTGTGACGAGAGTGTCCTTTCCTTGGACCAAGAGATCGGGGACAGAGAGAGTCCTAAAGCAGGTACCGCTAGCTCACTTTCACCCTCAGATCGCCACTTATCGGGTCCTCTCTTCCACTTGATGTAATATTGTTTTCGTTTTTTATTGCATTAGCATATCAATAATTCCGCACCGAATCAACCAATTAAAAATAATTAACCAATAAGTAATATCGCAAAGGTTTTATAAAATGAGTGAAACTTGTTATTCATTCGGCGTTTAGTAATTTTCCCATTTATACTTTCACTATATATGAAATTTATAGCAAGGGAAAGTATTGTGACTGTCAACATTTTCGAATTCTTTTGAAACGAATTAATCAATTACGTCCCCTCCGAAGGATCGCATAACTATGGGATTGGTTTTTTATTTGTTGTTTCTCCTTTTGAAAAACCCTAGCACCCCTGCCGGGTTTGAACCCACGACCTTGGGCGAAGAAGGCTGTTATACCAGCCAAAACACATGCAGTAGTAAGGCGGGTACTGTCTTCCTATGCGCCTTCAAAATCATTTATAGAGTCAGTGAGTCAAAAGATAAACGAAAAACCATGACGATTTGTTTTTTATACTACCATTAATGCTAAAAGGAAGTGTTAAATTTTCGTAAATGGTCGTTACTTCGTAACTTAAAGAGGTTTAAAGGTTTTTAGAAAGGCTGTGTATTTGTAAAATTTATGTAATAATAAACAATGAGATATTGTATAAATATGCCACAATGGCTAATCGGACGATTACAGTGGGAGTCCTAAATTTTGCTTAACCAGGTTTAATTAGAAGAGTTCTGTCATTGCACTGGCTCGGGGCCACCTTTTTACGTCCCCTCCGAAGGGTGGCATAATGGGGATTTGCTTACTCCATTAAAAATCCTAGTGGATATTGAACATAGAAGCTGTTATGCTATCCACTATGCAAAAGGTGACCCTATTTTGATTTTATTAGGTTCTTGATATTTTATTTTTTTTCTCTGGGAGCTGAGTTGTCTTTAGGCAGGATGAGTTTTTGTTCTGTCATATTAGCCTTTGGGTGATATTGATTTGGTGATACGTCCTTACCATAGGTTATTCATCTTTCCTCAGGCCATAGGCTCATCCAGCATCTATAAATGGGTAGCCGAAAAGGTGGAAAACATTTGGTCCCTGAGCGTATGTACTGAAATTAAAGGGGTGCAATGGAAAAAGTTTTGCTGTTTTTCTTCTTAATCTGTTCTCACTATAAGTGAAAAGATGTGCCTGAAAATTAAATATATTCAATACAATAATTTAATTTAACAATAATAAGAATAATGAAATTATACATAAATACTACAGAAAAAAAAATATCAGGTTAAAATAAATTCGTCCAATTTCCACATCAAGTAATAATCCTGTCCCTGTTTATATAGATTTTTATGATTCAAAATATACAATATGTCGCTTATTCAGTTCAAATAGTTAATACAGCTTAATTTAAATAAATAATAATTAAAGTACTGTTATATTATTTGTTTATACTAGATACATAAATTTCAATCTTCATTATGCTCATTAATTTCATAAATACTTATCATTAATGAATTATTTGTACTTTTACGACTTCATTATATTCTAGAAAATGCATGATGAGTCTGTCTATACTAACTAAAGTAAGTAACAAAAATTTCTTTTTATTTTGTTGTATTGCCGATCATTAACGAATTTATATTGATTACATTAACCTGAAAATTTTAATTAAAAGTAGATTTTTATCATCTGAAAAAATTAATATTGAATTTAAAATTTCATAATCACTTTTCTGAACATTTCAGATTAAACATTAATTATATTACTCCAAATATATAACATATTGGTTTAATATAGATATTTCATCACAATTAGATGATAATAAAATTATCTAATTTATATTAAATATCAATTTTATGGCAATAACTAAATATCGATATCATACATAAATCAAATATATATTTAATCTGATAGAAAATTCAGGATATTTTTAAATACAGTTATGTCCTTGCTAATAATATAAAGAATTTTATTTACCGAAGGTTAGCTCCCCTAAGTAAAGTATTAGCGTATTAGTGTGGAATATCTCTAGGCGTACAATACTGAGATAGTCTCAGACCAAAAAAAAAGACTTATCCTTTAATTATTCAGCAATAAAATATATTTTATTTATATACCTCAAAAGGCAGTGTAAGTTCTGAAAGGGCTGTACTGTTGTATAAGTTGTTTTTTGCATTTGTTGTATTTATTCTGCACTGTATTTACTACCGTATTATAAAGGAGATAAGAAAAAAAAATTGTTACAGGTTGCCTGTGTGTTCCTAATTGAAATCGTTTTTATTAAAATAATTTAATTTTCGAACACAAAACAAGAACTACAAATTCATATTCATAGACTAAAATGATAAACCTATTACCTTTTTACTTTCACTTACTACATATAGTAAGGGGAAGTATTGCGATGGTGAAAGTTTCGAATTCCAGTTTTCAACGAAAATACACATTTTAGGGTACCCTGAGTCCAAATAGCCAAGTCCCGCAAAAAGGTCTGTGTGGTAACTCCCGGGCGGAAACGGTAACTCCTATGAAACTGAAATTTCATATTTAAGACAACTATACGCCCGAGACGTGACAAAACTTTTTTCATCAAAATGAGCTTACCAGAAGAGGCACTTTATACCATGCATTTTACACCTTTTTTCGTTTTTCTCAAAAACGGTTCCGACGATTTTGATTAATCTCCCTTTATCGATGTAAAATTTAATGGGCTTTAATATCATGTAGGTTTTATTCTGATTAAAATGGTCTGACAGGGCTTAAATTCCAATATTTTAAATTTTCTTCCCCTAAAGTACCTTTAATTTTGTAGATTCAATAAAAATAACTATATTATTTTGTTAACGCTGATGAAAAACAGGTAAATATATAAATTGATAAATGCGATACCCAAATAAAGGAGAAAACAGAAAACATATTTTTTTAATGCAATTTTTCGTTTTTGAACATAAGAGCAGTATATTATCTCATACACAAGCTTTTAAAAGTCAATAGAGAGTGTTGAAATGATCATAAAACTAACTGATTATTTTAGATAATAATATAATAGATTTTTTAATGAAACACATGTTTCTATAGAGATTCAATTTAATTAATTCCTTAATAGTTTCTTGTATTTTTATCTCTAACTGTTATTGAAAATTCTTTCAGTGATTTTAAAAATGGAGGTAAGTGAAAGTCGTGTGTTGCCCGCACCAGATTTTTAAGCTTGATATTACTAAGATTTAAATATTGACAATCGACTCTGGATCATCATAATTTTGTTTCGTACGTTAACGTATATAGTTAAGGAAAGAAATGTTTTAGTAATATATACAAGTATATTCGCAATAATAACTAGTTATACATAGGAGGTCAGTTCTAGGAAATATTTCATCTACAGTGTATTTTCTCATTGGAGAAAGTGACTTTTCTTTTTTTCTTTCTTTTTCGGTTGGCGCGACAGGCCTTGGAGACCCTTGGCCGCGCGAAATGGTTTCCTAAGATTCCACATCGCGATTCTTGATGATATTTTATTCAGCCATTACAACTTACAGCATATTTTTGTGAGTTGCACCTGTTGCTGAAGGGTCTTACATACCCGTAGGGAGATAGTGAGTGAATGAATATCCATTTATTGTATTAAATTATAATTCACTTACATCTGGAATTACCATTAAATACTGAAATTCAGATATTTATCGATATTTGGGGACGGGATAACTGAGTGTGATAACGTGCCTTGCTTTGAACTCCCGTTATCTAGCTAACACAGATAAGCAAAATATTGAAACCAAAAAATAACGAGTTAGCATCTCGGCCCCAGGGGGGCTTTTATCTCGCCATTTATACCCCACCCTCACCCCGTGGTCTGGGAAAACTCTTATAGTCTTCAATGTCAAGATAGGGGTAAAAAAAAAAACAAATAAAAAAACATTTACCTATGCTGATTTCAATATCGATATCATTATTATGCTTTCAATATTCCATCTCCATTAGATATTTATACACAGCAGACCTCAGCTCATGAGGCAGTCTAGGGCCAGTGACGTACTAATACGTGATGTTGGTGATGCTGGATTTGGTTGTTGTTGGTTGGTTGTTATATTTTATTGGCACAAAACATCTCGGTCATCAGTGCCAGACACTCATTTTAGAAAATCAGTTTTAGATTAAACAATGAACAATGATTTTAGTTAAAACAAATTACAAAAAATAGTTGAAAACAAATAACTCTAAGAATAATCAATATTAAAAATAAATAAAACAGTATTAGTCAAAGATAAATAAATATATATCAGGTTAAACAAAAATAAATAAAAAATAAAATAGCAAAAAAAATAAAATATAATAAAAAATAAATAAATAAATTTAAAAAAACTAAAATAAAATAAATAAATGAATAATAAAATTAATAAAAATAATAATTATAATAAAATAAAACAAAATTGTCAAATCTGCTAGTAAAAGTATATTTCAGAAAGAACAAACTAACAACCAACGACCCTTAATTTTCTCTTCATCTTGAATTTAGGCATTATAATTAGATTTATTTTCTGTTTTAGAAGATTGATCCATCTATGAAAAAATTGTTGTGCACACGACTTTAATTTACCTCCGTTTTTATAATTTATTATATCTATTTAAGAATTTTCAAATAGATGGATTTGATTACGCGAAACACTAAGTTTTTTACCATACTAAAAATAGCTTAAAAAATTATGACTTCAAAAATTTCAGATTTCAGAATTCTAATTAGACCATATTAATTTAATATGTGAAAGTATGGAATCATATTCTCCTGAGTAAGAATGCAAATGCAGTTTTTGCAATCATTATGCGACAAACGATATGCAACAGCGATCTCGACGATATTGATATTTCACGCTGCAGAGAACACAATTCTTGATAAAGACATTTCAATCTGCGGGCAGCCTATAGAAGTCACTTCCTAGCCACAAGAAAACACCAAACAGACACAAGAGGCGGTTATGAAAACTCCCTTACGTATCGCCCATTGATTGTGAAATCTTCCACTTCTTCTTGGGGAAATTCATCCAACATCCCCTCCGTGACTGATGGAAAATTATGTCTTAACTTGTCGATACGGAACTCTCGCATTTTACATTTATGTAACGTCATTAATTGAATCGTAGATTTTTTTAAATTTTCTGGTTGATATGAGATAATCTAATCTCCAGTCTTCCAGAGTCGTGTATAACCGAATTTTGACTAAAAGTACTCATTTATATTCACTTTTGTCACAATCTAACAGTAACAAAATATAATAACTAAAACAACACTCCTAATAGATAATAAAATCAAAATATATTCCTTAATCTCTAATCTACATAGAATACAAACAAATAAAAATTAAGGTCAATCGTCGTCTAATGTAAAGGTTGCTTTTACTATAATTATAATTTTTAAATCATAAATAATGGCAATAATTATTACACTTGAAATATGTATACAGGGTGTCTCATAAATGTATTGTTATATTGTGAGAGCAGATACTAGACTTTAAGTTTATATGAGCCATAGTCCAATTCTCAATTGTTAGGATAGAAAATCAAATTAAGTGTTTTGCTGTTATCCATGGTTTCCATCAGATATTGTCTCTTCTTTTATTCGGTACCACTTGTCTTTCTGTATGTGCACATCAAGCACATATACAAGAGTTTTCCTCATGAAAACCATTTGACAACAGCAAAACTCAAAATTTCTTTTTCCTTTCTTACCTATGGATCATATGAACTTTCGTGTTTCTCTTTAAGTCTAGTATTTGCTCTTACATTATGATAATTTCTGTTATTATTTGATCTTTATAATATCCATTTTACACACCAACTACAACTAATCACAGCCATTGAGGAATGGTGTCAGAACTGGAGGATTAAAATCAATCCTAAAATATCCCACCAAATCACCTTTACCCTGCAAACCGATGACCTCCTACCCCACAGTGTCCTTAAATAATACCCCACTCATACCTGTTCAACAAATCCGATACCTAAGACTCCATCTTGACAAACTTCTTACATGGAATCCTCACACGAGACTAAAACGACAAGAGACTGTCCGTAGATACCGATTACTACAACACTTACTCGACCAACGTTCAAAACTTACAATTCAATACAAAAAGCTCATTTATGTTACCGTCGTCAGACCCATGTGGACATATGGAATCTAGCTTCGGAGCTCTACCAAGCCATCTAATTCCTTCGCATCCAATCCAAAATCCTTTGAAAAATCCTAAATGCTACTTATTTTGTCACAAATAAAATCATCCATAACGACCTTAAAATCCCATTTGTTGCAGACCTGTCTCGTACCAGATATACCACTTTTAATTCCACACTCCCAGCCCATATACATATCAACCTAACATATTCCTGACAACCTTCTGAGGCGATTGAAAAGAAGATGACCTCGGATCTACTTACTTAAATAACCATCAACGTTCTATCGCTGGGTAGTTTCTTCACAAGCCTTTCACACCCTTTCTTCTAATTCAACACTTTTACTTATTGTATTTATGTTAATATACAGTTGTAAAATTCAGTAAAAAATTTGAACTTAAAGAATTAACTAAAAGTCTCTAATTTATAACGACATTCTTCACCTTTTTAATTTAATTATTTTTATAGTTATTTAAAAAAAATAATGATATCATCAAGTATGTACATATATTTTAATTAGTCGAAGTATGTGACAGTGAACTTAATATTACCACATAGTGACAAAGTTCATTATAACGACGCTTGTGGAAAATAAATTTGATGAAAATGACCAGTATTATTTTAATATGAACATTTTTTTAAATTAATGTTTCTGAAGATGAGGCAGTTATGGACCTCGAAACGTTAAGAGATGTGAATTGATTTATTTATATAGAAGAATAAATTAATATAGAACAGGAAGTAATAATCAATTTTATAAAATGTATTTTTAAACTATTATTTATATGTTACTGTTTTTAGCACCGTGTTCATTAATTCGAATTTTAATTGCTTGTTAAAACTAGATTATAACAAGTATTTTACAAAAAACTATCAGAGCTGATACTGTTTACTTCAAACTATAACAGACAAAACTGTGAAAGGATCTTAAAAGGTTAAGTTTAAGTTACTAATACATACTTTACTCAAGTATTAAAATTCAAATAAGTTGTTGGACATCTATATAGAATAGATTCTGAAGAGAAAAGATAGAGACATCAGAATCATGTTTTCAATCAACGCCAATTCTCTCTCTTACAAAGATATTCGTTGTATTCTTTTTTTTTTTTTCAATGGTAATTGAAAGCATTCATGATTTGAAATGGTTTTCTTCGTGGAATGAATCAAATAAAGAAATGTGTCTCTGGAGACTAGACGGATACGGTCGGTTGGGTAAGCTCCTCAGAAACCTAATTTAGTCATTTTATCGTCATGGTAGCTTCTGTCTAGTTCTTCTGTCTGTCGTTTTATGAATTTCAATTACTTTAATGTAATACTAAGTTAATATGGAACATTTAATTAGAAGTAAATTTTATTCTGGGACTTTCAGTCCCCTGTTTATCAACACTAAATTATAAAAAATGAGTCTTCCGCCTGGCACAGAAACAAAACCATTAAAAAAACAAACTTAAGGATATACTATATCATTTATAAAAGTAGAAAATACGACTAATACTTACATTATTTATAAAATAAGTGAATATAACGAAGTTATTATATAATATATATATATATATATATATATATATATATATATTATAAATAGATTATATAATAATAGAATTGTACTTCTCACTAATATCATAAGATTACTGTAAAGAAACGTTTAAAATTAATTAAGAGATGAAAGAAGAATTTGTTTTTAAATGAGGATAAAGAAGATACTGAAAGTATAAAGATAGGTATGGAGTTCCAGAACGAATCGGCACGCACTGTAAAGGATTCTTTAAAGGATGATGTTTGATGAGAAGGAAAATAGAGGTTAGTGGGATCATGTGTTAAACGAATGTGTCAAGGGGTGAGTAGGTCAAGAATATAGAATGGATTTTTGGCATTAAAAAATAGTTTGGATTCAAACTATTTACTTTTATTTTCCGCAATTGATATGAAAATTATATTAATTAAGACTGAGTGTTAATATTTCTGATATTACTGATTTTAATATCACTATAGACGTTTAGTCCTCAACGCGACCCTGCGTCATTCATTTTAATTTTCTTGCTTATTCTTAATAATGTACTATATTTTATAATTGTGTTTTTACTGGTTGAATGATCCAGTCATTTAAAATTATGTTAATTAAGGCTGAGTATTAACATTTCTGGTATTACTGATTTTAATATCACTATAGACGTTTAGTCCTCAATGCGACCCTGCGTCATTCATTCTAATTTTCTTGCTTATTCTTAATAATGTACTATATTTTATTATTGTGTTTTACTGGTTGAATGATTCAGTCATTTACTGTTTCTTACTGTATTATTGAATACTTCTATTGAA
Source organism: Piezodorus guildinii (assembly GCA_023052935.1). NCBI lineage: Eukaryota > Metazoa > Arthropoda > Insecta > Hemiptera > Pentatomidae > Piezodorus > Piezodorus guildinii. The sequence goes on along the minus strand of CM041292.1, from coordinate 40,574,869 downwards.
TTGCCTCAGGTGATCTTTCCCACGGGTTTGCCCTAGTGGGATAGTGACTTCTACTTTTACTATAAAATGTATGTAATTTGATGATAATAGAGATGATATTTAAATTATTAATCATTACCTGCACTCCCGCCCTCATATATATATATATATATATATATATATATATATATATATATATATATATATATATATATATATATCTTTGTTCTCTCTATTTATACCAATATTTATTCAATAGTTTCTACTACAATTATATTTAGTACTAAATTGATATTATTTTATTTAAATTTAACCCTGATTAAATTTCATAAAACAGTGTTTTATTTTATCATTAACATTTAGACTATTGGATAGATGTTGATTATGCTCAACTCAGTTAATATTATCAATTCCTACTAATATCAATACTAAGTCACTAGAAAGAAAGATGTTATAAAATATTAAATTATATATTGTTGACTCTGATGTTTATATAGACCAAAATGTAAAAAGAGTTAATAAATCTTATATAAATACAAATTAATAATGTTTTGTCGTTTTTTTTTTTTCTCAGGGATACGGAGTTGCAGTTGTTCTTGTTGCTGCGCTCATTGCTAAAGAAGTTGAGGCTAGGTAATCTACCAAACATCTTTCATAAATAGTAATACCATTGCAGTTTAAAAAAAAAATATGATTCAAACTATACAAATGTTTAATATTTGAATAACTAACGTATCTTTTTCCTTAGGTTGCCGCCTAAATTACTGAAGGTAGCTTCTGGCACAAGAAAGGCACTTTACGCCCGTGGTTACGGATACAGTGTTATCCCGATCCCACAAAAGATCCTATTGCAGGCTAATTTCGCTAGAAGAGAGGTTCATGGTAAGAGACCGCCAGTGAGGACTAAACGACCTCCGCGGAGGAACAAGAGACCTCCACCAGAATATGCTTCAAGATATAAGGACTACAGGCCGGGTAGAAAGCGGCGGCCTCTGATATACGCCGATCCTCCAGAATACCACGAACAGGAACTGGACGAAGAATTAGATTACGAGGATCATCCCAACAAAGAGTACGAGGACTTCGTTTCCAAGCATGCTGAATTATATGCTGATGGTTATAGCACCAGAAAAAAACCAAAGAGACATCGCGACGAAGTCGGTGCCTATACAGAGAACTCTGAACCAGTCTACGTGAGGAAACCGCCACAAAGGTGGAGGACATCCACGAAATTGTATTCAGCGGCCATCGGAGCGAGGCCACCCATTCGGCAGAAGGAAAGATTTGAGTATGACGACGAGGAGAGCGATAGTAAATACCGTTATAAACAAAAAGATCGAAGGAAGAATAGATACGAAGATAAGTATAGAGGTGAACGTTATAGAGAACCGGAAGAAGATGAAGACGAAGATGAAGAAACAGTTAACCAACCTAGGTATCAAGCGACAAAAAAGAATCCGATCAAGAATTGGGATCCGGATAATGTATACCACGACCGGTATTATGACTTGAAACAGGATAAAATCAGAAGAGCAGTCCAACCCCCAAGAAGTGATACTAATCGAAATTCAGCTTTTCGTAACGATTGGAGAATAGAAAGTGAAACTGAGTACGACAGACCAAGGTGGTATTTAAACAGAGATGAAAGTCATAAAAGAAATCCTCCTTTAGATAGGAACAAGTGGGCATATTCACCTGAACAACGCCCGTGGCCCGACCAAGAACAAAATTACAGGTGGTCAATACAAAACCAAGATTTTCTAGGAAGTCAGAGATGGAAGGAGTCCGAACCAGTCAATGATGGAAGGTGGGGCAATGTTAAAGAAGATGTGGAAGTAAAAGACACGGACATAATCACCAGTCATAATGCAGATAAATGGGTTGCAGACAGAACTACGGAAAGTCCTAAAGAGGTGCAGGATTGGGTAAAAGAACACTCTGTTGGGTACGGGATTGAATTAGATGGAGGGCAGAAAAAGAAAAGAGTGGAAGGTGACCCTGACGTTGTTTACGGACAGGCAGGGAACACAAAGCCGAGGGTGCCCGACATTGGGTACGGCCAAGGGATGGAAAACGCCGGCGGCAATAACTGGGGGCACAGCTACCAGAGTTGAGGGAGCAAGGCTTGTTTAGTCGATCTAAGCGGGTTATTTGCAATGCGCTCGATTAAATAGTTAAAGTACAAAAGTGGTAAAATAAAGTCCTCTACTGACGGAACTTTTCAGACCTGAAATCATAAAATAAAAAGTAATACTCTTCAGCCCTGAACTAGAAATACTTGTAGTTAAAAATCAGTTTTACCTTACAATAGATGAAAAAACCTAAATTCTTATACTGCCTATATGTTTCTAAAACTTTGTTGTTCTAAAACTTTCTAAAACTAGTTTGAGACCACCTATGGTTTAAATCAAATGTTTGAATTTTTCGCGGTACTTTAAGGCTAGGATTTTTACTTTTTGTGTATTATGTGAGTTGCATTACGCAATTCAATTGACAATTTTAAGCGTTATTTAATGAAAAAAAAAATAAAATTACCCCTACAGTGAACTTCGTGCAACTTTGGTAGTCGAGAAATAAATAAATCAAACTAAGAATAAATTCTTCTCGATTTTTATACTTTCAATAAAGCTGCAGACACAAAAATTGCATTGTTTATTCTCATTTATTTTTATCACGTTAAAAGTCTCAGTAATAATAATATTTAATCAAATTATTGTTGTTTTTTACAATATTGACAAACCTGTCTTACACCTAATTACCAAATTTGTTTATTAACATAAGATACTTATATTTTATTTAGGTATTCATAGAGGTAATTCATGATTTGTTAATGCGAACCATAGTTTGTGTCAAACTTTTGACCGGCAGTATATTTAAATAAATAACCGTAACAGCTGTAAAATATTTAATAGACTATAAAAAAATAAGTTTTACCAGCATATTAATCTATCTAGGTCAGATATTGATCTTAAAATAATACTCGGGTGTTTCAAGATTATTCATGATCAATATTCAACTCCTACCAGCAGTTTTCTAACTGTCAAGATAAAGTTTTATTTTTTATTCATTCACAAAAAAAAAAGTTTTCGTTTACTCGTTGTTATTATATTTTCCGTCACGTATTATTTTAATGAAGTGCAGTAATGACTTCCGCAGCATCTCAACTGATAGTGAAGGCGAATCGTTTAATTTTAAGCATTATAGATTCATTCCAAACAAGTGTCAATTATTCCATGATAACGTAAGTGATATGCCCATGTAAACGTTTTTTCATTGATTCATGCCTGTAATACTGGTTGTATGTTATGAATATGCATTCTATCGGCCAGCGATTACGACGGTTGTTTGTAATCCGTAACGACATATCGGTCCGTGCAAATACCGTCATCCCTGCCTGTACCATTTATCTTAGTCACTGCCGACAAAGAGATTTGCGAAAAAAAAATACTGAAAAGTGTTTAACCATAGCCTGACCTGATTTGTAACAATATGTAAATACACCAAAGTAAAGTTAATAACTTAAAAAATGTATATATTATTTATATAAAAAATAGAATTTGTATTATTATTGTAAATAAATAAAATATTTATTAAAGTTCTTAGAGCGTTATTATTTTTTTAAATCTATCTACATACATATCCTGACATCCTCAAATTCATCTTACATCCTTGCACAATTTAAAGATAATCTTACCTGTTTACTAAAAGTAATTACATTTTGAGAAAGGATAAATTATAATGTATTTCGAACCAGAGAGGAATGGCTAAGCTTAAAGATATAAGACAGATTGTCATATAGGAACATTAACACAATTTAAATTAAAATTTAATATATATATTTTTCTTTTGGTTTATTATTGTATTTTCAATAATCAACCTTTGTAATCGACCAAAAAAAAAAATTACCCCAGCTCAAAATTTGAGGGTTTACGTTTCAAGATGCGTAGAATCTCTATAACGAATAAAAAAAAAATCCGTTTGTCCGCCGTTCGCCGTCTGCCGTCCGAATAGAAAACAAATTTATTAGTGTTTTTTAATCAACAAAACGCGAATAATTATATAAAAGAGAAAAAAAGAAAAGAAAAACATTGATATTTTTCACATAAATAGGCTCATAACTCAGTTATTTTTGAAGAAAGAGAAAAGTATGTATAGAGTTTTAGAATCAGTAAAGCGCGATAAACCAAAAAAAAAAAAAAATATATATATATATATATAAAAATGAAAAAAATTGAAATCTCGCTTATATATACGCTTGTAACTACGTTATTTTCGAAGATAGAAAAACAAATCATTATTGTTTTTCAACCAAAAAACTGCGAATAATTATATAAAAGAGAAAAAAGAAAAGAAATAAATTAAAATCTTGCTTATAAATACGCTTGTAACTACGTTATTTTCAAAGATAGAAAAAAAATTCATTATTGTTTTTTAATAATTATATAAAAGAGAAAAAATTGATATTTCTGACATAAATACGCTTATAACTCATTTATTTTTGAAGATAGAGAAAAGTGTGTATAGAGTTTTAGAATCAGTAAAGCGCGATAAACAAAAAAAAGTATTACATGTCAATAATAAAATGAAAATGAATAGAAACTTTATTAGCATCAAAACAATAATCTTGAACTAATGATTTACGTTATAAACTCGGTAACGACAAACTAAACTTTGCCATTCACAAGTAGATAGCAAATCACGGTTCCAGGAGATCCCCCTGCTACTCTCCAAAATTTTTTTGGAACAAATGAAAAAAGAACCATTGAATTTGGTTTACAACTAGCTTAGATATTGCGTTTTGAAACCAGTGGTAGTGTTATGATACGATTCTTTGAATTATTGCTTTTCATATTATTTAATTGCCTGTCAACAGCCATATAAACAGTTCTACCCCAATATTGTTATTTGGAAATAATAAACCATTGTGTAATAATTTGCCGCGTTTTTGTTTTTATATTACAGTAGTACAATAGTTTGAAAAATCGCTGAAGAAGTAATGTTTCAAATATTAAGTATTAGAAATCAATAAAAAATTATCTTTGAAAGTTATCGTAATAGTCGATTGATACGTTGATTTCCTAATAAAAAAGAAACTCATTTTTCGACATATTTGTATTCTCATAATTTAGTTTTATCTAAATCATCTATTTGATTTTATCTAATAAACACTCAAAACCTAATAAACACCTTAAAAAACGCGATTAGAAAATGAAATTACTTTCTGAAGATCGTGATTACACATTTATTTTCGTTTCAAATCATACTAAAACATTTCAATCCATATATAGTGTTATAACAATTTGTTTAATGTTAAAACCATTTTTCTGATTTTAATGCGAAAATAATCAAAATGGGTTTATTTAATAATCTAGGAAGGAGAGGTTCATGCGCCTCGTATAAAATTTCCTAAAATAGATATAGTACCTTTTGTATATCAACGTCTCGATCAATAAATCAAACATGGATAATACACGTACTTGGGAGGGATCAAAAATGTATAAAAATTATATGCTATAAGATCAATACGAAAACTTATGATTAAGGTAACTCAAACAAAAACAAATATTAATAAATAGCTAATTTGGATAAATAATCATTTTTTCCCTCAACACTCTATACAGCCTTAACTCCAGTCATCTTTAGTTGAACTATAGTTTTTAGTGTCCTTAAACACACTTTCACAGGTTGGGGTTTCAAGTTTTCTTCATTTATAAGCATGTGAAAATTGACAACGTTAAGCCACTAACAACACTAGACATTTTTTCTTTTCTAGACAGACTGTTAGGAAACTTTCCTACCGGATCAGTATTCTTCATAAATTTTTTCTTTCAAATGTATTGATTGAAACTTACAACTGAATTAAAATAAATACACTAATAAGATTTTCTGAAATATTAAACAATGTAGAGAGACTAACCCCTTGAAGCATTCTAAAAGAATTTTTAGATCATAAGATCACGCGACCATCTTCTATTCAGACACCTCTCAGTGGATTATCAGGAATCGAAGAGGAAGCAAGGATTGAAATTTGAGTAGGAATGACGTTTGTCATGACAGAAGAGTATCTGATTATGGAGAAATCAGCAACATATAAATATTATTATTTTGGGGGCGGGATGGCTGAGTTGGTTAGTGCGCAATGCCTAGCCATTACAGATGACCATAAATAAAATTACGAACAAATAAAATTACGAGTTCGAGTCTCGGTACTGAGGGGGCTTTTATTTCAGCAATTATCCCCCGCCCTCAACCCCTTGTCCCGAGAAACCCCCGTATAGCCTTCAAAGGCGAGGTAGGGGTGAATAAAAAAAACAAAAAAAAAACATATAAATATTATGAACACTATTTATGGGTTTGTTCGTGACAAAGTAAAGAGCATTAAGGTCCCGTGATAGTCATATAAATGAGCTTTTTGTAATTATGTGGAAGGTTAAACCGTTTGTCCAGAAAGCGTTAGTAAAGAAATAGCCGAAAACGACGTTGTCTTGTTCAGTTTTGATTTATTTTAATCCTACCGTACCTCTAAATTTTGAACTACTGACTCTCTATAAAAATCTGTCAATATATTATTTTTCCTATCTTTCTGTATGATGTTTTATTTCAACCCCAGTGATCTGAAAGCACAATGGATCCATTAGAGTACTAATCTTTAACTAATATTTTGCATATTAGGGAGTAGTTACAGTTATTATTCTTATAACAAGTCTTAAAAATGAAGCACTCCTAGACTCGATCAACACAAAATTTTCATTTAAACTAAAAGCTATTCCGAGATTCAACAAGTTTACCATGTTCTAAATATCTTTGTAAAAAAAAAAAAAAGATAGATAAGAATATTGTGAAATACTAATTAATTTATTCGATAATTATCATACACCTATTCTGAATCTTGCTTTTTAGCCCTGATTAAGACCAGCAACGAGGGAACGCAAACGTTGGATATTTAATAGTTTTCTCAATTGCTTATAAAAAAAAAATGTATTGCTATCTGAACCACCTCTTCCCCAATCGGCAATCGATTATAACAAGCTTTAAAAAAAAAATGTGATTCTTAGCAATACTGATAGGCGTAAGCTGCAAATATTTGTATACTGTATACATTAAACATAAAAATAGTACAACAAAATTATTTCTAGGCAAAGCCCTAATCTATTTAATTGAGTAGATATTATAAATTACATAAACCATAGATTGACAAGAAGGAATTCGCCATTACACTCTCCAGCCAATAAAGTTAGTTGAGCATTGACGTTGGTAAAGAAATATTGTTTTTTAATTTTTATTTATTTGTAAAGGACAATAATATTATATAAAAGTTTTGTAAAGAAAATAAATAATAAATTTTACTAAGGAAATATAATAATATTGTGTAAATTATGTTGTTGACGTATTAAAATCAGTGCAGATCATAAACTTAGGATCTGGATTTTTCCTCAGAATATTTAGGTTTATTTATTAGTAAGTAATTTGAAATATTATTAAATAAGTTACATTATTATTTATTTATATCACTGCTTACTAGATTTTCTATCTCCTTTTCATTGTGAAACTGTTCTTAATTTGGTAATATCTATATAAAGATTAAAGTGTATTTTGAAATAGCTATTTATACATTTCGAACGGATCTGTCTATGAGTTATTTAGCTCCTGTAAAACACTATAAACATGAGACAGTTATATATTTTCACTGGAATATTTGTTGGAAATACCAATGAATCAAAAGAAATGACTCTCTTGCTTGGAGATAAATCGAATCATATATCAACCAAATGAAGATGAATGTGTAACCAGGGCTAGTAAGAAACACGTATGATGAATCGTGGTCATTTATTAAATGCCAACGTTTCGACCAGCATTATTGGTATTCATCGGAGCTTGCAGTAAACAACTTGAGTAAAGATATAACTTGAAATAAGGGGTTCAAATATAGAAACATTAAGTGTAGGAAGGCAAACATGCAGAAAGATAAAAACAGAATAACATGTCAAATAACAAAAATTGTAGAAAAGGTAAAACCATAATTGATTATAATTGTTGAAGTAAGTAGATTAAAAAAAAAAAACAAATTTAAAGAAAGCAATAGTACTATATTTATAATCACCACGACCTTAATGTTCCATGTATTTTAGACCTGATCCCATCCAAATTTTCCAAATTCCATAAAACCTCCTCTAGCACAATCCCATCTACACTTATCCATACAACCCTCCAAAAAGGTTGAAACGGCAGTGGCCCCGAGTCGTTTTGTAAATAATTAGGCTGGACTTCTTATACTGGTCAGATTCTCCTCTCATGTGCGGTGTGTTTGTGGCTATGGCCTCACTCAGCTTCCGCTGGCTCACACCAGTGACGCAGATGAGAGGGAGGCGCTGGAATCCCTCGGACTCTGCTTGTCTTTCCACAACTAGGGAAACAAGCCCCATCCAGGGTTTCCCAGCAGATTATAAATATTGTACATAGGTATGAGTGTGTTCATGTTTTGTTCAATTATTTGTTAACTTGTATTTATTTTATTTATAAATTTTGTTATTATATACCTTTATTTATTTTATTTTATTTTGTTTAATGTAATGTGACCTTAATATGGTTATACTGTAAATATTGTATGAATGTGATCTTACAGCCCTATAATTATTGTCTATTGAGACAGATTGTAATATTTCTGAATAAATGAATAAAAAAAGAATATATATACTTATATATTTATAATTTAAGTAAGTCTTTGCACTATTATGATAGTCCCATTAAACTTTCTTTTTTAAAAACTCATTGTAGCTTTTGGTGACTTAAGACCAAGCTCAAATGTCATTTTTATGAAGCGAAAAAGGATAAAAATATATATTATCTCAGTCTCCCAAGGGGTCGTATAGTTAAGTCTCTTTTAACACATATCTTTTTGCTGTAGAAGTGTATCTATTGCACCATATTTTAACTTTGTTAGTGTTTTTCTTTATTTGACCCAATAATAATTAGTAGCTCTATTGTTATCACACATTATTCCTTAAGATATAAAAAAAAAAAAAACCCTCTGAAATTAGATAACTTAACAGAACATGTGAGCCACATATATTAAAAAGGTATATTATAAAAAAGGTGTATTGCAGTAAATTTGAAGACTATGAAACTAAATTTTAACTCATATGTGAATATACTCACCTGAAGCAGAAAATAAAAATCTTATTTGAATAGAACAGATGTTTTGATCCACTTGTTAACTAAGATTCAATAAATAATTTTAAATTGTAATGGAAATTTTATCTTTCAACAGTAGGAAAAACATTTTAAAAAACTTACATATTTTCAAAAAATAAACAATTATTAAATAAAATTCAATATTCAGCATAAAATATAGGATAATTTACATGAACATGTATAATGAAGTGAGAAAAATACAAATAATAGTACCAAAAATTTATCACTGTTAAAAATAACTTGCTTAGTACGTCTTTCTTTGTGTGTTCTTCGTGTTTGTTTATTGTAATTACGTATGTAGAATTGTTAAATAAATCTCGTCAAAAAATGTTGTTTTTAAACTGGCACAACATCGGAATATTTTCCCAAATAATAAATTATTCCCATAATATGGAAATTAAACTCAAACTTCCAAGAATAGAAGTGAAAACGGAGGATGACTGCTTTCACAGAAGAAGCTGAAAGTAGAGTGCATTTAGAGTGGTCATTATAGCTCCAATAGTAAGCTCCTTCCCTCACGTAGGCTGTGCCTTCGCCCGTCTGAGTCATTCAGAAATTTTCACTGACCTAACATAGGTTACAAAAAATAAAAACCTTCGTGACCTGTTGTTCGGATGTCGATGTCACCAAAAAAAGCGCAAAATCATCCCATAAAACAATCTCTCTAAATGCATTAAGATTTATGAAATTATAATACCTACTCCAAATGTCGAGGTCAGCTGTGGTTTAGTGGTTAGTATAACAACCTTGTATGGGCAGTTTTCAAACCTGGCTGATGCAAATTCGAACCTAGGAATTTTTAATGAGAGTAAAGAGCCCTTAGCTATGCCGTCATTCGGAGTGGGGGTAAAAAGATGCTACTGAGCCTGTGCGATGTCAGGTATTCGTTAAAGATCCCTACGTCATTAATCCTAGATTGGCAAAATTTAGGACTCCCACTGTAGCGTCGTCCGATTGACCACAGCTGCATAAAGTGACATTAAATGAATTATCAAAAAATCTCCTCCAAGAGGCAATTGTAGAAGCTAAGAAAATATATAACCCTATAAATATATAATATGGAACATATTATAATTTGTTGGACAAGAACTTTTTCTGATTAGGGATAAAACTGTATACGCCACTTTTATTTGTTGACAATTTATTTTATTTTACTTATTTTATTTATTCTCCTCTCGCCAGTGATGCGGCTGATGGAGAGGGAGGCGCTGGGATCCTTTGGACTCTGCTTGTCCTTCTACAAGTGGGGGGACAAGCCCCGTCCGGTGTTCCTTAGCTGATTGTAAATATTGTACATACGTATGAATGTGACGAGTTTTGTTTTTTGTTTACATATTTGTTAACTTCATTTATTTGTATTTATTTTATCTACAAAGTTTGTTATTGTATACGTTTATTTAGTTTGGCTTCAGTTTATTTAATTTGACATTTCTTTTGTTTATATAGTAAATATTGTATGAATGGGATCATTTAGCAATATCATTAATGTCCATTGTGACAAACTGTTATACATACGAATAAAATAAAAAAATATAAAAAAATTTATTCTATTCGAAATTCCTACTCTCGTCGTTTAATTTTAGTTAAACCCAAATTTAAAGAATATTCATCAAAGTGATCATGGATGTTCGATTTACAAAATTTGTGTTTCCCTGCAAGTTCTGAGCAGTTGTTCTGGGGTATTTCACCAAAGCCAGTAGAACATCTTCATTGAGAGAGGAAGTTCTTCAACGACCTTCTTTGTTCCTTCCGAAATTGTTTAAACTGTTGGATAGTTCACTCATTAATACTGTCCTATCCCAAGACTTTATTGATGTTTATGGCCGTCTGAGTGAGCCCTGTTCCGAACAAGTTTAAACTCGTAAAATAAAATTATACTTATATCATGCGTTTAAATCTTATTAAAGACTGAATTATTTTAAACAGTGAAATGCTACAGAGGATTATCGTTTGAATGAGAATTAATATGTATTTACATTCATACAAGTGAATAATCCAGTAAACGTAAACAGTTTTTTATATAGAAATGTATATTAAAGAAAACTCAAAATCCAACATTATTTTCCGGGCAAACCTATGTTTAAATAAATGTTCATTATAAGATACCTATAATTAGAAGAGAGGAAAATAATAAAAAATATTTACAATGTTGAGCTTTTCCAAAAAGTGCTGTACTTTATTTCCAGTTTTCTGAGAGTAGGGACGAAAATAATAATAAATAACTTTATTCTGCGACTAAGTTCCTTAATATTGATAATATTGTAAATAAATAGACACTTTAACATAGTATGTCTGGCCGAGAGATCAATAAAATTAATGATTGTTGTAAAGTATATATGTACGCACAAAAAAATATGTATATATATTTATGATAGACAAGATTACAAATATATATTATATATATATATATATATATATATATATATATATATATATATATATATATATATATAATAGACAATACAATCCTAAAGGTCTTTCATAGGAATCCCTATATTCGAAGAATGTATCAGTATGGTAATTATCATTCAAATATGAGAATGATATGAAGAGCTTTAAAAAATAATTATTATTGTTAACATTATCCAGGCTACTGCTTCGGCTTAATGCCCAAGGAATATGTCAGACACAAGTCAGAAATATTGCATAATGCAAGAGTTGTTAGTTTGTGATCGGTAAGTTAAAATTGCTAGGCTACCCATCGCTACAACAATGGCTCTATAACCGTCAATTAGATAAAATTGATATGAACTGTGGAATCAATATCTTGCTAAATCAATAGGTACTGAAGCCAAGATATAACAGGTCAGTACAATTTACATTTGAAATGATATTACTAGCAAGACCTATTTCTTGACCTGGTGTTTTAAGCAGATGCTAACTTGTGAATCTACATTAACAGGGATATTTTTTATTAATTATTTATTTGTTTAGGAGGAAGAACCTTTTACAAATAAAGACTAATTAAACTATGCATCACACATTAAGCAATGCATATTTGGTCTTAGGAATCTTCTAAAATCGTTAACCAATTGCTATGTTACTAATAAAAAATTTTAATATTTTATTTATCTGTGAACCTAGAAAAAATATTAATAAGTTACATAGAATAAATTAGTTCAAAAATAAACGCTAAAATTTTAAACACTATACTATATAATGAAATTCATTCATTCTTGTATTGCACATTTTACACGCATTTTGAGGATTAATTTTTAGTATCATGTTGTTCACAGATATATTTTTACATGTATTCCAAATAATAACAGGATATTTGGGGGTTATTATAAAAAAATACATCCTATCCTTTATAAAATATTTAATGACTATATCTCTATTTCTTATTAATAGAGATATATACTGTAATTTTTTGATATCCTTTTCATGAAGAAGCTGTTTGTTTATATTTGTTCAAAATTCCCCTCGATTGTTTTCTTTGATGTTAATTGAGAACACCTATTGATTTTTTTTTTCAGAAACAAGATGTTTGGTAACTTTAGAAGGCATAATGTAGGATACCTAAAGTCTTCAATTTCTGAAACTTTATTTAATCGATTGATATTAGAGAAATGTCATAAAAAAATTAAATAATTTTTTATCTTTGTTCTGAGGGAAATAACACGGACAGGTGATTTAAAGGAAATTTACAACGTCTAATGGACATTTGCCGAGGGCAATAGATTTTAAACTGACTAATAGAAAAGATACAACACAGAGTCAAGTGATACCTGGAGTTTTTTATGACCTCCCACCCCCAAATTTTATGTATGCATATTAGTGAAAATATGACTTTAGTCGACTTTCCTTTTCAATTTGTGTTTAATTATTTTCAGTAATGGACCTTTGTAATATTATAACATACCTCAAATTTTGAAAACCTGCATAATGAATAAAAAAGAATTAGTATGTCTGTCGTTCGAATTTATTAATTAAAAAAAAAAAAAAAAAAAAAAAAGGCCAACCTAGTTACTGATAGATTATTAAACTCCCTTTAAAACAAAAAATAATCATCGAAACTGTTTAAGAATTAGATAAGAAATGGCATGATAGTAATGCCTTTATCTTCCTTTAAAAGTTTATTATTACATAAACAACAATTTTGAAGAACTGCTGAACTGTGAAAAACCAAGTGAGAAACTGGCAGCAGTCGACAACACTCCTCTACATGGAATTGGACGAGATTATCGCGTCCTTAAAAAATAACAAAGCGTCGGGAGAAGATGGGGTTCTTGCGGAAATGTGGAAACTAACAGGGGAAGATTTCCGGAAAACAATCACGGAAATGTTGATGGATGTCTGGAGTAAAGAGATAATTCTGAAGGAATGGAGAACCGCCCTGATACACCCACTTCACAAGAAAGGGAATACATCTGATGTGAACAACTACAGAGGGATATCCCCACTGCCAGTAACATACAAAATTCTCTTCAAAGCACTCCTGAACAGGTTGTACCCACAAGTGGACCCGAGGATCGGGAAATATCAGGCGGGATTCAGAAAAAACAGATCATGCCAGGAACAGATCCTTAGCCTTAAGCTCCTGATTAGATATTACAGAACCCAGAGCAGAAAAAACCTGTTCATCTCGTTCGTCGACTTCAAGAAGGCGTACGACTCGGTAGACAGGGAGACCCTGCTTGAAGTACTCAAGGAATATGGGGTCGACCAGAAAACCAAGGACGCTGATAGGACTGACCCTGTCAGAGACCGAGTCAAAAGTCAAGTACCAAGGACACGTCAGCAAACCGTTCCAGATCAAAACGGGACTTAGACAGGGAGATGGGCTATCCCCAGTACTATTCAATGTAGTACTGGATAAGATAATGAGAGAACTGTGGAAAGAAAACGACTCCGGAGCGGTCCTAGTACGAAGAGGGACCATGTAAAAGTAAAGTGTCTTGCCTATGCAGACGACCTCGCCCTCTTCGCGGAAACGGAGGAAGAGGCGATCGCTCAGATAAATGCTCTCTCAAGGATAGCCATGAAAACGGGCTTACAAATCTCCTCTAAAAAGACAGTACTAATGACCACAGATTCAAAATACAAGAAAAAGGTGGTCGACACCGTATGTGGAAAGATAAAGGTGACCCCGAAATTCAGATACCTGGGAGAAGTCATCTGCAATAACGGATCGGACCGAGAAAGCTTTAAGGGAAAAGTCGCGAAATTGGAGAGCTTGTATTTCGACCTCAAGAACTTCTACAACAAAAAGAACCTATCCATCAAAGCCAAAGTCCGACATTATAATACCGTTATCGAACCCGTGATACTCTATGGGATAGAGACCTCTTGCCTCCCTAGCTTACAAAAAACTCCTGAAGGTAGAAAGAAAAATACTTAGGAAGATCTATGGGCCCAACAAGACACCCGAAAGATACAGGCTAAAGTCCAACAAAGAAATATACGCTGACAACAAAAGCCTGGAGATCGACACCAGGGAAAGAAGGCTTAAATTCCATGGGCACATGATAAGGATGATCCCTGAAAGGTTAAACCGGGAAATCTTCCGACGATTCCACCAGCGCAAGAACACGACTGGTTTTTTCAAGCAGATCAGGGTCGACATGGATTCAGCAGGACTGAAGGATTCAGACTGTGGGGATAGAGAGACCTACAAAAGTTCACTGAACAATATAAAGGTCTTCGTGGTCAAAGAACGCCAAAAAAGGGATTATGCGTGGTCGGAGGAAAGAAAGCGCAAACATGTGGAGCTCATGAGCTCAGATTTTTCTCAAATATGAAATTGTAACTGGTTCGACTTTCTTAAGCTCTTTGATTAATTTATTGCTATAAGTATTAGTTAATTGCCTACACAGCTAAAAATTGTACACTATAATATAATTATTCGAAAATAATAAACTATTGTTTGTTATTTTTAATTTTAAGCTTGTTTTTCTACTTAAACCAACTTACAGATTTCTTAATAACGCCAACTTAATAAACACTCAAATCTTCCAAATTAGCCCAATTTATTGTCATTATGAGCCTATCTTACTATCATAAGAGGTTAAGCGTTGGGGCTTCAAAAAACATCATATACCTCATACCCAAAAATGTTGATTGAAGCTTCTTATTATATCACATTAGTAACCATAACAATTTTATTTTATTTCGTTTCCTTTGTGAACGAACTGAAAAAAAGGCTGCGGTCGGCAAAAAACTGTCTGTCCAGCTGGCTATTTTGAAGCGGGAACTTAACATACGTTCCATAAGTACATCTTAATTAATACTTTTTATTTTTTGTTAGTTTTAAATGTTTTATTTGAATATCAAAATGTTATCACCATGCGATAGTATCTTAAAGAAATGCGGTAGTGTTATGCTCTGCCAAGCGAAAAATTCAGTAACAAAAAAAAATAAGTCGCGTGACTATGTTTTGCTAACATAATAAATACGGGTTTATAACTGATATCCGAATCTCCTGAAATATAAGATTTTTGAGCTCGCAATTCACCATTTTTACGGCCCTATTTGTTTTATTCTAAAGGTGACTCACAAAGCTAAAGCCTAAATAGGCCCAAATTTATCTATATATTTTTTCGTAATTTGGGACTTTTTGATCAACTCCAATAGTCCATTTCTAGGACTAGCGTCTTTTCGATTGACTCGATTTACTGCTTTACATTTATATTACTTATTAAAATAGTAATATACAAAATAATAAATATATAGTTTTTAAATATTCCTCAAAAGTTTATTTTTACAATAGCAACAATTAGGAGTCAACGTTTTGGGGTTCTTCTCCATCTTCAGAACTCACTACAATACATTAACAAATTGCCATTTATAAATTATGCAGATACAATAAAAAATTAAAATTATAAAGTTGCTTTGGTGACCTGGATTTTAATAATATATTAGTGAGTAAATTTCTACAGTAATAGAATAGCCCTTATCCATCAGAGGCCAAGAATATGTTTGTTGTGATAAGTGGTTCTCATTATTATTTTATAATAGACATAATTTTAAATAAAATGGATGTATACTTCACTCATATATTGTTGTCAGGTAAATAGACTTTTATGTAACATAATTATTAGTTTTAATACTGAATTTTAGGTAGTATAAAGAAAATCTTTTTTTTTTTTTGTATTTTTTTTTTTTTTTTAATTGAGAAATATTACAATTTGTTTCATAATGAACAGTAGTAATAGTGATGTGATACACATTCATACAATGTGTAAAGAAAATAATAATAAAGGCAAATTACATAAAATCGGAAATAAATAAATACAAATATATACAAAAAAATTAACAATTGATAAAAAAATACAAACAAATCAAAACAACAACCTGTAGTAGAGATAAATACAAGTTGGAAAATAAATAAACATCATACAAACAAACTTAACTATATGTTTTTGTTATTAAAGACGATAATTTTTTATGATTTGTAGTAAGTCCTGAAGAGGTGAAAGACTCCAGAAACGTTGACTCCTAATTATTACTGATGTAAAAATAAACTTTTGAGGAAGATTTAAGAACAATCTATATCTGTTCAACCTGACAGATGGCCCTACAATTTTTTGATAGGAGTAAAAAATCCATAGTAATGTCGATCTTCGGAGGGGACGTAAAAAGGTGGTTCCGAGCCTATGCGGTGACAGGTACTCGTTAATAATCCTAATTAAACCTGGGTAGGCAAAATTTAGGACTCCCACAGTAGCATAGTCCGATTAGCTATAGCAGCATAAAGTTGCGTTAAATGCATAAAAAGCATACAAGAAAGGAATTAAAAAAAATCGTGTTTAGAGCGCACCAGCCGTTTTTAGTTAATATTATATTTATAGACGCATTATTGGAACGTTCCGTGTTCGGTTTCTTGAAAGGGAGTGAGGAGGCCGCAGGTAGTGAAGCTAGGTCCAGTTTTTGTCCACTCAACCTCCGCTCAGTCACCTTCAGGGCTTAACTCCACACGTAATCCTATCTCAAGAAAAGACATTTCTTCTTGAAACTCGTGAAGATAAACATAATAAAGATATTAGTTTCATTATCTCTTTTTGTCATTCTCATATTTATTACAACAATAACTAAGACCATGAAAGTTTTAAAAACTAGAATAAAATCACTCTTCATGAGATAAATTATAAGGATTCAGTCAACATAACTATTTTTTCTTTCTATTTTCAAAACTTGAGGAAGTTCAGTTCTCGTTTTTAAATTTAATTAAGTATTTAATACTCCCAAACACTTTTTATTCTGTTAACTTTTTGCAATATATAATCCACGTTTTCTCCCTCTCCTCCTTCATTGTCAAGATTTCTATATCAAGTCGACCCAATATATTATTTAACAATTGTTTTTGATTATTATGAAAAAGGGGGGAAATGCCTGAAACTATATATTGTATAAAGTTATTTAAAAAATAAAAAGTGACTGTAAGAATTAAATGCTTGATTAAATGTAAAAACAAGAATGGAACTTCCTCAAGTTTGAAAAATATAAAGAAACTATATTGTAATATGGATAGGATGAAGTAAACATATGGTTAAGAATTCTTTACAACTAAAGGAATAAAAATGGATAATCTTTTAGGTCAACATAATATAGACAATGAAAAAAAAAAAAAAAACCTATATATTGTAAAAAGTTATTTACAGAATAAAACATAAAAAATGACTGGAAGAGTTAAATGTTGACAATCTCTGTTGCATCGATATATCTATGAGATTACTTTGATTTTTAAGAAAAGCTCTCGTCTATTTTCAAATACATATTTTACATGAATTACTATGAATACGTTTGATGTTAAGGTGTAATTTTCTTTGCTTTTAGCGTTATTTTTATATTATTTATGTTATGCTGTTTTATCGATAATTTTAATAATATAGTTTAATTATTATTAATTTTATTATTGGATGGCTATTGCAGTGTTTCCTTAAAAATATTTTACATAATATACATAATTATTAAAATAATATGAGGCAGAAACGAGTGCAGTGCCAAAATAATCTGAAAATAAATTAGTGGTACTGGGAATGGACTTTTGGAGAAGAGTCTGCTACAAATAATTCCAAATGAGGAAATAAGAAAAAAAATCTGGTGCGGGCAACACACGACATTCACTTACCTCCATTTTTAAAATTAATGAAAGAATTTTCAAAAACAGAAATGTTTCATTAAAAAATCTATTATATTATTATCTAAAATAATCAGTTAGTTTTATGTTCATTTCATCATTCTCTATTAACTTTTAAAAGCTTGTGTATGAAATAATATTTTTTCTAAAATCTTTAGCTTCCCAACGGTATATCATACATGTATATTACTGCTCTTATGTTCAAAAACGAAAAATTACATTAAAAAAATATTTGTTCTGTTTTCTCCTTTAGTTGGGTATCGAATTAATTCAATTCATATATTTACCTGATTTTCATCATCGTTAACAAGATAATATAGTTATTTTTATTGAATCTACAAAATTAAAGGTACTTTAGGGGAAGAAAATATCGGCATTTAAGCCCTGTCAGACCATTTTAATCAGGATATAACCTACATGATATTAAATCCCATTAAATTTTACATCGATATAGCGAGTTTAATCAAAATCGTCGGAACCGTTTTCGAGAAAATCGAAAAAAGGTGCAAAATGCATGGTATAAAGTGCCTCTTCTGGTTGCCTCATTTTGATGAAAAATGTTTTTTCACGTCTCGGGCGTATAGTTGTCTTAAATATGAAATTTCAGTTTCATAGGACTTACAGTTTCCGCCCGGGAGTTACCATACACACACACACACACACACACAGACCTTTTTGCGGGACTTGGTTATTTGGACTCAGGGAACCCTAAAACGTGTATTTCCGTTGAAAACTGGAATTCGAAAATTTTCACGATCGCAATACTTCCCCTTACTATATATAGTAAGTGAAGGTAAAAGTAGGGGCTATGATATGAACATCCTCACTGAAATTAGAAAGAATAGACCGATGTAGTAGGGTCATGTGATAAGGTTGGATGAGACGTGTTGGCCATTTAAGATGCTGAAGTACTGCCGGGAGAAGAGGGTCAAGGCGAGGAATAACACGCAAACTGTGGATAGAAGATATGGGAAAGAGATGGCTGCCAGAGGTCTAATGTAGGAGGGCTGCGTTGGGAATTAATAAGTTCCGAAATGTAACGTAAGTTGCAGAATCTGAAAATATATAATGCTAATAATAATATTTAGAATACAATCTGGTCCGGGCAACCCACGACCTTTATTTACCTCGGTAGATAAAATCAATTAAAGAACAACGAAATGAAGTTGGATTTGAAAAAGGTTTAAATTAGTATATTCAGTTTCGTTGGTAGCAGACTTTAGATTAAATAATATAATAATAGAAATTATTATTTACAATTAATTCTTCACATATTTTTGCATCACGTTATACATCTTTTTTGTATAAGTTAACCTTTTTTAGGTTCGAAACAAAAAAGTTACCTAAAAAAAAAAAAAAAAAAAAAATTTTTGCTAATTTCTCCTTTATTTGGTTATCAAATTCATTAAAGTTGTATATTTACCCGTTTCTTATCCATGCTAAAAAAATGATATGGTTAGTTTTTTGGAATTTACAAAATTAAAGGTAATTTAAGGAAGACAATTTAATAATTTTTAATTTAACCTCAGTAAGACTATTTCAATCAGAATGATTTATTCAAATGACTATTCAGTTTATTCAAAACCATTACAGCCGTTACCGAGAAAATTGTAAAAAGATAAAAATGCATCGTATAAAGTAACCCTTCTGGTTCGTACATTTTAATATGAAATATACAAATAAGAAAGGAAAAGTATTGCGATCGTGAAAATTTTCGATTTTTAGTTGTCAACGGATATACACGTTTTAGGGTCTCCTGTGTCTAAACAATTTAGTCCCGCCAAATGGTCTTTGTGCGCCTGTGTACGGTAAGTATAGTTCGAAAACAAAAATGGATAATCTAAAATAGCCACTCCATTTTTCAAATTATCTCGATTTTCCTTATATATAAATTAGTTATATTGACGTAAAATTGAAAGAGCATAAAATATATTTGTAGTTTATTTTTTTCATCTATGCAAAGCTGAAGACTCTATAAAACAAATTGTCCCACTTAAAAAATTATAAATATTAATAGTGAGTGACAGAAGCCGTATAAAGGTAAGAAGCTGTTGTTGATAATAATAATTTTCAGTGTTCATATTTTTTTTTTCCAACTTTAACATTATATAAAATTTCTTAAATAGATTTTAATGGGGAAAGTAAGTTATCTCGAATCTGAAATTACATATTTAAGACAGGTATATGGTAGGGTTGTTACAGCAGCTTTATCAAAAAAATCGACCTACCATAAGCGTCACTTTTATACCATGCATTTTTAACATCCCGGGTATGGAGACCCTCCTGGGGCAGACCCAGCCTCCTCTATAAAGTGGGTACCCAATAACATTAAGGAAAAAACCTGGCGGCTGAGCGTGATCTCGGCCAAATCACCTCATTGCACGGCCTTTGGCCTAGAAACAGTACGAATCTCTGTATGTACTGAGCCCAAGACTCTTCTAGGTTTTTTTTTATTTTTAACATTTAATGATTTTAACAAATGTGAAAATTCTGAAAAATCCAAAATAGTATATCAACAGCATATAATTTACCAGAAATAAGGAACGAGTATTTTGAATTTTGGACCTTTTTAATTTCAAACCCAGGAAAGTCTGATTACGAAAACAAAGTTGCTATAACATCGCAAGCATATACTCATCGTAAATATAAATTTTATTTTTCGCACGACTTATTATTTTTGAGTATGATTCCTTGTGAGATTTTGTCATTTGTACCCTAGAACCTGTATTTCCGAGAAAAACTCGAATTCGGTAATTTACATGACCGTAATACTTTTCCTTACTATATATTTAATACATATATAAGTTAAAGTAATTATAAATTAATAGTTGGATGAATTTTGCAGGAAAAATAGAGAAAAAAACATTGGATATTAGAGAGAATGATACACAATCTTTATGAAGAACTGCAGAACAAATCGATAACGATCTTTCTTATATACACTTGAGTACTTTTCACATTCTCCCATGCAGGTATAATACCAGGCACTATTTACATTCTGGAAGCGATCATGTTTAAAACGTCTTCTTCGGAAGACACATACTCTTGGAAGTTGGCATAATCGGATATAAGGAGGAGGAAGTGGAGGGAGCCGACGTACAAGAAGTAGGGGTTCGGCTATTTAGCTATATATCCAAGACAACATGGTATAAAAACATTTCACGTCCATATTACGAATTAAATCAAATCGCTAGAGTCGTTTTTTTTTAATCGTAAAAAGTGCAAAATGCTTGGTATAAGTAGAACTTTCGGTCAGCCGGTTTTGGTAAAAAGGTTACTGTAACATATCAACAAAAAGCATTATCATATAATATAGCCTAAGACCGATTCACTAAAAATCAATTAAATTCTCAGTGTAATTTTTGTTTTTGTTAATATTGCTTTTTGAGTAATAATACAATCTGTCACTGTCTTGAGCAATAAGTATTAGTGCTAAAAGAAGTCATTCATTCCATATGAACAAAGTAAAAAAAAAAATAAATAAGTTAACCTAAATAACAAATGAAAAAAAAAATAATGAAATAAAATAAAATAATTATAATCTTGACCACATTTATACCTACATATAATATTTAAGTACTGCCCCTGGGAAATCCGCCTATAGGCTACTGGCTCCGCCTCCTGGCTTTTGTAATGGCCTATCTTTTTCTAGCTCCAGTAGATACTCGTTTCCAGTAAACAACAAAATAAATAATAATTATTTTTATGAAGAACGCCTTAATTCATAACTAAGAATGTTTTCTTACCTGTTTGACAATGGGCGCCCATTTGGGATTTTCTTTGACACCCGAATGATTTCTCAAAAGCAATAAAAAAACACATTTTTCCCTTCAGATCCTAGCAGGAGTAATTAGATATCTAGGTTTACATTTTCGACGAAACACTTTTTACGACTTTCGACACTATTTAAAAAATTATATTTAACGTTTCCAATAACAATAAGCACTAGAAAATCTAAAGAAAATCTGATATTTCAAATCACACTTAACACTTCAAACTCAAGAGGGAATACAGAAGGGTTTTTTGAATGGTGGGGATTCAGTATAATAATGAACGCCAAGTGATCCTGTGCTCTATGCACAGCCTATGTCTCTATGACATAGGCTTGTGATAAGAGGGGTTTTAATGCTCCAGGTTTCATTGGTTATAATTATATTAAAATTGCAATGTGCTAGAAAATAGCTCTGAACAATCAACAGGTATTCATAAAAATACATTTTTTCCAGCGTTATTGAATACAGCGAAAAATATGCGGGGCGCCGCCGATGTCATAACCCTAATGGCACTTCTTTCTATCTCACTTAACAGATTTTCTTTCCCTAGCCAAATAATCCGCCCTCAATTTTATCAATAATCCTTCCCTATAGAAACAAGGACAAAGACATTGAGGAACTCGAAAAGTTACGAAAGGTTAGACAGATGACGCAATCCACCCCCGCTAACTTGCGTCACGGAAGCCACCGCCTGCTCTGGATCTGCGGAGGAAAGCGGACCGAATCCTCCGCCGGAACTCTACTGCCTCTTGTATGTAAGTCTGTCCCTTCGGAAAATGAAGACGATCACTTTCCCGACACTTTCCCGAAGGACATGTGTGAGATAACAAAGGCATACTCTTTGGCTTCTTGGGAGGTTGATGACCGTACTAGGCAATAAGCCATTGCAAATCAGGGGCTCATAGCGAGGAAGCTGTTTATTGTCGCAGTATCGGCTTTCTCAGCCTCTACCGGCTCTTAAGTAGCCTGTCCATCCTAAGAAAGTATCGACAATAGGATTGTACCAATCTATTTTCTCTAATATATTTATCATTTATTTTTTAAAATATTCTTCCATTCCTCGCCTTTGTAGGATCTACAGGAGTTTTCCCAGGTCAAGGGATGAAGTCAAGAGATTAATGTCTCAGTTAAAAGTCTCCTCCCCACCCTCTCCCTCTCAGCACCAGACAAGGACTCAAAATTATTTTATCTTACCAACTTCATTTATCAGGTTGCCGAGCAAAGAGCGGTATTGTTCAATGTTTTTTTTTTCTTTACGCGAGGCTCCTAATACAATACTACTAAAATTTTATACTAAGAAATAAATGTTTTTAAAACAACATGAAAAAATGTATAAATTAGCATGAGCCTAAAATACCTTAAGATTAAAAATAACAATAATAAACTTTATTCTAGGACTATATCCCATAACCATTATAATGTTGTACAGTGTACTGTAATATAGCATGTCTGGCAGAGAGACCAATAAAATTAATCTTTATTTACAAATTTGGCAAAAAAATATGGGTAGTAAACAAGGAAAAAAATCTCTTAAAAGATACAAGAGTTGAATAAATTTAAAAATTAATAAATTGTTTCACAACGCTAGAAGTTGGCCAAAATAGATAATTATGTGTTACAATAAAAGCAGCATATTTGAACTCCAATTTCACATTTGGTGTGCATCTATTTGGGATTTCAGAAGATGAAGCTTTGTAAAAATACAGGCTTCTATAACCTAAGTTGCTGATTCAAAACCAGTTAATGGTCCTAGAATATTTTAATTAGAGTGAAAAATTCTTGGCTATGCCGTCTTCGGAGAGAACGTAAAATGGACGGATAAAATACTTCATTATATTATTTTTGTTCAATGTTTCATTTTTTTCCCAAGTCAATTATCTTTCAAATGAGCATCTGGAGTGTACTAAAAAAGTGTCAGGTTCGTGATTTATTGGTAGGAAAACTGGCCATGAGAGTATAAAATCTTAAACGCTACATCTTTGGTAGTAGTAGTGTGATGTTTTTTTTGTTTTTTTTTATGATTGCCCAAATCCTCATAGTCAAAATGTACATCTAATGTATTTTGGCCAGAGGAGCTATCTTTATTTGTAACATTTATTTTATTATCATGGGACTAATAATAACATAAATGTATTCTTGTACGTGACAGTTGCTACGTATGGTTCCGAGACCTGGGTGATTTCTATGACTTCGGAACAGGAACTATTGGCATGGGAAAGAAGAGTTCTTCGCGGGATTTATGGCCCAGTCTGCGAAGATGGTAAGTGGAGAATCTATACCAATGAAGAGCTACGCCGAATGTATGGAAAATCAGATTTAGTCTTCATCGTAAGAGGGAACCAGATCTGATGGCTGGGACATGTAGCACCTATGCCCCGAGAATGTATTCACAAACGTCTTCTCGAGGACCGTGCTGATAGAAGGCGTGGTAGAGGAAGACCACGTCTTAGGTGGCAGGACAGAGTTGAGAACGTCCTAAAGAAGATAGGCATTAGAAGATGGCGTATGCTTGCCAGGGATAGGAGGGAGTGGAGGAGAGTAATAAGAGAGGCCCTGGTCCTTGCAGGACCGTAGCGCCAGGAATCAATAAATAAATTATAGGACTAGGTTCCAAAATAGTTAAACAATTAGATAGCTAAACTGGTCCGCGTACCCCTGGATGTCAATTGACGATACTCAGAGGATCGACGGTGGGTCATTGAGATATTATTTTAAATCACCTTGAAATATATGTGAAGCTTTGGCTCTTAATAATAATCATACATGCTCTACACAGACAAATTTATACTACACATACTTTCTAAATAATATAATTGCTTGTGTGCATATTTCCTAACATTTCGAAAACAATGAGCTTAAAGGAAAGTTGTATTGCATAAGATAATACACGAACAATGTTTATTTCTTTATGAGTATTTGAAGAAATGTCTATCTTGTGTTAGTTTTATATTTTAATAATTAAATGTTTCGCGGATTGAAGTAATCTCCTAGAGTCTGGTTCTTGAACTGTGCGTATATTTTTTTAAAAATTATATTTAAAAAAGTGAAATAAAAAAATAAAAAAATAAAAAAATAAATGTGTACAATGATTATTGGCTTGATATAGACGTGTAAAGAAACTACCCAGAGAGTTCACTTCAAAACTCTCTTAGCGCCGGTATTGTTGTTTGATTATATATTTATATCCATATTTTTTTGCATACATATATTTATTTATGTCGAAAAGCGATAACAATTTTTTGGGAACCATTAATCAAATATTTAGAATTTAGATTTTTAGTATTTCAGCGGTTAAAATTATTTAAGCATTTCAATGATTTGATGAAGGGGTCCGCAAAAAAATTTAGTTTGGAACAACTAATGTAAATCGTTTTGAGGTGATTTAATTTAACAGTTTGTAACAAATACACATTATTTAGCCCAGAGGAAAAAAAAAAAACCAACGGCTGAAACATATGTATTTTGGTTTGAGGGACTCACATAGTTCAAAACCGTACACCATCTAGGTGCCGAACACAATAGCTTACTTTATTTCCTTTTTTGGTAGGAAAGTAATGTGTGGTGTATCCATTCATAAGACTTTCCTTACAGCTTTGTATGACTGAGTCACACAAGTCTGAAGCGGAAAATGCGTTTATTTGATCTAGGAGTTGTGAAAGAGCTGTTGAAAACCGGATACTGGTAGTGAGGATCCTTTCATGAATCTTCTTTCTTTTATTTTTTTCTAGATAAAGAAATTGACAACTAAAACAATACAACCTTTTCTTGTTTTATTTCTTCCCCATACATCGTTTGTTCCTCTATTTAACCTGTTTATACCCGACGCCCCGACCTATCCCACAATACAGAGTTCCTTATACGCCGATGATACGGCATTGTACACTTCTTCATACAGAATAGATAGTATAGTTTACCGTTAGTAACTGTTCTTCAAAAAAATTTAGAAGTTGAAATATACTGCTTAAAGTTGAAATACAAAATCAACCATAACAAATCTGTAGCAATAATTTTTACTAAACGACGTCCACATATAAACAATCACTTAAGAAAACACACATTGACTCCCATTTGTCACTTAATCACTTTATTTCATAAGCTTTTCATATCTGTCGCCGTTTCGGGGCTGTTTCCCCATTTTCAAGAATTATTTTTTTCATTATATAAATGCTTTTTCATATATGACCCATCATTTTATTTCATGATAAGTGAGCCAATGAACACCCATAAGGACAAATAGCAGTGTTCTATGAAATAAAATGATGGGTTATATATGAAAAAAAAAGTCTTGAAAACGGGGAAACAGCCCCGAAACGTCGACAGATTTAAAAAGAAATGAAATAAAGTGATTGAGTGACAAATGGAAGTCAATGTGTGCTTTTTTAAGTGTTTATATTAAGAAAAACTTCCACAAAAATTAAAAAAGAAAAGAAAATAAACAATCACATTATACAATAATAAACCAAACAAGTCCCATTACTTGGCCCAAACCCGTTCAATAACTCAATACAAATCTCCCACCCTCCCAAAACACCGAAAAATGGACCAAGAAAAAAAAATTAAAAATGTTTCTTATTTTTAACAAACAACCACCAAATCAAATTAATCATTTATAAATCCGGTAATCCGTTCTTAGATTACATATGCCTCAACCGCCTGAAGCTCAACCTGCTTACCAAACTACAGAAAGCTTCAATCAATCCAAAAATTATCTTTATGAATAATCATTACCTATCCTCAGTACAATATAGCAATTCGATCAAAACAACCACTTCTGAAAACCCATCACTACAACAAATAGTTAACTACAATGAATCAACCCACAAACGCAACACACAAGAGATATTAACACCTGTTGTTAACCTAACTCTGTTAATTTAAGTTAGGTTTATTAGCTAGTATTTTAATTCATATCTACAGCTATTTATTTAAGGATTTTTTTTTTTTTTTTTTTTTTTAGAAATTATTCCTACAATTTTTAAAACAAATGTGTCTATAACAAATCAGTGTTATTTTAAAACTCTAACTTTTTTTTGTTGCAAGATTGCAAAGATCATCCGGAATCATGTGTACTATTAATATGTTATTTTCCATTTGTTTTAAATAAATGTTATATCATTATAGAAGGTTGAAAAAAACCGTGATCGCTATTTTTAATATTTATTCATTTTTTTTTAGTATTATTTATCTATGGGTGTTTTTTTTTAAATGTACCTGTGTCTGAACGAAATTTATTATTCCAAATCTTAAATTATTAATAATTATTTATTATTTCACAATTGTATAAATCTCAAACGTTAATTAATATATAACATATAGTATATAGTAACCGATACCACCTTAACTAATTAATTAAATAAAACGCCGATGAATCACGTTTAAAAAAAACAAAAAAAAACGGCGACATATTATCTATAATTTAAATATATTAAGGCGGATTTCGTTACGATAAGTTAGTTCTAAATAATATTCGTCACTTGATTTAACTTGTATTTCGTTCCAGTTGGCAATTTTGTTATATTGTTATATTTTTTAGGAAGACGTCGACCAATTCACTAGTCGTTTTTGTGAAGCTTATTTTTGGAAGTTTATAATAAAATTACCTTAGAATTTGTGTCAATCACATGAAAATAACTTTCCAGTTTATTAGAAAATTGGGTTGTTTTTTTTTTTATCATCCATCAATAGAATAGACTTGTTACATGTATAAGAATAGCGTTGCGAAATACATCAAGATTTTTCAAGGATTGTAAGCATTGGAGTTGTGATTTATTTATTTATACAGAGCATCTACCCATTAAGGGTCATTAGCTATATACATAATTGTTTTGTTTTTTCTAAAAATGATTTCATTTACAAGACAATAATGGTGAATGTTTGGACATTATATCTTAAATCACATTGAAGACTTTACATTTTTTTAAAAACTTAAATACTTTTTGAACACACACTTCACTGTTACCTAATGCTATTTCCAGCCTGGTGTCAATTCCGCACTCCGTTCTTGCAACGCTGAAGGCCCCGCAGTGCAGTACGATGTGCTCCACCGTCAGAGGTGCCTGACAAGTCCTGCAGGTCGGTGGGTACAATCCTTTCAGTAGGTAACTATGTGTCAGCGCTGTGTGCCCGCTTCTTATCCTGGCCAGAACCACTTCTTCGCGCCGGTTTTTCCTCTCTGACGTTTCCCATATCCCTGGAGTCCCTTTAATTTTTCCTAATTTGTCTTTAGTTTTACTCCACTCAGCAGCCCATGTAGTATAAATCATTTTCTTGACGTATTTTCGCCAGTCCGATGCAGTTGTCTTATTGACACGTGTCACTTCCCTTCCAGAGTCCATCCTTGCATTATTAGCCGCTCGATCAGCGTCCTCTTTGCTTCCTATGCCCAAGTGAGATGGGACCCACAAAAATTTTATTGTTTTTCCTTCACTTTCGCATTCTTCCTTGAGAATCTGGATTCTTTGAACCAAGGCTTCTTTTGAGTACCTATTCTCTATTGACTTTAGAGAACTTAGAGAATCAGTTACAATCAGGTGATGTTGGTGGTTGTGTTTTACTATGGTTTTCAAGGCTTTCCAGATCGAGTAGAGCTCTCCAGTGTATACACTATTTGGTTCTGGTAAAACATTTTTGCTACAAATAGAGCCCATGAGAACAGCACAACCAACTTCGGAGTTCGATTTAGAAGCATCCGTGAACCAAAAGCGGTAATCGGAATATTGTTCTTCCCGCTCTTTATACAGCTGGTCGTATACATGTTGAGGTGTTGTGAGCTTTGGGAATACAGTTAAACTGTAATCGATCTGATTTTCCATTTCCAACCAATTTGGTACTGAGCTGTTTGGAATCGTAAAGATTTCTGGGATTACTATTTGTAAATCGTTTGTCAGTTTTTTGAACCTGTTGTAGAAACATTTACACGATTCGTGGGGTTCTTCGCTTGCAATTGGATATGCCGTGGATTCAGAAGAAAAAAGTTTTTTTCTTGACATCAACGTGCCCACGTATGCCAGTAGCAGGTATTTCCTTCTTGTTTCTAATGAGGGCTCACTACTCTCCACGTACAGGCTTCCGACAGGTGTTGTTCTGAATGCTCCGATACAGAGGCGAAGAGCTTGATTGTGAATTGGATCCAGTAACCTCAAAGTCGAAGCGCTAGCTGAACCATAACCGACAGCTCCATAGTCAATTATAGGTCTGAAAAGGACTCGGTATATCGTTAATAACGTTCGCCGGTCAGATCCCCACTGAGTGTTGGCTAGTACTTTAAGTAAATTTAAGCCTTTTTGATATTTTAATTTTATATGACGAATGTGTTGAGACCAGTTTAGTTTTTGGTCAAAGTAGACGCCTATGAACTTGATAGTGTTGGCTTAGGAAATGGGTTGATTTAAAAGTGTCAGTGACGGGTGTGTTTGACATTTTGTTTTTTTGCAAAAGTGTACAGCTATTGTTTTGGAGCTTGAAAAGCTAAAACCTGTGGTCCTAGACCATGCTTTAAGGTTCTTCAATGTTTTTTGTAACTTCCATTCAATATACTCTAACGACTTGTTTCTTATATAAATTGTAAAATCGTCAGCAAACAAAGAACATCTTACTTCAGGTGGTGTTGTCTCTGCTATGCTGATTATTGCTATTAGGAATAAAGTTACACTCAGTGGGGATCCTTGCGGCGTACCGTTCTCCTGGAGGAACGTTTGAGGAAGATTAGGACCAACTTTAACCTTGAATTTCTTTCTTTGAGGAAGTTATTGATGAATATCAGTAATCTCCCCGTGAGGCCTTCTTTTGAAAGAGTGCTTAGAACATTGTATCTCCACATAGTGTCGTATGCTTTTTGGATATCAATGGAGACAGCAACCAAGTGCTCTTTGTTAGAAAAGGCGGTCTGTATTTCGTATTCAAACTTCATTATTTGGTCAACGGTTGAGCGGTTTTTCCTGAAGCCGTACTGCGAAGCTGAAAAAAAGTTTCGTTTTTCTAAATAATATGTCAATCGATTGTTGACCATTTTTTCAAGTAGTTTCGATACACATGAAAGGAGAGAAATAGGTCGATAGTTATTGGTACTAATGTCTTTGTGATTTTTCTTGATGGGTATAACTGTAGCGTTCTTCCACGTTTTAGGAAAAAGTCCTGAGCTCCATATCCTATTATAAATGGAAACTAAAAATATTTGTGCGTTTAGGGGCATTTTTTTCAAAAATAAATATGGAATCTGATCGGGTCCTGCAGTGGATTTATCTTTGCACGTACTTAAGGAGTTTTGCATCTCAGATAAACTGAACAGGTGATTGTAAATTTCTGAATCTTGTGTGTGGAATTGAATAGTATTTTTCTCCTGTTCGATTTTATATAGCTGGAAATCTGGAGTGTAGTTGCCTGTTTTCGACATAGATGAGAAATGTGTTCCAAAAGCTTCAACTATTTTAGATGGATCAGTAATAGTTTCATTTTCCGTTTGTATTGTAGAAATAGCCTCACTTTTTTTAGATCCTTGAATGGCATTCACTTTTTTCCAGACTTCTTGTAGGCAACTGCTACTATTAATGGAATTAACATAGTTTTTCCATGAATTTTCTTTGCTTGCCCTTAATACCTTCTTTGCAATAGATCTAAGTTTTTTTAAGTTGTTTAAATCTTCAGGTTGTTTGGTTTTTTTTAATTTGTTGAAAGCTTTCTTTTTGTTCATTATTGCGATGCGGCACTCTTCATTCCACCAAGGAACTAAGCGCCTATCATTATATGCCATCTTGTGAGGAATACTCTTCTTTGCTGCATCTAGAATGGTGAGATTAAGGAATGATATTTGTTCCTCTACTTCAGTCAACGAGCTTCCCTTGTTTTCTATTTCCCTTTCCATCAATGTAGAAAACTTTTCCCAGTCGGCTCTTTTGAATGACCATCTCGGAGTTTTGTCAGTCTTGAAGTCTGTATTAGTATCAAACTTTATAGTGATTGGGAAGTGATCGCTTCCGTACAACATGTCCTTTACTTCCCAATGCACTTTGTGGAGCAGTCTGACATCTATTAATGATAAATCGATGGCAGAAAGAGAGCCATCACCACAGAAATGAGTTGGAGAACCGTCGTTAACTAGAGTCAATAAATTTCTCGATTTCACTTCCCCTATTTCTATAGTCAAATAATGAGGAGCCCCATAATTTGTTGTGTCCATTTAGATCTCCAACAAGGATGACAGGTCTTGGGAGTTGATCTACTATTTCTTGAAGATCATTTGCAGTGAAATCTTGATTCGGTGGGATATATATATTGCAAACTGTAATCGGTTCAGGTTTAAACATTTTTGCGGCTACAACTTCTAGACTGGAATGAATTTTAACTGGTTCTGAATGCACGTCTTTATTAACTAATATAGCTACACCTCCCCAAGCGGATTTACAATCTGTTCTGTCTTTCCGGTAAATTTCGTGATTTTTTAAATTTACTACCTGAGATTGTGAAAAATGAGTTTCTTGTAAACACCAGCAATACGGTTTCTCTTCATTTAACAGTAGTTTAAAGTATTCAAAGTGTTTGTAAAATCCATTACAGTTCCACTGTATAATAAAAGAATTGGAATTGTTAACCATAATGTAAAATTTTATAAAAATGTTTCCAAGAGATCAGCTGCGTTGTTACCAATTAATTATCCGTACTATCTTCTGTGTTACTTATAAAATCTGTTGCTTCCCACTGTTTTTTAAGAAGTTTTGTGATTTTAAGTTTTGTTCTCCGATCAGTTATTAATGCTTTAGTATCTTTTAGCATGCCCCTAAGACCCTCCGTATTAGTAGTAAATTCCTGGACAAATTCACTGATGTTTTTAGTATTGGGTATATTTCGATTAACTTGATCATGTCTTCAAATTATATAGGGTACTTTTCTTTATTTCCTTCAATGGCCTGTCGAGAGAGTTGTGATTATTTTTATTCATTTTTTTATTAAGCAATTAATACGCATCCTGACGAATGTATTCATTGTATATTTTAAGTTAGTTACCCTTTCTGTGGTAAGCCAGCATTGAACAATTTTTTTTTTTTTATCTTAATAATTTTATTCGCACCTTTATAAGTTACAATCAGCAAATGAGTTATATTTATAAACATAGCATGCGCTGGCATGAGGGAGACAGCACCCAGTGGTGCATTTTCCTGACTCAGTCTACGCCGAGTTATAATTTTATTCGCACCTTTATAAGTTACAATCAGCAAATAAGTTATATTTGATAAACATAGCATGCGCTGGCATGAGGGAGACAGCACCCAGTGGTGCATTTTCCTGACTCAGTCTACGCCGAGTTATAATTTTATTCGCACCTTTATAAGTTACAATCAGCAAATGAGTTATATTTGATAAACATAGCATGCGCTGGCATGAGTGAGACAGCACCCAGTGGTGCATTTTCCTGACTCAGTCTACGCCGAGTTATAATTTTATTCGCACCTTTATAAGTTACAATCAGCAAATGAGTTATATTTATAAACATAGCATGCGCTGGCATGAGGGAGACAGCACCCAGTAGTGCATTTTCCTGACTCAGTCTACGCCGAGTTATAATTTTATTCGCACCTTTATAAGTTACAATCAGCAAATGAGTTATATTTATAAACATAGCATGCGCTGGCATGAGGGAGACAGCACCCAGTGGTGCATTTTCCTGACTCAGTCTACGCCGAGTTATAATTTTATTCGCACCTTTATAAGTTACAATCAGCAAATGAGTTATATTTGATAAACATAGCATGCGCTGGCATGAGGGAGACAGCACCCAGTGGTGCATTTTCCTGACTCAGTCTACGCCGAGTTATAATTTTATTCGCACCTTTATAAGTTACAATCAGCAAATGAGTTATATTTAAAAACATAGCATGCGCTGGCATGAGGGAGACAGCACCCAGTGGTGCATTTTCCTGACTCAGTCTACGCCGAGTTATAATTTTATTCGCACCTTTATAAGTTACAATCAGCAAATGAGTTATATTTGATAAACATAGCATGCGCTGGCATGAGGGAGACAGCACCCAGTGGTGCATTTTCCTGACTCAGTCTACGCCGAGTTATAATTTTATTCGCACCTTTATAAGTTACAATCAGCAAATGAGTTATATTTATAAACATAGCATGCGCTGGCATGAGGGAGACAGCACCCAGTGGTGCATTTTCCTGACTCAGTCTACGCCGAGTTATAATTTTATTCGCACCTTTATAAGTTACAATCAGCAAATGAGTTATATTTATAAACATAGCATGCGCTGGCATGAGGGAGACAGCACCCAGTGGTGCATTTTCCTGACTCAGTCTACGCCGAGTTATAATTTTATTCGCACCTTTATAAGTTACAATCAGCAAATGAGTTATATTTGATAAACATAGCATGCGCTGGCATGAGGGAGACAGCACCCAGTGGTGCATTTTCCTGACTCAGTCTACGCCGAGTTATAATTTTATTCGCACCTTTATAAGTTACAATCAGCAAATGAGTTATATTTATAAACATAGCATGCGCTGGCATGAGGGAGACAGCACCCAGTGGTGCATTTTCCTCACTCAGTCTACGCCGAGTTATAATTTTATTCGCACCTTTATAAGTTACAATCAGCAAATGAGTTATATTTATAAACATAGCATGCGCTGGCATGAGGGAGACAGCACCCAGTGGTGCATTTTCCTGACTCAGTCTACGCCGAGTTATAATTTTATTCGCACCTTTATATGTTACAATCAGCAAATGAGTTATATTTGATAAACATAGCATGCGCTGGCATGAGGGAGACAGCACCCAGTGGTGCATTTTCCTGACTCAGTCTACGCCGAGTTATGTATGGTATGTCAGTTGTAGCCATATTTTGTATGTTTGTTTCTATGTCGATTAAGTTTGTCGTGAAATCGTTTGTAAGTCTATCAAATGTGGTTTCTTTTAGTTAAAATACGTAAGTCAGTATAAAGGGTATCGATTGACACATATTGTGGTGTGTTCATTG
This sequence comes from Piezodorus guildinii, assembly GCA_023052935.1. NCBI lineage: Eukaryota > Metazoa > Arthropoda > Insecta > Hemiptera > Pentatomidae > Piezodorus > Piezodorus guildinii. Next base: position 40,540,865 of record CM041292.1, on the reverse strand, counting down.
CCAGTCTTAAAAATTGCGATTGAAAGGTTTGTATTTTGCGTATGCGTGTATTTTTAGCAAGTCCGTATATTTGGCAAGCGTAAGTCCATGTTGGTTTTAATAAGTAAGTGTATACACTAAGTTTCTGTCTGGTGGATAAGTTAGAACGTCTATGTAATATTGAATATAATAGTCTAAGTCGAAAGTTTAGCGTTTTACGTTTTGTCTTGACGTATGGGCCCCATGTCAATCTTTTGTCAAATATCAGTCCCGAGTACGTTACTGTATTTGATTGTCTATGTAAAATGAAGGGCAGATTCCGGGTCTATGTGTAAATGTAACATGTAGTGGCTTGTCATGGTTAATTTTTACCTCAAGTGTTTAAAATATAGTTAAAAATTATAGACAAATCTAATTCAACAAGCTATACAATAGATGCCATATTATTTGCTTTAATTGCTGATTCAAGAGGAGTTTAGTATTTCAAAAAACGGCTCTCGTCAATTGAAAGTTTAGTACAGGCTTTGTTTTTTTTTTTTTTTTATAAAAATTTATTTATTGATATTTACAAACTGTTTAAAAAAAATAGAACTAGTAAGTGTGAAATAAGTAGCGATCGGCTTGAAAAACTCTTGTAAAGAAGCTACCCAACAGTAGCTCGGGGCCAACTTCTTTTCAGGCACCTCAGAGTTATCGGGAATAGATGGAGAAGAGAGGATACAGACAAGCGTTTTTGAGTTTTTGTAGCAGTGTTTCAGTAAGAATATTTCGTGATAGATATCTTCTCATAACATGAAATAATTATATGGAATAAATTAAGGTTTACAAAGTAGACATATTTTCATTAACCAGTAAGTGAAATTTCGCCCTCTAAAACTTCATCTACCCATTCAAAAATTCAAGCAAAAATTAATAAACCTATAAATAATAACTAAAAAATAAATAAATTAACATGTACAACTACAACCCGTGAGGGGTCTTGGAATCAGTATCCATTCTTGGTCACGGACCGTAGAGGTAGGTAGGTGGTTGGGCTGAGATCACGCTTAGTTTTACGCCAATTTTCTGATATCCACTTTATAGAGGCTGGATGAGCCATAGAAGATCCTCCCTACCCCAGTGTCGCCCCACGGTTGAAATAACCTAGAATTCGTATAATAGCAATCAACTGACCTATTCACTAGAATTCCGAGAAAAAGAATCCATGATGAGGGATAAGATGGGAAATTAGTTTAAAATATCTTTAATAGTAGTTATTAGTATATTGAGAACCCTGTCAGTAAAAACAGGAGAACATATTGGCAAGTTATTCACAATTCACGGCCATTCTTTTTTTTTTTTTTTTTTTTTTTTTTTTTTTTTTTTTTTTTTTTTTTTTTTTTTTTTTTTTTTTTTTTTTTTTTTTGTAGGCGTAAACCACTTGGGTTATTTTCGTCTTAAATCACTTTTTATAAACAGATTAAATATTATAGTCTATTGTACAAGTCAGTCTGTCGTAGGAAGTCAAAAAGTTTTGCAGTTGTCTGTATGTTGTCTTGTAAAACGGTTGGTAAGTCAGTGTCAATTGCAATATGTGCTCTGTGAGTATCATAAGCCCTACACTCTGTCAAAAAGTGTTTAACAGATATTGGGCAACCGCATGTTGGGCAGTCCGTAGGAGGTTCCCGTGCCATGAGATGTCCGTGAGTTAGTCGGGTGGGTCCAATACGCAGGCGCGCCAGAATAACCTCTTCCCTTCGCTTTTGTCGGAGGGACGAATGCCAATGGGAGATGTCCCTTCTTATTTCCCTTAATTTGTTGTCAGCAGTGTCATGCCAAATCTTTCCCCACTTCGACCGCATCCGCTGCTTGATGATAGAAACATAGTCGCCAACAGGAACCCCAGTAAAGGGAATGCCATCTGTTATTGCTTCTTTGGCTGCACGATCTGCGTGTTCATTGCCAACTATACCGCAGTGGCTCGGTACCCACACTTCTCGGAGCCCACACTGGCTCGGTACACGGCCATTCTTAAAAGCAATGTCTGAAATACTGGAGTGTTAAAGGAAATAGTTTCCTTTTTAATTTGTAAAGGAAACTTGATAAAGTTAATATGTAGACGACTCAAGTTTGAATATATCACCAAGAACGAGCAAAAAGTAGTATATATAAAGTAAGTAGTATATAATAAATAGTAGATATAATGTTCGTCTAATGGATTTGGCTTCATAAGAACAAGAGATCAAATTGGTTCTTTTAGATCTAAAATTTATTATTATTCTGAGCACCTAATTTTTAATATTAAAACATAAAATAAAAAAGTCAAAATGCTGAACATTATTACAAAATGGTTTATTTTTCATGAATAATTATACAGTGGTATTACGATTCATATAATTGTTTAGACAATCAAATTTTATTTGTATCAATAAATTAATCAAAGAGAATTATTGAAAATAATTAACCAAAATCATTTATACCAGACTTTTTTTTTCCTATTTTCTTTTCTTTTAATTTTCTTTTAATTATAATATATATATATTATATATATATTATATATATATATATATATATATATATTATATATATATATATATATAAATTCCTGATTCCAGAAAACACATTATCACTTTTCCGTTAGCTTTATAAATAACCCGGTTATAGAGAAACTTCATCACTTATAAATTGACATGACCAAATAAGATCAACATTTTTTTTTTCTTTTGTTCATCGCTGAGTCTAATAATAATTGAATTAGAGACGTATGTCATCTGCTATACCTACCATAAAAATATTATGATTTTTTTTTTTCAACAATTAATCGCGATGTTACTGATTCTACAACTCTATACATCTTTACCTTAGAAAATAACTGAGTCATTGCATTAAAATATTTGTAATCGAACGCTATTTTGAAACTAATCGGTTGTTATTAATGTCGAACTGTTAGAACCATCGTTGGATGCCCTGTTATCTTTCTGCCAAACATCAAAAAAATATCAATCATTATTGTTCCGGAAAAAAATATGCGGATTGTGGGTAGACGTCTTTTTTTTTTTGGATTATTTGTTTGGGTTTTAAGTACCTTGAAACAGAAGACGTCAAATTTAGAGAATGTTTATTTATTTTTTTTTATTTATTTTTTTTTTTTTTGTCGATAACAAAGATTCATGTTATGTTATCTTAAAAATATATATATATATATATATATATGTATATATATAAATCGTAATATATATTATCGTGATAAAAATCTTAACTCATATAATTTTTACACTATTGAACTTTAATTTATTTTTTGTAATAAATGAAGACATTGAATAAAAAATAGATAGGGATATAGGAAAATTTTTCGTTAGCAGGATCTTGAAGATGGGTGAAATACACTGAAACGTTGATTATTGATTTTTATGTATATAAAAACGGTTTTGGAAGAATTACGCGTGCTAACATTGAAAAAACCTTTTCACTGAAAACACCTAATTCTTATGTTTTTAGGGTACTGAATCCGAATATGATACTTAAATAGCTGTATCTACCAACATTTTTTCACAGTTTATCAATTAACTTATTATATTAACTGATTTTATTACAGAATTTAAAAGCTTTTATATAGTTTAAGTCCGTTTTAATGCACAATAGTAAAACGAAGGCATATGTACGTGTTGGTCATTCTTCTCATATGAAATAATGCTATAAAAACCAAGATATAGTTTTAAATAAAATAGGCTATTTACTCATTGTTGGAGAATACGATTTAAAAGTAAAATGAATGCCTCTTGGTCAGAAATATAGTTTTACCAAATTTTCTAGTTTCTTGTGTGAATGGGGCAGTAGAGCAAGGGATCAACATTAGCGTAGAAAGAACTGGCCTGTGATTTAATCTTGAAACCTGATGAGAAGAACATTCTGCGCAAAAATCTTGTAGATTAAAAAAACGTACTTCTACCATCTTTTATGAATTACATTTATAACTGAGGTAGAAAACAAATGGGCTTGTTTAAAACACAGGCGGACAAAAAAAATAAAATAAAAAAACATTTGTTTTCTACCTCAGTTATAAGTAACTAACGGACCAACCTCTTATAGGTGAAATTTGAATTAGGTGTCACGTTTAAAAAAGCTCTTTCTGACCGATTTTGCTTCAATCGCTTTAGAAGTTTTAGTTTACCGTAACGAAAATTGCAATTGGTTAATTTTATTTGTTCATTATTTTAAAGTGAAGCAGAGATAACGGAAAAACTAATTTTCCCATATAAATGAACTTGATTGGTATTTGTGGTATGTATTCAAATCTAAGGAAATAACAAACGTTTCTATCCTATTAGGTTTATAACTATTCCGTATTTATTTATGTTAAATTTATGAGTTTACAACAACTTTGTATTAAATTGTAAGAATTTTTTTTATTGAATATTAACTTTTCTAAAATCTTGCGCTTCCAACTGTATATTATACGCTTATTTATTTATATTTTTATTTTAGGAATACATTTTTGACTTTTTATATATCTAGATATTCTTCCCGGTATTAAAATAATAACATCATCGAAGATAATTTATAATCCCTGATCCTATTTAAATAAACGTGTATATAAGTATAACTATTACATAGATAATGAAAGAAGTAAGGTCACCTTCAAACGACACCAACCATGCGTAGAAGACTGGACCACTGGAAGTTCTTCGTGGGACTAGAAAGCCCAGAAGAGGCGACAGATCGGAACGAAAAGGACACACGGGGAAAGCAAGGAAGTTGCTAACAGCCGAGTTTATTTCAGTGGAATAATTTCAGGAGTTTAGTTCTGGCCTGAGTAAAGGCAGATCAGCCGGAACACACAACCTCTTCAGTTTCTTCAACGCCTCAGCTGAGGAAAAATAGCAATTGATAGTCCTGATAGGAAAGGGGATTTCCCAAGGATGTCTTCCTAGCCCCTCTCTAAGCGATCATGCATTGTATTGGTTATCCGTTAAAAAAGTGTTTTATTCCGTAATCTTAGATGTTTTATGCCTTTTCTGTGGATACAATCGTACAACATAACAATTAACCTCCTGTCTGTAATGCTCTTTGTAAAAAAGATAGCAATGAAGCAAAAGAAAGAAAAAAGAAATGAATTTAATGATTTTATAAAAGGAAATCAGGGCGAAGAAAAACTTGGTGTATTTTCAAGAACAGAATAAAATGTATTCGAAAAACGAACATTCTCCACAATAATGACTCTCATGATTTGTCACAAATTATATTGCATAAACCATTTTTCTTATTTATAAATAAAGTATTACAAAATAGAAAAGAAAGGAATTTTTACATTTTTTTAAAGGGTTTTAATAGTAAATATATATATATATATATATATATATATATATATATATATATATATATATATATATATTATATTTTTTTTTTTTTTTTTAACATTTACGAGAACATTTATCAGAACCCAGCCTACATTGTGAGCCTTCATCAGGGTTGACTCAGATAATTCCAAAAACTACATTTTGGGGTAATCTAACTCATTCAATCACTTTTTGGGATAATTTCTAATGTTTAAGTCAATCTTAATGAAGGCCCACGCTGTGGGCCGAAACTTCGACACGCAGGGATCACTTGTAGCTGGGTGGCTAGCATAACAGCCTCCTATGCCAAAGGTCACGGGTTCAAACCCGCATGTGGTCCTAGGATTTTTTAATGGGAATAAAAGATCCTTAGTCATGCCGTCCTTCGGAGGGGACGTTAAAAGGTGGTCCCGAGCCTGTGCGATGCCATGCACTCGTTAAAGATCCCTATCCTAATAAAACCTGGATAAGCCAAATTTAAGACTCCCAATGTAGCATCGTCTGATTAGCCATAGTAGCATAAAGTGACGTTAAATGAACAAACAAACAAACAAACTTCGGCACACAAATAAAATAAACTTGTATTAATAGACAATAGATTTCTTAATAACCGCACCTCAACAAACATCCTTTTATTGTCTTCAAAATAAAATATTTTTTTCATTATATACTCAGGAGAAACATATTATGAAGGAAAGACCACGACGATATTAATTTGCAAACTCCAAGTATTAGGCCCAAGGTCACGGTTTCAAACTCGGCAGATGCCCCAAGGATTTGTAAAAAAAATCCATACTTATTATATTACTAAGGGGACGTAAGAAGGTGGTCCTGAGCCTGTGCAATGGCAGGTAATTGTTCTATTCTAATTAATCTCGATGGACAAAATTTAGTTCAGTGATGTTAAATGAATAAACAATCAAACAAACTCCAGGTGTGAAATAAATCATATTTTATTTTATTTTTTTCTTGGCTCTTAGAGTCCATTGGAAAGAATCATGGGACACCTGCACAGTATTTCGGGATGTGAAATCATTACATAAACTTGGACATTATTGAATTATATTTTTACGTACCCAGAGAATATTGATGCCCTACACATTTGTAATTACTGAAGTTTATCATCACATAAGGTGTTAAAAAACACAAATCATTATGATTTTAACAACATTATTTTGTATTACAACTGAAATTTTATTGCAAGTAAACTGATCTATAATTTGATTTTTCTTTGAAATAAACGCTATTTAAAAAAAACGGGAGAAGGGGACTTACGGTTTGAAAAATTAGTGACTTCAAAAAATCCAGAAAGAAACATTACAATACCTAACGAGCTTATTTGTAGAATATAAGAATCCTCCAAAAATAAGCTTTATACACGTTGCATATTTAGGCATTTATTAAATATAAAACCTGAATATACGAATAGAGGCATAATTGTGTTATATACAGTATTTTTTTAATGTTTGTTTTTATCAATCCCTATAGAGCCTATAAAAGGGGATCATGGTTGCACGAAATCAGGTTAGTTCTTTCTTATGCGAGCTGAGTCATCAACTTCTTCGAGGTCCGCGTAATGTTCAACAAAGATGTCTTGCAGAAATCAAATTTTACCCGGATCCAGGTTTTACGTAACGCAAATAACCACACCCTCCTTGAAATTGTAAACGCAATTCATTTTTTATATGGATAAAATGATGACTTTATATTAAAAACGCAACTAATTACAACACAGTGCTCACACGAAATATGTCCTTATCATGGAATTTTTAATCATATTATTTAGTCTTGTAGGAAATTACCAAATGTATTGAGTTAAAATGTCCAGGATGTTTAGTTTTCCAGCAATAAAAGAGTGAAATTGACAACCCTATACTGTCAATTCATATATATTATTCTCGGTTTTCTGATTCCAAATATTTCCACATTTAGTTCTGATTTATATTTTTCGTTATGAACTAACTGATTTATGACCACAAAACATATTTCAATGGTCGTTATTTCGGAAGAAAAAAAAATCATTTGTTTTTTATTGTACTCAAAAACTCAAAAAAGAAGTGTTAACTACTGATGTTATTTCACCGTGAAGCATCTACGGGTTTACCAGGCCTATTTAAAATGATTTCTCAACAAATATTGAAAACCTGGCGGATAGGAGTAATCTTGTTCACCTTCTTGCGCGGCTGTTGGCCTAGAAACAATACGGAACCAATATATACTGAACCAACCTTAATAGAGGTATAGATATTTTTTTAAAACAATTTCAATATCTTTTCTATATATTTTGTTTATACATAATTTATAGTTTTTCCTTTTTATATGTAATTTAAATTAATCCTTACTTTGTTAATTTGTTATGTACATCAAAGGAATCAGATCATTTCGCATTTATTGTACATAATATCACATGAAAAAAGTTGTGATATGCCTTCATAGGATTTTTTAAACTTTTTTATTAAAATCCAATGGCAGACATTTTACAGTGCAAGTAGAAATCACTATCTCACTAAGGCAAGCCCTTGTGTGGAACAGTTCACCTGCGAAATTCAATAGAAGTACATAAAGAAACTACATAATACTTAAATAATATAAAAAAAGCAATCATAGAGAAACAGTAACACAGTATACATTTAATTTACTTGACAAAAAGCAAGGAATACACATAGATATATAAAAGATATAAAATAAAGGCACGTAAATACAAACTTGAATTATATAATACCTAATTAATATAAAAAAATTATTATAAAGAAACAGTAATACAATGCACAGTAAGAAACAGTAATTGACTAAACCAAAAACCAATAAAGAATACATATACATGTATACAGGATATAAAATAAAAGGACGTAAATACAAAATTGTATTTTATCAAACTTAATAATATTAAAAAAAAAAAATTACAAAGAAAAAATACCATTCAAAATAAACAAGAACTTTAGAATAAGTGACGTAGCTGGCATTGAAACATAGCTATAAGTAATTTGAAATCAATAATTCAGCAATATTTTCCTCACTGAGGGATTTCTCCTATACTTTAACGTTGTAGTAATACTTTGATATTGAGAATTGTGTGAGAATATTGGATATTGGAGGAATATTATGGTAAACAGTAGCTATGGAATAACAAAGTCTGGTCTGTAGCTGTGTTTTGGTCTTAGCACCACTAAGCTATAGTAAATGAGGAAGATGGTTGGGTGGGTTATAAAAAACAACAACACACACACACATTAACAAGTAATACTTATTGTAATAGTGTGCCGACGGCCTTCATAGTAGGCTTTCATCAGGTGACTCAAAGAAGGTATCTGAAGAAGTTTTGAAACTACTAAGTACAGTAAGTTTTTGCTCTTGTGGGAAAACGGTGATCAATCTTCCTTACTATCTCATCCCGTCTAAAACACAGCTTCAGAGATTATGTATATATTTTACAGACATTGCATTATAGTCCGAGAATATGTTTATTGAGGGGATCTTGATTCATTGGATTTATTTTAGTCAGTGGCTCCCAACAAACTTTTTCCCGTCTCCTTGATTCAATCACTTCAGTGGCGATGACCCCTAAATCATATATAATATATATATATATATATATATATATATATATATATATATATATGTTGTGTGTTGTGTGTGTGTGTGTGTGTGTGTGTTGTGTATGTGTGTGTGTGTGTGTGTGTGTGTATGTGTGTTTGGAGCGGTGTGGTCTAGTGGATGGGGCACTGGTCTACTGTTCTCCGTTTCCTCGGTTCGAATCCCGGCTATGGCAGAATAATATTATTTATTCTGTTAATTCAGCTGTGGGTGACCCTGTGGTATGGAGACCCTCCGTAGGCACACCCAACTTCTCTAAGAGGGTACCCTAATTGTGGAAAACAACCTGGTAATCTAGAGCGTAATCAAGATCTGTTCACTTCCAAACGCAGGAGAGGATAGTGTCGTATGAAAGACAAGTCTAAGCAAACGTTAAGATTCCGAAACAATGACTGTAAAATCAGAATAAAGTAGCACCAGCTTTAAGTTTAATTCAAACCGCAAAACATTGAATTAATAACATTTCAAACTAATATCAGATAGATATTAATTGTCCTTAAAACTCATAATTTTAAAAAATTACCAATTTAATAAATTTAATGGTGAAGTAGCCATTTAGAATGTTGAATTTGTCCGTATACTTTTGTCATTATAATTACAGGTCAAGTCTTCACAAATATTTTACGTCGAGATAATGTAAAATCATAAAGTCCGCGGATCACTACTGGTTTAGGTAATTTAATGATTTATATTTTCAGTCAAGAAACTTAACCCTTTAACACCAGGCATACATACGCGTGTATGGGCAAGAGAGGAAAAGAGATACCTATTTTCTATAGAAGGCAAGTGGCAAGTTAGCCTAAAGAAAGTCAGTTTTAGACAAAGGTAAATAGCCTACAGTGACAAGCTCCTCAAGTTGTAACGATTTCTATAGAGCAGGCGTGGCGATAGCTCATAGGCTTTGCTTCTTATCAGCTTCCTCTTCCTACCTCCGCTAGAAAGGGCACGTAGCAAAGGAAAGAAAACCTTCTGTAATTCGCAGTGAAAAGGAATTCCTTTACACCCTCAATTATCACTGACAAAAACATATCGCCGAAAATGACTGTGGAATGGAAAAACGTGTACCGGAAAATCGTAACAGTTCCTTGAATGATGATTTTAAAGCTATTGAAAAATAATCAAAGGGTATTATAAGATTCGAATAGTTATCTGAATTACTATGAAAAAATAAAATTTAACCGATAACTTACCAATAATTTCTCTCTCTCTCTCTCTCTCTCTCTATATATATATATATATATATATATATATATATATTATTATATATATATTATATATATAATATATATATATTGCTTATATATATATATATATATATATATATTGTACTGCGATTCTTGGTTTTCTCTAATTCCCTCTAAACCACTAGATGGATTTTGATACGGTTTTCACTATCATTTAGGGAGTTCTTTTCTGAAAGTATATAAGTAAAATAAATCGCATTCCTTTGAAAGAAAAATTTAAATTTCTATAATCAAGTCATCTAAAAATGATCTCTGAAATACGAGTAGTAATATACCGTTAGATAGCACCTTCAACTATATTTTAAAAAACCCTGAGTTAGTTATTTGTTTCAAAGAAGGAATTTTATAAGTTTATTTTATAAGTTATAATTTTATTTTTTAAGTCTATTCAAAAAAATACTTCTTCATCGTTTAGATTCTCTTGAAATATTAAAGTTTATACCCAATCATCATTCCACTATACAACAATGTCATCGATTAGTTGATTTCATTTCAAATTCACTAGAGTCAAAAAAATATTGTCCAGGCGTTTTCCTTGACATTGGTCAGCCTTTCGACAAGGTTTGGCACGAAGGATTGCTTTGCAAAATTTTTCTTCCACCTACCTTCAATTTAATACTCCTTTCATACCATTCCGATAGACATTTTTCTGTGAAAGTGGGGACCGAACTTTCAGACATTCAGCAAATTAAGGCAGGTGAACCTTAGGGCAGTGTTTTAGGGCCAATATTGTTTAACATTTACATGTCAGATCTTCTCCAGCACAATGGGACTCTTTTGGCTACTTTTGCTTATAAAACAGCTGTTCTTTGTTCAGATAAGGATCCTTTTCAAGCGGAAATATCCCTCCGAAACCACCTTGATGAAATTTCCGCTTGGGCTTCTAGGTGGAAAATAAAGATGAACGAGTCCAAGAGTGCTCATGTAGTATTCACCCTGAACCATAAACCTTCTCCTCCTATTAACTTTAATAATATTCCTATTCCGACGAAATTCGATATTTAGGTATTCACCTGTACAAAAAACTGACCTGGAGGACCCACATTCGACAAAAACGCAAAGAACTCAATAGACGATACGGTCTTTTATCTAGATTACATGACAGGCGTTCTAAATTATCATTAACCAACAAACTAACTCTTTACAAAGTTTTGCTAAACCCAATCTGAACATACGGGATAGAACTGTGGGGCTCTGCTAAACCATCAAGCATCCAAAGAATACAGTCTTTTCAGTCGAAAGTGCTGCACAAAATAGTGGACGCACTATTCTACGTAACAAATTACGTTATAAATAACGACTTAAACATTCCGACCATTTCAGCCAATGCTACAGAACAATACAATAACTTCCACCAAAGACTAACATACAACACCAACCCTCTTACAGAAACATTAAAATGCTCTACGAATCCTTACAGCCCACCCCGACGACTACGCAGGCGGTGGCCAAGAGATATGCTGATCACTTAACGAGCTCTGCAGTGATAAGCCGCTGCTTCAGCAGTCCACAAAGGAATTGCAGATGGCAAATTAAATTTTATGTCAAATTTCTTGTTTTTAATAAATAAAATAAAATATTATTTCAGGTAAAATATTGCACTTGAAGAGAAAAGTGTCTTTGGCCAGTCTACTTTGCGGAGTTGATTTGAAAAATTTAATTATGGAGATCCGAAGTTGGAAAGGAAGAAGGGCGTCAGGCGACCATTGATGGATATTGATGAGGCGCTGGAAACTGTTGAGTCGAATCCGTCCATAAGTACTTGCCAACTTTCGAGGGAGTGTGGTGTATCGAAAGATGCCGTCTATTCTCTATAGGGTAAGTAAAAGAGCAGGAGGCTGGTCTCTAGCGAACTTAGAATAGAATAGAATAAGGTAGACAAAAATTTTATTCTGGGACTAGGTCCCCTAAGAATAGCAGTTATGTACATAGGGGAATGGAAGCTTTATGAGTTGTGAACTCTACTGCGAACAGATGGAAAGGTTTTATGCGAAGTTATCAGAGCGTTATCCTGAACAACCTGTCGAACTAAAGACAATTTTAAAGAACTTCATGTGTTTGAAGTCCTGCCTCATCCAGCACATAGTCCAGACCTCGGCTTACTACTTGTTTCCATCCTTTCAATAAATTTCCTCATTGGAAAAATTTGATAAGTTTGCGGAAATTATAGAGTTCTTTGACAGCTACCCCAAAGAATGGTATCAGCGTGAGATCAAACCATTGGCTTGGAGAAGGCTAATGACGGTGGATAACAATGGGCTATACTTTGATCATATTATATCAAAGAAATAATAATACAAATATTTGGTTTAAAAACGTTCCTTTTTATTATTATTTTTTTTATCCACCCCATTTCATTATTTTGGGTGAAATAAATATAGTAGCCAAAATGATGTAATGTGGTTAGTTAGGTTATTTATAGAGGTTTATTAATATAGTGGTTGTTGCTGGTAACTGGTTTCTGGGAAACAGTACGTTCAAATTTCCACTCCTTTTAAGATGCATCATTAAATAAAATTTTACTTCAATAATACCTAATTTAATTTTATAATTTACTACTGCTTCTTTTAAGAGATCCTTCGCCATTTCCGCCTTTTTATTGTAAAATTCCTTACTCAAGTCCATTCATATATCTCTATCCTTAAATCCTAGAACAGTGGAACTAGTACTAGAACTAGTGGTCAGCGTACACCAGGAGTTCCGCGGACGATGTTCAGAGGATCTGTAAGAGGTCATTTGGAAATTATTCAAAATTACCTTAAAGTAAAGTATTCGTGAAGCTTTGGCTACTAATAAGAATCACACATGCTTGCACAGAATTTTAAGTGATATAATTGCCAGATTTAATTTGCCAAAGACTACTCACAACATTAAGCTAAATCATAAATATCGACATTTTCACCCATTAGAAAGAATAATATTTGAATTTTTAAGAGTATTTGAATAAATACTGTTCAAGTCTAACTAGACAAATTTATTTATTTTAATATACATTAATTATTAATTTTAATTTCTAATTTTTATTTAATCAATTTACGTTTTTTTAAACTGAAATAATAAAATACATTCAATTTTCAACATTAAATGTAGCATTATAACAGTAATGATTCAGTTGTTTCTACAAAATATTTGGTTGATAACGTCGTTTTCCACACTCGACTCTTTCCTCGCTCAGTCTTTGCCCCAGCAAGACTTCTACATTCTTAAATTAGTACCCAGTGCAGTGTAATATCGAGACAGTAAAGCCAACCCAGCCAAGCCGGCCTACAATATACATCGCCACAGCGACCCTTTGGTAATGCAGCGGGCGAGCCATCAACCAAGAGTATTCGTCATGGTTGATCAGTATAGACATTTTTCTTTAAATTTCATTATTTCTCTGTTTCTCATTTTGTTTTATTTGTTAAAATTATTAATTGCTTTCTTTAATTCAACACCATTTAGTTAAAGCTTCTTTCATTTTCGTTTATAAGTTTATTGGTATGAATTTATGTTATGCTTATTTTATTAAAAGTTTATAACAATAATTTCCGCTTTCTTTTATTATTAATATTTTAATTATTCATTAATTAATAATTATAATCCATTATCCACCATTTTTCTTTGACCCTAAGGCAAACATAATTGTCACACTTTTTCGTCCTTAAATTGAAACTCTTAATGTCCTAAATTGGACTGATTGTAATATTACTCAATAAAGAATCGTTTCTGAAAAAAAAAAAAATTATTAGTTTAGGTAACCAAACGTCTGCCAGAACAATACTGTGCCTATTTCTTAAGTTGTAGCTTTTAGTCCTGATACTAATATATATTCAAAACAATTGAAGCTGTTAGGAGAAAATTTAAATGGTCATACGTAATTGTAATAAAACAATTCTGAATACCAGGTTTGTCTTTAAATTACCTCCCTAAATAATAAACTTGTTTTGTTTTAAGCATTATTGATTTGTATGACTATAAAAACTTTCATTAATCTAAAAAATCTTTATTAGCATCTGTAGCATTTTGCTACTTGGTAATAATTCAGTGTTATACGAGTTTAAACTCGGCTGTAACGAGGTCAAAATGGCCAGAAATGTTAATTAAGTGTGAGGCTAGTTCAGAATTAGTGATTATACTGTTCAACGATGGTTAAACAAATTTCAAGGAGGAAGGGCATGGATCTTTGGTCAATCGGAAGTGGCCCTATCTGCCTCTACGCGTCACACGTCATGACGTTTGGAAAATTGCAGGAGCTTGGCTACTCTCCCACACCCGTCTCGATCTCCGGTCCCCTCACCAATTGATTACCATTTTACACAATTTTTTAGAAAATTGGTATTCTGAATGTAAAATTCTATTCAGACTATATAGAAAAGAAATGTATTCAAAGTTATAAAGTTATTTTTATTCATAAAACAGGAATAAATATTTTTTCTCTATAAAAACAGTAAACCTGTATCATTTTCTAGACAACCAAATGGTACATGTTATTCCAAAACTATTCAATTGTCAGATGTCAGAAAACAATCTTTTTATTATAATGAAATATCATTATTCGTATTTATTAACTTCATGTGAAGTAAATAGAAACCATTATATTTACAGCTCTTTGGTTTTTATCGTACGCCTGGTTTCTAATTTTGGGAAAATCGGTTCTTTAGAAATGCAGTCCTTTTACTTTACCAATGTTGGATTTCGAACCGGCGACACCTCAGAGAGTTAGTTATTTAAGGATATTTAATAGAATAAATAATCTTTTTTTGCCTATTTTTACACCATTATATTAGCACATAATACGTTTTACTGACCACTAAACTTCTTTTTTTTTTAGCATACTACCATTTTTTAATTATTATTTGTTTACTAAAATATATTGTATATTGTATTATCATAAAAATATTTTGTATTTTAATGAGTTTCAGAGAAGTTCTATGATTCCTATACATAAATATAACAACTATCGATGCTAATACAGTCACTAATATAACAATAACAGTCAGAGTAAACCTTGTCTAATCAGGATGCTTAAGCAGACTTTGATAGCCGCAAATGATGCTTAAGTTCCACTCTCCTTATAGTTCCAAGCAATCAGTTCTGCACGCCTATCTCAGCGGGCTTGTCACTCAATCACACTTAATGGTTAGAAGTTTCTCACTTTTGCATTATGTAGTCTTCTTCCTTCATTCTTGTCCTTAAATCAATCTTTTCTCTCTGTTAAACCTCAAATAGCCTATAGATATATTTCTTTAACTTCTAACACCGCCGAATCTCAGGGATAATACAAACTCTACCTTTAGATTGTAAACAATAGGACAGTGGTCCCAAAAGTGTACCAGTTGATGTGTAAGTTTTGGCCATCAATGTCTTTCATATTTTATATTTAGATATTTTTATCATATTAATTATTTTACATGGTAAATTATTTCTAATCAACAAAATTAAAGTTATGGTAAGCTCTGTCATATTATTTATTATTATATTCATTGTTTGTTAATTAGAATAATACCTACATGATTAATTTTACATCGATATACTGAATAAATTACATGATTAGTAGGTAGTACAGGATTTTTTTTTGTATTTAAATATGGGGAGCTCGTGGCTGAGTGGCTAGCGCGCTAGTCGCTTATGCTACAGGTTGCAAATTCGAATCCCAGTCCCGGCGGGGCTTTTATAAGGATGTAATATAATGGGGATTCACTCGCAGCCTCTCCCCCGGGTATGTGAGACCCGTCAGCCAAATGGTGGCCACTCACAAAATTAGGCGTAGGGAGTGATGACCCTACAATATAAATTGTATCGTAAAACGCGAGTGTAAATTCCCAGGATATTACACCGCGAGGCCCAGGGCCTGCACGGCCTGTCGCGCCACTGAAAACAACAAAAAAGACTAATAATGCTAAATTTTCTAATTGAAAACTAGAGGAAAACTCTTAAAAATTTTGTATATAAGCCTGTCAAGTTCTTAATTAAGAAGAAAACCTACATGGAATTAGACGACATTTAATTTTGCATGTAGTGAGTTTCATTAAAATCGCTAGATTCATTCATTTTTGTGGAAATCATAAAAGATACCATATGCATGGTATAATGTGGCCGTTGATTTTGGTGAAAAGTTGCTGTAACACCCCAGACATATATTTCTTTAATGAGAAATTTTAGTTTTTTTTTTAAGACTTTACGTTGTTTTTGCACTAAACATTTTTCGGTTTAGGAGTGCTCTCTGTCTCCCCTTCTGAAGAACTCTATGAGTTAATGCAAATGGAAATTGAGGAAAGTTCATTAAAGTAATTCTTATGTAGGAGGAAATGTTATTGAGGAATGTTTCGAATCACATTGCAGGTCATCAGTCTAACCCTAGCTACCTTTCCATAAGGAGCCTTATTGATTACCTAAAATTTAGGTCGAAACGTTGGAAAAATAAGAAACAGTTTAGACTGTTGCATTATATTTCTTTCTTTGACTACCACCCGGACTATTTTTCTCCTCAGTTAGAATTTCTCATGCTTATGGATTTTTCTCAACTTCCATTCACATTGAATATTTAAGTTCGCCCGAAGGGAAAACAGAGAACACACCTAAACCTGCGTTGCTTCCAACGGTAAACTATTGATATCCATTAGACTGTTCTTATTATTAATATTAAGTTAAGTTATCGAAGACAGATATTTCCATGGGAATTAAATAGATTTTTTACTGAGATTTTTACTATGTGTAAGGAAATGCCCGTTGTAGGTCTTAAGTCTCCCAAAAAGGTCTCTGTGAGTAAGTGGTGAGTATAGCTAATAAACGATAAGTTGTATAAAACTGAAATTTTATATTTTAGGAGCGCATATGCCTGAAATTTTACATCTACTTTTTTAACAAAATCGGCAAACCAGAAGAGCCACTTTATATCATGCATTTCCCACCTTTTTTTACGATTTTCTCAAAAACGGAAATTTTATTTTGATTAGACCCAATTTATCGATACAAATTAAATGGGCTTTAATTTCCTATAGGTTTAATCCTCTTTAAAATAATCTGACAGACTTAATCACCATTTTTTTAAATTTCTTCCTTTAAAGTTCCTTTACTTAAGTAGATTACCAAAACTTAACCATATCTTGTTAACATTAATAGAAAAAGGGTAAATATAGCAGTTGAACAAATTTGATAACCAACTAAAGGAGAAAAAAGCAAAACATAATTTTTTATGTATTTTTTTATAGCATAAGAAAGTTGTTTGTTTATTTATTTAACCTCACTTTGATGCTACTGTGGCTAATCGGACGATGCTACAGTGGGAGTCCTAAATTTTGCCTATCCAGGTTTAATTAGTATAGGGTGCTTTAACCAGTACCTGACATCGCACAGGCTCTGGTCCACCTTTTTACGTCCTTTCCGAAGGACGGCATAACTAAAGATTTTAGTTTGAACCCGTAACCTTTGGCATATAAGGCTGTTATGCTAGCCACCCTGCTACAGATGATCCCATAAAAAAGTTGTTGGTATAATATACTGTTGGAAGGCTAAAGACTTTAGAAAAAATATTACCTTATTCACAAATTCGTATAAGGGGGATCATTTGAAGTAGGGTGGTTAGCATAACAGCCTCCTATGCCAAAGGTTCCGGGTTCTAACCCGCAGGTGGTCCTAGGATTTTTTAATGGCAGTAAAAAATCCTTCGTAATGCCATCCTTCGGAGGGGACATTAAAAGGTGGTCCCGAGCCTGTGCGATGTCAGGTACTCGTAAAGATCCCTATCTTAATAAAATCTGGACAGGAAATGTTAAGGACTGTAGTCCGATTAGTAATAGTAGCATAATGTGACGTTAAATAAATAAACAAACAAATTCGTATAAGGTAATGGAGAGTAATGAATAGGGCATACACTTAAAAAAACAAACAATTGTTGTAGATAATAATATAATAGATTATTCATTGAAACACGTGTTACTCTCGAAACTCAATGCAATTCCTTTACATTTTTTCATCTTTAACTTTACATAAAAGTTCTTAAAACAAATTTTAACAACACCGGTCGAGTCGCCGGCAAGTCGTGTGCTGCGCGCACCATATTTTTAAAATAGTTTTATTGTCTTATCAATATTTGCGGCCGTAGCCTTCCTACTTATTCCCTCTGTCTAAGGCTATGAAATCATAACTATAAAAATACTATATTCTTGTAGGAAATCAAGTAAATCGTGTGTGATGTGTGCAACAAATATTTATATTTCATCGCTAAATTTTTAAAAAATTATTATATTCGATTTTAGATCACTCTGGTATTGGAATTGGGGAAGAACGGAGCAACCACCACCCCAACGGGTGGCGGGGGTGGGGCAGGTGAGGGTATATAGTGGACCCGCCGCCCTCCAGCACAGACTGGACAGACTGGAGAGATGCAGCCATCAATATCTTTGGTAATGTCCACGCTATATGCTATATTATATTGTATATATTGTAGTGAGTTGTGTCGGCGGCCAGCGGAGGCGAGGATACGGCCATAGGAATAAGTAGCAAACATATTTTTATTATATTAAAGTGACCATGTGACAGTGTAGCAGTGAGGGAGCTTGGTGATTTTAACGGGGGAGTAGGAAGTGATGTGACCTTACTGACAATAACAGTTTTAATTCATGTTAATTATTGTTTAACGTTTTCAAAAAAAGTATTTTAATTGAAAGTATATAATCATTTAATTGTTATGATCACTACAAAATTAGCCTTGTCATTCTATCAAACCTTTTTTATTTATAATTGAAACATTGTTTAATTTATTTCATTACCAATACTTTTATTACGTATCGGCATTTATAATTCACTATTTTCAAATATTTCATATTATTTCATTAAAATAAACAATTTAAAAAAAAAAAAAAAAAAGAAAGAATAAAATACAGATCATTATCAACAAGCAATTTATAACGATATGTTCAATGTGGTCGTACGAGGAGGATTTAATGATTTTCTCGGGATTAGAAAGAATTAATAGAACACAATCAATAGTTTAACAAAACATATTTATGTGATATGAATAAATGACAAAAGAGTTTTATTATTTAAAAAACTGCTTTTCAAGGATTTATGTCTTATCTCAAACTAATGAGTAATATTTAAAAATGGTCCATCGAAAGAAAAGTATTGACTACGTAACCAATCATTTAAAGTTACAATAATAAATGAAAAAGCTTACTGAGTAAACGCAGTTAATTTTTTATTTATCAAGAAAAAGTTAAAATTAAATTTATAAATTTTAATTCCCATTTTTAATCTTGTACAGCCAAAACAAAGTTGTAAATCATAAGTGTAAAGAATAATAGTAATTGAAACATATATCAAGCTACTCCTTAGGATGATTAAATAGTAAAATGATTGCCTCCGAGTTCCACAAATAATGCTGAGCTGTTTACTTTAGGTAAGATTTTTAATCTGATTCAGAGTGAGTTTTAACGTTCCTAAAATAAAAATTAGCCTTATTTATAATTTTCTTTCAGCAATTTTCGTTCATTTTTAAGAAGTTAAATTATTTTGTGTATTGGCATTAACTGGATAATTTTTTATTAAAAACTAGTTAGCAAATATAAGGATTCTGATATTCAATTTAAGGATTCTCTGAAGAAGCCGGCAGCATATTTGGTAAAAGGTTGATGAAGAAATTTTAGACATGGTGGGGAAACAAATACTATGAAGACATTCGAAGATTTTTTTAGTTATCGAACCGTTCGAACCAACTAATAATAATTGTCCTAGATCCATTAATAATCTGCACAAAATTCTTTTAATAACTAAAATACTGGTCCAACTTTGTTTTGCCTTTTTATACAATTATTTTCATAACTAAAAATATATATACTTTTTGAGTGATTAATTTCTGTTTTATTCGTTGTTGTTTTGTTTTGTTTTTAGATAGTTTTTGATAAGGTTTAAATTTCACCAGATACATAGTATATATAGTTAAATATAAAAGTGCTTGCTTGTTCATTCAATTAATATCACCTCTATGCTTCCTTGTGGTGTAGTATTAAATTTTGCCTATCCATATTTAATTAGGATAGGCAAATTAGGGATCTTTAACGAGCACCTCAAATCGGGACCACCAACTTACGTCCCCTCCAAAGGATGGCATGACTAAGTATATTTTACTCTCTTTAAAAAATTCTATGGCTATCTTCCAACTTTTAACCCGCAACCTCTTTTTAACAGCATAGAAGGCTGTTAAAAGTCCTTTAAAGACTTCAAGAGTTTAGACGTTTTTCGAAATTCACAGGAAATCATAGGCAACTTGAATAACAAAATACGTTCGCTCACTAGATCAGTGGATCCCAACAAGTGGTCATCGGGAGAACGCAGAAAATATCAAAGGAGGCACGAGCTATTGTCAAGATTTTTTTTAAAATATATTTATTTATTCGGATATATTACAATTTGTCACAATGGACAATAATAATATTGCTACAGGATCACATTCATACAATTAATCAAGAAATTAATTTTAAATTACCTTGATGGAAAATATTTACTAAGCTTTGGCTTGTTTCAAGAATATCTTACGGATTGCAAAGATACGTTCAACATTAGATTTGTTTCTTTATGTATTTAACGTCGCTAATCGGACGATGCTACAGTGGGAGTCCTAAATTTGGCCTATCCAGGTTTTATTAGGATAGGGATCTTTAACGAGTAAATGACATCGCACAGGGCACCTTTTAACGTCCCCTCCGAAGGGCGGCATGACTAAGGATCTTTTATTCCCATTAAAAAATCCTAGGACCAACTGCGGGTTTGAATTCAACATTAGATAACTGATGGGTTCTTTCTTCACAGGTTTTTAATAGGTTTCCATATTGTATTTCTTAATGTTAGTAGTTCACTAAGTACAAAGTTTCAATAAGATAGCTTTATGAGTCTGTTGCGCCATTGAAGAATATAAATAAATAGATGCATACGAATTTTATAATTTAGGAGTTACTTGCTACCGTACTGAATTGATGAACGGGTCCGTAAGAAATTTTTGATTATTTACATAGTTGTCTTATTAAAAAGTGCGGTTATGCAAATATGTTAAAGAAAGATAATTCTGAATGGCTGTAAATATATATTTCAGGATTTTGAATTTCATCAATGCATAGATTTCTTAAATAAATATATTATAACACGGCACACGATAACAATATAAAGCGTTAGAAAAGTAATCATATAAAATTGTGTTATTATGATAGATGTGGCGAGTCCTCTCCGAAGGACGGAACAACTAAGGATTTTTTACTCCCATTAAAAAATCCTAGGACCACCTGCGGGTTTGAACCCGTAACCTCTGGCATAATTTATTTATTTATAATTTCTGTTGCGCATTGAAGAATATATATATATATATATATATATATATATATATATATATATATATATATATATATATATACCTAGATAGATATATAGATGCATACGAATTTTATAATTTCGGAGTTACTTGCTACCGTACTGAATTGAACGGGTCCGTAAAAAATTTTTGATTATTTACATAGTTGTGTTATTAAATAGTGCGGGCATGCAAATATGTTAAAGAAAGATAATCCTGAATGGCTGTAAATATATATTTCACATATACCAAGCGTAACAATTGGTAGGCTCGATTTAATTAATGTGCCACCAAGCGGTCATTTTTGTAAGAATAGAACTAGAAGAAGCTAAATTTCACCACCGCAGAAGCAAGTGCATTCTTAAACATTATTATGTTATATATTCATTAACTAATACGATGATTGAGTAGAAGAAAAGGTGGACCTTGGCTAGACGATTAGGCTACGAAGGCGAGGAAAAAGGAACAACACCAAAACCGAGAGAAAGTGTAAGCGTGAGAAAACTGAGATTTAATGTAAATGCAATATTTCTCTTATTTACCTGAAAATTACACCAAATGTTTCATTTTGTTTATATATTTATTTTATTTTAACATCAATACAGTCATCAATTACCTACCACATGGCTGAAGCTTAACATGTTTCTAACGACAGACCAAACTATAGGATAAAACATGAGAAATCAGTTTTCAAATACGGAAGTATCTGCGAGGATAAGTTTTCCAAACGCTGAGTTGTGCTAAGTGCATTGTAAGCAGTTCCGCAATGTGTTTACTTCACGAGTGAGATTGAATGCTCTGGATAATAGCATTGGTGACAGGGCTTTGGCTAAGGTTTTTGCAAGGAAATTGCCTAAAATATCTATTGGAAGGGATTCTAAAGAGCGCTCCAATATGAACATATAACCAGCGGAACCAGAACAACACAAGAGAACCTCCGTCATTCGGCACACCTCCACAATAGTCCCCTGTCTCCAGATCACAACTTGCAAGAACGGCGTCTCAAATCCTGTCGGCAGGGACATTGCTATATTACAGTTTCCGGAATACACTACAGCCATTTATGAACAATTACATCGTTTTGGTATTATTAGATAAATATTTTAATTTCTTTGGAAATTCGAATAGTAATAAAGGACAATGCGTTAATTTCATAATTATTTTGTCTTTTAATTTTGGTTGCAGGTTTTCGGGTAAAGCGAATAATGTTAACACGCGTTAATCCGCTCGTCCACGCGCCTCCGAAACTTACAAGCACGCCTTTAATTTGTATATGTATCTTAACTGTTCAGTGAAGTGGTTTGTACCATGACGTGAGTGCTGCCATCTATATTAAAACAAATGAACTAAATAAAACTGGAAGTGACAAGTCTCAAGAATTAGGAGTAATCAAGTTGCTACCATTGCAGAGAAGACATGAAGAGGGGAAGTAAGGAAGAAGAGAAGAAATAAACCGAAATAATCACCTTATATACAGTATGTTTGTTTGTTCATTCATTTAAAGTCACGTAATTCTACATTGGCTTATCGATACTGTGACGATGCTTCCTGCAGTAAGAGTCCTAAATTATACCTATCCAGGATTAATCAAGATAAGGATCTTTGAGGAGTACCTGACATCGCACAGGCTTGGGACCCGACGTACCCTCCGAAGGACAGCATAAATAAGATTTTTTACTCAGATTAAAAATTCAAATTTACATAATTAGTTTCAGAGGTTGTTCGGGAAGGGTGAGAGCTCCTTTACTATTGCTTGTTGTTTTCATGTATATTCGATATTTCTATTTACCATTTTACTCACGAAATAAAATGGTTTTGTTCATATTTTTCCTTTTTATTTATTTTTGTGTAGTCGAAAGCTATCGGAGCTGATATATTTATAATTTGCTTACTTGAGGCTGTATGGAGTTTTATGTGTTGATTATTGAATTAGTTAAATGCGTTTTGTTCACCACCTTCACTAAGCAGCCACACCCTCTTCACTATTTGATCGTTTACTTACCAAACTTTTATAGGATATGACGTGTAAGATTTTAAATTATATTTCGTAATAACTATTATATATATTTGTACATGCCCGTTATTCATATTATATAGTTCACTTTGAATTATTGATTGATTTTTATTTAATTTTCCCCTCACCACCAAGAGGAATAGCAAATCAGTGATAGCATTTTAAGACATTATCTATTAACAGAAACAGCCTTAAAATGTATCTAGATACAGGTAAAAGGGAATTATTCAAAAGTTATTCTGGCAAAACATGTTACTAAATTGGGGTTATGAAAAAAAAATAATTAATTTTCCACTCACATCATTAATCAAAGGTAGGTGTTTCTTTCAATTCTAGGTATAAGTCGTTTTTTCGGATTACTCTTTATTTTAATTTATTACATTTCTTTTTATTTTTTTTTATTTTGCTAGGCAACGCGGTTTAATTGATGCGCACAACAATGGATTTTTATATTGACTTTTATATGTTTATCGCCCTTTTTATTAGATTATATAGAATTTTTGCGCCGCCCTCCAATTCCTTCTTTCTAGTGTCTTTCTTGTTCGTTTTTATCACATAGCGAACTTTCAGATACATTATTCTACTAGTTTCACTAATTTTGATTAAGTTTAAACATAAGTATGACATGCACTCATTATGGATTATGAGAATTATTTCCATGACTTCTTGGTATGTTTATTTTGCAGATAAAAGCCAGTTAATGAAGTTAATCCAATTTCATACTCTATTATCAGTTACAATACTTACAACTTAAAATTTGGAAATAAAAAATGAAGTAAATAATAACAACATGTTTACCCTATTTTATCGAATTATTAATTATTATAGCGAGTTTTACCCCTGTTAAAATATGAATTGCATTAAGAATTTAAACATATGTTTATCATTTTCAGTCGTTCCTAAAGATTTTCTTACCCTAAAATTCACCAAATACCACTAACAGGATTTTTATGCTGATCTACTTTTAAATAATCAAACAAGTAGTACAATATTGAAACAGACAAAAAGTTTCGGACACAGCCATATGTGATCAGTAAAAGTTAATGTATAATGATTAGATGTTTTTATTTTACTCTATTTCAATTAATTCTAGTTTATTTATTTTATTTAAAGATCGAGAATAATTCTAAATCAACTGTGACCGAGCCTTGACAATTTCTACTTTCACTAACTTGTATATAAACTATATAGTAAGAGAAAGTATTGTGATCGTCTAATATTATTTATCTACTATAGGAAATCACTTATGAAATAAACTTAATGAAAAATATATTTAATTAAAAAAAATGACACAGTAATTCTAATTTCTTATATTTATGGTGCTTAATTCTTGGTTCGTTATTTTTTTAGTCTTTTTAATTTTTATTGTATTAACTTCACGGACTAATGTCTACTAGAGGGAACTTACACTATGGTTTCAGGTATCTTAGTGTTGCAAGGTATAAAGTAATTGAATAATAAATTTTAATTTTTTATCTGCAACACTGAGATGACTTGACATTACCTGATAGAGTGTGTATGACGTTTACGTTGTACTTTGTTGTTATTTGACGATGTATTAGTTTCATGGTGAAATTTTGGGTGTGAACTTAAAAAAACATTTTTCTTTTTTAATTTAATTTATTACCAAAAGTGGACTGTTTATTTTCTTATCACTTCAATTCTTTTTGTTCATTTAATTTGTTGTTTTTAATTTTCGTTCATTACAGTGAATTTTAATTTTATCAGTTTTACTTTTTACAAAATTCCTATTACATATTAAAAAAAAAATCTTTAAATGCAGATTTTTCTTTTAATTTTTTTTTTGGATCAAAGATCTTCATCCTTGCAGATTCCTTTGTTTTTTTCTTTTCAGATATTTCGGCTTGTTGTCATTACTTCCCTGTGTCTTTCATTGTTTCCTCTGATATCCTCATTTCTTCCAGGTCTTCTTACACTAATGTAAACCATTTGCTCCTTACTTTTTTCTTAAGTAGAAAATAAAAAATTTGATTGGTTGATTGGCTTTCACCCATTCTAAACAAGTGAGAGTAGAAGGAAACTCACCTTTTTCTTATTCATCGGCAAGTTTCGATTTTTAAATAAATTTGATTATTTGGAAATCACTTTATCAGATAATTTTGGACCTAAAATATTTCCTAAGATTTTTTTCCTTTTTTTTCAAATCCAGAGGACGTTTGTTGCACAGTAGTGCTTCCGGTTTTATCACAGTTTTATAATGACAAAGTTTAGAGTTCCATGACAAAGATTTTTTGTCATTAGGATCTTCTGTTAACTGGAATGCCAATTCCCGTTTACTAGTCGTTCGAGGCCAATTCATTTTTATCTAAGGAATAGCTAGTGATGTATTGTCTAAGATATTTAAAACTGTCTTAACTCATTTTCCACTGATCTTACGACAATTTAGTGCATTGTTTTTATAATTTATTACAATTTATTAGAAGAAGAAGAAAATAAATTTTATTTACAAAATAGTTACAAATGACTTCGGATGAGATATCCTTAGAATCAGCAAAATGTTTTTTGTTTTTTTCGTTTATTAATTATAATTCATTAGCCTAGTTGACTTAAATATGTTAAATTGAATTTGAAATTATAGACAGTCGTAGGAAAAACTATAAAATAAAACCCTACTTATAAAAACGAATACATTAATTAAAAATATTAAATTTATAAATTATAAACAGACTAACTTAATTTCCGTATTGCAACGGGGGCGTTTCGAACTAGTCCTAGTCTAAGTCTGTGTTCAGAAGCAGGAATAACCCCCCTCATATTTAGAAGGAAAAAATTAGCTATAAATTATGTCTCCAAACTCCTTCCTCAAAACGACAACCCAACTCATAAATACATTTTTAAACCGAAATTTTCCAAAATCTTTGAAAAAAAAACCAATTCAACCCTCCCCTTAGCTGAGAGAATCCATTCAGCTATTACATCTCTTAAACAAATTCCATTACATAAACAAAAAACTAACAATCCTCCATGGACACACAAACCTCCAAAAACGTGGATACATTTATCTCGATTGTCAAAAAACAATACTTCACCCTCTGAGTACAGAACTAAATTCTCGCTTCTCCTCCAGAATCTACCGGAACCCTTTCTTATTTACACCGACGGATCTAAATCAAACGAATCCACAGCAGCTTCTTTTGTTACACAAAATTCAACCCACAAATTAAAACTCCATAAATTATGTAGCATATTTACCGCAGAATTGTATGCAATAGCTTCAGCTCTCCACTTTTCTATGTCAATTCCCTCAACGACAATAGCAATAATCACGGATTCTTTGAGTTCATTAAACGGTCTAAAAAATCTGTACCCTACCCACCCCATCATCCACAAGATCCGTAATTACCTAAATACGCTTGAAAATCTGGGAAAATCGGTATACTTTATATGGGTGCCGAGCCACATCGGAATTAAAGGTAACGAGCTCGCTGACGCAGCAGCCAAACAGGCACTTGCTCTCCAGGCCGAGGTACCGCCATCTTAACGCCGCAGGAAATAAGTCTTCCCCTCAAGAAGGAAGTGGCAGCCAGCTGGCAATCCATGTGGAATGATAGCCAACCAAGCAAACTCAAAATTATTAAAAAATCTGTAAAACCTTGGACCACATCTAATCGATCCAACCGTAGAGAGGAAGTAATAATTGCTAGGCTTAGAATAGGACATACGAATCTAACCCATGCCTACCTCATCAGCAAACAGCCACCCCCAAAATGCCAACACTGCAATAATATACTAACGGTCAAACATATTTTTCAAGAATGCCCCTTTTACATTTCGAGTTTGACTACATTGGGACTTACTTCAGACATTTCAGTTAGTCTAGGTGATGATATAGCCAAAATATCAAAAATACTTAATTTTCTAAAAATAAATAACATTTCAAATAAAATTTAGCACTTATCGTAATTAGCATTATATATCTGCAGTGATTAATAGTGATATTTTTCTTTTTATATATATATATATATATATATATATATATATATATATATTTATATATATATATATATATATATATATATATATATATATATATTTATATATATATATATATATATATATTTTTTTTTTTTTTTTTTTTTTTTATTTCTTCGGAAATCTTTATTAACATTTATGTATTTTTCTTAAATTTATGACAATTATTTCATTTTATTATTTTTCTTTATATTTTACTTCTACTTATACCGTTCCTTCTTTAATATTACCTTAGCGATAAAAGATTAAAGACGCACAGGCGTTGATGACCTTGAAGTTTTACGCCTTAAAGCCCAAACAAACAAACAAACAAACTTAATTTAACAACACATGGTTTGTTCTTTTATAGGTTTTGCCTTTGTGAGAATATTTATTACAATTACCGACAATTTTAAGAATCCTTTCAACAAGAATAGTGACTTGAACGATGAATAACAAAAAAAAAAAAAATAGAATAATCTTTAAAATATGTAAATCGGACATATCCTCGGAAATAGTAAAATTAATCCTTTTCGTGCATGTTCCCACAACCTTCCTTAATATAGACAGACTTATGTTCTTTCGGACCAAGTCTTGCATCGGGAAAATAGTTTCTTTATTAAAAACTGTCCTTTTTAGTGTAGTACAAGAGTACTGCTAGTAATATTAACAGTAACTAGGAATATTACCTCTGAAACATTCCGATTCGTATTATTTTATTAAAAGGAGAATCGAGTCAAAAATGGTGACTCTCTTCTATTTTGAATCGTATCCTAATCATGAGATATGTTAATTTCTAAGAATCCTTTTAACGAGAATAGCGAGTTGAACTCGGAATAAAAAATATAATTAAAAAAGACTTTAAAATATTAAAATCGGGCACATCCTTTTGTAAATAGTATAATAATATAATATCCTAGTATAATATTGGGTTGATGCAAAATTAATGCAGGTTTTTAGTAGGTATTGTAAATACGCCATATCTTTACTTTAACCATATATATTTAATCAAAATAATTTCCATCTGAATCAATGCACTTTTTCCAACGTTCAACAAGCTTTCTTATTCCACCAGAAAAAAATCCGAATCCCTGGACTCAATGAAATCACGAAAAGAATTTTCAATGTCGTCCTGGTTTTGAAAATTTTTCTCCCTCAAAAAGTTGTCCAGATGCCTGAAAAAGTGGAAGTCTGTAGGAGAGAGGTCAGGAGAATAAGGCGGATGTTGGAGAACTTCGTAGCCCAACTCGTGCAGTCGTCGAAGCGTTGGTTGTGCAACGTGTGGTCTGGCGTTATCGTGGAGCAGGATCGGCCCCTTCCGATTCATCAATGCTGGGCAAAGACGTTGCAATTTTTTACTCATGCTGTCAATTTCTTGACAGTACTTGACAGCAGTTATAGTCTCACCTCGATTGAGAAAGCTGTTGTGAATAACACCAGCATTATACCACCAAACTGTGACCATAACCTTTTTTGGGTGCAGGTTGGGCTTCGGGAAAGGTTTTGGTTGTTCATCTTTGCCCAGCCATTGGCTAGAACGCCTTCTGTTGTCGTATAAGATCCATTTTTCATCGCACGTCACAATGCGATCGAGAAATGGATCATTTTTATTGCGTGTCACAAGCATGGAGCAGATTTCAAAGCGGCGATTTTTTTGGTGGTCGTTTAATTGGTGTGGCACCCACTTGGCCAACTTTTTTACCTTACCAATTGCTTCCAAGTGGCGTACAACTGTGGATTGGTTCACATCGAGTTCCGCCGCCATTTCTCGTGTGGTTTTGGTTGGGTCTTCTTCCACTTTTGACCTCAGCTGGTCGTTGTCCAGAGCAAGATGACGGCCCCGACCTTCCTTGTCTTCGAGGTCGAAATCTCCTCTGCGAAACTTCTGGAACCAACGCTGCACCGTGCACTCATTAATAGCCCCCTGACCCCACACTTCATTAATATTACGAGCCGTTTGCGCAGCGCTGCGCCCTAATTTAAATTCGTAAAAATAAATTTGACGAAAATCGCACTTTGACATTTTCGATTCAAGACCTTTGAACACACTGAACAAAACGATTTTACTAAACAAATTCATGGTGAAAGAGAGGGTATTAGATAAGGTTTGTTTTGGTATAATAATGATCAATGTTAGGATTAGCTTTGTTTACACAATTGGAATTAAGATATTGCAATAGAGGAAACCTGCATTAATTTCGCATCAGCCCGATAGTATAATATCATATATCGTATAGTATTATATCATATAGTATAATATCCTACAGGAAATAGATATTTTAAAGTTAAACTTTTTCGTGCGTTGGAGAATGCTCAGGATATGTCCGATTTTAATATTTTAAGGACTGTTTTAATTTTTTTTTTTTTATATTCTAAGTTTAATGGGCCTTTCTCGTTGAAGGATTCTTATTTATTAGATGAGAATTAACGATTTGGTTCTTTCTTAGTGTATGCCTATCATTGAATTTCTCCCTATTCTATCTACGACAAGAATCTATAGCTTCGATCTTCATCCAGCTCAACAACATTGAACGACCATTCGTTTCATTTTGCGCGAGAAAATAGCATCGATGTTCCAGTCGATTTAACTTCAACAGTCCATATTATACTAAAACCGAAAAATAACAACTAGAAAACAGGTGTCGTTTATTATGTTTTTATACCGGCATTCCTTGGAAGTACTGTTCCGGAAAAACAATCCATTTCCTAGTAAATAGAATCGGAAACTTTGTTCTAGTCTTTTCTAACTACTCCTTTCTACTATCGATTTCCATAAGTGCAGTTATTCAATCGAAACCCTTACTAAAATTCATACCATTTTTTTTTTTTAATTAATAGTCCAAAATATAAAATAAAAACAAATATAATATTATACACAAATTACTTCTCATATTTTCAGTAATCTGTTTTCATCGTGGAGAAATATTTCTCTTCTATATTTTCATATAGCTTATTTTTTTTTTTTTTTAATTCATACATTTCTTACGACTAATAATAATACGAAATGGTCAATTAGTTCAAGTGAACAAAATCAAGAGTACTTTATAGAGAGAAATTTTGAAAATTCGGTATTTATTCTTAGAGGGCAGATTATTTCGAAAAGGATAAAACTTAATTGATATTAAAGAGCATTTCATACATCAATATAGTCAGTTTAATTGAAATCGCCAGAGCCGTTTTGGACAAAACAAAAGTTATAAAATGTATTGGATAAAGCGGCTCTTAAGGAAAGTTATTACAGTAAAAATGTTGCTGTAATATCTGTGGATTGTTTTCTATCATAAATTTCGTAGTTATTGAAATTTAAAATATTATTAAAATAATAAGACAAGCTAGATTATGAGGGGGGTTTTTTTTTGTACCCCTTGGCACTTTAATGTCTCAATTAAATTAGCAGATCCCGAAGTTATTTTCTTTTTCGTCTCGTAGTAGGGTTACCTGGAAAACAATAAGTTTTTAAAGATAGTGATTTTAGATTTAAAAGTACTTATTTTGGTCTAAGGGTGCAACATATTTGGATATTGAGGTCTGTGGATTTTATGGCTAAAAATCTTAAATATAAAATTTCAGTTTCGATTTATTTTCTTTTAGCTAAATTCAGAAAAAATAAATTGCTATTGTAAAACTGGCTTAGAAAAATACTCCAGGGTTGATTTTTTTTTCTTCCACGATTTCTTGTGATTCACTCACTGTGACGAAACATTTTATGGTTCAGTAACTTTTAACCAGCTTAAAGTGTTTAATTATGTATTAAGCAGTAAGAAATAATCTCATCTTTGGGATATACGGTGAACTCAATTCCAATCAAAATAAAAAATTAAAAAAGTCATCTTTGCAGGTTAAAGATGAACTTATGTTGGGATGAGTGACAATAAAACTCAATGAGAAAATGTAATCTCAATCCCGTTTCGAAATGAGCTGGTCTTGAGTACTTAATGATTTAAAAAAAAATAAAAAAAAAAGTAATATTAAATAAAAAGATAAAATTGAACGTAATGAAAATAAATAAAAGTTTAATAAAAAAAATGAGGAAAATTTACAATAATTAAAATGTGAAAACAATTTGGTTTATAAACAAATAAAAAAAAAGGTTCTTCTATTAACACTTAGCTTCCGTACGACGGGTAGGCGATTCTCCATGGAAGGATGGTGATCTTCAGAAGTCAACGAAATGAAGTCCTGAACTTCGGTAAATTGGTGAAGGCGCCAATCGATAAACAGGTACTCTAAGCTAGCTGGTTCCAACGGTACTGGCTTGAGGGCAAGGGGGACACTCTTATCAGTCTAATCCCTAACTGCACTTGAATAATATATAAACTAACAAAAAAAAAATATTTTCCTCATTAAAACTATTTTTAATTTGATTTGATTTTTAATTATAAACAAAATATATACAGGTAAAAAAAAAAAAAAAAATTATAATTTCCAGGCTCAAACACCTTATTTCTCTAGATTAACAATTCATAATGATAGTATTATATTTATTTTTTGGTCTTTCGGTTCATTTAGGGTCTAACTATTAAAAATTAATAGGTTTGTTTGCGAATTGATTTGACTCAATTAATTATAGATTTAATTAATCTTCTATAACTACAGGATATCTTATTACAATACTGGTTTGGGTTCCTAACTTAAAACTAGCCCCTAATTAATGAAATTCAACTTCGAGGTAATGTAAAAAAATTAAAAAAAGTCAATATGCAAGTGTGTGATCTTAATGTTGAAAATATACGTATATAATTTATAATTATACTGAACTAATCGCTTAAAAATAGGGAAAATTGGGCAGAGTAACTAAGCGGAAATTTGAAATAGATAGGCTTTCTTGTTATCTTTTTTCTGTTATACAGGGTGTCTTATACTAGACTTAAAGTAGAACGAAATGGACATATGATCCATAATCCGATTCTCAACGGTTAGGGAGGGAAATCTCAATATTTCTTTTTTTTTTGTTTTTTTTTACTATTATTATCCATCCTTTCCTGAATATAAAACCTTTATTAAAACATTTTTGTGGCTAATATTTTTAGAGTTGCAGCCATCTTAAATGGCTTAAAACGGTCTTAACACGAGGTATTAGCCAAAATAATGTATTATAAACATCTTTATATTAAGTAAAGGATAGAGAACTCTTAAATAATCGAGAAAATCGAAAATTGCCGGTAGACATTGTTCAAATGAATTGACCAATACACATTCTTAAATTATCTAACAATTTCCTCCGAAATCTGAAAACAAAAACTCAATGCTTAAACAGCAAATATTATATTTATTTACTTTTTTTAAAAATAATGATGGAGTTTAGTTACCGTTGATATTAGATGAGGAAGATGGTTGGGGGGGGGGAGGGGGGGGGAGGGTTCGGTCATAAAAAAAACACACATTAACAAGTAGTACTTATTTTAATTGTGTGCCGACGTTTCGGCCTACATTGTGGGGCTTCATCAGGACTAAGAGAAACAAGGTAACAACCAATGTAATGAGAAAATTACTAATAAGTTAGGTACATAATAATAATACGATGACAGTAATACAATATAGAAACAAACATAAAATTATTTAGTATATAAAATTAGCATATATAAAAAGAACATAGGTAGTATATTAAAAATAAATAAATAAAACAAGAAACGAGAAACAATAAGAATAATTTTTATTATTTTTTTTTTTTTTTTATTATTGAACTAACAATTATATGTTAGGATATATAACGGAAAAATATATGAATAGGAAAAGGGGGAGAAAGAAATATGTGGTGAAAAGGGAGCATAATAAATAAGAAAAAAAAATACATACTGACTCTGAGAACGGGGTCTAAAAAGTGATATATTTTGCTGTTGAACACGCTTTCAGCTTGGTACGGAAAATACGAGAAGTAGAAAAAACCCGTTTAAAGTATGCGTAAGACTGATTTCTTGAAAAGCTTTGTTATGTTTACTGATTCGACTATTTATTGAAGAAAGAAAAAAATATTGGTTTATATTAATATCCTAATGGTATAAAATAGCGGACTACGATTAAAAAATATAGAATAAATAAGAAAGGTATAGGTAACCGAAAGCGAAAGAATTTAAGTATGACCGGAAAGAAAAAGATGTAACTAATAGTGAAGAGGTACATATTATAAGCTTTTAGGTAATTACCAATGATGATAAAGATCTGTCAAAGCAAATGATGAATAAAACTATAATCCAGCGAAGTAAATAAAAAATAATACATAAACAAATGTAAATAAAATAATGATAATAAATAAATACAAATAATAAGAAGAAGAACAAATGATCACGTGTTTTTAAAAAAAGATGATGAGATAGGGATGCTTTATTAAATTGTTTATTTATTTAACGTCACTTTATGCTACTATCAATTAATCTCGATGCTACAGTTGGAGCCCTGAATTTTGCCTATTCAGGTTTTATTAGGATGGGGATCTTTAACGAGTACCTAACATCGTACAGGCTCGGGACCACCTTTTAAGGTCCCCTCCGAAGCACGGCATAACTAAGGATTTTTTACTCCCATTGGACCACCTGCGGGTTAGAACCCGGAACCTTGGGAATTGAAGGATGTTTAAAGACTTTAAGATTTTAGGCGTTTTTCAAAATTCACAGAACGGTTTGAACCTTCGACATTGGAGGCTAGCCACTCAGCTACAAGTGATCCCGAATTATTATTAAATTATATTTATTAATAATTTGTTTTTTTGTGTGCTTTTTCTTGATATTTAACATTTCTTTTTTTAAGTGAACTATAATTTATGTTTCTTGTTTTACCCATCGTGTAGCCTTTACCACTTCAACAATATAAACTTCTTCGGTAGCTAAGGAATTTCAGGGTGGGAGGGAGGAAGTTGCGGTGGGAGGATATAGCGGTGGGGGATGAAGATGAGACGGGTATAAAGGAGGCAGTGCCGCTTCAAGTAATCAGTCTTCCACTACTAAGAGTGTAGTCGGGGTATTCAGAAGTCATATGTATATTTATATTGTTTATATATTATGTATCTACTAGATCTTGTCTGTTGTTGTTTAATTACTATATTTTGCAATACAAATGGATTAATTTTTCCCTATCACTTATCACCCCTAAAGATAAAATATAAAAGAAATGTCCATTTATGGTATATGTACAAGATTAGTTTAAACCAGTATATGATTTAATATTATATACATTATTATGTTTATTATTATTATTATGTATTGTATACATTATGGATATAATTAATCTATACATATAAAAATGAATTCCTATTTTCCTTGGTCACGGCAAGACCAATTTCGCTGATCCTTTTTTTATTGTTCGTTATTTTCAGATGAAGGTTCTTATGAAAGAAAAAAATGGAAAGCTAGAACGTTAGAAAAATTAATATGGTCTTTATTTTTTTTAATTTAACCTTCTCCATCCCTTCAACAATATAAACGTTTCTAATGTAATCTTATGGCGTTTGACATAAGTGTCAGTTGTTTAAAAATCAAGTGTGGTTGAGCTAACGAGTTATGTTGGCTGCAAAAAAATTTGTTGTAAACGAAATTAATTTTCAAAATCAAAATATGATATTTAAAAAATATGGATATAATTAGTAGACCGTTGAAAGGTACAAGAAGAAATTAGCCCGGATGGCGGTCATTAAAAAGATGTATATTTTAACTATTTAATGTCTGCCAACGTTTCGAACCCCTTTGAGGCTTATGATCAGAGCGTTGAAGACAGAACCTAACACTAATAAATATAATAATAAAAATAATTAATTATTATAAAAATTAAATAATGGTTAGGTCCCGACGAAAAGTAGCCCAGATGATGACCAGCAATGGGGATCGAAACGTTGCCATACAATAAATAGTTAAAACTATTTAAATGCTTCTTTTTACTGGCCACCACCTAGACTAACCTCTTCTGAAAATATCATATAAGATAGCTGGTAAATTGGCATAAAAATCGATTGACTCCGTCAATAACCAACATGATGTTGTCAACTATAAATTCATTTGAATTGCCTGGTTTGCCACCTCATAATCTACAATTAAATATTTGATCAGTAGGAATTATGTTCAGTAATATAAACCAGTCACGTCTTTGTGATGACACCTGACTTACGGCGAAAAAATTTTAAGAACAACGTCATCGAATCCACAATTTTGAAAGGGGAGTACAAATGCGAAGACGTTCTGATTCCACGGATGCCATTGATTCCTAACGACATGCCATTGGACATTAAGTGGTTACTATTTTCAGTGCGAATAGCATTTGCAATGTAGATAAATTTATCACAAGAAGAGTCAATAAGTTATTGCGGCATTAATCTTGAAATTCCATGTTTTTCACATGGCTAGTTGTGTATCACTTTCCGTGTCAGAATACAAATTATTCACATACTTGAGAAAAAATAAAACGAAGATTGTGTATTATAAAGCATTAGAACAATAAACACTATGTTCTTGAGTATTTTTTTTTATTATTAATTATACCAATGCGAATTCATTATTAAGACAGGACGAGACCTGTCGGTTCAACTAGTAATAATAGAATTAATTAGTACAAGTAATTTATCGAAACGAACAAAAATATAAAAGCCAACAAATGTAGTAACATAGTCCAAGAATTAAATAATGAGGGTCTATCTATACGGCCAATGATTTACCTACAAACCAAAATGAGATCACCTGTGGTGTATTGCCTAGCGTAAAAGCCTTCTTTGCTCAAGTTCGCGAGATGAATAGTGGCAGTTGGTTCTAGTATGGGAACAAAAAAATCTTGGTTATGCCGTCCTTCGGAGGAGACGTAACATGGTTGTCCCTAGTCTTTGCGATGTCAGGTACTCATTAAAAATCCTTATCCTAATATTAGCTAGAATGGCATAATTTAGGACTACCACTGTAACATCCGTGGGATAACATCCGGTACTCCACAGTAGCACACAAGTGACGTTAGATGAATACAGAAAGAAACAAACATACTGAATTAAGTACTTACTACTTAAATAGCATGTAAGTAAAATACTCGTTAATTGTTACTCAAAGTATTTTTCTCTAGTTACCACTTTGTCTATACGGCCATTTCATGTCATGGAAAATACTGTCATTGCATTCATGAAAGGAAAATCATAAACGATTTTATGAAAATATGTTACCTTAACTGATCAGTTTCATCTCATTTTGTCTAAATTCTATAGACAAAGGGAAATACTTGACCGAAATAATCAAGTATTGATAAACAAAGAAGATTCCATTTGCAGTCAATCGCAAATCCTTTACCCGCTCAAAATGGAAAAATATTACTTCCTAAAAAAAAATTACAATATTTTAGTTTATACATGTTCAATTGTTTCCTGACATCTATCATTTAACAATTCCTTATATTAGCTATTGTTAAACATCGTTGCCTGAAATATAATTAAAATGAAAATGAACCAACAAAAAACAATAATGATCTTGTGAAAAGCACTTTAGCTGGCGAATCCTTTACTCTATTAATATATCATTAATGCTTAACTTGACATCTTACTCCAAAATCAGGACAATACAGAGATCAGCAGAGCTACAAATATATTTTCGAGCGAGACCCGAAAAAACTACGATCAAGGTAATATAATAGGTAATGAAATATTAGATCCCGAAATATTCATTACTTTAATTATACCCTTCGTAGAATGATAATATAACCGACACCTCAGTTTCCGTTTGTATAATTACACTTCTGATAATAAATCTAAAATATTTAATACTACCCCAACCATCCTTTGTACGTGTGAAATTTTAAACGAGAGCTTAATCACTAATTCTCCCTTCGGGTTCGTCTGTGGTATAGTGGTGAGTACAACAGCCTTTTATGCCCAAATCATTCAAACCCGACTGATAACCCTAAGGTAATTTAAAGGTAGTAAAAAATCCTTGGTTAAGCCATTTTTCCAAGGGGGCATAAAATGGCGCTCCCGAGCCTGTGCAATTTCAGGTACTCGTTAAAGATTTGTCAACCAATTAACCTGGATAGGCAAAATTTAGGACTTCTACTCTAGCATCGTCCGATTAGCGAAAGTATCATAAAATAACGTTAAACAAATAAACAATATTAATAATTGTCCCTAATTTATATCAACTTTTCTGAGCAATGCTGGAACATTTCCTTAAGTATTTCTTGGTGTAATCCTATTTCAATTTTTATCACATCTATTTTCTTTTAACTTATTGCTATTGGTGAATGCTTATAGAAATTGACTAATTCTTTTTTAAAAAAACTGCTTATTCTTCGTCATCGTTAAGAAAATATCTAAAATATTATTTTCAATATTCTTAAATTGATCTTCTCTTTTTTTTTTTTAGCGTGATATTGGGTTGATGCAAAATTAATGCAGGTTTCCTCTATTGCAATATCTTAATTCCAATTGTGTAAACAAAGCTAATCCTAACATTGATCATTATTATACCAAAACAAACCTTATCTAATACCCTCTCTTTCACCATGAATTTGTTTAGTAAAATCGTTTTGTTCAGTGTGTTCAAAGGTCTTGAATCGAAAATGTCCAAGTGCGATTTTCGTCAAATTTATTTTTACGAATTTAAATTAGGGCGCAGCGCTGCGCAAACGGCTCGTAATATTAATGAAGTGTGGGGTCAGGGGGCTATTAATGAGTGCACGGTGCAGCGTTGGTTCCAGAAGTTTCGCAGAGGAGATTTCGACCTCGAAGACAAGGAAGGTCGGGGCCGTCATCTTGCTCTGGACAACGACCAGCTGAGGTCAAAAGTGGAAGAAGACCCAACCAAAACCACACGAGAAATGGCGGCGGAACTCGGAACTCAAAAATTGCAACGTCTTTGCCCAGCATTGATGAATCGGAAGGGGCCGATCCTGCTCCACGATAACGCCAGACCACACGTTGCACAACCAACGCTTCGACGACTGCACGAGTTGGGCTACGAAGTTCTCCAACATCCGCCTTATTCACCTGACCTCTCTCCTACAGACTTCCACTTTTTCAGGCATCTGGACAACTTTTTGAGGGAGAAAAATTTTCAAAACCAGGACGACATTGAAAATTCTTTTCGTGATTTCATTGAGTCCAGGGATTCGGATTTTTTTTCTGGTGGAATAAGAAAGCTTGTTGAACGTTGGCAAAAGTGCATTGATTCAGATGGAAATTATTTTGATTATATATATATATGGTTAAAGTAAAGATATGGCGTATTTACAATACCTACTAAAAACCTGCATTAATTTTGCATCAACCCAATAAATTATTAAAAACTGTTTCTCTACATTGATGTTATGTTATTCGTTCACAGGATGTTTTTCGGTGCTGGGGTACAATGTATTTTTTATTTCCTGTTAGAGTATCTTTCGTAAAATTATAACAACGAACAGTTTCAAGGTCTGTAACAGGGAATTGAGTAATATAAAAAATATATATTTTTCTTTTTTATAAATACAGATAAAGATGGAAAATCGTGGAGTTGTTCTGGGTACATTGATGTTGATCTCACAATTTTTCGCTAGACAGTATTTAGAAATTTTTTAAGATGGACAGCACCAACACGCCTCGTAAGTGTGTGAACAATGAAGCTCCATTAAATTAAATTAGTATCAATGCGGGTCGCAATATACTTTTATAGGTTTTGGCTTTCAACCATAATTATAGTGCTAGGAATAGTAACAAGTGGTAAAGCCTGTACGATCTCTTCATAACAGCTCTTATTTTATTGTAGCAGTAAACTGACACGATCATATGTCGCTCCAATCTTATTCTTAGGTATACCACTCACTCTGATGGCGCTAGTAAGATGTTCATATATATGATAATTAATATAATTAAACAATAATAATAATAAATTTAAAAAAATCGTTCAGTTAAAATTATTAGAAGAATTACTGTTACAAGACGGTTGAAGAGAAGCTGGATGAGAGACCTCCTCTGCTAAATTACAGCCTAGAAAGGGGTGCTGCTGGACACTTTCCTTCCCCATGCCAATTATGTCTGCTGCCGAAGTTTTGTATAGCAAATTTTCTGATGATAATTTGATATATGTTGTATATATGCTGATGATAATATAATATATGCTTCTGACAGGTGCGAGAAGATAAGTATGAAGAGAAAAAAATATATAGCATTTCCAAGTCAAATTCAACCTTTTCCAAGTCAAATTCAACCATTTCCAAGTCAAATTCAACCTTTTCCAAGTCAAATTCAACCTTTTCCAAGTCAAATTCAACCTTTTCCATTTCAAATTCAACCTTTTTCGATTTCAATAAAATAATAAAAATCAAATTAACATGATTTTATGTTTTAATGGTTATTTTAATTACACCTTGTGTTTTTAACCCTTGTGGCTTGTTAAATGTTCCCAGGGGCCTTTCTGCATATAATTAGTCACGAATATAATAATAAGTATAACCGATACTTTAATTTTAAGACATTTGCGATACAAGGTCTGGTAGTGGGATTAGCGGGATTCGTTTTATTTTAGTTTTATAATCGCGGGCGAAAATATTATCAATAGAGGTTTATTTTAACTTTTTCGTATTTATTGGATAGTAGGCTCAGCAGATGCGTTCCCAAAGGTTCTTTACCGATTATACTATTAATTTTAATCGCGCTCGCTCAAATATGGGTTTATTATAACTTTTTCGTATTTATTGGATACAAGGCTCAGTAGCTGCGTTCCCAAAGGTCCGTTACCGACTACACTATTAATTTTAATCGCGCTCGCTCAAATATGGGTTTATTATAACTTTTTCGTATTTATTGGATAGTAGGCTCAG
The DNA here is from genome assembly GCA_023052935.1 of Piezodorus guildinii. Taxonomy (NCBI): domain Eukaryota; kingdom Metazoa; phylum Arthropoda; class Insecta; order Hemiptera; family Pentatomidae; genus Piezodorus; species Piezodorus guildinii. Next base: position 40,500,674 of record CM041292.1, on the reverse strand, counting down.
CAGATGCGTTCCCAAAGGTTCGTTACCGACTACACTATTAATTTCAATAGCGCTCGCTCAAATATGGGTTTATTATAACTTTTTCGTATTTATTGGGTACTAGGCTCAGTGCCCGCGTTCCCAAAAGTTCTTTCCCGACCATTCTATTAATTATTCGTGCGCTCGCTCAAATATGGGTTTATTATAACTTTTTCGTATTTATTCGCTATTAGGCTCAGTTGATGCGTTGCGGGGATTGCTATCCCAGTTGTTCAATTTATTTTAAGTGCTCTCGCTCAAGAAGAGGTTTATTTTAACTTTTTCGTATTTATTGGATAGTAGGCTCAGCAGATGCGTTCCCAAAGGTTCTTTACCGATTATACTATTAATTTTAATCGCGCTCGCTCAAATATGGGTTTATTATAACTTTTTCGTATTTATTGGATACAAGGCTCGGTAGCTGCGTTCCCAAAGGTTCGTTACCGATTACACTATTAATTGTTATCGCGCTCGCTCAATTATGGATTTATGATAAATTCGTGTTTCTTTTCTATGCTAATTTCTGTATTTGTGTTTCGTGAGTTTTGTTAGTGAATGTGTTAATGTTTTTTTAGTCAGTTGGTCTAATGTATGTTTATTTCGTGTTTTTTGTAACTTTTCATGAATTGGGTTACCGCTTATCTTTTTGGTTAATATTTAGGAGTTTGATAACAATCAGCTAAACAGAACGATTTTATAAGTACATTCTTATTTGATAAACCTCTACTTGAGTTAGCGCAATTAAAATTAATAGTATAATCTGTAACGAGTCCTTGGTTACGCATCTGCTGAGCCTAGTATGCAGTAAATACGAACAAGTTAAAATAAACCTCTTCTTGAGCGAGAGCACTTAAAATAAATTGAACAACTGGGATAGCAATCCCCGCAACGCATCAACTGAGCCTAATAGCGAATAAATACGAAAAAGTTATAATAAACCCATATTTGAGCGAGCGTACGAATAATTAATAGAATGGTCGGGAAAGAACCCCCCGTAACGCAGCAACTGAGTCTAGTATCCAATAAATACGAAAAAGTTATAATAAACCCATATTTGAGCGAGCGCACGAATAATTAATAGAATGGTCGGGAAAGAACCCCCCGTAACGCAGCTACTGAGCCTTGTATCCAATAAATACGAAAAAGTTATAATAAACCTATATTTGAGCGAGCGCGATTAAAATTAATAGTGTAATCGGTAACGAACTTTTGGGAACGCAGGCACTGAGCCTAGTACCCAATAAATACGAAAAAGTTATAATAAACCCATATTTGAGCGAGCGCTATTGAAATTAATAGTGTAGTCGGTAACGAACCTTTGGGAACGCATCTGCTGAGCCTACTATCCAATAAATACGAAAAAGTTAAAATAAACCTCTATTGATAATATTTTCGCCCGCGATTATAAAACTAAAATAAAACGAATCCCGCTAATCCGACTACCAGACCTTGTATCGCAAATGTCTTAAAATTAAAGTATCGATTATACTTATTATTATATTCGTGACTAATTATATGCAGAAAGGCCCCTGGGAACATTTAACAAGCCACAAGGGTTAAAAACACAAGGTGTAATTAAAATAACCATTAAAACATAAAATCATGTTAATTTGATTTTTATTATTTTATTGAAATCGAAAAAGGTTGAATTTGAAATGGAAAAGGTTGAATTTGACTTGGAAAGGTTGAATTTGACTTGGAAAAGGTTGAATTTGACTTGGAAAAGGTTGAATTTGACTTGGAAAAGGTTGAATTTGACTTGGAAAAGGTTGAATTTGACTTGGAAAAGGTTGAATTTGACTTGGAAATGCTATATTATCTACATCAATTTCAAAGTTTCATCCGTTTTTCATTACTCTCCATTACCTCATATAACTTCGTATATAAGATGACATTTTTTCTAAAATATTTTCCAACAGTATATAATACAGCGATTCTTATTTGCGGAAACAGAAAAAAAAAATTAATCTGTAAAAAATACTTTTATTGTTTTCTTCTTAAGTTGATAATCAAAGTATTTTATTTTTCATATATACCTATTTTTTTGACGCTAACAATAATAAATGAACTCTTTTTCATCATCAAATTAAAGGTACTTTGGAGAAAGAATTTTAAAAAAATAGTTATTTAAACCTATCAGACTACTTCAAACAGGATAAAATCCACAGGAAATTAAAGTATATTTAATTTTACATTAATATATTTATTTTAATCAAAATCTTTATAGACTTTTTCGATGATGTGGCTCTTCTGTTATGTCGATTTTGGTGAAACAGTTGCTATAATACTCCAGGAATTTAGTTCTCTTAAATATGAAATATCAGTTTTTTATTTCTAGTTTTTGAGCTATACTTTACCATATTCACAGAGACCTTTTTCTGAACCTTTTAATCGTTTGGACTCAGGAACCTTAAAACGACCCTTACAATACATTTCCAATATATTTAAGTGAAAGTAAAAACTAAATTTAGACATATTATTTATGCGTATTGACATCTTGAAAAGAGTTTCTTTAGAGTTTCAGATCGCCACACTGAGCAGGAAGTAGAGGTTTGTTTAAGCAGGTCTGCCCTATTTTGCAACATAACTCTCAAATGACGTAGAGGAAAAGATACATATCAACAGTATCAATCTTCCCTAATGATTCACACTTTCTTCACGCTGGCCCGTGATTCGCTGAACAAAAGTTCGCATGATAGAGAGAAATCATTAATGGGTCGAGACTCAGTGGATTTTATAACCAACAGTTTGCTTGGACGACGCCTTCACTATCACATAAAAAAAAAAGTCTTTGAACATTTCATTATAAATTTTACACCTTCCAGTTTGAAACAGATTTTTCCCACTTGTTCAATTGAACAAAAAAGTCTCTCGAACGGGGATATGTCGTACAGGTTGAAGAACTTTCTAGAAAATGGTTCGAATGATCCCGAATTTTTTATTTTTTTTTATTTCAAAACCCCTTGTAGTTTGGGTTGAAATTCTCGAATCTGTAGGTTTGTTGTATCTCTCTTCTACTGTACATGGTACATTTAAGAAAGGGATGAGGAGGCGGGAAAAGATGTCTTCGTAGGTGTGTCATCAAGTGACGGGGCTCACCGTTTTTTTGAATCATTGATTAATCCTCAGTGAAGGCTGAGGCTCCCTACATATTGTTGCCAGCTTTGTGGCCTACCTGTTGGGGAAAGAGTCTGAAATAAAGGGTTTGTACAAAATTTTGGGCTGTCAAAGAATTTAATCTGTCTCCTAGTGATGTAGTCAGTCACTGTCGTGAGTTAAATATGTCTGTTTTAGTATTTTGTAGTGTCGTATGTCTTACTATACGTCTAAGCACGCCATTATGAAACTGTCGGAACTTCTTCGCCGTGGCAGGTTTTATATTAGCTAACAGGGTGTACCAAGCAGCAATGATGGCCAGATCATTTATAAATCATTAATTTGAGGCGGAGTGATAGGTTTGGAGATGTCAGAAGATGGTTCAGTCGGTTTGTCTTGGCCACCTCCATAGTTTTTTATTGCAGTGACGAGTTAGTGATGCCAAGATGATATACTGTTCGCCGGTTTGCTATGTCCGCTATCTTATAGGTTCTTGGAAGTCGGCGCTTGTTTTTCTGGAAGAAGAAAATAATACAGTACATCTTTTAGGGATTGACTGTAATATTTAATATTGATTCCGAATAAATTCATTATACCTATGTATAATTACACACACTTTTATATTCTATGGGTTTTATCCTTATTCTAATAGCCTGAAAGGGCTTAAATACCGAATTTTCAAACTTTTATTTTCTACAGTAAGTAGATTTAATGTTGTTAATTAAAATCCCGCGCTGGCAGCACATGTAAGAAATGCATAGATATAAATAAAAAACAAATCATTCAGTGACAAATTGTATTTAAATAATGTTTTGACAGTAAAGACATTTGCCATATACTTATGAAATAAGAAAATATGCTAAACAACAGAAATAAAAATACAATATAAGCTAAAACAAAGATTATGAAGATTAAATAGGTAATAAAAAACAAATGGCAATCAGTCAAGTCTCTTGGCCAGCGCCTCGATGGTCTTCTGGGCGGGTTATTAGTGGTTTTAGCAGTGGATAGGTTCTGAGGCTGTGGACTTGAGGCAAGTCCGTCCTGAAAAGTATTGGAACGATTTGTGGCAGTTGCTATGACGAACGTAATGTCAAGGTCACTATTTAGTATTGTAATTTCTGTTGAGTAATTTCGACAGAAAAAGTTTTAAAAATGTAGATTTATTGTGAGATGAGAATATGGCTGGTGAAAACATGGATAATATGTTCGTCATTCATGTCTGTCTCGTTCACCTCTCTTCCTTCTTCTCTCCATCCCTTGGCCTGGAAAACTTTTTGAATTTATTTCGTCGTCATTTTGTGCTTTTACTGACTAAGACCATAGATACGAGAGAATAAACGCAAGAACGTGAACAGTATTCCGGTCTCTTGTAACTCCTGGTAGGGGTCGTTCTTACTTCCTCAAGAGACCACGAGATAGCTGCATGATCACTTTTTATTTTTCCTTTTGGAAGCCGAAACAGCGGAGATTCAAACCCGAGACTCCTTTCTTTTCTAGTAAGCATATATAAATATGAATTGAAATTTACAACTTTATTAAGAAATCATAAATATGATGGAAGTATAATAAAATCCACCACCCATTGGCTGTACTCCAACAGAAATTCAAAATCCGCGGCCAACTTCTTCTTAGACACCTCGGATGATTTCAGGAGTCGATGAGGATATTAGGATAGAAACTTGTGGATTAAGTCCGTTCTACATGGTGAGAAAACAGGTCTTGAATGCCGTGAGAGGGTGGTCTTGTGAGAGTTTACGAAAGTAGCGGGAGAGGAAGATGCCATATTTTTTTTTACATTCGGATAATAACATCAAATGTTACTTTTTAAAAATCCTATAAGATCTTATGAATCTGATAAAGATACATTTTTTTAAAAGATAAAAAACCTGTACCACTAAAACCCATGAAGGGTCTTGGGCTCAGTACATATAGAGATTCGTACTGTTTCTAGGCCAACGGCAGTGCAATTAGGCCTTAATCACGCTCAGCCGCCAAGTTTTTCCCCAATTATTTTGGGTACCCAATTTAGAGAGGCTGGGTCTGCCCCAGGAGGGTCTCCATACCCTAGGGTCGCCCCCCGACTGAAATAACAGAATAAATAATATTCTGCCATAGCCGGGATTCGAACCTAGGACCCGGAGCACAGCAGACTAGCGCTCTATACACTAGACCACGCCGCTCCCCTTAAAAGATAAAAAGATTTAAAAAGACTTTTAAAAGATAAAAAGAAATGATAAATTTATATCAAAACAAACAAGTGTAATATAAACATCGTGGATTTTTTTTTTTTTAATGTTGAACCTCCATTTTAAGAAATTTATATAACATTATTTATAACAAAAGATTAAAAAAATAAATGATGAAGTTTTAAAAAAAATTCGGCAATTGAATATTTATTATAATACGTTGAAACGTATGTGAGAGTGTCTGATAATTCAATCTCACCAAATCTCCCAAAATTTACCTAACTATTTTCTCACCGCGTACAGCGGATTGGAGTTTTTTGTAGAAGGATTGATACCTTGTTCGAGCCAAATCAGTATCATATGAAAAATAAGGTCTTTATGGATGAATTTATACGTGACATCATATTGAAGATTCGCGACTGATTTTGGTTTGGTTATGAGAGGAATTCGATGATTTAGTAGAGCTCCAAAGCTCCATTTCATGAGTCCAGATTGCTCTTATGATTATCATGTAGATGAGCCTTTTGTAATGAAGAGGAAGGTGTGGCCGTTAATCTACTGAGTGTTAAAGAAGCCGAAAACGGCGTCTAATAAGCGAAAATAGGCTGAAAAGAAGCTGGCTAAGAGATCTCCTTAAGTAAACTCTTTTAAAATTCAAGCTAGAAGTAGATGCCAATGAGTATCGACCTCTCTCATGCCTTACATGCCCTTTATATCAATTGTTATCAAATCCGCTTATTGTCACGGGCTGAGCGACAGGTGTGGATGTAAAAATAAATTATTAAAAAAATAAATAAATAAATAAACTAAAATTATATTATATAAATTAACCTTTTAAAATAAAGTGTAGCAAATACACATACGATTTTATTGAAGCTTTCCTTATATTTGTAATCAGTTTGTTATCAACAAAGTAATTAGTCCATTCCAGGTCAAATAAGAAAATATTCCAGATAGAGATTCGCTAATATAGCTAAATTAAGTATTAACGGAAGCACGGGACCATGGAAGATAAAAATCTGCTAAAAACCAAATAAGATATTAAAAGAGTAAGTGGTACTTTCGTTAGGACACGCTAGGGTGGTTGGGAAAGTAACAAGATGTTTGCACTAGCCCCTCATAACCATCGCTGGAGGGTGAGGCTAATAATTACTTCAACGGGCTCTCTCCTGCACATCCCAACCATCAATGCTTTCCATCAAAAGGATTCCTCAATCCTTCCTAAAATGGTTGCAGAAAAGCACGATTCGCGATGGTGATCACTGCTATGAGAAAATGAAAAAATATTTAGATAGGAGAGTTACACAAACTTATTATTCCTAGAAGTACTAAAAACCTGAAGAAGGATATATTGGGTTGTCAGAAAAATAATGTAGGATTACCGGTTTAAAAGAAAACATATATTTATATCTGTTTTTATTAATAAAAATAGTCTGCATTACTATTTTGGAATATCGAAATCTGCTGAAACCCAAATCAGCTATTAAAAAAAGAATTGGTACTTTCGTTATGACACATTACTTCAATTCATTTTTGGGATGGTTAGTAGGAAACTTGGACATGCTAAGTTCGATATATTTCTACCAACACAGAAAAAGTTAGTTTTTTCATTCTCGCTAAATATAATTTGAATTATTAGAATGAACGAACTTTATAAAGGATCTTTCTATCTTTGAGTAATAGAAGGTCATTTATGCATAATAAATTGAAGGTTTGAAAAAAAAAAATCTGGTGCGGGAAACACACGACTTTCACTTACCTCCATTTTTAAAATCAATGAAAGAATTTTCAAATACAGTTAGAGATAAAAATACGTGAAATTATTAAGGAATTAATCATATTGAATTTATATAGAAACCTGTGTTTTATTAAAAAATCTATTATAATATTATCTTAAAAAAACAGTTAGTTTTATCTTCTTTTCATCACTCTCCATTAAATTCTAAAAGCTTGTGTATGAGATGACATTTTTTCTAAAATCTTTAGCTTTCCAACGGTATATCATACATGTATATTACTGCTCTTATGTTCAAAACGAAAAATTGCATTAAAAATATTTTTTCTGTTTTCTCCTTTAGTTGGGTATCGAATTTATTCAATTTATATATTTACCTGTTTTTCATCAGCGTTAACAAGATAATTTAGTTATTATTATTGAATCTACAAAATTAAAGGTACTTTAGGGGAATTAAAATATCGGCATTTAAGCCCTGTCAGACCATTTTTATCCAAATAAAACCTACATAATATTAAAGCCCATTAAATTTTACATCGATATAGTGAGTATAATCAAAATCGTCGGAACCGTTTTCGAAAAATCGAAAAAGGTGCAAAATGCATGGTATAAAGTGCCTCTTCTGTAAGCTCATTTTGATGAAAAAAGTTTTGTCACGTCTCGGGCGTATAGTTGTCTTAAATATGAAATTTCAGTTTCATAGGACTTACCGTTTCCGCCCGGGAGTTACCACACACGCACACACACACAGACACACACACACACACACACAGACCTTTTTGCGGGACTTGGTTATTTGGACTCAGGAGACCCTAAAACGTGTATTTCCGTTGAAAACTGGAATTCGAAAATTTTCACGATCGCAATACTTCCCCTTACTATATATAGTAAGTGAAAGTAAAAAAGGCTGTTTGGCTCAATAACGTTATCTGCTTCTTCTCCTTTGTTGAGCTACAGTCCAGAAAGTCAGTTGTTATCCTCTGTTCATCACTTATAACAGTTCTTATAAAAAATCGATCGTTGTTTTTTCGTCAAATAAGTAAGGGACTAATTTTATAACGCATTAGTTTAATAGATGAACAATACAATTTTCGTGTATGTTTTTTTTTTGTTTTGTTTTTTTTGCTTGAGGTGGTTATCAATGGTCGATTTGCTTGTATCAAATTTCTCTGCATGGATTTTCTTGCTTGTATAATATGGTCGTCAAGAGAAGAAGTCATACCATTGCGCTTTGTCTTCTAAGCTGAAGTCTCCCTCTCTAAATTTTTCGAAACACCATTGAACAGTGCTCTCACTAATTCTGCCCTTGCCCATTGATTGATTTTCCTGGCTCCGTTCCGGGCCTTGATACGAAAATCACGCTTTGACGTCTTAGGAAAGAGGGAAATATTTCCAAGTAGCGAAATGCTGAAGAAGTAAATTGGAAGACGATTAATAGGTGTTACTTTTCATAGAAATAAATAATCATCCAACAAACATAAGTGTTTTATTATATAGAGAGGTATTTAAAGAAAAACATGTAATCATGAATTATTTTCCTGACGACCTAATAATTATTAATAATTCTTCTTTTATATTTATCATGGAAACTTTTTTATGGTGAATTTCAGTTAACAGGAAACCTTTTTTTTTTTTTTTGTTTTTATGCATGAATGATATAAATGAAAATGATTATAAAAAGTTAAAACACCGTTGTCCCATGTTATTTATATACAAAAGAATAACTCTAAAGAAATGTTATGAAAAAAAAGAAAAAAATAGATCTCCTTGGACGTATTATATAAACCGAACTGAAACAAAAATCAAATTCTACGGGGGGAAAATGGGGTTGAATAAAGATCATATCATAAATTATACAAACGCTTGTCGCATAATCGGTGATATTATTTTTTATTTCATTTATTTATCTAGTTATATACGACCAGACTTTGATAATGCTCGGTAAACCTCAATATCAAATATACATATATATATTTAATATGTACTAATTACATATATTTAACATACATACTAATTAATAAGCCTTATTTATTTAGTATCCATAATATGAAAAAAATATTACAAATATAAATTTATATATACAATGGGAACACCTAGTTTACAATTTAAAACTAAACAATAGACAATCATGCAAAAATAAGGGTTTCAAATACGAAAATTTTATTGTAATATTGCAGGATCATTAATTAGGTATTAATTATTTATCGTTTAAAATAAATATTGTAAACAATTTACAGATGTTCATAACAAGAAAAATTTTAATATAGTAAATATTTACAATTTAAAACAAAATGTATATTGAAATGTAATATTAATATACATAGTGGAACATATTACCCTATCAGCATTTAGCACCACGTGGAGCAATTAAGATAGGATCTGCTAAGTTAGAGATAACATAATATATATAATGATACGCTAGAGAAGACCCAAAGACGCCATTCCAAAGACCTAACAGCCCGAAATCCTCCTTGCTCAGAATGCATTAAAAAACCATGTTCAAACATGGTTCGTGGTTGAAATCTCATAAGGATATCCTAAAACATAGGTCGCTGTTTCCCTTAATTTAAAGACAGAAACCATTTCAATAATAAATATAAAATATTAGCTTATGAGGAAAATAATATTAGATTTTTCTTTAAATAGCCCTCTATATAATAAAGTGTTCCAGTTTGTTGAATTATTCATTTATTTGAATTTTTACACATCTTAAACCACTTTAAAAAAAAGTTTGTCGAACTCTGTAGCATTCACTCTCTGCATTCACTCTTCTCTGTCGAACTCGGAAATAATTCAGTCTTTAGTAAGATATAAAAGCGTGATTTCCTTTTAAATTTATTTTAGTTGAGCGGAACGGGGCCTCAAAGCCCTATCGAAGAAGTGTGGGGCGAGGGCAGTATTAGCTAAACGGTGGAGCTCTTATCTTGGTAACGATATTCTACTATCATAAGTGGAAGAAAATTTCAAAACAACTGTTTGAGAACTTGCAGGAAAACTCGAAGTAAGCAAATCGGCCGTCAATGACCGATTGGAATTATGAAAAAAAACGAAAGTAAGGCTCCTTATTGATTAAATGACTGAAAAAAACTTTGTGCCTCACTTCTTTGTCAAAACATTAACGATCTATTTTTGTCCAGAACTATAACTGTGAAGTAAATCTTTAGCGAAAACAGCAGACGTTTGTTTGTTTTTTATTCATTGAACGTTCCTTTATGCTGCTGTGGGAGTCCTGAATTTTGCCAATACAGGTTTAATTAGGATAGGGATCTTTAACGAGTACCCGTCATCGCACAAGCTCGGGATCACCTTTTAACACCCCCTTCGAAGGACGGGGGGTTAAAAGTCCCATTAAAAATCCTAGGGCCACCTGCGGATTTGAAACCGGGACCATGGGCATAGGAGGCTGTAATGATAACCATCATGCTACAGGTAACCCCTAACAGCAGACGTTCTGGATAGTGGCTAAACAAAGAGGAGCTACACATTCTTTTCCAAAGCCCCTAACCTACCTCATCAAAAAAATATGATGTTTACTGTTTATTTGGTTTAGAACACTACAGCTTCTTAAATCCTAGAGAAACCAATGCCTAATCGTATTGTAACGGAATTATCGCAATGGATCAGAAATTGGCAATAATGAAGCCTTCTTTGTTCAATTGAAAGGAGCCCATTTTGTTGTATGAAACTTCCAGCCACATGTGTCACTTGGGACGTTAAGAAGGAGAGTAAAAAAATCTTCGATTGTGCCCTCCATTGTAAAATCCATCGAGGGGTCATAAATGGTGGTCTCCAGGCTGTACGATGTCTGGTACTTGATAATGATCCCCTAATTAAATCTGGATAGGTAAAATTTAGGACTCCAATTGTAGTATCGTCTGATTATACACATTAGCATAAAAGTGACGTTAAATGAATAAACAAACAAGTATAAACTATTTTTTATTAACTAAATATGCTACTTTTAAACCTCGACATTCTCCGTCTGAGAACAATAGGATAGCGACTTACAGGTAGCCGATGGTGAGAGCAGTAGGAGACTGCCGTGATAGCATTCTTCCCCGGCCTTTCATCTCCTCTCTAGCGGAAAATTGACTGGTCCCACACGCCACTAGGCGGTGACTCTGTGCTATGCATTCCTAGCCAACACAATATAATATCATACTTCTTTCTCGTTTTCTTCCGAGTCAGTAGTATTTATTCAATTCACTAAGATTCCAATTAAATAATTTGGATCATAATCTATCATAGATACAAAAAAGAAACCTTATTCTGGGGACGAGGTCACCCAAAATAAAAAATATGAACAAGAAAAATAAAAATTATAACTGGCCAAAGAACATTAAAACACTGTAAAAATTAATTATCATAACATATACAATAACGTTTTAATAATCAAAAGAGAGAGAGGAAAGTAGAATAATATATTTATGCACACAAGAGATTTTTTAAAAATAAAATTAGAATGAATCTAAGATAAAAATCAACTTTACAGCAATTGGTACAAACATTTTTCACCTCACTTAGTTGGCAAAATAAAATTGGTGGGGAAGTAAGTATGTATTAAAAGAGGAGAGCTTTAAATGAGGATATGAAAGAAGCAGGGCGGATGTTAGACAGGAGTGTAATCCAGAAGACACTGGGTCTGGCTAAAAGAGAGCGTTCATATTTTTCAGCTCTTATTATTATAAACTTAAATCACGCTAAATACATTATTGTAATAAAATCCTTCAATATTTACAAATATCAGCTGCGTTCTAATTAAAATAACAGAGGAGATCTAGTTAATATTATTCATGTAGCAGAACTAAATTCATCAACATTTTAGACGGGGCTTAAGACTTTTAAAGACCTTCTGTTATTAACTGCCACCTTTGAAATACTCTACTACAACTAATCTGTGAAAGCATCCCCTAGTATTATTTCAAACCGACGTATATGTAAGAAGTTATAACGTTATATTTAATTAAACGTTATATTAAATAGATGCGTTTATCACTCAATTATTCTATTTTTTAGAATTACTCTCTTGACTTTCAATTAACTTCAGATATAGCAGGGAAAATATTGATCTAAAAATTATTAAGAATATATCTTGAAATTGCAAAATAACAGAACTAAAATATCATTTCAATTTATGACATATAAAGCAACTGAGATCTCCAAAAATAAGAGCAACTTAATCACTTAGCTTACTTCAATTAAAGTAGTTATTATTTAACTATTAACTCTAAAAGTTTCTTTGTTTTTTTATGTCAATGAAAAGTTTTGTTATTTATATTACCATTTTTAAAAAATTACTTTGAGCGATAATTTCACATTTAAATAATAAAGAACGTTTAACATGGAATCCGCACACTAGAATGAAACGACAAGAAACTGTTACTTCAACACTTACTAGACAAACGCTCTAAACTTCCACTTAGTTACAAAAGACTCGTCTACATGACCATCATAAGACCTATCTGGACTTATGGAGTTGAGTATGGGGCTCCACTAAACCATCAAATTCTTCCCGTATTGAATCCTTACAATCCAAAATCCTTCGAAAAATCGTCAACACTCATTATTATGTCACGAATAAGCTCATCCATAAAGACCTTAATATTCCCTTTGTAGCTGATTTGGCCCGAACCAGGTATCAATCCTTCTATGACATACTCCACTCCCACTCTAAACCAACTAGTTTCAATCCTTGCTTCCTCTTCAATTCCCAACAATCCTCCGAAGCGTCTGAAAAGAAGATGGCCTCGAGACCTTCTTGTTTAGATTGATTACTAGAGTGCTGCCAATGGGCAGTTTCTCTTCATGTTTTTCATGTACACTACCTTTCATGAGAATATTTACTTGATCTATTCCTATACAGTTGTAAATTTCAATAAAATATAAAAAAAATAATAAAGATACCTGTTCAGGATACAGAGCGACTGAGGTCAAGTCCTACATATAGATTATAAAGTATGTATAAAAATCTTTCTGTACCTCTTATACCTTTGTAAATAATTTAGTTTTGTATATGATTCAATCTATTTAATGTATTCTGTCCAGACGTACTATCTTTATTTGTAACATCCATTTTATTCTTAAAGTATTAAGTTCCAGAATAAAATATTTTTCTATTCTATTCTATTCCATGAAGTATATGATGCAACATTATTTTGTTTGTTATCTTGGCTGTTTTGTTTATAGTTGTTGTGCAATGCAGTTATATTCAAATAATCTTATGTGACTGGAAAACGCCTCAGATTTTTAACTCACCTACCTACAATATTGTAGCACTCTGAATAACACAAGACTTGTGTCCAGCCTGCTATTGAGTTATTTTTTACAACGGGTTAGTGCAGAAACTCGAAGAACAACACGATTTAACTAAGGTTTTGATTACCTTTTATGACAATACCAAGTTTGTTAGGCCATGATTATAAGGAAAAATAATTGTTTTCTTTATGCTGACTTCTGATTAGTAGGAGTCTTATATTTTATTGCTTATAAGTATGAACACTGTAACTATAATTTATATGTACACTACAAAACTTAAACGAGGTGACTGTGGTGAAGTGGCTAGCATAACAGCTTGCTATGCCCAAGTTCGTAGGTTCGAAACCCGGCATATGGTCCTAGGTTTTTTTTTTTAAATGATTAAAAAATTCCTTGGTTATGCCGTTCTTTCGGAAGGGACATAAAATGGTGGTCTCGAGCCTGTTTGATGTCAGTTACTCGTTGAAGATCCCTATCCTAATTAAACCATTAAAGACAAAATTTAGGATTCCAACTAATAATCTGGATTTTCTGATTAGTAACAGCAGCACAAATTGGCGTAGAATAAATATCCAACAAAGAGAAATGTTTGTAAGCAAAAACTTAGAGATAAACTTGGTGTTCCTTCGAAGGAAGACTCCGGAAATCATCTACGCATGACCCGTTATTTTTTCTACAGGTGGAAAATGTCTTTCGTGACATAGTTCTCTTAGGTTTTTATCTGTTCGTGACAGAACGAGCACACAGTTGAGACAAGACTGCCCACTTGAGAGTTCAAAGGCCGGGCAATAGCCCCTGCAAGATAATGATCCAACTTTGATGCCTGTTTTATGGTCCGCTTCTTGGACCTCCTTAACCTCTCCACCAAATGAACTTAATCTATCTCCCGTTGCAGGTCGTCTTGACCTTTGTAATGTCCTAATGTTATACAATTACATTGTAGCTGTGCCCTCAAAATATATTCATTGATTAAAGGAATACCTCCGGGTGCTTTTGTAAGACGATATAGGCTATGGTTTAACGGGAGAGAAGGAGTAGTCGAAACTGGCCAAGGTACCGAATTATCAAGAAATTAAATGATGAATAAGCAGGAATGAATATTAATTTGATTTTCTTTTTCTGTAGGCACGACAGCGCGTATCCTTGACAGCGCGATGAGGCTTCCTCGTAGATTATGGATAATGGATATAGGGAAGGTTAATCATTTCCCAATCATTTTTTTGAGTGGCCACTAGTTGGCTGAAGGACCTCACATACCCGGAGGGGGACTTGACAGAATTTAGTTTAATTATTTTCTGGAAAAGTCCGAATGGCTATAATTCGAACACGGTTTAACTCATATTAACAAATAATCCTCATATATATTACATTTCGTTGTTATTATTTGTTTAAACGGAACTTTAAATTCTTTTAGGGCATCAAACAGCTGATATCTATCCATAGGATCAAAAGCCTGCTTAAAATCAATGAATAACATACATATCAACATCCGTATTAACTTCATAACATTTCTCTAGCACTTGTCGTAAAATAATATTTCAAATATTTGATCAATAGTAACCCTGTTAGGCCTGAAGCCGCATTGGTAATCCATCTGTTTCGAGTAAATTTTTAGTCTTGTAGTTCAGATATTTGCTAGGATTTTATAAATAACGTTTAACAGGGTTATGCCTCTGTAGTTTTGACATATTTTCTCCTTTCATAAAGAGCGGAAGAATCAATTTCGAACACCTTTGGCATAAATTCATTGTTCCATATTTCAAGAATAAGATGGTAAATTCTTTGACATAAGTATTCACCTCCATATTTAAATAGTTCCGCAGGTAAATTGTCCTCTCCAGGAGCTCTATTAGACTTTAAATAATCCACGGCATCCATAAAATTTTCTATTGAAGGAGGTTCTGCATCCGGGGAGACCCTAATGTCCAAATCATCAACTGCAGTGACTTCCGCCTTAGTTACACCCTGGACAGTTCCGAGTACATCCTCAAAATGTTTCGCCCATCTATCCAAAACCTGTTAATATGCTATGTATAATATTTTATATAATATGCTATAATACTATCAGGTTTATTATTGAATTTGATTAATATCTTCTTTAGTCAACATTATTGTTTTCCTACCATTTTTTCATGTATTTATAGTATTAGTATATAGTACATAGTAGTATTCATGCCATTTTTAAGGAATCCATTTATTTGTCCAATTCATATATTACATCTTCTGCATGTAAAATTAAGACATTATGTATTCAATTTAATTTTTCACAATCTCGCCGAGAATTTTGGGTTCGGATTTCCACTACAAATATATGTTTTAGGATCCAAATGACCAAGGCGCGCAAAAAGGTCTGTGTGTGTGTGTGGAAAGTCTAGTTCGAGAACGATGTATGAAACAAATTTAATATTCATATATACCTGAGATGTCACAGCAGATTTTTCATCAAAATCGACAAAACCAGAAGAGCCACTTTTTACGATTTTGATTAAACTTACTATATCAATGTAAAATTCAATGGGCTTTAACATCATGTAGGTTTCATTCTGATTGAAATAGTCTGACAGGGGTTAAATACTGAAAGGGCCTAGCCGGATAAGCATGTGAAATCTGCCCCCGCGTGTATTTAAACCAAATTTATACCATTGAGTCACACCTATGAGAAACAACCTTACGCAAATTTTTAGCCCCTTAATCCTAACGAGGGGGAAGTTATGGAGGGGGAAAGATAAAACAAAAAAAATTGTTTTCTCCTGAACTGCTCAACTGATTTTCACGAGAAAAATATATGTTATGGATTTTATAAGTAGGTTTCAAAAAATATTTTTTTAAATTTTTTTCCACGAAAATATTGGTCCCAAAAAAGTTTTGAATTTTTCAAAAAAATATTTTTTGGTTATGATGGTTTGGTACACCTCCAATTTTTCGCTACTTTATTTCATTATAGGGTCCTCCATAACATATATTTTTTTCAATTTTATCGGAAGTGTACCCCATGGTGAAAAATGAAAAAAACAATTTTTTCTCCTGAACGAATCAACCGACTTTCACTAAAAAAATATACGTTAATGGTTTTCTAACAGAGTCTCAAAAAACATTGTTTTGAATTTTTTATTTCGAAAACGTGAGTCAAAATTTTTTTTTTTAATTTTTCAAAAATTTTAAATTATGTTAGATTAGTACAACAACAATTGTTTACTAATTTGATTCATTGGAGGGTCCTGCACAATATTTTTTTTTTTCAAGTTGGTCTAAAATGTACCCAATAAGGAAAAATAAAAAAAACAGCATTTTTTCAGCTCTCTGAGGTCACGCCTGAAGAGCTCTATCCCTAGCTGTGGGATCGTAATGTCATTAGATATCACTTACACACTATGCACATACATACTATTTATTATACCTATTATTATAAATATCTTATATTGGATCGAATATATTTATTTTTTTTTGCATTTAGTTAATTCTATTTACTTGGATAACTACTACACAGCACTATATGCTATATTTATATAAAACGTAACTAAAAAGGTTTTTTAAATATATATTTTTTCATATTATTATATGTTAATCAAAAAAAGTTATGATGACAGACTTGCATGAAGTGTTCGACAAAAAGCCTGTCGACTGTTAACTTTTTTGATTATTTAACATATAATAATATGAAAAAATATATATTAAAAAAATCTTTTTAGTTACGTTTTATATAAATATAGCATATAGTGTAGTAGTTATCCAAGCAAGAAAAATTAACTAAATACAAAAAAAAAAAAATATATTTGATCCAATATAAGATATTTATAATAATAGTTATAATGAATAGTATGTATGTGCATAGTGTGTAAGTGATATCTAATGACATTACGATCCCACAGCTCTATCCCTACTTTTCATGCGTGACCAGCTACTACTCAGAGAGCTGAAAAAATGCTGTTTTTTTTTTTTTTTTTCCTTATTGGGTACATTTTAGACCAACTTGAAAAAAAAAATATTGTGCAGGACCCTCCAATGAATCAAATTAGTAAAAAATTGTTGGTGTACTAATCTAACATAATTTAAAATTTATTTTTGAAAAATTAAAAATAAAAATTTTGACTCACGTTATCGAAATAAAAAATTCAAAAAAATGTTTTTTGAAACTCTGTTAGAAAACCATTAACATATATTTTTTTAGTGAAAGTCGGTTGATTCGTTCAGGAGAAAAAATTGTTTTTTTCATTTTTCACCATGGGTACACTTCCGATAAAATTGAAAAAAATATATGTTATGGAGTACCCTATAATGAAATAAAGTAGCGAAAAATTGGAGGTGTACCAAACCATCATAACAAAAAAATATTTTTTTGAAAAATTCAAAAATTTTTTGGGACCAATATTTTTGTGGAAAAAAATTTAAAAAAATATTTTTTAAAACCTATTTATGAAATCCATAACATATATTTTTTCTCGTGAAAATCAGTTGAGCAGTTCAGGAGAAAACATTTTTTTTTGTTTTATCTTTCCCCCTCCATAACTTCCCCCCCGTTAGGATTAAGGGGCTAAAAATTTGCGTAAGGTTGTTTCTAATAGCTGTGACTCAATGGTATAAATTTGGTTCAAATACACGCGGGGGCAGATTTCACATGCTTATCCGGCTAGGCCCTTTTTAATTTTCTTCCGCTAAAGATCCTTTAATTTTGTAGATTCCAAAGAATTATAAAATAAGGCTAGTTATACAAGTTTAACATAGGGGTTACCCATAGCGTAGTTGCTAGCATAACAGCTTTCTATGCCAAAGGTCGCGGGTTCAAACCTGCGGGTGGCCCTAGGATTTTTTAATGGGAGTAAAAAATCCTTAGTTATGCCGTCCTTCGGAGGGGACGTTAAAAGGTGGTCCCGAGCCTGTGCGATGTCAGGTACTCGTTAAAGATCCCTATAAAACCTGGATAGGCAAAATTTAGGACTCCCACTGTAGCATCGTCCGATTAGCCATAGTAGCATAAAGTGACGTTAAACGAATAAACAAACAAACAAGTTTAACATATTGGATAAACAACTAAAGAAGAAAAGAGCAAAAAATGTTTTTTTGTTCTTGTTTTTTTCCAAACATAAAAATAGTAGTATAGATGTATAATATACTGTTGGAAAGATAAAGATTTTTTAAAAATGTTATCTTATATACAAAGTTGTAAAATGTAATGTGAAATGATGAGTAGGACATAAAATCCTGAGATAATAATCAATAGCACATAATTGTTATATAACATTGTTACATTATTTAATCTAAAACTTGTGTTCATAATGAAACTAAATATAATTCTTTAAATTTTTTAAACTCTTACTTTATTTAATAGTCCCTTAGACGACACATCTGGGTGTCTTGCCGATTCCTTCAACTCGGCTTCTTATATAACATCAACAACACTAAAAATTTAAATTTTCTATGAAATAATTTTAATTAGCCTTTAATTATTAAATAATCGATAACAAACAAAGAGATGAACAAATACATTTGAGATGAATGGGTTCCTCCTCGGGAAGAACCAACAGTTTTTGTGGCGCCCACATTCCACGTCCCCTTATCTATCTCTCACTTTGCTTTTCTTTTTCTAGTCCAACTACTTCTTTTTCTGTCTACGGTCCCTAGATAGAAATAATGGGTACTAGGCTACGGCTGAGTCTCCTTTAAAGTGGAATACTCCCAGGGCATCTACGAGCAGAGGATCTAGAAATAAATATTCAATTAACGAGCTCCAGAATATATGTTTTTAAATACTTCATGTTTTATTTGAAGGAAATAAAAACATATAGTCTGGTGCTCGCAACACACGACTTTCACTTACCACCGTTGTTAAAAAAAAAAATATATATATATATATATATTGTAAATCTTTTATTGAAATTTACAACTGTACATAAATACAATAAGTAAATGAGCTATTTGTTGAAATCAATTTAAGAACTTAAAAAAAACTACAGATGAAAAAATGTTAAATAATTAAATTGAGTTTCGATAGAATACTGATATAATCTATTATATTATTATCACTTAGTTTTATCCGATTTTCACCAGTCTCCATTACATTATACAAATTTTTGTTTAAAGTAATACTTTTTTCGAAATTCCCCACTTTATAGCTTTCTCACATTTTATCATAATATTTATAATGTTACGTTATTATGTAAAAAAACAAAAAAAAAAAAAAAAAAAAAAACATTACATAAAAACACATTTTCACTCATTTATCCTTTATCGAATTCGGTCAACATAATAATAACAAGATGATAACGATATAATATTAAGGCGCATTCGATTTTACACGAATTTAGGGAGATTAATCAAAATTATTGTAGCCGTTTTTTAAGAAAATAGTAAAAATGCAAGCTTGAACACCTTGTTTGAAATGTTACTGTAACATCTCGATGTATATCTGATGTATCTGAAACTTCAGTTGTACACACAACTTGTCGTTTCTTGAGCTTGACTGGTCACATACACATACAGACAGAATTTTTTGCAGGACTTTGACATATCGAATCAAGGGTCCCTAAAACGTGGTTTTTTTTCGGGTAAAACTGAAATACGAAAATTTGGAAAATCTGGAAGTAACTACTTTCATTATACCCAAAAATGTTTATCACACAAAACTGGGTAAGGTCTAAATACAATATAACAGTATTATTACTAAGTTAAATGCGGACTCCCGTATAAATTAGCTACTCAAAGAGTGGAACAGATATTCTAAATTCAATAAAGAATTTTCGGGCATCTTTTACAAATAAAAAAAATCAGCTAATAAATAATTATATTTAAACAAAGTGGCGTTACCCTTAGTGTAAAAATAGATGTTCGATTCCAGTTACAAAGACTAACATTCTCACTAATCATCTCACAGTATTAAATTATCTGAATAGTTATATTTAAAATTTGATCAGCGTTTGATTTAAGATACAACAACGATTTTGAGCTTTATTATCACAAAAATAAACTTTATTACACTAAAGTAAAGAACACTAAAACAAGTTTATTTAGTCCATTGCGAGGTATTGATGGCGTAACCTCAGATACCTCGAATCTTAATTTAAGCTTAACTTTACTTTAACCTCAGATACCTCGAATGAGTTGGTACCTGTGCGTTAAAATTTATTTAAATGAATCTTGAGGTCCCACATAATGAACTAAAAATAATAATTTGCTTATGTTACACTTCTAAAACAATTTTAATCCTTCATAGATTGGAAAAGTATAGATTTTGAAATTTTAAGCTCAAATTATATGGAACTGTATCATCATTGGTTTATTTCAAGACTCAACCGATTACATTCATTTGAAGGTTTGGATAATTTTGATAAGAAATACTAGACAAATATTTTGTAGCCTCAGATATTTAAAATTAAAAAAAAAAATAATTTATAATAAATAATTTGTCCGACTTCGAGGGAATTTCACTCGGTGGCAATAGACCACAGCACTACTTTCTCTCTCGATTGAACACCCAATGGGTTATCACAGTGAACATTTTATGGTCACTTTGCAAATTAATGATTTAATAAACATATAGCTATCACATTTACTTCATGTATTTTTTCTTGTTAATACAGTTGTAAATATCAATAAAATGTTTAAAAAATACATAGAGTGATTGATGTGAAACTCCTATTTAAAGTTATCAAATTTTAATAAATCTGATCATAAAACGTTAATGATATATTTATATATCAGCCAAAAAATAATATAGATATAAAATATAATGATGAAAGTCCCATTTCTGCAAATGACTCGTAAGAGATTCTGGAGTCTGAAAATAAATAAATTTCATAATATAATCCGTAGGGGCATAGTACAGCCGAAAATTGGCTAAATCATTCGCATCTTCTTTCCACAACCATAAAACTGTAAACCTTCCTTATTTTCTTTATGGGTGTAAAACTTTGCCTTTCGTACTTAAGAAAGAATGTTAACTTATAATCTTAACAAATAAAGCATCCTGTAGAATATTAGGGCCAAAGGTGAATGAATACATTTACGAGCATAAACTCATATTTTAGAATGATATAATTTAAATTAATGATTATTTTAAATTTGTTTCAGATCGGGTTGGTCATCCTCGGGTGCCAGATATGTCGGACAGTGGCAGACCAGGAGGTGGCTGAATCGTGAGTATCTTGATTTTAAAATCTTGTAAACTATAAATTATAAAAGAAATTTTCTTTTAATACTTCTTAAAGATGGACTAATTTATTTCCTGTTGACTTTAAATTTTGGTGTCCAATAGTTATTTAGAATACTTTTGTTTTTCAGTTATATTAGTTATAGTAATAGGTTTATCTAAACATAGTGGGATTCATAATTTAAAGAAACGGAACAAAAGATTTTTAATTTGATTAGCTTAAATCTTATTTATAAAAGGTTACTCATTTCTTATTTAGCTCATTTAAAGAGAATAATCTTCAACAAAAAGCTGTATATGTTAAAATAAATAAATATTAAAATTTAAAAAGGATAACTTCTTTGAAAACTAATTTTAAAAACATAATCTATAAAAAACAAAATAAAACAATGAATGGCCCTTCATTCATCTGTCACGGATCATAACATATTCCTTTGTTGCAGGCACAAAAAAGTCATAATTAAAATTCCAGTCCATGAAAAGATTATCAAGCATACCCACACAGTTTACAAAATAATTGGAGGTAAAGGCCATGGTGGACATGGGAAGAAACATCTGGTATACCATAAACACGAACATGGAGGACACGTAGATCACGTGCATAAGCATGCTGGACATGGAGAGCACGAGCATAAGCACCACGGCGAACATGAACACGAACATAAGCACCAGGGAGAGGCAGAACACGAACATAAGCATCATGGTGGCCATGACCATGAGCATAAACACATCGGTCACTCCTACCACGGTCACAAGCACCACGGCCACAGTGAACACGGTCACAAGCACCATGGTGCATACGACCACGAGCATAAGCACCACGGGTCGGCAGACCACGAACACAAACACCACGGCACAGCGGACCATTCCCACAAGCACGGTGGACACCACGGCCATTCCCACAAGCACCAAGGCTACCACGGCCACGGCCACAAGCACCAGGCTCACACGACCACAAGCACCTCCACGGCGGGCACCACGCTCACGACCACGACCACGGCGGGCACCACGACCACCGGCACAAGCACACCGGCTACAGCGGGCACGCTCACAAGCACGGCGGCGACCTGGGCCACGGGCACCAGCACCACGGCCACGGCGGCCACACCCACAGCCACACCATCCACGACCACGGCGGCCACCACGGCATCAGCGCCAGGCAGGCGGGCCACTACGACGCCCTCGAGAACGGCGAGTATGCAGTCTACTCCCAGATAGGACAGGACATGTACAACGCCTACCTCATATAGGCCATTGGATGTGATCAACCAAAGACAACCTCAACAACTACCAATTGTATAGTGAACCAGATTTATTTAAACTGTATATTGTTACGCTTGTACAGAAGCCATTTTTTTATTGTTTTTGTTAATAAAAAAATTAAAACATACGCATAATTTTTTTTTCTAAACCTTTTTCCATATTTTATGAAAACTATTTCTTTTCAACTGATATAACACAAACCATCTTTCCAAAATTCATTTGAATTAGAGAAAAAATGTTCTCTAGCAAAGTAAATACATGAAATTCAGCATATCGTCAATGAAATTCACTTTTATGCGGTTTGCTATCTTTCTTTTTTTTAAATATTCTCATTGAAAGGATCTTATTTTTCTACAATAGGGGTACTCACTACGTTTGCTATAGCATGCTATTTGTGTTATTTTGCTAAACCCGTCGAGTTTCTGCAGTTATTTCCTGTATAAAATTGATGGGTTTAGCACAATAGCACAAATAGCATGCTATAGCAAACGTAGTGAGTACCCCTATTGTTTAAATCGTGATCATTTGGTTCAGATCAAGAGCAAGAAACTACAATATAAAACCGATACTTCAATAAGGATAATGTTCTAAGCCATTCTGCCTCATTAGCTTATGTTTTTTTTAACATCATTTATTGAAATTTACAACTGTACTTCAAGGTACAACAAGTAAATGTGACAAATGTTAAATGGCGTGATACAAACTTGAAGAAGAACTACCCAATGGCAGCACTCCTGAGCTTATGTTTTAGATCTTAAATTTAAAATATTTTCATCATAGATTTTGACAAAGAAACATACCTATTGAACTTCTAAAGTAAAATTACTCGCTTTTTGTTAAATATTTAGCAGTTTAAGAAAACTTTTTTTTGTTTGTTTTTTTTCATTAACTACTTCTTTTTAAACGATAACTAAAAATATTACGACGGTTGCGTCTAAAGCTTGGCATTTTTTACCCAGCATCTTTCTTCCTACCCACCTTTTTCGCAAGCTTAAAAACGTAATCCTCCCAAAACCTTTCTGATCCCAATAAGCTTTTTACTGATTTTTTCGTAATTCTTTCTCCTTATAAATATTTAATAAAATCTACAACTTTATGATCAGTGAATAAACTGTCATTATTTAACTTAAGATTCATGGGGGAAAAAAATCGGAATCGATACATCATCAATCTTCATATTAACTTCATTTATTTATAAACTTCTGTTCTCAAACCCTAATTTTAGAAGAGGTGACAGGCTTATAACTAGCCATACTGATAATCAAGCTGCTATTGGAGCTATGGGTTGCTACAAGACTCGGTCCAAACTAGTGTAAGATTGTAAAAGAAATTTGAACACCCTTCTATACAAAAAGGGTGAGTTCTTTTGGTGTCTGGTTACTCAGGCATTCTAGGCAATGAGAGAGCCGATAACCTCGTAAGAAGGGTTTCTGCTAAGATACCATCCACACCCCAGCCGGTTTGTGGAATAAGCCTCAGCTATGCAAAAGTTCGGATTAAGACGGCTGTTGGCAATAAAACCAGGCTCTACTGGAAGTAAACTGGGAAGCATTGTCAATCTAGTCTGTTCTTGGAGGGACCCAGTAGAGCCCTGTACTTTTATCTCAATCGACAGGATAACTCTGAGGAGAGTGACAGGACTACACTCAGGACACTGTCGATATGTGCCTAGCAAAACATTGTTCAGTCCCTGAAAGAGACTGGTAAAACTTTACAATTCTTGGGCTCTTCTAGGCCTTGTTTTTTATTATCACATACGCAAGACAATTTGCTTTGTGTCTATTTCGAACTATAGTATTTAATTTACCCTTCAGATATCACATTTTTTTTCTTTTATCGTCCAAAAAAAGTTTTAAATGCAAGTATTGAATTGTACATAATATTGAATATAATATACGGTCAAGGCGTACTTCATTGAGATATGCGTATACCTAAGAAAGACATTAAATGAATCAAAATGTTTCATATCAAATACAAATATTCCATTTTCAAAGTTTCTTAAATCCATTGTTACAATTCGTAAAAATAGCCTTGACAACAGACGCATCACAATGGGACACTTCGTCACGGCCACTTTGCGATTCAAGAGGACTGTCCACACGAAAGCAGGACGTGCGCTGAAGAAGCGACGAAGATCGGGTGGGCTTCCGGAGTCAGTTATTAATAAGCGGAAGAAGTAGATATGGAGGAGGGATATTGTAACGCCAAGATCGGTGTACCGCGAAGGTCGCTATATATGCTCCAGTAGAAAGTTCCAAGAGGATAGTTGCACGATGGAACGTACCAGGGTAAGTCTAAGTACATACTAACATGTTATATTTAGCAGTAGTATTTTTGAACCATTTCTCGGGAAAAAAATACTTCTTAAACTGTTTTAAGAATGTTTGTTTTCTTGCTATAAGAAGAATTATTTGGACCTGATATCTGCTGATGATGCATAATACATAAATCATTTTATTAATCTTCAGGTTATTACAAAAGGTTTAGATTTGAAAATGAAAATATTTATAAAGATAGCTTTTTGCTTCAAATCAATTATTTAATATAACCAATAGAGATTTTGACTGACCCATTTATTTTTTAATAAAAAAGAAGCAACAAATTCATTATTAATTTTTTTTTCATTACAATGTTTTATTTTCAATCTTACTTGAGTCAATCATCTTGCAAAGCTTATTATTTAAAATAAAAATGATTTTTTTTTTATACGTATCTCATTGTTTTCTTTCTTTTTTTCATCCAAAAAAACATTTAAGTAAAACGTTTTCTAAACATTATTTATGTATATCAATACTCACAACTAATTGACAGCCAAAATAGTACTTTATGATCAATTTACTCAATTAAATTTTCAATTTATAAATGCATTGATAAATAAATAAAACATGACGATCCGGTGAGTCAGTGCATCATTAACTATGTATTAAACGCAATTTATTAAAATATTCAAAATTCCATGGGCATGTAAAGAAATATAAATACATAAAATTACATAGGACCAATTCAGTGCTAATCCTGTTTTTTAAATTAATGTATGTTCAAGACTATATATTTGGTCAGCAGTAAATAAAAGCCATAAAATTACTAAATCTTTTAATTTCTAATAACTTTAATCCAAATCAAACCAGCTGTTTTCTTAAATATTGTCATTCTGTACAAAAAGGTTTTGAAATCCTATCTAAATTGGATCAAAACAAGATTATTCACAAAGATTCAATTACTGACAAAAATGCAGAAAACCAAAGTGGTTTTTGATGTATAAAACGTAAAGTGAAAATTAAACATAACTTGAAGTCAGTCATTTTTTTAATTTCTGTACTTTTTAATTACTATTATTTATAAGATGCCTTAAAACTGTACCTTATTTTGATGATTAAAAACAATTAACATAAATAAACATATTTAGAAAATATAAAACTAATTTTATTAAAATAAATGTATAATAAATTACAATAAAAAACTATGTTGTTCAAATAATAAAATAATTTTAAAAAACTAACAATATCATAACTTCACTGATGAATAAGTAAGAATCCTAATTTTACCCTTTAAAACACTTAGCATTCATAATAAAGCAGTTTAAGGTTTAAATATTTTTAGAGATGGAATTCTAAATTCAAGAAAAATTAATTTGAAACTAAATATTTAAATGTGGATGTAATTAGTTGACCGTTGAGAATTACTGGAAGGAATTAGTCTGGGTGGCGGTCATTAAATGAAACAACTAAATACTTTATTCATTTGTAATTTACAAACCATCATTTCTACACCTTCAGGTGACTCACGCTCTTCTCATCACCACATTTCCAGTTCTAAAAAGCCCAGATGATGACCCACAAAGGGGGTCGAAACGTTGGCAAACAATAAATAGAAACTATTTAGTTGTTTCATTTAATGACCGCCACCCGGACTAATTCCTTCCAGTAAATATTTAAATATATTGTAATATTTTATAAATGTTCGATGTTTCAGATTCAACCAATTGCAGTGGTAATTATTTTCTTGGCTGTCACTGTAACCATATCTGCAGATGATGTGAAACAGTAATATCCTTTATTTATTTATTTATATTAATTTATTCTACTTTTATATTATCTACAAAAGCACATTGAACAATAACCATAAAGTACATTAATTTACATATATGATATATAAAATTAAAAACCTGAATTTTGTTTTCAGTAAAAGGGTAATAGTTAAAGTGCCTAAGAAGATAAATCATGTCCACCATCACCATGTAAAAAAAGTCCACGTCTACAAGCATAAACCAAAACCAATCCATAGCATTCATGTAGTGGAAGAAGAAGAACCTATTGGAAAAGAATGGCAAAATTTATTTCGAGCACATCATAAGCATAGTAAGCATATTCCCCACAAGGGACTGATTAGTAATGAATGGAAATATGATATTGAAGAAGAAGAAGAAGGGTTTGGAGATGAAGAGGATGAGGATGAAGAGAATGAAGAATATCATAAGTCTGGAAGCAATAATGAACCAACAGTATGGAGAAGTCAGAAAAAAGGTGAGAAATGGGGAAATTACCGAGAAGGGAGCAAGAAAGGGAGGACTACAGTAAGGACAAGTTGGAAAGAAGACAGGCCCAAGAGGCAGCACAGGCACAATGCATTCTACTACAGTCATGAACCCTACTCCCGTAGGCCCTACAGTCAGAAGAGACCGAAAAAATCAAATAGGACATCAAAGTCAAAGAAAAGCAAGAAGTCCAAATCACGTCGGCCAATTGAAAAAGGATATGCTGACTATAATGAATATAATGATGATGGCCTCTTAAACGATTCACCACTTTGGCCAGAAAGAAAGGAACATATTAGCTGGCACATGAGAGAAAACCCTTGGTCACAAGTGCAAGCTGTTCCACAGGTTACAGAGGGTCCACATTTTGTAATTGAGGACTACAGAACAGAACATAATGGTGAAATTAATTTATCCAAGCCTGAAATTCAAGTGGTGCCAGCACCACAGCTAGGGCATAAGCATGTTATGCAAGAGCATCAGCTTTGGACAACACAAGAAATCCCAGAACAGATTTGGGCAAAGCAGATAGTGACTCAGCCACCCTATTTGTGGAACCAAGAGGTCCAGGAACAAAACTTGTGGCCAAAGGAGGCTGTCCATCAGACCTGGTCTCAAGATGTTGTCGAACAACCACAGCAAATTTGGACAAAGCCAATAACTCAAGAACATGACTTGCAGAAACCAGAAATAAAGGAACAGGATAAGAAGAGACCATTCACTCAAGCACTTAGAAATAAAGCTCCAAAAAAAGTAATAGAAAGACCTACAACAAAGAAGCCAGAAGTTGATGTACAAAACCCAGTTGTCAACACAAAGGTAAAGGGATTCCGCACAGAGATAAGTCACAGTGGAGTAGGATATACCTCACATGTTGGGCACACAGCAGATGGGGATGCATCAAGCTTTCAGTCGGTTCGCTTTGGAGATAAAATCAAAAATAGATGATGCTCAAAAATTATTTATGAGAAAGACATTACAATTAGGAATTTAAAAAATGTCGAGACAATAATAGTTCAGTGAGAGAGTAGCTATGTGTACAAATTATGTTCCTTAATTCAAAAGATAAGACAAGACAATAATAGCCTGTAAGTGCAATAGTATTTTACTTCATTGTTTAAATGTATGTGATATTTAAATATTTATGTAAATACAGACTGATTAGTCATCTATAGTATTTTGTACTGTTATTGTTCATATTTGTTAATACATTGTTAATATAATTTTTTTACTCATTTTACTTTCCTGGTGCTTCTGACATTTATTTAATAGTCTTAAGACTGTATGAAATAATTAATCTCTCCTAAAAAGCCTGATTCTAAGCAAATTTAAAATCATGAACAATGAATTAAATCAATAAATATGAAAGGATTACTTTAAAATAAAGTAATTTAAATGTTACTTACATATTAACCAATGCTTGCTACTTACAAATACCAAGTATGATTATCTATCAAACCTTGAAGATCATTTATATATTAAAAAAAAAAAAAAAGTTTTAAGATCAGAATTATAAAATTCTATAATTATGAAAATACTTTTTAAAACTGAGAAGTGAAGACATCCATAACAGGCAAAAAGTTTTAATTGATTTATACCTCTTCATTCTTGGAATATGAGTCTCTACCAAAAATATTTATAATAGATAGAATTTATAATAAAAAAAATTAAAAAAAGATGGAATAAAAATAAGGCCATTAATAAAACTAAAACAATTTAAAAAATTAGATCCCATAAAAATATTATTCCCACACAAAAGTTTAATTTAAGTCATAATCAAATGCCCTCTCCTCTTTAACCAATCATGAAGGCTTTGTACCTTTCAGCAGCCTTACACCGAAAAATTGCACTAAAATAACTTGATTACAAACCAATTTAGAAATATATTTTAAAATGAATATAAAAAAAAAGGTAATGAAGATTTTCACAATTATTTTCAATTTTTTATTTTACAATAATTTAAAGAAATGTTACAGAGATATTGCAAACACTCAATCTAAAAAATCTGCCATTACTATTCTACAAATCCTTCCATTGTAGATTCTAGCTGCTAATAATAGAACAATTTATAGCTTGAAACGTTTCATTCGGCAATCCTGAAGTTGACAGACCTGTGATTTTAAATATGCAACCGTCATTTTCTGGACTGACTACTGTCTTACCAGGCAATTTAGCTCCATCAGGGCGGAGATTTCCGGTTGTTACATACAAGTCCTCTAGGTTAGGACCACCCCAGGCAACAGAGGTTACTTGAGAGGCAGGAATATGAACTTTATCCAAAATGTCTCCATTGGATGGATCAATACATACCACCTAAAATACAACATTCTCTTTAAAATTGTAAATGTAACAAGTATGGTTACAAATAGATAATTAAATACCTTCTCTATTCTTGAATGACTTATGATTAATGATTTTTCGTAATAATATTTTATTCAATTTTTGAAAATAAATTATTATTAACAATTGTCTATCATATTATATAAAAAATATCATCTACATGTAAATGGATAAGTCTGTACTAAGATGGCAAAATGTAATTAGTGACTTTTTCTAAAACTGAGATTTTCTCATCCACGAGTGTCCACTCATTTATATTTTGAAGTTGGTTCGTTTATTTGTACAAGGTAGTTAACAGATGTCTACTCATCGACTGAAAGGGAAACACTTATGATATTATGCTAACTTCCACACATAATGGAACGAGACTCCAGAATGTAAAACAAATTCAATTCATGAAAAAGTGACATACCATTTTGCTATCTTAGCGCAGAAATGTTTTAAGAGTTTTGAATAACTCTTTGTTTTAATACAGTAACTAAATCCATTTTATATTATACGATAATATTATGTTACTAGATATAGATACTAATATAGACTTTGTTTACTAACAATGTTAACTTCCTCTTTAACCGTATTTAGAAATCCAGGTATGATTAAGAAGACATTAGATATGAATCCATTGTGATAAAGTTGTATCAAGACATCAGATTATATAGTTTTAGGCATGGCCACAGTGTGCTGAGTCTAGGCCCAGTACATTCAAAATGTCTTAAGTTTTATTTTTGATAATAATAATAAACAGTAATTCTAAAAGTTTGGATTAATGCATATGAACGACAATTTAAACCTAAACTGAATGCTATTACCTGGTTCATAGTAAAAAATTCATAATCCCATCGATCCACACTTACTTCTGAGGTCATGCAAGGCATATTGCTAACTTCTCAAATTTTAATGTTATCCTATAGATGTTCTCAATAGTGATAAATTAATTTATTTTCATCAAATGATTATTACTTTTTAATTCCTTACAAGACATCTGTTAATCACGGTTTCATTTGATCAATTAAAGTGAGTTGTGAACAAAAGTTTTTGCAATCAGAAAATCCATAGCCTATTCACTAATGAACCATAAATACATATAATTCCTCAATCCCTAGAATTCAAATCTTTAGAGAATCACCTAAAATTAGAGAAGATATATATAAATATATGAAAGAGCCAGAAACATACATAACAGACCTATAACAAAATATCACCCCGTGTAACATACATAAGTTAGACAGCCTTTTATTTCACAAAATATTTTTGATAAACCCTTCATCTTATCATTTCGTTGGCAAGGACCCCAAATCCCACCAATGTTATAGAAACCCCACCCTAAATCCTTAATATTAAATATACCTTTAGATTTTGCGACTTCGTCTCATCACATACCATTTATGGGAAATACCACTGCTGACATAAATATGTATGCCAGAAATGAGAAAAGTACAAAAAAATAATTATAATTAATAATAAAGAAATAATTTATAATAAAGAATAAAGAACCAGGCTCTAAGAATTTACCTCAATCTACAAAGCATTGAAGAACTAGAATTCTAAAATCAAGATAGAAATTCAATCAAATACTCATATAGAAATCAAATATTGTTCATAATTTTCTCTGATACATTTGTCCTTTAAGTTCATTGTTTTGAAATATTAGAAAAAAAGAATGATAGAAAATTTTAAGGTTTTTATAGTGTTGTAGCTATTATATTACTTAGAATACTAAATTTGCCTGAGTAGAGTATGTCGGATTATAATTAAAAGCTAAGGCTTCAAATCTAAGAGTTCTCCTCTGGCTTTTATGATGTATTTAATATCTGTCATGCTTGTAAACCTACATAAGTAACAAATATAAGTAAGACAAGGCCCTAATAATGTTAAAAAATGTAAAGTAATGATGTATATATCTTTTCTATATTCTAATCTGTTCTAAGGCTTCACAAATATTTAGCGTGAAGGTAGTTTTAAATTTTTCGCCAATGACATCTTGGGACCTCCTGAACATCGTTTGCAGACCACTTGTTGGGAACCACTGCTCTTATTGTATATTATAGATACTTAATTTTGATAAGAAAAAAATTACATTAAATATTCTGAAAACATTTATGTGATAAATATTTTGAAGTGTACAGTGTTATATTATTATAATATCTGATAATGCTTAAAATAAAATATATATAAAGGTCATTATTATTATACAATATATTTATCTCTCACACAATACCTCAGACTTTCCAAACATAGCCACCCAAAGATTCCCATCTTTATCAATTGTCATTCCATCAGGAAAGCCGGAAGTGATATTTTTTTCATCCATAGTAAACACAACGTCATGATTTTCTATTAAAAAAAAAAATAAATAAAAATAAAAAAATTATAAAAATTTATCAAAGGGTTTATTCATGTAAATTAATTGTATATAAATACATTGTTTCATATTCAATAAAAAGTTATATGGTAAAATCAGCATCCTTTAATTTTCTTTAGTACTTCAAATCTCACTGTTCTTTTTTTAAATTCTGTTTATAACTTTTTGAAAGCTAAGGTTGATTTCCTCCACACTTTTGACCTTCAATTTGAGCCCAAAAATACTAAATTTAGATTCCTAAGAGAATATGACCCGTTACCAGAAACATTTGGGTTTATTTACAAACTACCTGGCAAATTACAGCCGTTTCTTCTGGTTTAACTTACTGGAGAAGGGCTTTCTTCTTGCTACTCGACCACTGTATCACTGTATATTGTTTTGTGACCGCCTTCAATTTCTTTCACGGTGGCAGGTAGTGAAGACGTACGCTGTATAAACGTGAGTGAGAGTATTTTTATTGGCAGTCATTGCTGCACTCACTCTACCTCTGCTAGTTATTTCAAATTTATTAATCTTCTCTTTTTCCGTGATATTGTTCAGCTTACTGAGTAGATTGATGTACTTCTTTGTTTTGGAGAGAAATTTTTTTAGAAAATCTTTGATTCCTCATTAACGCACCCGTCATTAGCGCAACCCACAGAAGGTGCGCCAATGATGAAACGGGTGTTCCAATGATGTTGCACCGTGAAATAATTAGTAAAAATGAATTTCACTCTCGTTTGCTCGGAAATTCGTAGGGTAACGTTTAGTAACCTCACCCCTCTTAAAATCATTATGGCGCCTACTAACCAAAAGATGCATTGGGAATAATGGGAGAGTGGTGGTTATATTTCCAACTAAAGCCTCCATTGCCTGAAGTTTTCTTACCCTCAAAGTTTGAATTTGTATCATAGTTTCAAAATTTATTTAGAAAGCTCCTCTTCATCTTCCCACGTGTTATTCTCGTCTTCACGAGTACTTTTTTGAACTTTTTAAAATGAATCGTTGGAAAAACTAAGCTTAGAATTAGTTAAGTGGGTGCCTACTCGTCGCTCTGGTATGAAGAAATATTCTGGTTCACACTTTATCATACTTTATTGGGTGATGATCGTATATAGAAGCGATTTTTTAAAATATTTAACACATGAAAGAGACGAGAACTACCTTAATGTATTAAAAAACCTACAAGAGATGATTCCTAAAATCATTGGCTCACCAGTAGATCGCCATTAACGTACCCCGCCGTCATTAGCTCATTTTGTGATTTCTAATTAACTAATTAATGGAATTAGTTATTTTGATAATTACACCGAATCAAGCTCTGTTGAGTTCTACATCAGGTCAGTTTCATATATAGGAACACACAAAAAAAAAATCTTTTTTTTTATTGATTATTGATGGACCAAAAACTCAACTTTTGAAATTTTCAAAGGAGGTGCACACGACTGTACGTTTTGCTGAGAATAGTTTCAGATTTCAATTCTTTTCCTTTGTCTTTTATATATATATATATATATATATATATATATATTTTTTTTTTTTTTTTTTTTATTCTTCGCGTTGTCCTGATCCAAGAACTCAATTAGATTTTTTCTCTATCTTAAAAAATAACTGAGTCATAGGAGTATTTATGGGTAAAATTTCAATTCTTTTAATAATAATTATCAGTGGTTTCTTGGTTGAAAAACTCACATATTTTTTTCCTCTATCTTCAAAAATAACTGAATTATTGAATTAAATCATATTTAATCTTCAAAAAAAGTCCAGGAACTTCGGGGAAAAGCCTCGATTATTCTGTTTCTACGCATCTTGAAACGCAAACCTTTAAATTTTGAGGCGGTAATTTATTTTATTTATTATTTTTTTTTTTTTTTTTGGTTTGTTACAAAGGTTCATTATTGAAAATAATTGGCCAAAAAATGATAAATTTACATAGTAACTAATCATCAACCATAATTAAAATTGTTTAATGTTGTATTAAGTTAACTTACCAATGCTGCCATCCTTATTGTAATCGAATCGACCAATGGAATACGTGAGGGTATCGATGTGGTACAATGTATTGTAGTCAGGGTCAAAAGTCATCCCGTTGCTAACTTTCATATCAATAGCCTGAACTCTACACCCTTCTTCTTTAGAGTAACTGTAAAACTTCGCAGAGGCTGCTATGTCATCGCCGACGAAAATCGAATGTGTGTTGTAGGTTCCTTCGGATTGAGTACAATATAATCTTAATTATAATATTTAATATCAATATAATCTTAATCATATAAAGAAAATAAACTAACAAAAGCTTCTAATTTGTGGCTATACATGTATTTACCTATATGGGGTCATTGACGAAATATTGCACTTGATTAATTTTTTTTTTTTTTGTTCTTACAATTTCAGAAATTCTAAATGGTTCAATTCAACTCTAGATTTAAAAAGAATATGGATCAATCTATTTGAAATCGTCCAATTTTCATTAATTTTGCCGCTCAATGTTTTTGAGATTACTTTTTTTTTTTTTACCACTTATTCTCTACTCTTTCCTGAATATAAAACCGTGGATAAATATTTTTCGGGCAAATACTTACTACTGTTTTAAGTGATCATCGCAGCTAAAAACATGAGTTGGGAAAATATTTCTAAATCTGGTAATTTTGCAGATACCAAATCTGACAGTATGATAAGGATAAGCTTTATATTTTTTGTCCTCATAACTAATCACCAAAATTGTGAAGAAAGTTGTTATTTAAAATTAATAAAAAATGGACTTCTAGTGAGTTAAAAGTTTATAAAGGAAAAAAGACTATCCAAGCTACAAAGAATTAGAAATATGGAAATAAGAAAAAAAGTATGGACTAATCAAAATATTCTAAATGAAATTACAAAGAAAAGACTGATGTGGTACGGTCACGTGATGAGGATGGACGGGACGCGTAGACCACTTAGGCCCGGTTGCACCGACCGTGTTTAACTTTAACTTTACTAATCTGGATAAGTAAATCACGGGTTAGCAGAAATTCCATTGCACCAATCATAATTAGCCCTAACTCTATGTTAAGTGATGGTGTTAAGTTAATTCACCTTCCTGCCTCGATTATCCGATGTCAATGTTACCTTTCTACTGTTACTTTAGCTTTCAAACATTGTTTGTGTCAGTTTCAGTTTGTTTTTTTCCGAATATTTTCGTGATATTTATCCTAATACACCGAAGAAAAATGAACACAATCTCTTCAGATGAATATTCAACATCAGATAAAGATATAATACAATTGGTAAATATACTTTCTAGGAACAAGCTTTACAAAATAAGGAGGAATCCATTTGAAATTTACGATGATGTGGAATTCATAAGAAGGTACAGATTTCGACAAGAAACAGTGCTAAATATGATTGACAATTTTAATATTAATGATTTTGAATCATATCCTACAACAGGAACATCCATAACACCTTCAAACCAGTTACTCTTTGAAACATTGTT
This sequence comes from Piezodorus guildinii, assembly GCA_023052935.1. Lineage (NCBI taxonomy): Eukaryota > Metazoa > Arthropoda > Insecta > Hemiptera > Pentatomidae > Piezodorus > Piezodorus guildinii. The sequence continues at coordinate 40,465,288 of CM041292.1, read as the reverse complement.
TGTGTCAGTTTTAGTTTGTTTTTTTCTGAATATTTTCGTGATATTTATCCTAATACACCGAAGAAAAATGAACACAATCTCTTCAGATGAATATTCAACATCAGATAAAGATATAATACAATTGGTAAATATACTTTCTAGGAACAAGCTTTACAAAGTAAGGAGGAATCCATTTGAAATTTACGATGATGTGGAATTCATAAGAAGGTATAGATTTCAAAAAGAAACAGTGCTAAATATGATTGACATTTTTAATATTCTACTTAACCTCAAGAGGTATTATGCTACTAGTAGTTACCAGCAGGTTCTTAGCGACATCATTAATATTGATAAATCTACAGTTTATAGAATTATTCCACGCATAACAGCATTAATAGCCAGGAAGTCAAGTAATTTAATTAAAATGTCCGTAACAGAAGTTGATCAAAACAAAACAGTGACAGATTTCTACAGGATAAAATGTTTTCTTTGAGTAATTGGTGCGATTGACTGCACTCATATTAAAATCCAGTCTCTAATTAGACTGCTTAATTACTACCCAGAGCAGTGGCGAAGGCCAGGAAGACACCGCAAAAAGTGGATAGGGGGTGCAAGGGAGGACATGGCAGCCAGAGGTCTGACGGAGGACAGCAGGGATAGGGAGCATAAGTGAGTAGAAATACTTTCTCAAAGGCATATTGCGCAACGGCTCCAGCGGTCACAATCCCTAGTGTCCAGGGTGCTTAATAGGCACCGTCAAACTGGAGGGCATACAAGAAGAGTCGGACAAGGCCGTCCGAGGTCAACTTCCTACTGTGACGATAGATTTTTGCAACTGCATGCTCTTCGGGATCGCCGATCAACTGGTAACAGTCTGCGTGGTCTCCTCCAGAGGTTCAGGAATGTTCAAATTTCACAGCGAACCGAGAGAAGACGACTCAACGATTATGGATTGACCTCCCATCCTTCAACTACTGGATCTCTTCTCTCCAGGGAACACCGGTTTGAGCGCTTGAGGTTTGCTCGGGTGCACCTAAACTGGACTCAGGAAGATTCTGTCTCCGATCTCCAGATGGACGGGAAAAGGTATGGAGAAGGCGGGGAGAGAGGTATGCTCCATGCACTTTTTCTCCAAGGGTTGCGTTTGGTGGATGGTCAGTGATGGTGTGGGGGGGGGGAGGGAGGGAGGGCATAAATTTAAACTCCCGAACAGAGTTGGTTCTTGTGAACCGTGGCTCTATAACTGCCACAGGTACATTAGGGAGGTACTTGAGCCACATGTAATACCTTTCGCCAGAAATATCGCAGATAACTTTATTTTTATGCACGATAATGCCCGACCTCACGTTGCTTGATCAGTGCAAAATTTCCTCAGACAAGAAGAAATTGACGTTATGGTTTGGCCACCCAGAAGTCTAGATATGAACCCAATAGAGCATGTATGGGACATGCTTGGAAGACGTGTCCGCGCCCGAGACCCACAAAATTTGGCAGTTTTGAAGGAAATGTTAGTGGAAGAGTGGAACAACATCCCAGAACAACATGTAAGAGCCCTGGTCGCAGGAATGGGCAGGAGAATGGAAGCAATTATCAGAGCTAGAGGTGGGAATACCAATTATTGATCGTTTTCCTCGAATTCTTCCTTTTTATTCAGTTTTGTTATTTCATTTCAAAGATTTACTTTTTCATTTTGAGACTGTAGGACATTTTTATTTTTTGATTTATTTTCCCATTAAAAATTTCTAGAAAAGAATTTTTTATTTTTTATTACCCTTATAATAAAGTGTGACTTCCAAAGAAAAAAGAATATTTTCAAAAATACCCTATACAGTTCAGTAATTTCAAAATATTGAAGTGATCCTTTAATTTTGTCCGGCAGTGTATAATGTACTTAGCCTTTTTTTAAATCTTGGACAAAGATTTCATAACTACTTTTGTAGGGAAAGGGGCGGTGTCAAAATATTAACCACTATCCTTCTTCCCTAGAATAGACGCTGATTCAAAAGGTTTAAAAATTATAATTATTAATTAATGAATAACTAAAATAATAATAATGAAATAAAACGGAAGTTATTGTTATTGTTCTGACCCGGCTGGGTAGGCCTTTCTCTCTCAATATTAAAAGTAAACACACTGCACTGTGTACTAATTTGAGAATGTAGTGGAGGTCTTGCTGGGGCAAAGAGTCGAGAGTGTGGAACCGACGCTATCAACCATATGTTTTTTTTTTAAAACAACTAAAGGTTAGATTAGGTTACTTTGTTTTCTTAGGCGATCAACAGCATTGTCATTACGCCCAAAAACAACTAAATTATTACTGTTTTATAGCTACATAAATAAAAAATGAAATTAATCACAATGAAATTATAATAAATAAATTTAAAGTTTAGTCGGGCTTCAACAACTTTAACAACCAAAACTATTTTAATAAAGACATTATTATTATTTTATTTTATTTTTTTTTTTAATTTTAAGTTGGTAATGGGATAGTGAACAATATAATAAATAGCCAACTACGTATGAAAGTTAACATAGAGCTTAAAAGGAGAGATAGTGTAAACCTCTTTGAGGCAGATGTCATCATTACATGATGACGGTTGCAAATTTTCCTTTTTTCATTATAAACATCACTTTATTTGCTAGTTAGCAATTGACAATTCATTATATTGCGCTCTTCCAATTATATAACTCTAGAGATATATTTTAATGAATGCCAAGTAAAATACAGTATCTTTATTTATAATAATTATAATTTATATAGAATGTGAATATAAGTTCAGATTAATTTTTTTTATATATAACTTATATATAATTATGGACATAACATTAGGTTACATCGTTATCTCAATAAATAAATATTTATATGTTTTAACTTACCAAACCAAAGCCGTCCAGTTTCGTCACACTTTCCGTCATTAATTGCATTGGTTTCCGGCTGGTCGGTCAACTCGCAAAGGACTTCCATTGCATCGATTTTATCCGAACAGCCATCCCAATCGATAAGGCAAATGTTATGATGACATCCGACGACAAACTTCCCATTGGAACCGACAACAGGTATAATGAAAGATACTGCAGCGGCATCTGGAAAAAGGAAATGTTAAAAATAAAATAATACAATAATTTAATTAACTTTTTATTTTTATTTAATGTCTTGAAATCTGGGCAATACGTAATTAAACTAAGTAGATAGATGTAAAAACTATGTTTTTAATTTATTCTGGTTTACTATTTTCAATAATGTACCATTATAATCGATCAAGAAAATAAGTAAACATTCTCTGTGAAATTTTAGGTTTCACATTTTAAGAAAATATTGGGTTCTAAAATACATTCGTAGCTCTTTTTACTGGTGATTTCAATAAAAACTTCTAATTTTTGTAATATATATATATATATATATATATATATATATATATATATATATATATATATATATATATATAAGTTAAGGACTGATAAGGTAGACTATCAGTCTTAATTCCAAACCACCTCTTGTAAACAATAGAAATGTATATATAGAGGATTAGAAGACCAAATAAAGTTAGTGTTTGAATAGCCATCAAGCGTGTTGTTTATGCCCCTTTCATTATTTTTTTTAGTTTATTTTTCGGACAACGCATAAGTGGTGCCGAAACCCGGGACCTTTAGATAAGTTCGAAACACGTAATTTTTTTTTGTACTTACCTGCTACTCAGCGTACGTGAGTTATTTTATTATTATTATTTTTTTTTTTTTTTAATCTCTTGCCTGCGAAAACCAATATTATGGCAGAAAACGTAGTTTTGAGACCAGCCGTTCTAAATGTCCCACCGGCTGGGCCACAGCAGGCGGCAGCGGCGGCAGTTGAGTTACCGCCACTACCGGAAGTTTCACTGGCGCAGGCGCATAGAACGACGCTGGAGTGGGTGAAGATCCAAACAGCGACAGCTCAGGAATTGAGGAAGGCTACATCCGACCTTGACAGATTCACTGGAGAGATTGGTGAGCTCAATCACTTTCTAAAAGGGGGCGATCGCTTGATGGTGAGGATTCAGTCAAAGTTGTCTGAAAGACTGTTAGACGGAGAAGATGCTGAGGCGTTAAAAGCTGCAGTGGTTTGCAGGGTGAGGAGGAGCATCCTGAATCATATCCAAGCCGATGAGGAGACACCCTGGAGCGTCGTGAAAGAGCGACTAAAGAAGGCCTACGGAGGGGGAAGATGGGCCCCTGAAGAAGATGTTTTTCACATAATAAGAGAAACTAAGAAGCCGCGGCAGTCTAATGGCCAGTATGCGGGAGAACTACTCACGAAGTTTAACCGAATAACGGAGAAAATGAGAGAACCGCGAGTGTTGAGGAGGTCCACTTTAGGATGGATTTTCTAGCTATAATTCTAAAGGTGCAGCTGGCGAAGGAAACCGGTAAAAGAGAAGGGTTTCAGAGGGAGCGCTCGTTCATCGACTGCGCTCAAGAAATGATGGACGCCAGTGCCCGCGAGGAAGAATCTAGGATGGAGACGGAGGAACATGGTTGGACACGAGTCTCGCACAATCAGCCTAGGACCACTCCCGTTTGGAAAAGAAGAGAATTTCGGGAGAATAGGAGAGAGAGACTTCCGCAAGGTGATCGAAGGCCAGCAAAACCGAGAAGCAGCGGGAGGCGGGAGGACCGCAAGTGCCATGGTTGTGGCAAGCTCGGGCATCTGGTGGCCCAATGTCCACGCACTAGGTGCTTTGAGTGCGGAGTGGAGGGACATATGGCAAGACATTGCCCTTACATGTACCGGCGGCGCGATGCAAACCAACCGTAACATATGGAAGTAAATGCTCAAAGAGTCCGACCAGGACGGTTCCAGAGGAGGCATATGGCATCGGCAAGCGAATCATCCGGACGGTCTGAGGAAACGGAAACGGAGACTGAGGCGGACGTCCCCGCTCGAGGAGGTGGCCAGAGGAGCAGGAGGAGTGTGTGGAGGCGACCGGAAACGGCAGCGCAGTCCTCCCGTGAGGAAATCTGAGGCGGGTATCTGCAGAGGGGCAACCGCACGTTGGTGAGCTACCATGCGAGAGGAGAGAGCGGCGGTCTGCCTATCATCAGCGTGGAGGGAGTCGCATGCCTGGTGGACACCGGGAGCTCGTGCACCATCGCATGCAGAGAGGCGCTAGAGAAGTGGAAAGGTGGAGAGAGGGCACTCCAGGTTAAGGTATGCCAATGTAATTTAATCACCCTGGGAGGGCCCTGTAGTGTGGAGGGGGAAATCGAGCTGGGTTTGGGTACGTGGGGAGAAACGAGCGGCAATTTACAAGTCCATGTGGTAAGTAGGATGCCAAGGGAATATCAGGTGATCATAGGGAATGACCTGTTAGGAAAGATCGGCGCGCGGATCAGGAATCAGGGGGGCCAATGGGATATAAGAATCGGAGGTAGAAAGTTTGCATGTATTCGCGTGGCTGCGGGTGGTGAACCACGCGTAGGGGCGGTGAATCAGGCTGATACGTGGAAAACATCTATCCTCGATGAGTTCGGCGATATATTTTTTAAAGAAGGAGATGTCCTCGGGGTTACTGGCAAAACGGTGCACGAAATTCCGCTCAAGCAGGACCGGGTGATTTACGTTAAAGAAAGGCGGTACCCTCAGGCGCTTCGTAGCCATATTCGGGCTGAGCTGGACGATTTACGGCGGCAGGGTATAATCGTAGACAGTACGTCCCCTTATAATAGTCCGCTATGGGCCGTCAAAAAGAAAAGTGCACCCGGCGACACGACAGAAAAGTATCGGGTTGTCATTGATTATCGTAAGCTGAACGAGAATACCGTCGATGAGAAATATCCCCTTCCCCGTTTCGATGATATATTGGACAGGTTGGGTGGTGCGAAAATTTTTAGCACTTTGGATCTGAAGGCGGGTTATCACCAGATCGGAATGCATCCTCGGGACCGGCACAAGACCGCGTTCACGTTCGAGAGGGGCCATTATGAATTCACCCGGATGCCCTTTGGCTTGAAGAATGCTCCTATCACGTTCCAGAGGTTGATGGACGAATTCCTTCGGGGTTTGGACGAATCCGTATGCCAGGTCTATATGGATGATCTCCTGGTCTTTAGTAGGTCAGAACGGGACCACGTTAGGCATCTCCGGGCTGTTTTTAACCGCATGCGGGAATTTGGTCTCCGCCTTTCTCCTGAGAAGTCCACCCTAAGTCAGCGGGAAATTAGTTTTTTGGGTCATACGATCTCCGCGGAGGGCGTGAAGCCGGATGCCCAGAAGGTGGCGGCCTTACAGCGTATGGCCATCCCGACCGAGGTGAAGGGGATCAGGCGGTTAATGGGCGCTTTGAATTATTATCGCCGTTTTGTTCCAGCTATGGCTGCGTATCTTGTGCCCCTTAACAATTTGCTGCGGAAAGGGTGTAAACTCGTGATGACCCCAGATATTGCGGACAAGGTACGCCGGTGCATCGAGCACTTGCAGCGTGATCCGGTGCTCGCATTTCCGGACTTCGACCGACCATTCACTATTACGACGGACGCCAGTGAATACGCTCTTGGGGCAGTGTTATCTCAGGATAGTGACCGTGGGGAGCGCCCTGTTGCATACGCCAGTCGGCGTCTCACGGATGCGGAGTCTCGTTATAGTGCCTTGGAGCGAGAACTCCTCGGTATTGTATGGGCGGTCGACCATTTCCGGCCGTACGTCTTCGGGAGGCGGTTCCGGGTCCATACGGACCATCGTCCGCTACAATGGGTGGGGAGGCTGAAGGAGTCTTCCGCGAGGGTCACGCGCTGGAAAGAGCTCCTTGGGCAGTACAATATGGAGATTGTGTACAAACCGGGCAAGGAGAACGTTGTTGCGGATTGGCTGTCGCGGGCGCTCATGGTGAACGCCGTAGAGGAGGAACGGGGCGAGTCTTCTCGCGATGTTCGACAGTTTCTCAGGGAATGGACTCCTGGGGAGGAATCCCAACCTGGAGCGGCGGGCGTTGCGGGTGAGACCGCGTCGTCGGGGGACGAGCGTTCTTCTGAGGGGCGTCCTGTAGTCATGGAGGAAATCGACGAAATCGTGAATGACAAGCGCCACCAGATTATCTCGAAGACGAGGACATCGGGGCTCCTTAAGATCGATTTTCAACGCTTCGGCGGGTGTTCGGTTGTCACTGTCTGGTCTCAGCCGTCCGTCGGGGATGACCAGGTGTGTAGAGCGCTGGCGGACGCGTCGAAACCGGGTAGGACCCACCACATATTTGTCGGCAACGCCTTGATATGGGAACGGATCCAACGGTTGTGGCGGGCGGAGCGTATCGGAGTTGACCGGTCGTTTGTCCGTTGTTCCATGCTAGTCGAGACCATCCGTGATGAGGAACGGCAGAAGGAGGTGACGCTCGCTTATCATCAAGGAAAGACGAACCACCGGGGACTCACGGAGACGTTGCATGCGTTGCGGCGGCGTTATTATTGGCGGGGGATGAAGCGCACCATCCAGGAGACCATCGGAAATTGCGACGTGTGCCTTCGCGCTAAATATGATCGTCATCCACCTCGCGCCGTCCAGGAGGAAACCCCTACCGCTGATGCGCCTCTCGTGGATCTTCAAATCGATTCCTTTACGTGGAAGGGCTATAAATGGGTCACGGTTTTGGATTTGTTCAGCAAGGTGGCTATGGCGTATCCCGTTCAAGAGCGTACGGCGGAGGCGGTGTTGCGGGCCCTTTGGATTTGGTTTCAGTTTTATGGCGTCCCCGAGACGGTTTCGTCGGATAGCGGTCGCGAATTTGACAACGCCAGAGTCCGGGAGGAGATGAAGGTTCTGGGTGTCACGTGGCATCTTAATACACCGGGTCATCCGAAAAGCCGAGGTGGTATCGAGCGCCTTCACAGCACATTGAGTGACCACCTGCGGGTGTTTCAATTAGAGAAGGGGTTGGAGCCGGACGTGGCTATGGAGCGTGCCATCATCGCGTATAACCACTCCGTCCACTCGGTCACGGAATTTACCCCTTTCGAAATCCTTTTCGGTTTGCAGGGTCGCCGGCGTGATTGCCGCGGTGCGGCGGGAGATGAGGGGCCCATTGTGAGCAATAGTCTAGCGCTGAGGAAACTATGGGTCACGGTTCGCGATCGGATAGAGAGGGAAAAGCGTCGCCGGGTGGAGCGGCATAATCTTGGGGTGCGGGATCTAATGGGATTCATTACAATCGGTACGGTGGTATACCGGCGGGTGGGGACCAATAGGGAAAGGAACTCCGGCGTTATGAGGGCCCTTTCCGGGTGGTTGTGATCCGTGAACACAATTTGGTCACGATCGAGAGCTTACGGGAACCCAGGAAGCGGCGTACAGTGCACCTCGAACAATTGAAACTCCCACCGATGGGGGCATCCTAGAACGCTGGAGTGTCCTCCGCTTTTTGCATTTTTGTTTTTGAAGTGTCAGTTTTTTTTTTTTTTTTTTTTTTTTTTGCAGTGTGCAGTGTTCCGATTGCTGGAAGTGTTGTTTTATTTTATTTTTATTTTTCTCTCAATATCTTGTGTTCTATTTTCAGGTGGTATTTTCCTTTTGCGTTTTGTACTTGTGTTTTTTCTTTTGTAATGTCTCATGTAGTTTATTTCTATATTTTTTGTTTTTGTATATAGTTTACGAGGATTGTTCGTAAACTGGTGGGGGGGAGTTAAGGACTGATAAGGTAGACTATCAGTCTTAATTCCAAACCACCTCTTGTAAACAATAGAAATGTATATATAGAGGATTAGAAGACCAAATAAAGTTAGTGTTTGAATAGCCATCAAGCGTGTTGTTTATGCCCCTTTCATTATTTTTTTTAGTTTATTTTTCGGACAACGCATAAGTTATATATATATATATATATATATATATATATATATATATATATATATATATATATAAATTTTAATCAATTATATATGATCCATTTTTATCTTTACATGCTGTCATCTTGCAGGTAATTTTTTAATTCCGTCCTCCCTCGGAACGACCCGAGTGCTTGGCGTGTTCCAAGTCAAAATATCCGGTTCAGAACCGAGAAAAACACTTACGAACAGTGCTTTCTCCTAAGGCATCATCGCCACACACACTGCAATTTTGTTAACTGTCCGTGCAACGAATTTTCTTTTTCTTAAATAAAAAATCATGAAATTACCTAAAAGATTTTTTTTCTTCCATTTTGAGCAAGCAAAATACCACTTAAAGATAATAAATATCGGTTGAAACTGATGCATTTATTACGAAATACTTTATTTAATAAATAATAATAATAATAGGCTTAGCGAACCCGAAGGTTCGATGCCGATACCACCAAATTCCGCCTTCACAAACTCGTCCAATGTTCACCATTCAAGCCCAAGCCCCCGAGATCAGCCTTAACGCAATCCTCCCATCTCCGCTTCGGCCTACCTTTCGGACGCCTACCAGTCGGATCAGCAAATACCAACTTTCTCGGAATCCGCTCGTCATCGAGCCCAACAACTTTACTCGCCCATTTGAGTCTCCGCGATGCAATCAGCTCAATTATATTCACAGGATGCAAGTTCCGTAATTCCGCGTTGTGCAACCTTCTAAACTCCCCAGTGGCCTCATCTCTCTTTGGACCAAATATTTTACGCAATACCTTATTTTAGAAAACCTTAAGCCGTTGTTCATCCTTCAAAGTAAGCGGCCACGTTTCACATCCGTAAAGAACCGTCGGAAGAATAATAGTTTTATAAATTCTTATCTTTAAGTTTTTAGATAGAAGCCGCGAACTAAGTAACTTAGCAACTGAATAATAACACGCATTTCCCACCTTTAACCGGGACTTTATTTCTTCCTGGATTTCATTTTTTCTAGTTATAATTGAACCTAAATGCTTGAATTTCTCTACGTGTTCAAAAGTATGACCTGATACATCAATATCACCAAGATCGACACCGTTTCTGCTACTAATCATATACTTCGTCTTATCGGTATTCGAGTCCTATTTCTTTACCGGTTTTTATTAACACATTTGTATTTAGTTGTATGGTTTCCGTGTCTTCACCTAGCAGTACCAGATCATCGGCATACCCCAAAACCGGAATCTTGTCACCCATATTTAAGCCTTTCTCGGTACACATCACCTTTTCTATGACATATTCTAAAGCTAAATTAAATAACACAGTTGAAAGGGAGTCACCCTGTTTCAAACCCGATCGAACCTCAAATCTCTCGGAGTAATTATGACCGATTCTAACTTTATGGAATGTTTCAGACAAACACATCTCTACTAGGTTTACTAACTTTCTAGGTATTCCCTGTTCAATCATGATATTATATAGCTTCTGACGGTCTATTGAATCATAAGCCTTTTTATAATCGATATAAAGTTGATGGACTACACCGTTGTATTCCAATTTTTTCTCTAATATTTGACGTAAGGAAAATATTTGGTCAATAGTCGAGCAATTCCGCCTAAAACCACATTGGTAATCTCCGATAATATCCTCAGCGTATTCCGTGATTCGACTAGTTAGAATTGACGAGAATATTTTATAGCATACTGGGAGAAGAGAGATCCCACGATAGTTGTTACAATCCGACCTCGGTCCTTTTTTGTGAATCGGAATAAGTATTGATTCTTTCCATTCATCGGGCATTTTTTCAGTTTCCCAGATCTTTTTAACTAAAAAATGTATTTTGGAAACGCCCGCTTCTCCACACGCCTTAATTAATTCACTCGTGATATTTATTTTATTTAATATCTCAGAAGGATCCGCAATTATATTGTTATTTGCATCTTTAACCGCATTCAATAGAGGTTCAAATCTTTTACACGATTGGTTTATACCTTTGTACATCTCTCTTACGTTATTTTCGTTTCTGTGTTTTTCTATTTCTATTATTTTGCCTTTAAGATACTCTCTTTTCTTATTTTTTAAGAGTTTTGAAGTTTCATTCTTTACTAACCGAAAATAAGCCACATTTTTCTTTTTTCGCACATATTTTGACAATCCCTGTCGAACCAAGGTTTGTTCTTTTTATTTTCGATTTTTCCAAGACATAAATTACCGACCTCTTTAATATTATCCCTGATCCCTTCCCATAATTTGTTTACATCTTCGTGTTTCTCGTCTGAAGATTCCAAAGCTTCGAACCGATTTTTTACTTCTATCGCGAACTGTTTTCTAATTTCGAGGTTGTTCAATTTAACTAAATCAAAATTCTCGGGACGAATATAGTTCCGTGTTCTCTTTTTTGTATTTAGTTTTTGTCGAAGTTTCGCGACTACTAATTCATGATCAGAACCGCATTCTGCACCCCGAAACGATCTCACGTTAATTATGCTACTTTGCCATCTGTTTTGTATTAAAACATGATCGATTTGATTCCGTGTTTGTCCATCCGGCGATGTCCACGTATACTTATGAATATCCTTATGTTTAAATGTAGTACTTTTGATTACTAGGTTTTTCGAAATGGCAAAGTTTATTAGTCGGGTCCCATTATCATTACTATATTCGTGCAAACTTTCTTTACCGATTGTAGGACGATATACTTCTTCCCTTCCAACCTTTGCGTTCGCGTCACCTAGTATTATTTTAATGTAATTTCGCGGTAACTTAAATTAAACGTAAACCGACTCTAGTTTATCATAAAATTCGCATTTTACTTCATCATCACTATCTTCGGTGGGAGAATGAATGTTTATAAACGCGATTTTAGACCAACGACCCTAAAATATAGCAACCGATATTCTTCCACTAAAGAACTGTACAGAAAGAAATCTATTCCTAACCAGAAACCGGTACCTAAACAATAATTAACGCTCCCCCCGTACCAAATAGTATACTTTCCTTCTGTTAACGAAACCTCCCCTGGCCAGCGAACCTCTTGTAATGCAACGATATCTAAGTGGTACCCCTTAACTTCATTCGCGACCGACTTTAACCCACCTGCCGTATTTAAACTTCTAACGTTCCACGTCCCTATTGTTAGATCTCTAATTTTCATCTTGCGCCATGATTCCCCTGAAGCAGTCCCCACCCGGAGACCCGAACGGGGGACTAGTTTACCTCCGGATAATGAGCGTTTTACCTCAGAGGAATCCATGACTTTTGGTGATATTTTGTGAACTAAAATACGTGAGTATGGCGTTCGAACCTACGTCACACCCTCCAGCAAGCCTGGGGGGCCGCTCTCATTGTTGGTCAGCGAGTCCATCGGACTTAGCCGGGAGGAGCTTCCGAGGAAATTCCACCGACCATCCCCACATCCGCCACCCGTGGGACGCTCCCCATACGCAGTAATGAGATCCGCGCGAGGCTTTATTTAATACTTCAACGAAAATATTTTAAATTTGATTCCTGATCAGCACTTTCGATCCGAGCACCTTCTTCCGTCAAACGTGTTGCATTTTTGAGAGGGGAGGGGGGGGGAACTACACAATAAAAATTATATACCCCGAATTAAAAGATATGTCAATACGAGGTGGTTTATCTTTTTTTTTTTTATTTTACATATTTATTGATATTTACAACTGTATTGAAATACATTAAGTAAATGTGATGGACATATAACGTAGCAAACTGACATGAAATACATGTAGAGACACTACACTTTGGCAGCACACTAAAAGTATCCTAAACTAGAAGGTCTCGGTACTAACTTCTTTACAGATGCCTCAGAGGGTTATCAGCAATAGAAGAGGATGATAGGAATGGAGTGGATGGTTTTTTTTTGGTTTTTTTTGATTGATTGAATGGAAGATTGATTGATTCCTGGTCCGTGCTAAATCAGTAACATATGGATAATTAGCGTCTTTATTGGTGACAAAGTAAGGAGCATTGAAGATTTGGATTGGACACTAGAGGAATTCGATGGTTTAGTAAAGCCCCATAACTCTACTCCGTAAGTCCCGATTGGTCCAATTATGATAGTCATGTAATGTGTCTTTTGCAGTTAAGAGGAAGGTTTGACCATTTGTCTAGTTAGTGTTGAAGTAGCCGAAAACGGCGAGTTGGTTACATAAATTTTAAATAATATATCTTAAATATAATTGAGTCTTCCATATAAATGTAGACAAACCTGTCTTATGCACTCACCTAGTTTTGCGATGAATGCTTGATCAGTTGCCAAATCATAGCGTACGATCGACGCACCCATTACGTCGACGAAGTACAGCGACTGAGTTTCTATGTCCCAGTGGGGAGATTCGCCTACCACGAGGGCTGGTACTGACACCTTCTCAACTGTTGCCACCATTTTCCTGAAAAAAAAAAAAAAAAAAAATATATATATATATATATATATATATATATATATATATATATATATATGTGTGTGTGTGTACACACACACACACACACACATCGTCCATTAACTCCTAGCATAGGCTAGTAAAGGCCCGAAATTGGAAGGATTGTACTTGGACCAAGTCGGAAATCCTATTAATGGTCCTCAATACAAATAATATGATTTTGATCCATCAAATACGAAAAAAATTGAAATGTTCGCACATTTTTCAGTATTTCACCAACAACTCGAAAATAATGCATCCTTCAGAAAACAAAATATATTGTTTTCAAAATTGAGGGTTAAATATCCTTCCTAAAAAAATATCTTAATCATCAAATTCATTAATATAGGGGCATTCGTTCATTAAATATATGTAAACTTTAACAACTTGAAAGCCATAGAATATAGAATGTTTTAGAGCACCAAATTTCAAGTATAAAAGGCTTTCTAAATTACAAATTTGGTACCTATGTTTCATGAGAAATAAGGTTTCTGTAGTTTACGTCCATTTAACATATTCTGCAATAAGTCGTGCCGTAGATTTACTTAGTAAAACGAGATATATAAGTCTTATATCATACAATTTAACTAGCCAAGTGAAAGCTCATCTCTGACAGGTCAATTATGCCGCTTTTAATAGAACGTCTCATAAAAGTGAATATTAAAGTGAGGCCTAATTGTTCCTTAATATAATCATTCAATTGGAAAATTTATAAAATCCAAAGTAATGTAAATTTAATTTAATAGATGGAAAAGTGATTCATCGTCTATGTAATTATTAATTTCTTCTTTTCTGCCCTCCGTCCGCGTATTTTCTCTGAAAGTGTTTAACCGATTTTTTTCGATATTAGGCATTATTATAATATAATATATTATATTTATTAATATAACTATTAATAAATAGTATTATTGTTTTTGATACAAGGATGCAAAGATCATCCAGAATCATAGGAACAATTACTATGTTATTTTTCATTTGTGTTAATAAAAGTTGTACTATTATTACTTTCACTTATCTATATATGAATTATATAGTAAGGGAAAGTATTGCGATCGTGAAAATACACGTTTTAGAGTCCCTTGAGTTCAAATGACTAAGTCCCGCAAAAAGGTCTGTGTGTGTGTGTGTGTATATTTGTGTGTATATGTGTCCGTGTGTGGTACGTTTAGTGCAATTTGATAGATTCCATAAAAATAACCATATCATCTAGTTACCATTGTTAATTTAACGGGCAAATATATAAGTTGAACGAATTCGGTATCCAACTGTAAAGGAGTAAACTGCAAAAATAATTTTGTATGCATTTTTGAACACAAGAATACTAATATAGATGTATAATATATCAATGGATAGCTGAAGACTTTAAAAAAAATATTATCCAATACACGAAATAGAAGGTAGAGGAGAATGGAGAGTTATGAAAAGCCTATAAAAACTAACTGATTGTTTTTAGATAAAAAATATAATAGATTATATAATAAAACACATATTTGAATTCACTTTAATTAATTCTATAACAATTTATTTTTAACACTAAATGTTTTTAAAAATTCTTAAATTGATTTTAACACCGGAGATGAATGAAAGTCGTGTGCTCGCGCCACAAAGTATTATAATTAAAAGATATATTTTAGAAAATAAACTTATGGATGAAGAAAGTGATGACTGCATGAGATGATTTTTTTTTTTTTTTTCACCTCTACTTCGTCTTTGAAGGCTATAAGGGGTTGCAGATGATATTCCGTATTACGTTGTCTACTGCGATATCAATGTATTATTATGCAAGTATGGAAACTATAGATATCCATAATCAGTTGTTTTCCCCAGTCCGAAAGAAACACTCAAGCCACATAACACTCAACGGTTTTAAATTACTAGAGTGAAAAAGATAAAAAAAAAAAAAAAAAAAAAAAAAAAAAAAAAAAAAAAAAAGAAGCAGATACTGGATATGAATTGTTCATTATCTTTCTCGTAATAACTGGGAAACAGCTCAATAATTTTTCGCATCAGTTTTTGGTGGATGAGGAAGAAAAGTAAAGAAAACTGTTTCCTTTATTTAAGTTTTTCGTGAATATTTTAAAAAAATATTATGTTTATCGCAATTGTAGCACGAAACAAAGTAAAAGAACTTTAAAAACTATACATTTTGTTCGCTTAAAATGGAGGGTAACAGATATTTCAAGGATAAAATCTATGGATTCTTCAATTTCAGAAAAAATGCTCCTAATTCCATAAAACTAGGGTGCTCATTATAAACAAATTGAATTTATATAGAAACATGTGTTTTATTAAAAAATCTATTATATTATTATCTAAAATAATCAGTTAGTTTTATCTTCTTCTCATCACTCTCTATTAACTTCTAAAAGCTTGTGTATCAGATCATATTTTTTCTAAAATCTTTAGCTTTCCAACGGTATATCATACATATATATTACTGCTCTTATGTTCAAAAACGAAAAATTTCATTAAAAATATATTTTTTCTCTTTTCTTTTAGTTGATTATCGAATTCATTCAATTTATATATTTACCTGTTTTTCATCAGCGTTAACAAGATAATCTAGTTTTTATATATTGAATCTACAAAATTAAAGGTACTTTGGGGAAAGAAAATTTAAAATATCGGCATTTAAGCCCTGTCAGATCATTTTTATCCAAATAAAACCTACATGATATTAAAGCCCAATCAATTTTACATCGATATAGCGAGTTTAATCAAAATCGTCGGAACCGTTTTTGAGAAAATCGAAAAAAGGTGCAAAATGCATGGTATAAGGTGCCTCTTCTGGTAAGCTCATTTTGATGAAAAAAGTTTTGTCACGTCTCGGGCGTATAGTTGTCTTAAATATGAAATTTCAGTTTCATAGGACTTACCGTTTCCGCCCGGGAGTTACCACACACAGACACACACACACAGACCTTTTTGCGGGACTTGGTTATTTGGACTCAGGGGACCCTAAAACGTGTATTTCCGTTGAAAACTGGAATTCGAAAATTTTCACGATCGCAATACTTTCCTTACTATATATAGTAAGTGAAAGTAAAAATCGGCTACTATTTTTAAATACTCTCCCCTCTCGAAAATCCGGTGTAATGAGAATTTACTGTACATTGAACAAATCAAATTCTATAAATACCATCTGCCATTAAAACTGAATTCAATAATATTCACAACCAATGAGGAATCAAACTAATAACAACAGAATAATCACTATGAATTTAATACTATATTTGTAACCTAATGAAAATAAATCACTTATTCAAAAATATAATTTATTATAAATATAATTGAGCTTAAAATAAAAAGTCACGTAGCAATTTTAAACAACGTACTAATTGTATAAACGTCAAATTGCAGAATAAAATAAATCTCTTGCAATAAAAATTGAAATAATTAATAATTTAAAAAAACAAAACAGAAATTATAAACAATTTTTAAAAAACATGAAAACTAACCAACTTTATCTTGTGGTCCTCCAACTAAACTTGTCTCTAGCTCAGTAGAAACTGGGCGCTTCATCGGTGTCTTAAATAAGTAAAAAATATTGATTGTAAAGGATGAACGTTAATTGTGCCCCATTAAATGGTAGTTTCACCTAAAGTTCTAGAATCTTAATACCTTAGCCTTTTATGGTTCTTTAAAAAGTAATATATAGGTTTACAATTAACAAGGCAGTTTGTCGAACTAATATGACACGTTATTTACTATTAATAATGCTGTCCTAGATTCAACAAACTATTTTCGATAACACTGACTCACTTCTCGAATAAAAGAAAATGTAAGTTCCACTTTTTAGTTATTGTTAGCTTGTTCCTTGCTTTTCATGTGGTTATGATAAAACTGGACACGATTCGGAGCGTTCTCGATGAATAAAAAGCTAAGGACGATTTTTAGTATTTTTTGATATGGATATGTCTCTCGGTTGGGGGTCTATGATTTTTTCACCCTCAAAATGTAACTAGCAACCCATCATACTGTGGTTGCTGGGATCAAAAAATAGACGACAGTTTATTGATGAATAATTTAATAGATAATATTTTTGGTTGTATAACCTTAGACGCTTAGAAGATCTATTGGTTTTGTATGAAAAAATCTGGTGCGCTCATCACACGACTTTCACTTACCTCCGTTGTTAAAATCAATTGAAGAATTTTTAAATGCATATAAAGATAAAAATAATTTGTTAAAGAATTAATTGAAATGGAATTTCAATAGAAGCATTGTTTTATTAAATAATCTATTATATTTTTATCTACAAAAATCAGTTAGTTTCAACGGCTTTTCATCACTCTCCATTACCCTTTACGATCCGTGTATCAGATAATATTTTTTCTAAAATCTTTAGCTATCCAGCGCTATATTATACATCTATGTTGCTATTGTTTTGTTCAAAAAAAAATAAATAAAAAAAATATGTTTGCACTTTTCTCTTTTAGTTGTATATCAAATTTGCCCAACTTTCATATTTAGCCATTATTTATCTATGCTAATAAGAAGATGTACCTAATTTTTTGAAATATACAAAATTAAATGTACTTTAGAGGAAGAAAATTGAACAAATCAAATTCTATAAATACCATCTGCCATTAAAACTGAATTCAATAATATTCACAACCAATGAGGAATCAAACTAATAACAACAGAATAATCACTATGAATTTAATACTATATTTGTAACCTAATGAAAATAAATCACTTATTCAAAAATATAATTTATTATAAATATAATTGAGCTTAAAATAAAAAGTCACGTAGCAATTTTAAACAACGTACTAATTGTATAAACGTCAAATTGCAGAATAAAATAAATCTCTTGCAATAAAAATTGAAATAATTAATAATTTAAAAAAACAAAACAGAAATTATAAACAATTTTTAAAAAAACATGAAAACTAACCAACTTTATCTTGTGGTCCTCCAACTAAACTTGTCTCTAGCTCAGTAGAAACTGGGCGCTTCATCGGTGTCTTAAATAAGTAAAAAATATTGATTGTAAAGGATGAACGTTAATTGTGCCCCATTAAATGGTAGTTTCACCTAAAGTTCTAGAATCTTAATACCTTAGCCTTTTATGGTTCTTTAAAAAGTAATATATAGGTTTACAATTAACAAGGCAGTTTGTCGAACTAATATGACACGTTATTTACTATTAATAATGCTGTCCTAGATTCAACAAACTATTTTCGATAACACTGACTCACTTCTCGAATAAAAGAAAATGTAAGTTCCACTTTTTAGTTATTGTTAGCTTGTTCCTTGCTTTTCATGTGGTTATGATAAAACTGGACACGATTCGGAGCGTTCTCGATGAATAAAAAGCTAAGGACGATTTTTAGTATTTTTTGATATGGATATGTCTATCGGTTGGGGGTCTATGATTTTTTCACCCTCAAAATGTAACTAGCAACCCATCATACTGTGGTTGCTGGGATCAAAAAATAGACGACAGTTTATTGATGAATAATTTAATAGATAATATTTTTGGTTGTATAACCTTAGACGCTTAGAAGATCTATTGGTTTTGTATGAAAAAATCTGGTGCGCTCATCACACGACTTTCACTTACCTCCGTTGTTAAAATCAATTGAAGAATTTTTAAATGCATATAAAGATAAAAATAATTTGTTAAAGAATTAATTGAAATGGAATTTCAATAGAAGCATTGTTTTATTAAATAATCTATTATATTTTTATCTACAAAAATCAGTTAGTTTCAACGGCTTTTCATCACTCTCCATTACCCTTTACGATCCGTGTATCAGATAATATTTTTTCTAAAATCTTTAGCTATCCAGCGCTATATTATACATCTATGTTGCTATTGTTTTGTTCAAAAAAAAATAAATAAAAAAATATGTTTGCACTTTTCTCTTTTAGTTGTATATCAAATTTGCCCAACTTTCATATTTAGCCATTATTTATCTATGCTAATAAGAAGATGTACCTAATTTTTTGAAATATACAAAATTAAATGTACTTTAGAGGAAGAAAATTTAAAATACCTGCATTTAAGCCCAGTCAGACTATTTCAATCAGAATGAAACTTAAATGATGTTAAAGCCCATTAAATTTTACACCGACATATAGAGTTCAATCAAAATCGTTAGAGCCGTTTTGAGGAAATCATAAAAAAGTACAAAATGCTAGGTATAAAGTGGTTCTTCTGGTTAGCTGATATCGATGAAAAAGTTGCTATAACATCTCGGGCGTATAGTTGCCTTAAATATGAAATTTCAGTAGTATAGGACTTTTCGTTTTCGCCCGGTAGTTTCCACACTCGGACACACACAGACCTTTTTTCGGGACTTGGTTATTTGGACTCGGGGGACCCTAAAACGTGTATTTCCGTCGAAAATTGGAATTCAAAAATTTTCACGATCGCAATACTTTCCCTTACTGTATATTTCATATATAAGGTAACTGAAAGTAAAAATTAACGTTTGGTCTTTATTTTAAGTGTTAAGACATGTTTGACAAGCTCTAGCTCAGTATTAGGGAGCGGCGTGGTCTAGTGGGTAGAGCCGCTCTAGTCTGCTGTGCTCCGGGTCCTGAATTCCTTATCACCTCATTGCACTGCCGTTGGCCTAGAAACAGTACGAATCTCTGTATGTACTGAACCTAAGACCCTTCATGGGTTGTAGTGGTACAGGTTTTTTTTTTTGTTTTTTTTTTCTAGCTCAGTATTTGTAGCTCGGGTCGAAAACTTGCCGATATTTTCCTGAGCATAAATTTAATTGAGATTATAAGTTCGGAAAAAGAATATTTACTGTCATAGGGCTTTGGTTCGGAAGTAGGGAGACCATCACATTAGCTAAAAGAGGATTTTTGGAAAAGTACACACTTGAAAGGAATCAGTTCCACAACATGGGGGAGACTGTAATCCTGGACTCCCTAGATATCTTGCACCACCATATATATTAAGCCTACCCCAGATTTGTAAATTTTTTAAGACTGATTTCGACATAAGTACTATGGCTGTATGTGTTTAGTTGGCAATATATTTTCTTTTTTTTGTTTGTTAAAGATTGTCTTCAGGATTGATCAGTGTGCTGTGTATTAGTAGCAACTTAGCAAAATTGAGCAGCGGATCCAAGTAGGGATTTCTCTCTTATTATAAAACATTTGTCACAAGGACCTCTCGTTAAGGAGCTATATTGCTTTCAATGGAAAAAATAAGTTACCTATGTATTAATGTCTACATGTACATAAATGATTAAAAATAAATTATGTTGGTATATTATGTCATTATTTTTTTTAACTTCAATACTTCATCAATCTTTCTGTCCTGCCATAAACTCAATTTCTCTCTGAAAAAGAAAAGTGGTAGATTATTAACACAAATTTCCATGATCTATCGTTTTTCCCAGTCTAGGAGAACTACTAGAACAAATTTTTTCTTATAAAATATCTTTGGAATGTTTGAATATTATTTTAGAGATCACAAAACTACAATATGTCAAACAACAGATTATTAGATTTGTTGAAGTGGGTTGAGGGGGGCTGTCATCAAATAATTTACACTCAATAGGATTACTTATTTTATTTATTTCGGCGTTTTAGCCTAAATTTTAGATCTTCCTCAGGACTAAGAAAAAAAAAAGAAGATTATAACCAATAAAAATTAGAACTAAAAGACAAAATAATAAGGTAATAATAATAAAATATGAAAACAAACAGTAATAAAAGTTGACTTTTGGTATTGAAATAAATAAAATATCTGCAAACCTGACTTAATCAATGTGACACAATCAAATATACTGTTTTATAAGAATGAGGTCACTGAGAGACTTAGTGACCTCCAGTTGTATGGCCGAGGTTCTAATCTGGCAAGAAGGATTGAATTTTATTTCAAGATAGTCCCACTGACCATTATCCTGTACTGTAACTATAGGATAATCTGTTCTCTTCCTGTGTACAATAATCTTTCCTTAATAAAGAACATAAAAAAGTAAGAAACGTGTTACACAACTAAACGTATTTAACTTAACTACAGAACTATACCATTATAACTTATCTTATCTTATCTTATCTTACAAATTATCTTTCAACTTACTAACAGAGGTTTAATGATTCATTTATTGATGATTTACAGTACAGTTTTCAAGGAACAAAATCTTGAATTTACTACCAAAGACAAGATACTATTGAAATTATGAGAATAAACACAATGCAATCCACATATTGTCCATAAAAGAGCAAGGATTAAATCATTATTATTATAAAAATATATTTTAACTAGTAGTAGTATTCATAACACAGTGCAATCAATGCATGGCTAAAATCTACATTTAGAATCAAATATGGAATTAACAAACTCATTAAAACCCAATTTATTTTAACACTAGTTGAAGATGAGCTAACAATAAGTACTGGGTAAGTTTATGAGGAAATAAACCATATTTTCTAGGGCTTTTAAATTCTGTGCAATACAGGAAAATTACAGGGTTTTTTTTCTCATAATCACCTTTAAATAGAATTTAAATAACATACATTTTAACTAGGATAGAAAAAAATTGGGCTTTTTTTTCATTGTTCCAAAAAAAACATTTTTATTTAAAATAAAAACCAGTGATCAACATCTTGCGTTTCTTCCCTCATCTTCAAGATACTATGAACATTTTAAATAAATCACAACAAAATCATTAAAACAGTTATTTTAATAAAAATAATTTACAATTTCTTGGTAATTTAAAAAGTTATTACATTTGTGTATCACAATCAACAATTTTGTATTGATTTGTTGAAAATTTTAAAGGAAATCAACGATGGAAGAAGAACCCCAAAATGATTAATTTTGGTTTTTACTTTTAATACAAATCTTTTTTGGAAGAATTAAAATCAATCCCAATTTTTATCTTCTCCTGGTTATAACTGAAATTCTTCTGGTTAGTATAGAAAAAAATAAATAATAATATACATTTTTTTTTTAAATAAAATTGATTAAAAATTCAGTTTTTTTTTAAGTTTTTTTAAGTGCTTACTCTTGCTTATCCAAGAGAATTATTAGTTTATATTAATAAGATATAGGAACAAACAACTAAGGGTTAAAAGTTGTAGCTTCCTCAAGGCTTCTTTTAAAGCTTTATAGTTGATATAATTAATTTTACCGTTATTTTGAAAATATTTTAAAAAAAAGAAAATATGTGTTTGTAAGAGCAAAAGACAGCAAGGGAAGAGACTAAACATTTTTCAATTTTGTCGTAAATATATAATACTTGTACAGAAACATTATTGATCCTTAAACAATTTAATAAGAAATTCAACGTATTGAAAGAACAATTTATTGTATTAATAATTGATTGTAACTACTCTCATTAGCTTCAGATCAATTGTTCATGGTTAAAAATAAAGAAACAAGAAAATTGTTTCAATTATTCTTTAATTGCATTAAATGCTTCAATAAGTGAATTTTTTAACAATATTCAAACAAAATATTGTTTTCAATATTTTAAAGTAAATTAAATTTAAGGGTAACAATTCAAAAACCATTTTGAATTTAAACTATCCAAATTTCCTGGAAATGAACATCTACTTTTAGTGTCTTACTTTTTTTTTTTATTTAGTCAGTTTTCAGAAATATAATATTGTTCATGAAATCCTTTCCGTTCCATAATTTTTTTTTTTTTTTAATATACACCAAGAACCTGCCAGAATGAAGAACAGGAACAATTACTTGTTAGCATATCTCTCACAAAAGTAGCATGTTCTAATGGATATAGATGTTCTTCAAGTCCAAGGTTCAAACCCCAGCTGTGGCAGAATAATTATTTATTCTGCTATTGCAACCATGGGATGACCAAGAAGTGGATAGACCCTCCTGGGTCTTATCCTGCCTCTATATAGTGGAAAACCAAACATTTAGAGAAAAACCGGCAGCTGAAAGGGATCTCTACCTAATCAACTGATTGCACGGCCATTGGCCTAGAAAAAGAACAAATCTCTATATGTACTGAGCCGAAGACCCTTCATGGGTTGTAGAGGTACAGGTTTGTTTTAGCGGATCTCTTTTAGTTCTACTATATTCAAATTTCTTTAAAGGTGATTATCTCTAATGATTATGAATAAAATGATACCACGATTCTTGGTTTCCGGGAACTCCTTCTAAACCACTGGATGGATTTTGATACTACTACTATTTTTACCACTGTTTTTACTATCATTTAGGGCAGTCTTTCCTGAAGGTTTAAATGTAAAATACATTGCAATTTTCCTTTTCTTTAAACATGAAAAATAAAATTTCTGTAACCAAGTCATCAAAAATTTATTCCTGAAATATAATTAGTAATCTAGACGTATAATATACCATTGGAAAGCACAAGATTTTATAAAACGTAATATGACATTAAAGAAATCTTATAATTTGATATAAAGTTGTATACCCATAAACTATTTATGAACATATGTTATTGGCAAAGAGGGAGGTTATGAAAGCTAAATGTTGCCACCATCATAAAGGATCATGCAAGTTATATTCTTCCATTTATTATGCAAGATTTTAGAAACAACATTACATATCGAATTGTAACTTGTAACAAACAAATAAACTTCACCATTTTGATTTATGTTTATCATTTGTGATGATCAATAGAAATAATAATGAATAGACGTTATAAAATAAACTAATACTACTAAAATAAAATAATAATTTTTTTCCACTAATTTCACTGTTTGTTATGTTACACTAATACTCCTAATGCGATAAACTCTAAATCGGTCAGACAGACATTTTTTAATCATAAATGGCACCTCATTCAAATTGCACCCGTGCGAAGCAGGTGCTGGTCCACTAGTATATAACAAAGAAAACAACAACTAGTATACACCTTCTTCTTCTTCAGTTGGAACAACAGCTCTTAGAGACCTCTGGCTGGGTGATATCGATGATATTTTATAGGATTGGGTCATCACTGTTTGTGAGTGACCACCAGCTGGCTGGCAGGTCTCACATACCTGAGGGAGAGGCTGTAAGTGAATTCCCACTTAATATATACTTGGAACATTCAATAAAGCACCCACTACCTTCCATTCATCATCCAATTACTTTATTTCCTAGTCTTTTAACACCTTTTTTTTCCATCTTAGTCGACGTTTCGGGGTTGTTTCTCCATTTTCAAGAAACGTCGACTAAGATGGAAAAAAAAGGTGTTAAAAGACTTAGGAAATAAAGTAATTGGATGATGAATGGAAGGTAGTGGGTGCTTTATTGAATGTTCCAATTAAGAAAACTTCCACAAAAATTAAAAAAGAAAAGAAATTAATATATACTTTTTTTTGTTTCACCCCTACCTCACCTTTAAGAGCTATATATACAGGGTTTCTCAGGCCAGGAGGTGAGAGTGGGGGATAAATGGTGAGATAAAAGCCCCCTCCCCCCCCCCAGCACCGAGACTCGAACTCGTAATTGTGTGGTTTCAAATTATGGTTCTCTGTGGTTCCTAGGCAACAGGCATTCAAAGCAATGCCCTCTAATCCACTCAGCCATCCCGCCTTCTATATATACAATTAATATATACTTGAAAAAGTCCCTCCGGTACTGGGATTTGAATCCACATCCCAAAGCATGGGAGACTAGCACACAGGCCACACAACTGTGGGCTCCCCACATTAGTCCACAATGATGAATGAGAAACTTTGATAAGTGAAAAAATATACTTCAAACACATAGAAATAAAAATCATAGTTCATTATATCACAAAATAATTATACAAATTATTGGGTACAGTAAAATATAAAGGAAAACATAGTTAACTAAAATATTATATTTATTTAAAAAGTTAAAAGAAATATTTGATTTTTTTTCTAATAATTAACATTTATAAAATGTTTCATGTCAATTATAACTTGAATTGATACATTGGTAAGCCGGAAGTTGAAAGGCCTGTAATCCTAAAGGTGCAGCCAGCGTTAGGATGTTCACCACCATCGCTATAGTTGTTAGCTGAGGTGACATACAAATCCTCCAGGTTGGGTCCACCCCACGCAACTGAAGTAATTTGAGAAGTAGGCAAAGATACTTTATTAAGCAGCTTACCAGTCTTTGGATCCACATGTAGAACCTAATAAACAAAATAATGCAAACATTATTTTTAAAACAATAGCCCACCTATAACCCACTTATCTGACTGGTTCATATAACTTGACGCAGGCTTAGAAGATACATCAAAAAAAAAATTTTGGATATTATCTGAAACTTTCAAGTATTGAATTGTTCAGAAAATTCAATAAAACCTGTTCAAAAAGCACTAAATCAATAAAATGATGCCTAAAAATTTATTAAATATTTTAGATAAATTCATTTTGATAACATTCCTCTTATTATCATACTTGTTTAATTTCTGAATAATAATTAAAAAATTTCCTGTTTTGATGTAATGTCTCATCTTAAAGGTTCCAATTTGATGACTGATCAATAATAACAGTTTTTAAATCATTTTTCTCTGAGCCTCACCTATTGGTTTTCCATCTCCACATTTATATCTATTCACTATTATTTTTAATTTAAGAATTATAATTATTAACTCAATTTTTTTAACATTCCTTTTCTTTTCATCTTCTTTTTTTTTTTTTTTTTTTTTTTTAAATAATAAATACAAGTTTCCCCACAGTGTTGAGGCAATGCTTCATCTTCAGGTTTCCACATTTGATAATTTAACAAAAATTAATTTAATTTTTTCAATCAATTATTTAAAGTGAATTTTAACTAAAGTGAGTTTAAATAAACATAATGGGAAGATATTTTCTTTCGAGTGCCAGATAAGGACACTTCAATTTGAACAGGATGGTAAAAAAAACTTCAGATCCTTCCTGCCACCCATGGGCACCAAAAAACTGCTATTAGAAATATAGAGTTTTAACAGACTTAGAGATTAAAGGAGATGATGAAAAATATAAATTCCGAACATCATAAAAATAAAATCAGATCTTTACAAATTTTTGTTTTGATGGATATAACCGACTTATTCTATTTCTGGTATTTAATAAATCTCTAATTAAAAAAAAAAAAATGAAGAACAGGTTCACTCAAAACTGACACCCTCTGTTAAGCCTCACTTAAAAAAGAATATAACCATCATTTGAATTTATAAAAGAAATGGGTACCAGGAATGTGTTCCAAACTCACTGACCAACCTGTAATTTCTTATTGAGAAAGATACAACTGTTATAATTATGACAGTCAACAGTACTTTAATAATTAATACCTGTGAACCTTCATAACAAGCAACCCATAGCTTTCCGTCTTTGTCGATAGTCATACCATCAGGGTAACAGGTCATATTATTTTTCTTCAAATCAAACACTTTCCTTCGGTTTTCTTGAAAAAAATAAAAATTATAAAAGTACAAATTGAATTTTACAAAAAATGTAGTTTTCTTTTCAGTAACATAAAAATATACTTTAAGAATTATACATAACAGAATAAAAATAAACATTATATAATATGAAACTCAACTTTGAGACTATAACTCAGTAATAGACATAATTTCAATGATAATATTTAAGGTGTTTCTAAGATTTGCTAAGAAAAACCAACCAACTCTTTAATATTAATAGATTATAATTGAAAATACACATTTTATGATGTTTTTGCTTCATTCTAGTTTAATCCTTTTTGTAATAAGCTATAGAATAAATAATTACACAGCCACAGCCAGGTTCAAAGCCGGAACTTAAAGATTATCAGCCCTAAATCTACTAGAGCATGAAGGGCTATCTCATTTAAAATAATAATTCAGATAACTCCTTGTAAAGACTAATAACATTTTTAAATTTGTCAGCTCCATTTGAAATAAAACCCTAGCTAAATTTGGGTACAGATATAGAAAACTTTGCTCTTTATTCAAGATTACATTACAAATATTATTTAAAGATTTATTAAAACTTCCAAAAGTAATATTAAATGAATCGCAGAATTTCAAATTGATCATTCGTGTTTATACTAGTTTTGGTTTAGAAAATAGGATGAAGCATGGAAAGCATCACTTCAAGATTTCAGTTTAATTTGTATTGTATAGATTATAAATTATCACTACTTAACCCTATTAATTATCCTTTTGAGCTTTTTAATAAGTTGGTAAACCAACGAAGAAGTACTCACCAATTTTTCCATTACTCGTTATAATCAAAACCATCAACTGATTGTTCCAATGAATCTATATAATACATCATATTTCCTTCCCAAGCGAGCCATTACTGATTCCGATACCAGAAGCATGTTCTCGACAGCCCTCTGTCTTTGAGTAACTGTAAAACTTGCCGTTCTTCTTAGTGAAAATCTCTTCTATACTCATAGTTCCTTTAAAAAAAATATTTATACATATGAAAATGTTAGTTATCATTCTAGATCAGGAGAATGTAAGACAAGAGCAAAATAAATGTAACCCAAGTAAATTTAAAATAATAATGTAAAAGTAAATTTAATCAAAGTTCAATGATTTTTTTTTTTAATTACTTTTGAAGAATAATAACAACAATAATGGGGGATCACCTGTAGCATTGTGGCTTACATAACAGCATTCTATGCTCAAGTTCGTGAGTTAAAACCTGCAGGTGGCCCAAGGATTTTGGGAGTAAGAAAATCCTTAGTTATGCCATCCTTCAGAGGAGGCATAAAAAGGTGGTTCCGAGCATGTGCGATGTCAAGTACTTGTTAAAGATTCCTATCCTTATTAAACTTGGATAGGCAAAATTTAAGACTTCCACTGTTGCATTGTCTGATAAGCCACAGCAGCAAAATGATTAATAAAAACATGGGAAAATATCAATATAACTTTTCTCTCACCTAGTTTATCAAATTAACTTAATCTGTTGTGGACCATATTCTAGACCTAACCCTAATCAAGCTCCTTGTAAGATGATTGTATAGAAACTATTTCTTTACAGCTTTGTGATTTAATACAGCATTGTTAAGAAAAATTGCAAAATAAACTAAATAGAGTAGCGATATAAGCAGTAATTTGCACACTTCACAAAGAAAACTAACAAAAAAATAGTTGCCTCCACACAGATTGGTAAAAATAAAAGTAATGACTATGTCTCATTCTTTATTCCTCTTTCATCACCATATATACTCATACTAGTCTTCAATTTAATTTAAATTAAGAACTAGTATAAAAATATAAAGATAAGAAATAAAGAACTAGTTCTTAAATTTAATTCTAATTGAAAAAAAAAACAACCTACAACACATTAAGGGCCTTTGGTATCAGTACCTATAAATATTATATGCTGTCTGGGCCAATGGCAAAATCAGGATGTGATTTGGCCAATATTTGGGTACTTACTTTATAGAGGCTGGTGTGCCTTTTGGTTCAGTATAATGTAAATCAAGTGGGCTAAGTAATTATTTTCAAGTATTATAATTATGATTTAAGAAATATTAAAAAAACAAGTACATACCAAACCACAGACGACCTGTAGAATCACACTTTCCATCATTGATTCTATTACCTTCCGAGTCATTCTCGAGCTGATGCAAAAGTTCCACAGACTCAACTTTGTCAGAGCTTCCATCCCATTTTACTAAATAGAGTTGATTCGAGAACCGACAACATACTGTCCTTTAGATCCCTCTACAGGAATGATAAATGCTGCAGAAGGAATATCTAGGAGAAAAACAAATCATTATAAACATTTGAAAAAGTTATAGAAAGTTAATCATTGGGATTGTATACTCACCTAGCTTAACAATGAATGCTTTATTTGCCTTGGGATCATATCTAATAAGATGAGAACCCATAATATCAACAAGGTAAAGAGACTGAGTGGCAATATCCCAATGTGGGCCTTCGCCCAAACTTATAGACGGGATCGGCAATTTTTCAACTTTTGGATCCATCTTTCTAAATTTAATCAAATAAAAATACATATTATTAAAAATGCAAAACACTTTCAGGGATATGAGATTCAAGTGTGACAGATTGTTCTCAGATGATCATTAAGTGAAATAAAACATTTAAAGGGCTTTAAAAAGTTCTTGTTTTAAGTAATCTGTAGTGAAGCCAAAATGGTCACACAATAGCAAATCCACTCCAGCATTATGCTTCCAAATAATAAATGAATTTATATCAAACAAAGTAATTAAAATCAATTCAATTAATCATATAATATATTATTCAATAGAATAAATGAACAGTATAAGAAAGTAAATAACTTTATTTTCTGGGTGCAAACAGCTATTGAATGACAAGCCAAATATTAGCTCCTACAAATTCAATTTCTGTGGCAAAATGAGTTAAATTAATATAAAGCACACACTAAAGACGATTTTTATAAAACTTTGTAATATAAGGGCTTATTCTCAAATCAACAAAGTGAAATAGGTTAATGGAGAAAAAAACAAAACAAACTTTTACCATGAGAAACTCCAAAAATATAATCAATCAACTGTTGTAATCAATTTAACTGCCAAAATAATATGGGTGTAACACTAAAAAACTATTCAAATACACAATGATATACATATGTTCAACACATTACTAACTTGACCAAAATAAAACAATAGTAGAGCTTATAAAGGAAACTTAAAGTCCTAAACTGGTTTGAAAAAAAACATAAGAACTATAAAAAATTTGCCGACCACAAGTAACAAATAGAAAATGTAATGATTATCATCATTTACCAAATACGGAGATGAAAGTTAATATTAAAAGCAACCATCTAATCAATTATTATAACTTGTATATATTTTTAATGTATATTTTCATCATTAACTGGTATTTATATTTATTTACTTTAAGAACTGTTCCTATTTCATATTTATATATATATATATATATATATATATATATATATATATTATATTTTTTTTTTTTTTTTTTTTTGTTTACAAGTATCTTGACATAGTTTATGACCCTCCACCTTTTATTGGTATTAAAGTAAATACGATAACAATATAACCATTCAGGTGTTTATCAAGGTTCTTTTTTTCTTTAATTTTTTTTTTTGTGTTTTTTTTTCTCTGAAGCTAATGAGCAGTTGATTCAACTCTCATTCTTCTGTTTGTATAGAATTACTCCCCTGCTTACCATAATTTATATTTTTTCACAATCATGAAACTGTTGTATTATAAGTTTACAATAATTTATTTTGTTTGCTAGTTCAAATACCAGTAATATCATTCATATTTATTTCATAATATATCTTAGTATTATTATAAGGATAATCCGAGGCACTTAATTCTATAAATAATCAACTTTAAAAATTAAACTTAGACTAAATATCAACATTTATTTCTTAATAGTCATATGAAACTATGCTTCAAAACTTTATCAGACAAAAAGAAAAAACAAATTGAAAACCAGAAGACTTTTCAATAAAAAAACAAGGATATATAAATAATTGATGTCAAAAGTACTAACCGAAGAACCTTCATGTAGCCAGAAGAAAAATTAAAATAATCTTCCTGGCTAAAATAATCTAAAAATTAATAACCAAAATATTTTAATGACAATTTTAAAATAAACTTCTAGTTAGTAGGAAATATTGATATATATCTCAGATTGATATATATCTGATTGATATATATTCTATGATTTAAAAAAATAAAAAAAATAATATATATATATATATATATATATATATATATATATATATATATATATATATATATATATTTTAACTTTAATCTATATTAATACTTAACATTACATAACATCACTAAGTGAGGTGAAAACATCCAGATAATAAAAAAATATTTCACCCAGCTTGAACAGCTTAATCCTTAAAAAAATCTAATTTGTAATTCAAAGTAGCCATATCCTAATTTATTAGTTGTTATAAAGGAAACAAGCATTTTAATCTTGTTTTGCTTCTTTTTTTTTTTTTTTTTTTTTTTTTTTTTTTTTTTTTTTTTTGTTAAAGGTATTCATCATGAAGTACAATGCAAGAGCATTATATCTTAACAAAATGATACATTAGCAGTAATATGTAACTACATCTTTGCAAGGTGATAACAATCAAAATAACTTTGGAAAAAGATATTTGTAATTACTATCTATTTGTAATATAATACAGTAGGAAAACAGTAATAATTAATAATTTAATCTTAATGATTCCTTAGTAGTTTCAGAATTCAAAATTTCAATCTTATGATTAATTGAAGCAATAAATTTATTACTGATACACTAGTAATGAAGGGATCAAATTTAAGCAGAAAATTAAAACTCTCACTGTCTAACAACACAAATTTTCATAAAATATATTTAAATAAATTTAATATAAAATAAAAATATATATTATATATATATATATTCAAAGAGGGCCCTGTTCAAATTGACTGCTATCATCTATGATGATGTAGTTACATATGACTGATATTTAAACAATTCAACAATTTTGAATTGTATGCTTTTCATTAAGAATTTTATGAGATTTCGAACAGGGGGCATAGAAACATTCAGAAATATTAAGACTACAATTTATTTTTTAGCAGTACCACATAATTTTATTATATAACAGAATATAAGAGAAATATTAAAATGAAGATCATAACTACAAAAATAAGTAAATCTTATTTGTTAGCAAATATAGCTGTTCAAGCAAGTTTTTTTTTTATCCATAAAAAAATTAATAAACATCAATCACAACTAAAACAGAATGTCTAAGATAATGAGTAAAATAAAAGAAAGCATAAAATGTGAATCATACATTTAGAATTAACACTGTTCAAGCTAAAAAACATTTAGAAATGAATTAAGACAAGATCATAATCAGTAACTTAAATACTAAACTCACCGAAGAAAAAAGAAATAAATAGATAACAATATCAGCTCCCAGTATATACCCTTTGACTGTCCCCCCACTTCTACATTCTCCCACTACCAAGTAATTACTGACAAAGACACTTGCCAGTCCTTTAAAATGATATAATTATTCAACCTAATTTTTTTCAGAAAGATATCGAATATATCTTTTTTTTTTTTTCTAAAAAAAACAAAAACAACCCAACCGATAAAAAAGGCAGCTAAGTAATTATAGTAGTAACAGTTTTGCTAACCAAGGTCAGACAACTACTAGAGTTCCTAAAAAATGCTTAGACTGATTCATTTATCAGCGTATTTAAATATTCCTATTATTTTAAGACATTGCAATTAGAATTGGTCAACGTTCAAAGACGGGCGAACAGGAAACACAGTTTTAGTACGTTACGACTGAATGAAATAGGTTTATCTTTGTTCCAATAAACTACACTGTTTAAAAATCTAAATAAAAAAGACAAGCGTCTAAGGGACATTTCTAATTAAGATGTCATTGTTTTTGTGTTTTTCTAACGTTTTTATTTTTTGATTCATGTTCATTTGTAAATTATGTTCCGACAGCTTCTAAATTAACATATAATTTAGATTAAAACTATTTTTCTCTCGATTTATATCATCACTATGGATAGGCAAAATTTAGGACTCCCACTGTAGCATCGTCCGATTAGCCATAGCAGCGTAAAGGGACGTCAAATAAATAAACAAACAATACATCATTCACTGGTCTTTTAATGAAAGAGAAATCTAAATTGCTATTACAATAGTCAAAAGTTCTAATCTAAAATTTCAACGGAAATACAAGATTCCTTAAATAACTAAGCTGTCAGACCAAAATGGCGTTGTTTTTGTTAGTTCATGCGCCTGCGTGTGGAAGTTAAATTTATGAGCAGCCCAACTTGAAACCGAAAAGTTGTATGAGACTAGAATAAATGAATTTAGGGCAGGAACTTCCTCTTATATCGATTTTCTTTCAAATTTTATTGAAAACGGTTCTAACGAAATCTGTGGAGAACGCGAACTTACTAATCGTGATTATTACTTTTAAAAATTCCATTTCTGGGTAATATTTCTCTGAATTCAAGGACAGGTAGTAGTAGATTAGGTAGGGGATTAAAGGTTTTTTTTGTTTTTTTTTGGTTTTTTATTGCGCACTGATTACAAATAATTTTCTCTATCACTAGAAATAAAATTGGGTTTTAAATTTGAAACGTGAAACCTCAAATTTTCCAAGGATTGGGGTTACAATTTTTTTTTTCTTTAATCTCTCATCCTTTTAACATAAAAAAATAGACACCTAATGTACTCTGTGCAACAAGGGAATTAGATTAGTTAGCTCAGTGGCTAGCCTTTCCCCAAATTTCAGGTATCCTCTTTTTAGAGCCTGGGTGAGCCCCAGGAGGGTGTCTTTATGACTGATCTTTGGTAATAAATAATGAAGAATCGGGCAATACACCATACTTTGCACAATCCTAGTTAAAACTAAAGATAGCACTACCAATTCCTACATAATCTGAATGTTGAATGGTATTTGATTAGTAAATAATGATGGATTTTTTTTTTTTTTTTTTTTTTTTTTTTTTATGCTCTGAGGTTATTTAATCATTTAGTTTAGTTAAAATTTTGGCAACAACTTGGGATATCTTATCCAAATCATATCCGATATGATGGATGTTATGTTCTAGGATTCCTTGAGATTTCACAAAGAATCAAAATAGTAAAATTGTCCAGAAAGGAAATGGTTTTATTGCTGTTGATTTTATCAAGTATAGACTATGTTCAATGATAACATCTATGTTTTACTAAAATTTGGCCTTCAATAAAATATTTTAATTGTTTTCAACTTGGAATAATTATAAGAGTAATTAAAAGGATTATAAGTACAAAATGTCAAAACATTCATGCTAATGGTATAATTGCAGCTAACTCAAGTAAGAGTTCCCTGGAGTTATTTCACATTATCGTTGAGATACTAAAAAAGCATTTATACTATATGAGATATTTTGTTGTAGCAGAGAAATATTAAATACAGGGTTTAGAACATAAAAATAAATTAAATAGATCACAATTTAATAAGACATGATTGTTCTTTCAATTATAAAGTTTACAGTTCATATAACATCAAATGTATGAAATTCAATTCTACATCAAGAATATAATATTTAAGCTCCAGTTTATTTTAAAATAAAATGTTTAGCCTGAAAACTAAAAAAAAATGAATATTTTCAATAAAATTGAATCTGGATTTGTAGAAATGGGAAAATAATGAATATTGCAAGTTCTAACATTATATATTTATTTTAAAAAAAAAAAATATATATATACAATTGAAAATGTCAAATGTATTTGTTTGTCAGAAGATTTACAAAAATAAAGCATGTATTTAATTAATAACTACAATAGATCAAATTATATTTATTTACATTTTATTTGATAATACCTTAGCTCATAATAAAGACAATGTTTATGAAACTTAGCATACATATCATCCTGAGGGACTACTTTTTACAGAGGGTTAGTTCACTTAAGTCTGCCATTATATCTAATATACCATAAAAAAGAAAATGTTATTACTTATTTATAAACAAATAAATAAAATAGGAAGAGAATTAAAATATAAATTTATATCCTCACTAATCTGAATTGAGCTTTCAATAGAAAAGTATAACAGAAAATAATAACCGCTTATACACAATACTGGAAACGGCTCTTCTCCCTTCAAGATTTCCATCAAAATCACATATTTCAATGGAGAAGAATTTCAGAACTTTAATATGAAAAGGATAATATTATTTTATGGAAAAATTAAAAAAATTCTCGCTACTAATATGAAGGAGACAGATTTCGAATTATAAATCAGCTGAAAACGTGAAGAACTGAATTAAAAAAATAAAATAAAAAATGCAATGGGACAACTAATAATTACAATAGTTTAAATGCAGAATGAATACTTTTATTCATAAAAAGCTATGAATGAAAGATAAATGAGATTGGCTTAATTACAAGATTTTTAACAGTTTATTTCTTATACTTTGGCACTTTAAATGTGGATGATTAAACAGAAAAAAAAAGTATCAAACCTTTCCAATTTAAGTTGTGCATCATTAACAAGAGAATTATATATTTTTTAAAATGTAAATTAGAACAATACACTAAAGAGAAGTATGAAGTAAAATAATCTGGGGGTGGTAGCTATCTATGATTACATAGTGAGGAAACAATACTCTGTGGCCAGTTCTCACTTGGAAGGTTCGGAGTATCCTCTCTCTCATCAACATTTGGTAACACTACACCTAACAGATCCAATGATGTGTGTTTCCATTTAAGTAAGGGATACTACAGTTCTTTTCTTTACCAACGACAACCCTAGAAGATGAGTTCCTCCTTGGAAATTCAACATCTGATGCAGTGTAATTGAAGAGAACAAGCTGAAAGAAATAAGTTCGAAACACATATTCAATATAAAAATTAACGATAGTTTTTAATGTATTTCTAAATATAATAAGCTCTTGTTATACAAAAAACTCAAATGAACTGGAATATCAGCAGAGAAACGAACTATTAAATTAAAATTTCGCATTAAAGACATTTTTTGATAAAACGAAGGTGCTCTGAGAAAACCAATGCATTTTTCAAAAGGATTCAATTTTGGTTCACTTAACAAAGTGCAACAAGGTTATAATACATATCAATAATTCTGCGAGCTCAAGCAGATGTGCCTCCTCCATCCCATACTTTATGTACTTTGCATATCAATCACATCTTAAACTCTTCTCTGTTTCCTATAATACTCAAACAATCCTTTTGACTTGATTTTCCTCATTAATTTTTATCATTGTGGATATAATTAGTTGACCGTTGAGAATTACTGAAGGAATTAGTCCGGGTGGCGGTCATTAAATGAAACAACTGAATAGTTTCAACTATTTTATTGTTTGCCAACGTTTCGATCCCCATTGTGGGTCATCATCAGGGCGTCTGGTAGGTGAATGGAAACTAGTTAGTTAGTTTCCATTCACCTACCAGACGCCCTGATGATGACCCACAATGGGGGTCGAAACGTTGGCAAACAATAAAATAGTTGAAACTATTCAGTTGTTTCATTTAATGACCGCCACCCGGACTAATTCCTTCAGTCATTAATTTTTAGTTGTTAAATAGATATACTCCACAGTAACTGTGATGCATCTTTTAATTAACAAACCAATATACTCATATCTCACTTCCCAGTAGGTTTGGTCACCGGGGAAGTTAGACCATCACCTCCGTAAGGAGAGGCCTGTAGGGATAACATATTGTAAATATCTTAAGCAACTAAGGAACATTAATTATATAGTTTTGTTTCGTTTTTTTCATTTAACAAGTATATGCATTATTATTATTTTTCACATAGCATTATATTTTTTTTTCCAATTATATGAGAACTTTTTGTTAGATTATATTAGAAATTATTTTAGAACTAAAAGTTAATATTATAATTTTTAAATGTTATCCTTGCAATAAAGGCTTTATTCATTCATTCATTCAACAAGGCCATCGGCATTTAAAATAAAATTATAAAAACCGGGTTCTAAGAAAATGTTTTATTGTCATATAATTCTTGATTCAATTGATAAATGTACCGATACTGACAGTGTAATTAAAATATTGTTAGTTACAACAGAATATTTAATTAATCAGCATATAAATATAAATCAATATAATTAAAAACATTTAAAACTCTATTAATAAGCTTTAAAAAAAATTTATTTCAAATGTTAAAGCACAGGTACTTTTTTTTTTTACAACATCAATCCTTTATTTGTATAGAATACATCTGCACAGTTTTAAAACATTGATTGAAAATCCATTACAATGTGCTAATTATATTATAGGTAGAATAATCAGGAGTCAGTCATTTTTAATTTTTTTTAATTTTGCCAACGTATCGGCTCAAGCTTGTGAGCCATCATCAGGGCATTACTGAGCCATGTCCAAGCATAATTAAGCAAAATTAAAAAAGACTGACTTCTGATTATTCTACCTATAATAGTTTCTACAGTCGACTACACATCCTCAATATAATGCGCTACTTATTTGCTAAAATTTATTTTGTACACCAATTGTTTTTATTGTTGTTAAAAATTTAAAAACCCAACTAAGAAATGAAAAAAAAAAAAAAGAGAAACAAAACAAAAACTAAAATGAAATAAACAGATGGAAATAAAAATTAAATTAAATAAATAAACAAAATTACAGTTATTAAAATCATAAGATAGGATTTAGTAATTTAGAATTTTATAACATTATATGTTTAATATAATTACTAATTTGTTTTATAAGGGTATCGTCAGTGAGTGGGCATTTTGAGAAAAATGATTGTGTTTGTTGGTGTATAAGTTTTTGTATTGTAGGGATGTCCAGTTCTTTGTGCATGGTATTTATTTTCGTGAATGGTGGATAATTATTAATTATTCTTAGGCATCTATTTTGTAGTACTTGCAATTTGTTAAAATGTATTTTGCTTGCAAGACTCCACGAAGCACAGGTATGAAAACAAAATAAAAGGATGACTCATCAAGTAAATTTTTCAATCAAGTAATTTAAAATATTAAAACAAATTACATGTTTTTTTAAAATACAATACAGGTCTTTCACAAAACAAATTAGTATTATTATTAATAGTATTAGTATTAATTTAATATTTTGTCAGATTGATCATTTTGAATGCACCTCATTAGCTATATAATTAAAAATATTTTGATCTTATAAATATAAAAATGTAGATTTATATATTACCAAAAAAATTAAAAACTCATTTTTTTCAAGTCTTCTAATATTCCACAATTTTTTTTCCATTTCTGTTTGATTGCCTGCAACTCGGATGATTTCTTTATTACTTCTAATTTCTTAATATATATTCTTTGTTTTATTTCTGCAATTTTTTTCAGTTTTAGTTCTATTATACATGCTAAAGCGCTTTTTGCTTTAATTTTATATCATTTAATGCCATTTTACTGTATGTCATAGGAGAAGTGTCTTTTCTAAAAATAAAAAAAAAATATTAAATTAAAAAATGTGATAGTATAAATAATAGTTATAATGAAATATTTTATTGAAGAGTTAAGGAATATTAATTGATAGTAATTTAAAACTGTATACATAAATACAGTAACAAGTAAATGTGTTGTATGAATACATGATATGAAAAGGCTTATGAAAGAACTACCCACTTCGTGAGGATAGTAATAACAATATTAAAAGTAAAATGTTACATAAAATATAAGAATACATATTTATTCTTTAGAATATCAGTAGATTTAAAATTTCAATCTATGACAAAAGAGTTTAATTAATAAGCTCAGGAGATAAAGCTGTTTATTTCAAAGAAAGTCACTTTATGAGGTTGTATCCTAATTCTTTCTTCATGATCTCATGAGATGAAAGACTACAAAATGTTTTAACTCAAAAACAATCACAACAGGGGGTTAGTTATAAGTCAAATTTCTTCGTGATCAAAAATATTTCTTCAAAAGTTACTGAGCCCAATAAACAAGGAATACAAGGAACAAATTACTCCTGGCAGAGGTTTTACATACACTCCAGAAGGTACTCCTGATTTTCATATTTATCTCATAAAGCCAAATCAACAATATTTTGGAGAATCACCTGATTGGTTCGTGATAAACTGCAGAAAAACACGTGTGCTGACCAAAGAAAATAAAGAATCATTGAAGCATAGGAAAAAAATTCTCCTTTTTTTTTTTTGCAACGTGCATTAACCCCAACGGTATGATCATTACTCCCTACTCCTATTTTTGTGAGTGGCCACCTGTTGGCTGACTGGACTTACATACATGGGGGTGATCTGTGAATTCCCATTTAATTATATGCTTCAAAAAGTCTTTCGAGGATTGGGGTTTCAAACTCACAACCTTTGGCAAATGATATTTGGATCAGTAAATGCATCAGGACATTGAGGATGGATCATAAAATAATAAAGAGATAATGGAGATATATTGTGAACTCCAGATATTGTATAATTCATCAACACAGCAAGAATGGGTAGGCCATGTAGAAAGAATGGTAGAGGGACACCTATCAAGCATATATAATTACCAGGAGACCAAAGTTTCACAAGGGCTGAAGAGTCTATTGAAAGATAGATAGAAAATACCTTGAACTTCTTTTTTTTTTTTTAATTTAAAATAATGGACTACACTCTATTTTCAACAGTAATAAGGAAATCATACACGTAAACTATAAAAATTGAACAATAAAAACTGGAAGAAAAATATTTGTTCATGATGAAAAGATATGTGCAGAAAATAATAAGTAAAATTGTTGAATAATAAACTGTAGGAAAGCTGAAGATTTAAAAATATATATTGTGTAAAAAATCAAAGGAAAATGAGGAAAATCCTTAATGAACCTTATGTTACAGTACTTATTAATGACTTCAACTTTTAGATCATTTCCTGAAAACCCATTTTTAAAAACTGCTTAGAATTTCCATTTATAAACTTATAATAAATGTTTTATTGTTATTCAAATTCATACCATAGAAATTTAAGTGATAGTTGTATAATGATGCATCAGATATTTTAATGTTTTTTTTCTCTTTGGCTTGACAACTGTCAAATGATGGTTTATTTCAATAATGGTTGCATACTTTACCAACATTTACAATGTCCAAATGATCAATTGATTCTAATACAATTAAAACAAGAACATTAAACAAAAAAACACAAAGTGAAAGACTTACTCATTGAGATTACTTTCATTTTTATCTTCAAATAAAACATTCCACTGCTTAGGCAAAACAACTCCTAACATTTCATCCAAACTTTCTTCAAAACCAGCTAAAATAGCATCATGAAATGCTTTCTTGAAAGTTGGTAAGTACCTTTTCTTGGGAAATATTTTCTCACATGCTTCAGTTGAGGATTGCCACCTAAAATTAATTAAGTTACCATTAAAAATAATAATAAAAAAAATTAACCTGCAACCTCATTGATTGCTCCATTAATGCATGCTAAAGAAGATGTTCAAAATTCCAAATGTGTTATTTTTTATCTAATTTCACTTATCTACATATGCAATATGTAGTAAGGGAAAATATTGGAATCATAAACATTTATTAATGCTAGTTTTCAAAGAAATCCACATTTGCAGATCCAGCAAAATATTCTCTGTGTGCATGTCAACATCTTCATAGCTGTGTGTGAGTATAGCTCGAAAACCAAAAGTCATTTGAAATTGAATCTCATATTATAGGAAAAGGATATGCCTCTCATGTAATAACAATTTTTTCAAGAAAATCAATGAACCAAAAGTGCCACTTTATACCATGTATAATGTATCTTTTATGATTTTCTCTTGAACAGCTCCTATGATTTTAAATTAACTCACAATATTAAGTATTAAACAGATCCAAACAACATATGTAACAAATGTATAGTATTTTTAATTCCATAATGCATATTTTAGACTTGTATTATATAATTCATTAGTAGTGAGCTGAAATGTAATTTTACAATCAGAAGAAATGGCAGCGGGTGAAAAATATACTTTAAAATTTTAGGTGAGGGCATAATGTCCTTTATGTCAAAGTTGGAAG
This sequence comes from Piezodorus guildinii, assembly GCA_023052935.1. Lineage (NCBI taxonomy): Eukaryota > Metazoa > Arthropoda > Insecta > Hemiptera > Pentatomidae > Piezodorus > Piezodorus guildinii. The sequence goes on along the minus strand of CM041292.1, from coordinate 40,424,711 downwards.
GAATTTTGGAAGCAAGTCTCTTCTAATTAAGTCAAGTTGACTAAGGGTACGTTCAGGAGCAGTGTCAACACATCTCTGAAAACACATGGACAAAGGAAGAATTATGTAAAAATATATAAAGCTATTTACTTAAAGCCATTTCGGCAACTTTCCGAAGACAAAGAGGAGTAAAAATGTGATTAACCTGGGAATCCACAGAAGATGTCTAGGGGGTCCGAAATGAGTCATTGGAAAATTATTTTAAATTACCCTGACACAAAATTGGTCATTTTATAGCATTTTGAAAATAATGAGCCTAAAGTAGAGATGTAACTTTGCATTAAGTAACCAAAAATCTCATTTGCTATATTTATGAGATATTATATAATCTAGCATTAGTTTTAAATGTCAATTATTCAATGCTTTTCAGATTTAAATTAACCCTTAGAGCCTGGGTATTTTTTATTCGTGGATCATTTCTCGCTACCGAGTTTTGGTAACTGTGCCAATTTCGCATGAAATGTAAGTGATTTGGTGTAGCCAGTGGGGTTCCTGGGAAACTTAATGCTAGAGCTACACCAACCTGATTATTAGTTCTTTATTTCTTGAGCTTAGCACCTGGTTTTGCCGCAAGTAATGCCTAAAGCGTGTACTCACACACGTACAGGATATACACAATTTTTAGGATTTAAGTCGGTTCCTTGGCATAGAAGTTAAAGAAGGGGTCCACGAAAAAAAATTTTGGAAACCACTGATCTGTACCATCAATTTCACACATTTTTTTCAAAAATGATCGCAATTTTGAATAAACTCATCATTAAAATAGAATTTAATTATATTAAACATAAAATGAGTATTATCGTCTTCAAAATAGTCTGACAGGGCTTTAATTTATATTTCATATGTAACTTCATTTAAAATCATGGAATGTCTGGTTAAAAATCATTAATTGTAAAAATATAACAAACCAACATATAAAAATTGTAGTGAAAATTAAACTGGTCATTCTGAAATTATAAGTTATTGGGATCAAATTTATAAAGAAAAAAAAATCTATTTTCACCCTTTTTTAATTGCAGTGGCAGTTTGATCCCTTAGAGAACCTTTAAAGCATGAATCCACTAAAGTAAAAATCTCAAAGATATCGCTATAAGAAATTTTTTATAAACAATTTACTAATTAAAATTTTCAACCATAAGGAGTCAAAACATGTTAAAATAAAACCACAAAACTTATGTTTTTTTTCATGCTTAGGTTTATGGCCTATAAAACTCAAATTTTCACAATTCAATCTCAATCACTTACGATTTCATATTTATTAATGAATGAATGAAATGGAGTGCAGCATATAAATCTGAGAAGTTAGCAACATAAAATGTGTCATGAGAAAGTAGTAAAAATTGACATGATTAACAATTTTGAGTTACAAACCTAACTTTTTATTCTCGGATCCATAAGCCCTGATGTGTCATGCTTTATCAACCCAAAAAATTTAACTATCTATACCATAGTTTAGACACAGATTGTCTCACAAACAAAATGGCCCATAATTTGAACAAAAACTAATTAAAAATTAAAGAAAATCTAATATAAAATACTATGCAAACAAATATGATCTCAAATAAATAATAAGATGAACTCTTTAGAAGTTCATAGAATTATTTAAATGATTAAATTGTAGATAAACAGAAAAAAAAACTATTATTTATATATTTACCCATCAGACAGGATTTCTCCATCAATTAAATTCTTTAAATGGGATTTGAACTGAACATACTTCAAACTGCCTGCTAATTGTATTTCATCATTTGCAATAGAAGTTAACTCCATATTTCAAGAAGACAAGATCTGAGGCAACCACAAATATTAAATATAAATGATAATGGCGGTTGCAGACATTGAGCTAGATCACCAACGAGCGATCAAAATAAAATTTATATCTCTACAAGCTACAGAGTATCCATCTAGAAATGTGTAGTACTAATGTGAATATGAACACAGTAGGAAGTCGAAATAACTTGATGGTTTAACCTAAAATGGGCGTCTTCTCTTCATTCATTCATTTTTTTATATTCCACTAGTTCTTGAATAAAAATTATGAACAACCTTTAATTTGAAAAAATACTGTAATTTTAAGGGGTATTTGTAAACAATTTTAGAGGTCGCTACCAACGTTTAAAATTATAGAAAACGGATAAAAAGTATAATAAAAGAATTTCATTTACATCAATCATAACTTCATACGTACAATATAATTCTATTAATATATAAGATTGGTTTGACCTTAATAAATATATCAAGTGAGATTAAATTTCTTTTACCTTTTTTTAATTTGGGTGAAGAACATCTTGAATCAGAAATAAATGCGTCTATGTAGGAAACTGGGAAGTTAGAGGACGAAGATGACACTTTTTTCCGGACAATCGAATATTGTCTTCTTCTGCCTTTTGGTTATTCAAACTTAATTCAGCAAAGCTAAAAATAAATTAATGTTATGATTGTATTTATTGACTAAGTTCTTTTCTAAAATACTGTTACAAAACCGCTTACTTTTCCCAGAAATCGGAGGAGGGATTTAAAGGTGGAGTGTTTATTTATTTAACGTCACTTTATGCTACTATGGCTAATCGGACGATGCTACAGTGGGAGTTCTAAATTTTGCCTATTCAGGTTTTACTAGGATAGGAGTCTTCAATGAGTACCTGACATCGCACAGGCTCGGGAAGACCTTTTAACGTACCCTCCGAAGGACGGCGTAACTAAGGAATTTTTTACTCCCATTAAAAAATCCTAGGACCACCTGCGGGTTTGAACCCGTGACCTTTGGCATGTGAGGCTGATACGCTAGCCACCCAGCTACAAGTGATCCCAAAGGTGGAGCGTTAAAATTAAGCCCTTATACCATACTTCCTGTTCTGGCCATTGACCTTTTTATGCCACGAAGCAGATGTGGCTGGGAGAGTCCAATTATCTATCTTAAAATTTCTGATGATTATTATTGATATCATAGATCTTGGTGGCCTGCTAAACAATGATGGAAGTGTAGAGCTTTAAGCACGTTAAATATCGTACATTGGCAAATATAGTAGTGCCTCAAGGACCTATTCCTGAAGAAAACACTGGATAAAAAATAACTGGCTGGCTGATCTAGGCGTGATGTCCTTAAATCATGACAGAGATGATGCTCAGTTCAATATGCAGATGATAAAAGATTTGACTGGAAGTCAATGCTGTAGATGACCTTACACAACTATGAATCCATTACTGGGTTTCAATGAAATGAGGTTTTTATAATCAGGGTGAAAACAAAAAATGAGATAATACCTAACATATTAAAAGTATTTAACATCATTTTGTATACACTTCTGACAACGTTCTACTAAGTTTTCTATGCCAGCTTTGAAAAACATAAAAGAGTCAGGCATTGGAAGATTTTCAGGGATATATGTTAGGACCTTCATAGCCCTACTCCTTTAATTTATTCACTTTCTATGTTGAAACATTAGGTAGGGCAACATTAAAACCAGCTTTTACTTGGTCAAATTTTGATGCATTTGGTAAATTTCTTGGTAATATGATGTTGAATCAACCTATTTTTCTCTTAGGTAGAACTGGAAATGTAATGACCTTAGACTACCATACAGTAAACATTAACTTTCAAATAATTCAATAGAAGACAATAAAAGGCATTTAATTATTAAAAAGGCTGTAGATTTTAATTTATTTATTTTCAAGTAAAGGCATTAAAAACTTAATAAAATTTAACAGTGTTTGACACCTTCAAAATACTTTGAAAACATGAGATAGAATATCCAGAGTAATTCAGTTCAATAGTTATTTGAGAAAAACATGACAAATAAGGGAGAAAACTTTAAGTCTCTTAGTATAACTAAATGTGTCAGGATAAAGTGCTCTAACAACAATGAAGAAATATTAGTCATTAAAGTTTTATCATCAATCTTTTTAGTACTGATCCATAAAAAACAATAAATAAAAAAAGATAATATGACACCAGCTTGTCAGTTGTATGTGAATTAATATTCATAAAAATGTATAAATATGAAATACACTCTCCCTTAAATTAAATTTAAGAAAATAGGACATAAATCCAATTAAGTAAAATATATAATAAAAAATATGTATATTTTTTTTTTTCACAGCAGAATCGATAATGGATTAATACTATTTATAACACAGTTTTATTTTGTCGACCACTAGTTAAATAATATGATTAGAGCAATGAAAATTAATGATGTAAGTAGAATTTAAATACAAAGTATAATTTCAAAAGGATGTTACAGATAAGAAGAAAAATGTTTAAGAAACTCTCTTTATGATGTAGTCATAGCTTTTTTCAAAGATTTAAAAAACTTCTTGTTTTCCTTGGTACATTTTATATTTTCAAATTGCTCTTTATCATAATTTTCACGCAAAGTTTTTTCTAATTGGGCTAATCTTTCTTCTTCTTGAGCTGAAGTCATTTTTTCCATTGCCTCGTGATCATATGTAGAATGTAGCATTAAAGCAAGCACACCAGCTCTCTGCACCATTTTTGACGAATCAGTCTTTCTTGTTCAAACAATTCATCAACTTTAAGCCATTGCCGAACTCTTTCCATATCGATTTCGGCACGCCTCAGTTTTTCCCAACAATAGTGTTTAAAACAGAATTTCTTAGGGTATGTACATAGCTCATTAGTAACTTCAAAAACATTTTTCACTAAGGACATCCACAAGCCTCATTGCTTCCAATTATGGGGTCCTTTGTATGTTCTGGACATAAAACTCTAAGACGTTTGCAGTAGGTCTTACTTACAGGATTATAAAAATCACAAAACATATTATTACCCTCAATTCTAGTTTTGTACATGGATCCAAAGGATGCTTGACTTTCATACTTGCTAAAGCACTTTTCCATATGTTTTATAGCTGAACTGGTATGAATTTCATGTCCACAAGTAACACAATAAACACTTGCTTCCTCTTCCTTTTCATTTTCCTTCTTGCCTTGAAAATTTATTCTCTTGTTACCAGTTTTTTTATTAGGTTCAGTGTCAACTTTAAAACATGGTTCTAATTCTTTTCCTTTAGCTATTATCATTTCAAGTTGCTGATATCGCTTATCAAGATCATGTAAAGCAGCACGAGCTTCAATTTGTTTTCTTCGAACTGTTTCTAGATCTTTTTTATTGACATTCTCAGCATAACAGGATGACATAGACCATTCTTGCAACCTCTGAGGTAAAACTTGAAAAACCCTATTGGTAGCAAGTTTGATACCACATTTATCACTACAATATTTGCTATTAGGAAGAGCTGTTTCAACACATCCTGGGCCATAGCACTGCATTCCTGGTTTAACGGAGCCACCTACTGCTATATTCTGTTCTCCATCGGAACTTGAATCTTCATAATCATGTCTCTTAGTGGAAGGTTTTAATTTCAAACAAACCCTGTTGATACATTTATCTTTCACTCGCCTAGAACCACTTTTTTTCCTTTCCTTGCAAATATGACAGCTTCCACAATTGGAAGTTTTACGACAGTTAATACAAGCACCACAAGCTGTTTTGGCAGAACTAATTTTAGCCTTTTTAGGTGGTACATACACTGGGTCCACAGTTTCATCCTTGCGAGTTCTTCCTTTAATCTGTATGTCTCTTTTCAAATCTATATCTGAAACCTTTGGTGTTTTGTAGACTGTTTTAAGTGTTGGGTCATCTTCTTGACATCTTTCACAATAATAACGTTTTATATTTTTTGAATCTTTCTGCGTTATTCCAATACAGTCACCATGATACCATTGGTCACAAAGATCACAACCTATCATAAAACTTGAGGAATCAGAAGATCCACATATACAATACATTTGCCCATCTTTCTTCAACAAAGTAGCGATTTTAGATTTCCTTTCTGGTAGCTGAAACTGCCTAGCAATTTCTTCTGGTGTCAACTTTAATTGAGGCATTTTTTTATCTACAAAAATTACAGAAACCACAAACTTAGTTCCCTCAGAATCAAACAAATTTCTGACGGACCGTAAGGTCTATTCATTTGGATTAAGTCGATCCAAATCGGTTCTAATCATTAAAATTAATAGAATTTAAAAAAGCAGCCTTCGCCAAACAAATAATCTTAATACACTATCACGACACTAAAACAGTCAACACCTATGATGTTAAGTGTTCTGTAACGAGTTGTTCGAAACATAGAAATAAATGTCAGTTAAATATATAAAGCTGTTGAACTTAAGCAAAAGAACCTTCTTCCCAATCTAACTTGGCAAAAATTAAAACCAGGACTAATTGTAGCAAAGTATTATTTAAGAATTATTTAAATTATCCATTAATTATTATTCCAATGGGATTTAAATGAAATTTGTCCTCTTTTTAAAAAATCAATTGAATATAAAGAATGGATTATTTAATATTTATAATAAAAATGATTAGATACTGCAGTGCCTTTCTGATGATGATGTCCCTTATTTACAACCAGAAAATATAATCAGGGAGGAAGGAATTTCGTTGTGGAGAGGGAGGGAAGAAGGTTGTTTGTTTGCTTATTCATTTAACGTCACTTTATGCAACTATGGCTAATACAACGATGCTACAGTGTGAGTCCTAAATTTTGCCTATCCAGATTTTACTAGGATAGGAGTCTTCAATAAGTACCTGACATCGCACACCTCGGGTAATCTCCGAATGAAGGCATAACTGTGGATTTTTTAGTCCCATTAAAAAATATTAGGGCCACCTGCGGGTTTGAAAACGCGACCTTTGGCATAAAAAGCTGTTATGCTAGTCATTATGCTGTAGGTGACCCTGGAAAACAGTTTTAATTTACGAGCTGTGACTAAAACAAAGAGGTTATTACATATTACATTAAGTGTCGATGATAGGTATTTATACATATTTTAAACAGTAAATGTTGTATGTTAAATAAGCCATTAGCTATTTACTTTTCTCGGTGGTCATTTTCGGAGAAAATTGTCCACTTTATTCTTCAGTATCATTCGTCCGTATATCTTCTCTGACAGATCCCTCCTGATGTGCCACAGCACGTCTTACTAGCACCCTTATCTCAGTTCTGACCTATTTTTCCTCTTCTTCTGGTAACTCGATGGTTTCCGTCAGAAGTAGCATGCGCCAGGGCACGGCACCACCTACTGTTCCTCAACAATAGGACAATTTCAAAAATGGAGGAAAGATATGGAAAGCAACTAACGATAAGTGCTCAAACATTTACGCGTTTTTATTAATTGTAAATCTCTCAAATCCCAAAAGAGGGGTTACTACAAAGAGAGTTCTAGCCCCAAGGGTTTGTTTTTCTTATACAAATGAAAATTAATTAGAAAGAATGAAATGAATATGAATGAAAGAATGAATAAAATTAATTGCGTTGTGGAATTTCTTCGTTAGTGATGAACTCGCTATGACTACTGACATCAAACTACCTGTATATGTAAAGTTTTTATCACGTGAATATAAAATAATGTTTTGATTCTATGTTATAACAATAGTCTAACAAAAAGTACTTTTTTTTAATCCAAAATTATAATCCATCCGCATATCTCATTCTATTTTCATTATTTCTAATATATTTAAAATCAGAACACTAAAGGTGAAAGATGTAATGTCAATTTTTGTCTTTAATAATTAGTTCTTTAGATGTCTAGGTTGTTTACATCTTTTTCCGCTTGATACATCCTGTCAATGACGTAAGACATTAGAGATTTTGTTCACCTCTTTTTCTCTTGCCATCTCTTCATTTTTTGATTAAAGAAGTTTTACAAATCGTTAATGTATATGTTTATTATTGAGAATTTTGACAGTTAACTGTTTTAAATAAGCAGATTGGTTTTTAAACAACCCACCCCTATTTGGTATTGATATACACCAGAGATGAGCCTAGTAAGAGGTGAGTTGGTATGATTTTAGAATATTAGGAACTCGATTTATTTATTTATTTGTTTTATTAATTGAAGTGAGTCTTTATTATTTGTATTTCTTCTTTGCTTTGTTGGTTATCAATAGTCATATGTTTATTTTGAAGCTCTAACTAGTTTTTACCTAATAATTTGGAGTAGAGATGTTTCAAATAGAAGTAATTCTGAAGAAAAGCTAAAGTTGGTTTTTACTGTTAATGTATGTATATTCTGGTCTCTGGAACTGAGTCCTTATTCTGAAATGTTGTATCTCCAATAACCAGTGTTCTCTTTCATCCGATCCTCCTCCATAGAACTTTAGCGTGAGGTGTCTTCCCTCTTATTCTCTATGCACAGTATGTGCTATCTTCCTTGCCTTAATCTTCTCCAGGTAGCATTTTAGTTATTGAAGGGGAAACAGGTATCATCTATCCTTATGATGTGACTAAACCCATCAGTCTTTTCTTGCCAAAAAAAAAATTAAAGATGTTTAGTTAATCCCTATGCCATTTCTTATTATTTCATTTTGAATTTGTTCGCCCTAGCTATTGAGAAATAGCTTCATTGCCAGTGATATCTTTTTAGAAGATTCAGTCTCTGCCCCATGTAGCATTACTCATATGGGGAGGGAGTTGTCTTTGTCTCGTATATAATAAACCATATGGGTGGGAATGGTACTTTTATATAAATAGCAATATGTTATTTTTCCAAGTTATCCTGTTTCCAAACCTGGCATTTGTTTCTTAAATGTTTTAGACCGCACAGGTAATTTGCTCTCACCTCAAGATACTTCAGTTCTAATATCCAACCCTCCCCATGGGAATTGAATAGCTCATTGTCTGCAAACATAAGGAAAAATAAAAACGTCATAACAATGTGCACAGACAGAGGAGTATAGGGAGGGCATGGCCCCACCATTTCTCACAGGATTCCACCTTCATGATTGTTCCATGGTCCATCTATCATGGAGTCGTTGGAATATTGTGATCATCCTTAACCCCTTAAAACTCATATTTCACTCGAACTTTCTCCAATGGTTTTTATGTTAATACTACCACCAAATTATATTGTATGTGTGAAAATAGGATTGAAGTTTTGAAAAAATCAAGCAGATAAAAATGTTTTTATTCAATACTCCTGGAATTAAAATTATAGTATTTGTTAACAAACTGGTTTTCCTTTTTTTTTTTTTTTTTTTTTTCAGGTGAAAATGGAGGTATATATGAACCTGATGTAACCATACAAGATAGGGGAGGTCAGATTAAACCTGATTCACTTTTAAAAGATTTTGGAGATAATCATGATAAACTCTATCAAGATCACGTAGATAGAGAAAAGGATGAGGTACCTCCAAAAGATCATGAATGTGGAGTTGGATCTATTACCACATTTACATCAGGAGATTGTGATGATAAAGATAATCATGTCAAACTCCTAGAAGATCATGAAGTTAAAGCAAAGTATGAGGTGTCCCCAAAAGGTCATGAAAATAGAGATGAATCTGTTAACACATTCATATTTAAAGATTTTGGTGATAGAGATAAACATGATGTATTCATAAAAGATCATAGAGGTGAAGACCAGCATGAGATTGGAGATGAATCTATTGCCACATATACCTCAAGAGGTTGTGGAGATAAAGATGATCATGGTAAACTCTTAGAAGATCTTGGAGTTAATGAGAAGTATGAGTCACCTCCAAAAGTTCATAAAGGAAGAGATGAACCTGTTCCCACATTCAGACCTTCTGCAAAAGTATCAAAAAAAAGAACGAAAAATAAAAGGTGCTTCAGTGACTCTAAACAATTGTTTCAAGCTTATCTAAATATGATACCTTATAAAAAGAAAAATGTACATCTTCCAACAGGAAATCAGATTCAGTCACCGATGTCGGCAAAATCTAATACGGTTTGTAAGTTTATATTCTTGCTTGTCCTATTTTTTCTAACTGAAAACTATGTTCATATATTTATTTATTATAGATTTTACTGGCCAAATCTATTAAACATTTTTACATTTATAAAGTAATAATAATAAGTAACATTACAATTTTAGGAACAAAATATTGGACTACACTCTAATCAGGTAGAAATTTAGAATTAATATTTGATCTGTCCCATCTTTATGGTGGTACACTTTCCAATAGGTTTGGTCACCGGGGAAGTTAGACCATCACCTCTGAAGGAGAGGCCTGTAGAGATAATATTTTGTAAATATTGTTATTAATTAAGGAACATTAATTATATAGTTTTTTTTTTTTTTTTTTTTTTATTAAGTATATACATTATTATTATTTTTTTAGTATTCTATTTTTTTTTTCGATTATATTAGAACTAAAAAGTAAATATTATAATTTAAATGTTATCCTTGCTATAAAGGCTTTATTCATTCATTCATCTTTATGGTGAGTCAAAAAGGCTTTTCTCCCAAACTTTTTGACAATATTTCCTCAGAACATTTGTATACTGAACCATCAAATCCCAGCACCCTTCCTCGTATATATGACCTCCTGCAGTTCAAACCATTAATCCATTTACAAGAAACTAGATCCCGACTCTCCGACCTTTATATCTCTTCCCACAGAACCAAAACATATAAACGTTCCTTTCTTAAGTAATTTTAACTTTTCTTTTTTGTGAATCATCCTTTAGTTTTATCATTAGTAGTAAATTTTATTTATTATATTGTCACTGAAAGGATTTAATTTTCTATATTATCTTGGTTCTATATGATATTATAAATACAATTTTTTTAAATTTATATTACATTTTTTTTCTCATTAATTTTGTGTTTTGGACCGATGTAGCTGTTATACTATGTCAAATTTAATGTTATTCTTAGGGGACTAAGTCCCAGAATAGTTTTCCTTCTTTCTTTCTACTAACTTATATGATACAATTAAAATTAATGTTTACTCATTAGTGTATGTGTTTGTGTGTGTGTATTATTATTACAATCTGAAATCTTAAACCATACTTATGAAGTGTATTTTTATATTAAAAACATTTTTTGTTTCTAATAAAGGTGAACGTAGTGAAACATCTATTGCTAAATATTCAACCCCTCAGATTGTTACTCTACCAAAAAAGTTAAATGAAGAAGAACAGATTTCTAGAAGATCGTTTAAAAAACTGTCTCACCATAAGGCGGAAGTCTGGAGAAGGGACTCTTTGGTAGCATCTTCTGAAATGTTTTTGCCCATTATTGATTCTGTGGGTATGGAAAACAATTTATGTATTAAATTTGAATTGCTCTTATTTGTTTTATCTTAATAGATATTTTAATTTATTATTTTTTCAAGTTATTATAGTTGATTTTTATTATTAGGTACAATTTTTTTAAATTACTGATCATTTAATTAATAAGATGAGGAAGATGGTTGGGGGTGCGGTCATAAATTAAAAACACACAATTAAAAATAGTTATTTATAAGTTTGTTTATGATCACGGTAGGGAAGTTATTGGCCAGGAGAATTGTCTTTATACGGTTAATGTTGATGTCGTGGAAACGGGGATCGGAAAGGAAAAGGCTTCGGTGTATAAGATTTTTAGCAACGTTAATTTTTTGATGATGGGGATGTTGGGAATAAAAATTTAATAGTCTGCCAGAGTAAGTCGGTTTTGTGTACCAGTCAGTGGATATTGTGTTATTAGGGTTTCTAATGATGAGGAGGTCAAGAAATGGAAGGGAATTGTTAGTTTCGGATTCAGCGGTAAAATGTAGGCGGGGGTGGTAAGAGTTAAAGGCTAAAAGTATGTCAGTAATTTTGTCGGGGTTAAGAACAAGGAGGAGGTCGTCTACGTATTTTTTAATAAGAATAATATCCTCAGGAAACTGAGGGATTATCAAATTTAGTAAATCGTTAAGGACAATATTGGCGAGGTCAGGGGCGAGAGGATTTCCCATAGCCAGTCCTGAAATTTGATTAAAGAACTGTCCATTGAATGTAAGGTATCCAGAATTGCAACAAAGGTTGAGGGATTCTAGGTATGAAGGGCAGTTAAGTGAGGTATGGGGTTCAATAGAAGACCAGTTATCTTCGATGATACATAGGGCTTTATCTATAGGAATATTGGTAAACAAGCTTTCTACATCAAAGGAAACAAGGATGTAATGTTCCGGAATAATGAAGGATATTAATTGTTCGCAGAGAAGAAAAGAATTTTGGATATCGTAAGGATTGTTGTGACTAAGATGTTGTAAAGAGGGTAGTAAGAATTTACTGAGGTTAACAGAGGGTGAGTTGATATTCGATGTGATAGGGCGGAGGGGGATACCTGGTTTATGAATTTTTGGGAGTCCATAGAAGCGAGGAGCAACGGAATTATAGGAAATAAGGTTTTTATAGCTGGGATAGTTTATAAATTTTGAATCTAAAAGAGATTTCAGGTGTTTATTAAATTTAGTTTTAAGTGAAGGGGTGGGATCGCGGGATATGGGAACATAAGTGGATCTATCGGAAAGGAGAATGTTCATTTTGTCATTATATTCGGAACGGTCCATGATTACAGTCTTGTTTCCTTTGTCAGTTCTGGTTACTATGATGTCGTCATGGGATTTTAGGAAAGCTCGGGTAAGAGATAAGTCTTTAAAGAATTGAGGTGAAAAATTTGATGGTGAGGAAGGTGGATGTTGGAGATGATTGGATATAATATTGCAAACAGAAATCCGTGACAACTCCTTATCGTCATTAGAATTGGATATAACATCGTCATTAAAGATAAATTCCAAATCAGTAATGAGTTGGGGGATAATTTTGATTGAGGTGTTGGGAGCTGAAAAATTTGGTCCTAAACTTAAAATATCTTTAACATAGGGTGGTAAAATGGTGGAAGAAACATTTTGAACCCAGTTTTGGTCTCCTTTAGGATAAATTTTATGTTTTATTGAATCTAGGTAGAGGTTGTTATATTTTGTAATGAGTTTTTGTTTTTTCTGCTTCTACTGGAATTGAATATGGATGATATGACTGTGTCGAGAATTGTAAGGTTGTTATTGTTAATATAATTATTGAATAAAATTTTAAGAGTGGATATTTTTTTATTTAGGGAATTAATTTGTACGATGCATTCTCTGATTTTGATATTTAGAAGGGATTTTTTAAAATTAAGAGCTAATGATGCTAATTTTGGAAAAGGCGATTTTGAAGTTATGATATGATTTAAAGAATATTCTATGAATTTTGGAAAAACTGCATTGGATCTGCATTTTAGGAGAAAGATCCTTTGTTCTAAACTGTTAGCTAGACGTTTGTGAAGATTGGAGAATAAATTAAACTGTGATTTAAGATGGGGGAAGGAGGATTTTAAGGAAGAAAAAGACAATTATTGTCATTCGTTATTACCTTATCATCATTCATCATTTATCATCGTCATCCGTTATTACTTAAAATCTTTTAATCTTTACCTCGTCACTATTTCTTACAATTTTATCAAATACTCATAAGTAATAACTCAAGTACTCTCAAGTAATGACTTTTGGCTATTTTTTAACAATCGAATCAGTAAACATAACTTAGCTTCTTGGAATTTTCCTAACGGACATTCTAGTTCTCATATTTTCCGTTCCACGCAATGAGCGTTTTTTAAACTGGGAAACATCACTTCTGTAGGCAAAGCTTCCACTGAGTCACGTAAGTATTTTTTCTTATTGATAAGGGTCTTTTTTCATCGCCCATTTCTTTCTCCCCTTTCCATACTCATATCTTTCTCCGTTACATATCCTGACATATGATTATTAGTTTAATATTACATTATTTTAAAATTTAAATTATTATTTTTTATTCATACTGTTTCTCTTTTGTAATGACTATATTTTTTTATATATTACCTATACTCTTAACTATGTTTTTAATATATTACCGTCATATATCAACTCAAAATTGTTAATATTTAAAATTTTAATTGTTCACATATTTTTCCTTTATCATTTTTTTTTTTTTTTTTTTTCTTTCATTTACTTAGTCTCTATTTATATATTCTCATTATAATATTATCATCTCAATTATGTCTACTTCCATACTTTATAACTATCATCTTAATTTTGTTTATTTCCATACTTTATAACTGTCGCCTTATTTCCATACTTTATAATTGTCATCTTATTATCATTTTACATTTAATATTATTTATGTTCCCATAATTTATTACTGTCATATTATTATTATATACCTAACGCATTATTAAGTCTATAATTACATTGGTTGTTATCTTGTTTCTTTTAGCCCTGATGAAGGCCCACATTGTAGGCCGAAACGTCGGCACATAATTAAAATAACGCTTATTTTTAATTGTGTTTTTAATTTATGACCGCACCCCCAACCATCTTCCTCATCTAATTTCTCTACGGTCAACAAAACTCCATCATTATTTAATTAATAATTCTTACTTAATACATTCCTGGGTACTTTTAAGTAATCCTTAGCCTAACAAATTATACTAATAAATAAGGAGTCTAACTAGCACCTTGTTTTTGTAATCATTCATATCTAAGTGATTGATAAAAAGTATTTGAGAATACTGAAGGATTGTAAGTTATTATAGCTTGGTGAGAAGAGTACGTGATGTGGACATTAGGTTACCATTTATTTGAGATTGATCTTTTGTACAGATCTCTGGTGGGATTTTCTCTTAATTCTGACTCTTCCAGTAGCTTTTCCAACCGATTACTTCTTGACTATTTTAACCACTGCCGGTTCCAACTCAAGCTGTTCTTGTCCTTGTCATTTATATTCTTCATTTCTTCTCTCTCATCTTTTAAAAAAAATATATTTGTTGGAAATTTCAATCCACCTGACTGGTCGCAGGCCAACATGAGTATTACTTTAAATATATGTCATAGAAAACACTAAGGGGAGCGGCGTGGTCTAGTGGATAGAGCACTAGTCTGCTGTGCTCCGGGTCCTGGGTTCGAATCCCGGCTGTGGCAGAAATATTATTTATTCTGTTAATTCAGTCGGGGGGCGACCCTAGGGTATGGAGACCCTCCTGGGGCAGACCCAGCCTCTATAAAGTGGGTACCCAAATTAATTGGGGAAAAACCTGGCGGCTGAGCGTGATTAAGGCCTAATCACCTCATTGCACTGCCGTTGGCCTAGAAACAGTACGAATCTCTATATGTACTGAGCCCAAGACCCTTCATGGGTTGTAGTGGTACAGGTTTTTTATGGAAAACACTAGGAAATATTTCAATAATCAACTGAAGGAGAAATATTTTCCTGGGTCAAAATTATTTTTTTTAAATTAGAACAGTACCGTAGATGTATGATAAACTATTGGAAAGCCAATGATTTTAGAAAAATATTGTCTTACCATTAAAGAAGTCTATGATAATAAACAGTAACAAAAACACTGAAAATTTAAGCAGTCGTTAGTGATTTATATTGTTACATTATTTAATTGCATAGCTTATAATAGCATGCTTGAATTTCTTCCATTGTTATTCTAATGTGGGACTTGAGTTGACCTCTCAGTTCTTATTGATTTTCTTAGCATACTTTTAATTTTAAGTGTCATATGTTATATTTATGAGCCTATTTTCACCAACAATTATTAATATTGTACATTTTAGCTACTGTTTTCTTCTTATCTCTTTTTATTTCCTTTTCATTATTTCCTATCGTTCACAGTCCAGATTTATAATTATTAATCAACCACTCCTTACCTTTCCTCTATTAATATTATATTTCATTTTACTCCCATTCTGTTGATGTTAATTATTTAATTAATTATTATAAATGTTGCAGGATGTTCAAAAACATCGCAAAAATCCTTTGGTGATCTGAAGAAATTAGAAGTTGATGGACAAAGTGAATTGAATGAAACAAGTAAATCAAAGGCTATAATTCTTCATTCAAACTGTAATGAATCTGTGGACTTAAACTTAAAAAGAAGTGCTGAACATATGCTGCATTCTCAATCAAAAATAGTAAAAAAAAAAAAACAATATTTCCATAAATTTAAAAAGGTTCAAAATGGAATTGATTTAGAAGTTGTTATTATGAAAGATGCTCAAGGTTCTCCAATGGCGAATGTAGATTTGGACAACATTCGTCGTCTGTTTAATGCTGAGGTAATGAGATTTGATCTTAAAAATGAAAAAACTCAATTTGTTCCTCGATTTTCTGGGTTTTGGGTTGACCATAATCATAAGTGGATTAAAGTGAATTGTATTGATCAGGAAACCATGAATTGGCTTCTAAATTGGACGCCATCAAATAACCATCAATCATTCACTATTGTAAAGTCTAAGCAAGCACCATGGAGATTGATAAGGGTTTGTATCACTATCAGAAAAGATAAACCAGAAGTAGAGAGGGTTGTTAAGCTTCTGACTATTCAGAACAGCATGCTGAATGTGGCAGATTGGAGACATGTTAAAACTGCTGGATGTCAAGGCGAATGGAAGTTGCATTTCTTGTTGACTTCTGATGAGTTAAAGCAACTTGATAGAGTTGGATGGATGGTCTACTTTGAACTAGGTATGCTAAAAGTGTCAAGGCTTTATTGAGAACTGCCAAAGATTGGAGTAACATAAGTTCTTATTTTGTTAAATATGGATTCATGATTATTATTTAGCTATGTGACATATTGTATGATCTGTAATACATATGTGTCAAATGAATATCATCGTCAATTAAGAAGCAACAATTTATTTACTTCTTTTTTTTTTTTTTTTACAAAATTGTGATAAGAATATCAGTTATTTTAAATTTAATTTTGCACCAATTGTTTAAACCAATGGTTCCCAAAAGTAGTCTGCAGACTAGTAGGATCCACTGAGGAAGTCCCGTGGGTCTGCAAGTTATCATTGAAATATTATTTTTTATTAATTTATGAAAAATATTTGCGGTGCGTTGACTTGTAATAAGATCACTCACGCAATGCACCTTAAATTGTTCATGGTAACTGATAGTGGATTTCTTTATAATTAATTAATTAGGTACCTATCTTATATTTTAAATTTAATAATATTCTGATTAAAATGTTTCACAAATTTTAGTCTGTGTATTTTTTATATTATGGGATATGTAGAATGTTCTTTTCGCTTAATGATACTCTTAGTGCCGGTACTACTGCTTGGTTTTATTTATAGTCTTAGCCATTTGTACTTATTAGACGAAGGGATCTAAAAAAAAAAAAAAATTGTGAGCTATTTGTTGAAACTATTCACAATTAACTAATCAACTCAATATGTCAAAACTGAGATATACCTAGGCTGGTTGAGTTGCTTATTATTTTTTATATTTTATTGATTAATTTTTTGTTTCATTAGAGATGGTGAAAATTTTATATATATATATATATATATATATAATATATATATATATAATATTATGTATGTGTGTATGTGTGTAATTATGTAATTTTTATTTTTAATTTGTGATATGTCATATTGCTTTTAAATTGTTATATATTGTATATTTTTTTTTGTAAAGTTGACCAATCACATTTTTATATTCCTGAAACTTTAATCAGTGTTACATTTACTGGTGCAAATATTTTTAAAGGCTCCATGGAAACCACTGGAGTAATATATTGCTATTTATGTAGTTTTTATTATATAATGTTATCAATTTTTCATTCATTTTTATTGGATGTAATCATTCTCAATATGGAATGATTTGTTTTTCTCCATTAGAGATGATGAAAATTTATATATATATATATATATATATATATATATATATATATATATATATATATATATTATAATGTATTTTATGTATGTAATTAAGAATTTTAATTTGTGATATGTCATATTGCTTTTAAATTGTTATATATTAGTTTTATATTTTTTTTGTAGAGTTGACCAATCACATTTTTATATTCCTGAAACTTTAATCGGTGTTACATTTACTGGTACAAATATTTTTAAAGGCACAATGGAAACCACTAGAGTAAAACATTGCTATTTACGTAGTTTTTATTTTATAATGTTTTCAATTTTTCATTTATTTTTATTGGATGTAATCATTCTCAATATGGAATGATTTGTTTTTCTCTGTTATGTCATGAAGTCTCTTGAAAGTGGAATAGATTTTTTCTGTAGAATTTTCGCTATTGAGTTATTCATATCTTTTTATCTATTTTAATAATTTTTATTTTTAATTAAAAATCTGGTGCACACATCCCACAACTTTCATTTACTTCCGTTTAAAATAAATTTTTAAATACAGTTTGAGATAAAAACAAATTGTTAAAGAATTAATTACATTAAGTTTCAATAGAAACATGTGTTTTATTAAATACTCTATTATCTACGCCAGTCAGTTTTATCGGTTTTTGATCTTTTTCTTCAATTTTTGTATAAGATAATATTTTTTTTTAAATCTTTAAATATAAGATATCTATATTACAGTTGTTATGTTCAAAAACACAACAATTGCATAAAAAAATATTTTTGTTCTTTTCCCCTTTAGGTGGATATCAAATTAATTCAACCTATATATTTATCCGTTTCTTATCAATACTAACAATATGATATGAATATTTTCTTAGAATCTACAAAATTAAAGATACTTTAGAGAAACAAAATTAAAAAATGCGGCATTTAAGCCAGCTCTTTCAGACTATTTCAATCAGAATGAAACCTACATAGTATTGAAGCCCAATAAATTTTACTTTGATATAGTTTTTGTAAAGATGGTGCAAAATGCTTAGTATAAAATACCACTTGTGGTCAGCTGATTTTAGTGAAAAAGTTGCTGTAACATCTCGGGCATATAGTTTTTTAAGTATGAAATTTCAGCCTCGTACCACTTTTCATTTTTATGCTTGACTTGCCACACACACACCCAAACCTTTTTGCGGGACTTGTTTATTTAGGCTCAGGGGACCTTAAAACGTGCATTTCTGTTGAAAACTGGAATTAAAAAATTTTCACGATCACAATCTTTCCCTTACTATTTATGTCATATATAGATAGGTAAGTGAAAGTTATAATAATTAACTCTTCAATTTTTAATTATCAATTTTCAGCCTACTTTATATCACTTTTAAAATTACAAAATATGCTGACTTGAATTGGTTATAAGTTTTAATTATTCATATAAAACTTGTCCTTAAAAAACTCTTGAACTTAATAAATTGTAGTATTTTATAATTTTTGCTTTTGGATTATATCCATGTATTTCTATGGTGACAAGATTTTTTTTTTTTTAAAACGCTTAATATTACTTTTTCCGCAAAAGTAATAGTAAAGAAATCGATAACTAGTGATTTACCATACAAACTACAACTATCATACCATGGAGACATGAAAATAATCTAGCAGCAAAGTATTAAATACAACTATATCTTAAGTTAATAGGTATTTAGTCAACTGGTCACTATCTAATGACTTTATTTGTTGCATTTTAATTTTTACTTTTCTCACTTATATATGAAATATATAGTATGGGTACTTCCGATGATTGTTCAACGAAAATACATGTTTTACGGTGGGTCCCCTGAGTCTCAAATGACCATGTCCCGCAAAAAGATCTGCGTGTAGTAATACTAGGGCCAAAACGAAAAGCTGATACCGAAATTTCATATTTGAGACAACTATACGCCCTAGATGTTATAGCAACTTTTTCTTCAAAATCGGCTGACCAGAAGATCTACGATACTTTATACCACGTTTTTTTCCCTTTTTACGATTTTCTCAAAAACTGCTCAAACGAATTTGATTAAACTTGATATATCGATGTAAAATTTAATGGGCTTTAATATCATAAAGAGGTGTTTGTGTGTGCATGCGAATGTGTGTGTTTGTGTTAGTAAGTTCAGCATGAAAAGTTGTGGGACGCTGAAATTTTATATTTAATACAACCATACCAAAATGGGGAGAAGACGAGTCCTATTCTATAATACCATGCGTTTTGCACTTTTTTTCTCAATTTTCTCAAAAACGGCTCATAATGATTTAAGTCACTATGTCAATGTAAAATTTAATTGGCTTTAATATCTTGTAGGTTTAATTCTTATTGAAATAGTCTGACAGGGCTTAAATGCAAAATTTTTCAATTTTCTTACTTTAAAGTAAAGTACATTTTTAGGATTGAAAAAACAGCTAAATATAAATGTTGAATGAATTTGATAACCAACTAAAGGAGAAAAGAGAAAAATATTTGTTTAATGTAATTTTTGTTTTTTTTTTAACAAAAACTGCAGCATAGATGATCAAACAAAGATTTAAAAAAAAATATTATGTTACATATAAAATGGTAAAAGGTAATGTTGAGTGACAAATAGAGCATAAACTTATTACTGATAATTATACATAATGATTTTATATTTGTATATTATTTATTCTAAATCATATGTTTCCCTCGTAACTGTATAAACTTTTTTTTGATTTATGTTTACTTAATAGTTCTTCAATTTATTGTAACATCTAAGGTAAGTGAAAATTGTGTGTTGCCTGCAGTAGATTTGTTTCAAATCTTGCACTTTCTAATGTAATATTACTATTCTTATTTTTTTTTAAATATACTTTTCTGATTTAGTTCATCCTCTAATTCTTTGATTCTTCATATTTTCCATTTCTTATCTATGCTAACTAGGAGAAATGATTGATTTTTTTCTAATAAATTAAAGGCACTTTCGAAGTGGAAATTTATTTATTTATTTTTTTTTTCACTTTATTGATTTGCACCTGTCAGCTGTATGTGACAATCAGCAAATAGGATAGAATAATAAACAAAATTATTACATGTCAGGCATGAGGAAGGACAGTACCCAGCAGCACGTCTTCTTGTCAGTTTTTTTTTTTGTATGTAAGGCTCAAAAGGGGCTGAATAAGATTATTCAACCCTCTAATTATTTGTGTTATTTGGGATGAATTTTCACCTGAAGACGGCTGCTGTGGTATTTCCCTCCTCACACCCAGCCTGTTGGTTCGTTGTTAGAAGGAGAAAAGCGTGATTTGGTCCCATCTGGAGGGCCCGATGATTCCCGTGGCTGGTTCAGTGGTACCAGAGAGTGGATTGGTGGTCTCAATGGCTGGAGTGGTGGTTCCTGTGGCTGGAGTTCTGAGTGTCCTGTTGAGTCGGAGCTCTCAGCTGCTGAACTGGCAACTCTATCTGTGGACCATTATTATGAGCTGGTAAGTTGGTTGATGTTTTTTGACGAAGATCAGGAAATTCGTCGAAATTTCGTGGTGGAGGATGAGGTCGTTCGGAGTGGTATGTTCGAGAAGTTCGTTGAATCCTCAACTCCTTCAGAACTTGGCACCCACGGTAATTGGCTGGATGTCCCCCCTGGCAGTTGGCGCATGTTGCTGGTGTTTCTCTTCCCTTTGTACAAGTTGCGCTGTCGTGGCGAAGACCACATCTTACACAAGTGGAGGGTGGTTACAGTACGTCTTCGTGTGACCTACTGCTGGCATCTGATACACTGTGGTATGACTCTTCTTTTTCTGGGTTCTTCTACTCTTATTTTTGTGTAAAACAAAAGATGGAATCTCAAAAAATTTTTCATTGTAGGTTGATTTGGAGATGTAACGAAAAACATGGGAAGTGGGTTTTTTAACCTAGAAATAACATTAGTGATGTTTACAACATTATAACC
Organism: Piezodorus guildinii; assembly: GCA_023052935.1. NCBI lineage: Eukaryota > Metazoa > Arthropoda > Insecta > Hemiptera > Pentatomidae > Piezodorus > Piezodorus guildinii. The sequence goes on along the minus strand of CM041292.1, from coordinate 40,403,255 downwards.
ATATTTTTCTATATCTTTTTTTATTTCCAAAATAGAGGGTAGTGTGGTGGAGGTTTTTCACGACTATCCTGTGGTTTTTGTCTTCGGAAGTTTGTAAGTATGAAAATCAGCTTCTGAATTCTTAAGGCTGCTTACTAATTTTCGGTATACTTCTGAGGTTGAGGGGTAAACAGTTACCCCTTTTAGAGTAGTTTTATGGTAAAATGAATTTGGGACAAAATTTTTTTTGTAAAAATGTGACGAAAGCTTGGTAGTCTTGGATGCCGTTAATGTATATTGGAGGCGGTTTGTCTTTGGAGGGTTTATTATTGTCGATAGGCTGATCTACTTCTAATGGAGCATAAGTGTTACTTACTGTGATGGTCATGTCATTTCCTGCAACTGTTGTTTTTTGCCTATGTGGATCCCTGGATTCAGCTGGCAAGTTCCTTTTCTTCCCAGTAACTAAGGCCCAGGCATCATGTAATGTTTCATCGCAATTTAAGCCTAATACACCTTCCCCACTTCCCCCAACACACTCCATTGAGGTAGGGATCATTTCAGCTGTAGGTCTCACCTTTGACTTACAATTGAGACTCAGGCCCCTTCAGTCTTCAATTTGAACCAAAAGAATGAAATTTATTCAAATGAATTGATAGAATTCAAATTAACTTTTTGAGTAAAAAATATAGGTTATTTTTTTCTTATGTTTTTAAATATAAATTTAAGTCCTGTCAGGCTTAATAGTAATTTTAATAAGCATTCAAATTACATGATATGGAAACCTATTTAGTTGTACATGGATATAGAATTTAATGAAAACCAGAACCATATTGAGAAATTGTAATTAGGTGCATAAATTTAAGGTAAAAAGTGTCACTTACGGTTATCTGATTTTGGTAAAAATGTTGCTGTAAAATAATAGCCCATCTTATATATCTAAGATCTGGGTCACTTGTTCTGTCCTTTAGTGGCTAGGGCACCAGGTTTCTTTGCACAAGGTCTCTGGTTCAAACCTTGTAGATGATCCCAGGATTTTTTATAGTAAAAAATCCGCAGTTATAACATCCTTTGGAGGGAATGAAAAAAAGGCAGTCCAGAGTCTGTGTGCTGTCAGGTACTCATTTAAGATCCTTGTCCTAATTAAACCTGGATAGGCAAAATAGATTCCCACTGTAACATCATCTGATAACCCATTGTAACATAAAGTGAAGTTTAATCATAAACGAATATGTAACTTCATTTTCTTAGGACTTTACGTTTTTGAGATATACTGTGATAACTAACACTCACTAATAGAACGTTTTGCTGGAATTGGTCATTTGGACGCTAAAATAGAAATTCCGATTTTATATAAGTTCCTTTGAAAACTCAAATTAAAATTTTTTTAGGATTGCCGTACTTTCCTTAACTATACATTTTATTCATAGGTAAGTGCAAATAAAAAAAGAAATTAATCTTTATGACGATTGGAGAAATTGTTTGGCATTATTTATTTTATATATAGGATATTAGAAAAAATAATTATCACAAACTTAAAAATGTGTACAAATACAATATACTTGATTTGGGGTGCACTGAAAGTTATTAAATTATTTCTGTCTAAAATTAAATGACTGTCACATTCGAATTATACTTCATATCACTGACACTAACTCTTTTTTTGCATACTCTAAAAACGCTTGAATATATCCCTTGCGAATCATAAATGAGAGTATTTCAACTATTGCTCGTTCACCCGATTTTCCAGCCATGTTCTTGCTTAATATGATTTGTTCTTCCAAAGGCTTGTGACGCCAATACCCCACACTCGGATCAAGGACCATGGGTAAGAAAAAACAGCAAATGGTATATCCGTAAATTGCCCGTGTGCCAAAATGCGCTTCGAAAGCTTCGTAATCTGGAATCTCAACATAAGCGGGAACATTTTCTCTCAATGTAGCCCAATAGATCTGTAAAAATTCATCCCAATGTCTTTCTCTTGTCTCTGAATCGTATGCATGCACAGAAAAAAAGTAAGGTCGGTACTGGAGCTACCATATTTGCACAATTGAAAATCGAACAAAGTGCATTCAGTAGGTTTCCCATTATTGTCATACTTATACATTATATTGTTGTTACAGAAGTCTCCATGACAAATTACATCGAAACCATCTTTCGATTCCAACATTAGATTTCTAAGTTGGATGGGACTTTTCAGAAAGTTGAGGAAGTTGTATAGTTGCTCTTCTCTTCCGTATTTTTTCTCGAATCCCGCTATACCTCTTTGGATTGAAATAATATTAGTCAAATCAAAATTTGAACTCTTCTCGGGTGTGTATTTATATTTATTTATCATTTTCGTGATTTCTATAAATTTGTCTTTATTTTCATGCTTTAAAATGTACGATGATGCATGAAACTTAGCAATAGTAGTTATGGCTAACAATATATGTTCATAATCCAAAAAAATTCTGCTTTCGCTTTTCCGAAAACCGGCGTATTTTATGTTTTGAAAAATTAAAATGCTTTTTTCTGGGTGATCTTGATTTAAATAACCGTAATAGAGCTTTGGATACCACTTGCTATTGAAGTTCAATGTTGGCAGCACTTCCTTGTACACATCTGCTCCATCTCAAACTGTACCAAAGTATCTGTAATTCTTTCATTCATTGGTGTTTTTACGACGATGGGAAAAACGTTTTCTTTAGACTCACTTTTAACTTTTAATTTGAAGAAAGCTATATTGGAAGCAAATTGTGCTCCAATGTCTCGGTTATTTTCTAGCTTCAAATCTTCGAACTTCACGTTGCCGAAAATGCCATTTTCAACTAGTGAAGTGATGGAAGAAGCTAGAACCCCTTCCATTGCACTAAACAATCCGACTGATCGTTGCTTGAGTAAAGATAAGAGCTTGTTACGTGATCATGATCCTGAGAAAAATGTTAACATTCTCACTTCACCGAAGGCAATTTTGCATTGTATGTCAATGGTTATCTTTCATTATTATTTTTTTTTTTAATTGATTGATATTAGCTGACTGACAATATTATCGATGAGATAATTGATGGAAGACAAACTTTTAAGTAGTTAGTCCATTTTGTCGAGCACACTTTTTTATTTATTAACTCGATTATAACTTACGACATTTGTATGTCCCTCCCCGTCCCTCCTCCCGTTTTGTCTTCTGTATTTAACCCATGGGCAATCTTCTGAAAAATAACCCGAAATGGAACAAATAAAAGTTTCCTTGATTTCTGTAACAAACAAACGATTCCTGACATTGGAAGTATAGTGTGGCAGATTTCTAAGCGTTTGGGAAAGAAACTTATCAGTTATCCATGGTTGGCTACACTGTATGAATGAACCTTGAAAAATCACACGACCAACGTTATATCATTTCTCCCATTAAAAAATCCTAGAACCACCTGCGGGTTTGAACCCGTGACCTTTGGCATAGGAGGCTGTTATGCTAGCCACCCAGCTACAAGTGATCCCTTTATGTGTAGTTAAATGATACACTAGAATTTCCCTAGAATTTATACCAGTTCTAATCAATCAACTAAGGTGTGAGTTGTGAAGTTTCACGGTGTTTTTGGAGTCAGATTTATGGGGCTGTAGTGACCCAGAGGTTTGAAACCTGCTTTAACAATTTATTTATCAAGTACTTTCGTATTAAATTTTAGGAAAAATTGGTATTTCGGAAGACCATTGTTTTTGACAACCAAATTTAAAAAGCTTTTGTATTTTTCAGATAAATCAGCTGCCAAGAAAAAAAAAACAACTTGAAATCTGCTTTTAGCTGGAAGATTTAAATGTGCAAGCAGAGGGCTACTATTTTACATCAGGACTGGGCTAAAGGTCCGTGGAAGAAATAGGGAGCTCCGTAAAGAGACCTGCAGCTTTTGCAATGACTCTATAAAAAACCAAATTTATACCCTACTATAATTTCATTAGCTGCAACTCAAAACTTTCCCAATCTATTTTTTACATTTTTAATCCTAGACGACTATATTGAAGATTAAAGAATTTTTCTGGCAAGACCTCTTTCATTCATCATTATTAATTAAAAGGCATTCCTTGCAGAACCCAAACCACAAATTCTATGTGGTTTAGCAAAATAGTACCTCTTTTGTTTCTATTAAAAATCTTCCGGAAGCTCGAGAAATAAATGAAGAAGTTTAAGAAATTTTTTTCAAATTACAGAAAACTCTGAATATTTGAAAATATTTTTAGGATGATTATTGAAATTTGGTTGTGGGCAATGTAATATGAAATTTTTATGTAAAGGACCTTCAATGGTAACATAAAAAAAAAAAAAAAAAAATTGACATTTTTGTACAGTAAAGCCATAAAAACGACACCTATCCCAAGTCTTTAAACAACTTAAGAAATCTTGTACAATTCCAGTTTCCTGATTTTTAATCCATTTATGAGAAGTTTATAGATCTTTAAGTAAAAATGAGTCGATATATGACAGTAAAGTATCATCTTTTTTAGTCTATATGCGAGACAAAAAAAAAAAAAAATAAAAAAAATAATAATAAACCAATTTTCTGTAATACATTTGCTTAAATGAATGAAGATGTTATGTTGATCAAATAGATTTTTTATTAAAAATATGCTATTGAAACTGTTTATTATTTAACTCTTTACACTTAAACTGAAGACTTTACATTAGTAACACAACAATTATACTGGCTTATCTATTCAGTTGTTTTAGGATTACAAAAAAGAGATATTTTTAGCTCAGAACTGGAAGAGGGAGGAGTAGTGCTATTTAAAAAAAACAAATAACCTACTAGTTTTTATCAATAAACTTTATTTTTTATCTCTGATTTTATTTTAATATGAACAGAATAAAATTATTATATTAGAAAATACTTTCCTTTACTATATATAGTAAGTGAAAGTAAAAATGAAACTGTATTTAAAACAACAAAAATATTACATTCTGTAAAACTTAATTAAATATGTTGTTATAAAATCATTATAAAAGTCTTATATTATTTTAATAACAGAAATGAGTAAAATCTTAAATAAAACTAAATATAACTTTTGTATAAAATAAATTGGATCAAAATACTTTTTAAAAAAAAAGTTTATACAGTTATTTTTTTTACTAAATGAAAATGATACATCATTTACACTACTATTAAATACTAATATCAATAAGATATGTTAAATTTATTTGTATTACAAAAAATTCAAACTATCAATAGATAATTCATTTAGGCAAATTATTAAGACTAGATCCTTTAAAAATGTATAAATCTAAACCTAGCACTAAGTCTTATATTATTATAATACTGAAATTCATATTTTCTTGTAAAAATACATTTTTAACACCATCTGTGATTCAATATCTTTTTTCATTTAATCATAATACAAATTTATATATTACTATACTGAGTAATATTTGCTATTTACAATAATTTACACACATACACACACACAAACAGATACAAACACTAACTTACTATCTTACAATAACTTACATATCTCATACCTTATAAGATAGTGTATATATATATATATATATATATATATATATATATAGAGAGAGAGAGAGAGAGAGAGAGAGATTAACAAATAGTAATTGTACTTTGAATCTTTTATCTACCAGTAAGTATTCAGTTATCTGTAAATGGTACATTACCCACTTATAGATAAATATTCCACTTTAAATTTGAATTTACATCAAGCATTTTTCATTTTTAAATGATTCAAAAATTTGTGAATATATTTTTTCTTGTAAATATGAGAAACAATGTTTACTATAGCTTTTTCACCTTCATCTCCTGCAATATTTTTCATCAATACAACTTGTTCCTCCACTGGCAGATGACCCCAGAACTGGATGCTAGGATCCATCACCATAGGTAAGAAAAAGCTGCTGATGATGAAGCCAATTACAGCCTTTGCCCCAAAATATTCTAAGAAATCTTCGTATTTAGGAAGTTCAATATGGTGTGGGACATATTCTCTTAAAGTTTTCCAGTATATCATCAAGAAGCTATCCCAGTATTTTTCTCTACAATCAGAATCAGTATGCATATATAGGAAAAATGCAAGTTCTACTGCAATATTGCCATACATTGACAATTGGAAATCATATAACATACAATCAGTAGGGGATCCTCCTTCATTGTATTTATACATAACATTGTTATTGCAGAAATCCCCATGACAGATTACATCAAATGGTTCTTCAGGCTCTGACAACTGACATCTGACCAATGCCTGATTTTTCAATGCTCTCAGTAGATCTTCCAACACTTCATCAGCTCCATTTATTTTTTCGAATCCTCTTACTCCTCTTTCAATTGCTGCATGTATTGGTACATCATAAACTGAATATATTTTTGGATCAAAGCTGTATTCTTTTATCTTTTCTGTCAATTCGATAAATTTTACTAAATTTTCTTGCTTGAGAATAAATGATAAAGAATGGAACCTAGCAATAGTTTTCAATGCAAGAGAAATGTGGTCAAAATCTAAGAAAGTTCTAATTTCACTATTGCGGTAATGTTTATACTTGACATTTTCAAAAATTAAAACATTATTGTCAGAATTTTCTAGGCTTACACTACTATAATGTATTTTTGGATAACATACTTGATCAAAGCCGATAGTAGGTAAGACTTCCATATACATCAGTGACTCCATCATGAATTGCATTTGACAATCTTTTTTTCTGAGTGGCATAGGTGTTTTGATCAATAGGGGTAAAATCACTTCTCCAGAATCACCCTTCACAACCAGATTGACAAAGGCTAAGGTAGAACCAAACTGTGCCCCGATATCTTGATCATTTTCTGATCTTAAATCGTGAGAATTCAACATTTCCAAAAATACCCTCTTTCACTAAAGAAGGTATTATAGTAGATAGTACCGTCTCCATCATATTGAGGTCACACACTAGAATACCCTTGGGGATTCAGTCCATAATGTGCTCTATTCCCCCTCCAAACCAATGACATAATTAGTTTGTTAACTACTATCATTAAGCTATTTGTTATAGTTTCTGTTTATTAAAGTCTTTATTTCCATATCTATCCCTTGATGACAAGTTGTGTATAAATAGACTACCCATTAAATTAAGCAAAATAAATTAATTTAAATATAAAGAAATGAGGAAGGCTTAGAAGGAATCAGAAACATCTGAAATCTCTAACTTTTTATTTACTCCTATTGTAATATATATTTTGTATATATTATATTTATATTAATTATATTTTCGACAGGATTACCTAATTACGGTAATTAGTATTTGCCAAAAAGTTAAAGTAGTAATTTAAAAATAATGGACTCTTTATAATAAATATTCGTAATGATTGATAAATATAAAAACATTTATTAAACGAATAATTATTTACTATTATATTTGTACCTGTTTATTTTCTTGAATCGTATTTCAATTAACATATTTGCGATATGATAAATTTGAAGTCGTAATTATTAAACACCGAATTACCTACAGTACTATACATGAACAATTGGATGAATGGGTCAAACATTAAACTTTGCAACCTAAATTACATTCTTCCATTTTCGGAGAAGTAAATGAGCCCAACTTAATTTATAATCTTGTAGAGACTAGAAGGTTTTGCCTAATGGGTGAAAAAAAAAAACTCTCTCCTTTCTACATAGCTAAGTGTAAGAGTTTTAATTTTTATATATTTTGGCTTGCTTTATATTATTAACGAAACGTTTAAGTGCATGCTTGTTTTAATACGCAGGACTCATTTTGGTCTTTTGGGCATTATCATAATTCCAGTGAATCCCAACTTCGGCCAACACTTCGTTTTAAAAAAATAAAATATACTTTGGATGTTAAACGTATCAAAATTTACCTTAGATTTTTCATGAAAGCCTTCAATTTAGAAGTTAAAACAATCATTTTGGTTTATTATTGAAAATAATAAACCTATGTAATCGACCAAAAAAAAAAAAAAAATTGCTCCCCCTCCCCCAAAATTTAAAAAGAATATAAAAGAGAAATTTCACCCATAAATACGTTTGTAATTGTTATTTTCGAGATAGAGAAAAAAAAAAAAATTAGTGGTTTTCAATAAAAAAAAAACCGCGAATAATTATAAAAAATAGAAAAAAATTGAAATTTTATCCATAAATACGTCCCATAACTCAATTTGTTTTGCAAGAAAGAAAAAATTATGTATAGAGTTTTAGAATCAATAAAGGCTGAAAAAAGAAAAAAAAAAGTTGATCGATATTTTTTGAAGTTATAATTTACGTATTTTAATTAACGTATTATAATTTTACCATACAATATATTAACGCACATATGTCTTTTCTGGGGAGATAATACATATGCGAAGATCAGTATTTTTTATTGTGTAACGTTTTTTCACCCACAAAAATGTAACACGTTTGGCTATGTTCTAGCTATGTTATTGCTAGGATCGAAATTTTAGGAAAATTTCCTCGTCAGAAATTTAATAAAAAATATTTTTCCTTGTATAAAAATTGTTCTACAGGACCTACCGTTCAATAGCTATATTAGTCTGAACGAAAAAAAAAATCACGTTTTGCCTAAATTATTTTAAGGTTGACGCTTTTTTGATACCTCTATTTTGGCTTTTGGTGTTGCTAAATAAAAATTTTGACGATAGTGGAGGGAATTTTTTGTTTTATAACATTTGTCAGTAGGACATGCCGTTTGGAAGCTATTCTGGTTTGAATGAAAGAACTCACGTTTTCTTTCTTATTTTATAACGTTTTTTCACTCTCAAAAATTTATAACGTTTCACTTCTAAATTGTCGCTTGGATCGAAAATTTGGCGACTCTGATCATAAATTTAAAGAAAAATGTTGACATATCCATGATCTATTGTTTAAAAAAAAAATAAATAAAATCCATTTTTTAAAATCATCTATATACATTTATATAGGACAAAGGTAACTTTTAAAACCAAACTAAACTACTAACTCTAGTTAGTAAACTAAACTAAGCTCCTAAAAAGTAGGTACTACTGACAAAAGTTATGTAACAAATAATATTCTAATTATATTTATAAACTTGAAACTGTATTTATTTTTTTTAATATTAAAATATTTTTTTCATTGCACGAAATTCGGGCTCTAATGATAAGCATGTTGTGCTTCTCCGCACTGTTTATGTTCGAAGAAAGATATAATACCAAAAGCCTACACGATATAGTCGAATGATTAATGAAAAATATTGTATAAACACCATATACAAACATGATTAACATTACAATATATTCCTATTGTATTATGTATTATATTTAAGAAATTACATTCATAAAAAGATGGAACGTAATTAAGAAAAAAATTGGTTTGTTTCAAATAGAGGTAAAAGAAGAGAAAAGTGAGGTTTATTTCTATTTAATACAAAAAAGTTTGTTTACCAGAACCAAAAATAAATACACATTGTTGAATATTACAACACTCGTTATTTAAACAGTGAATAAGCTATTTAATTTGTATTGTGATCTATTTATTGTACAATGATTTCCATTGTTTTTCTGTTTCGTCAATAATTCGAAAAAGCAGATAGGGGAATTGTTTAGTTTATCTTCTAAAATAAGTTGCAAATACTGGAGTCTAAAATGCTATTTGTATACGATTCATAGATAGATAAGTAAACGGAACTTATCTAGATAAATAAATAATAAAACGGAGGCATAAATCTTACGTTAAATTTATCTTTTTGGTGTATATACTTCTATATACGTCAATGGTTCTTACACTAAAATAAATGTATATTCTTGATGGTATACTCATCGTTTTTAGAAATATCCCTGCATAAGATTTTTCTTTACAGAGGATTTGGTAAGCTAAATTGGATTTGATTTTAATGTGAAGATATGTGAAGATGTGTAAATGACGGTTGATGTAAAAACAGGAATCAGTCGCGAACTTTTCCTTAATTTTATCTGCGTTTCGGGTCAAGCTTTGAGCGTGATGTATCGAAGAGTTATTAATATTGAATAACATAATTATAAGTGCTAATCCAGATATATTTTATCTTTTTGATATGTCCCGTTGGCTCTCACCATGTAATCCTAGCATTTCAGAAATTTTTTTTTTCTTTTCGGGAACATCACATAAAACGAAAGGTATACCATTGCAAATATTCTTAGAAAAATAAAATAAATAATCCAACTGATTATTTATTGTATATCATACTTCTTGGGAGCTTCCTGTAGTATGCCAGCCTTCTATACCTAAGGACGCGGCTTCAAGCCCAGCAGATGTACCTCCTTAAAAAAATCCTTTGTTATACCATCCTTTGGAGGGAACGTAAAATGGCGGTCCTGAGTCTGTGCAATGTCAGTTAGTCGAACTAAATCTATATTCTAATTAAACATGATTAGGCCAAATTTAAGACTCCTTATCAACCATTATAGCATCAAAGTGACTATAAATAAATAAACGAACAATATTATACTTATTTTACTGTAGATTGTTTGATGTTCATAGTTTATTATTATTTTAGAAAACAAAAAAAAAATAAAAAAATACTATACTATGTCAATAAACTTAGAGTTTTTGTTGCTGTTTTAACAAATTAAATTTGAAGAAGGAAAATGTACCGGTTACTCTTATCTGACGCAATATTATTTCTCTATCTCGTTTGTCAAGTGACTAGAGCTGTTTTTTATAGCCACAAAATCTTAAAATAGTCCATTAAGCAGACACAAAGACTGTTTACTTATACGGTGTTCACTTATATACGGTTTTGATTATGAAAACAGCATTGTTATTGTTATTGGTTCTTCTGGTAGTGTTGGTAGTTAGAAGCGTTCTTTCAGAACAGCCTCCATCAGACAATGCCTAGTTGTTTGGTGAAGGACACATAATTCAGCAGTCATTCATGTAATCAATTGCATACAAAGACCCAGGATTATTTTTTACTGGCAAAATGTTTATTACATGATTTCCAAAGTGTCTACTAAAGTACTTCCTCTTAATTGCTTACTTCATTTATTTATTTTTAGTTGGAAATAATTAAGCCTCATTCATTTAAAAGTAAAATTGGATATATGAAAGATATGCTAGAATTAGATAATTATTTGGAGTAGAAAAAAATGTTAACTATTTTCTGAGTTGATAACCAATTTCAAGAATAAGTTCAAAAATATAGAAGTACGATATACAGTAGAAAAAAAAAATTAAACATGCAAACCCGTAATATAGAGTGGCCTAGGGATTCTCTGAACAAGACATTCGGAAGAGAACATATTTCGTTATTGCAAGTAATTTTTTTTACAGATGGCAAATAACAATTTCAAAATAACATTAATTGTATATAAATAATTTGATGTAAAAATAGGAAGAAAATTTGGATTCAGTCGTGAAATTGTATTTAATTTTTACCATCATCAAGGCTAGAATCAACCTGACGTATAGAAATGATATAAATATTTTCGTATAGATACATACATTAGGATTGAACTAAATAATTATACGTGGTAATCCATATATATATTTGTACCTCTTTGACAAATCTGGTTGGCTTTAGCCTGAAACCTCAAAATTCTAGTGGAGAGAATCTTATTTCATAACATTACATAAAACAAAAGTATACCAACACGAACACAAATTGTAATCTTATAAAAAAAAAACAATAGTCACCTGTGATGTAGTGGCTATTATAACATACTTTTGTGTCCAAAGTCGTGAGTTCAAACCCGGAAAATGGCCACTGGATTGATTAATGGGAGTTTGTTTGTTTATCCGTTTAACGTAACTTTTATGTTTATGTGGCTAATCGGACGATGCTACGGTGGGTGTCCTAAATTTTCCCTATTCAGGTTTTATTATGATAGGGATCTTTAACGAGTATCGCACAGGCTCGGGACCACCTTTTAACGTCCCCTCCGAAGGACGGTATGACTAAATATTTTTTACTCCTATTAAAAAATCCTAGGGCCACCCGCAATTAATGGGAGTAAAAAATTCCCACTGTACAGGTAATGGTGCAGTGTAAACGCGCCTTACGGTGGCCCCGAGCTAGTGCGAAACCAGCTACTCGTTAAAGATTCCTAAAATAATTAAACAGATAGGTATAATTTAGGACTCCTCCTGTAGCATAAAAGTGACGTTAAATGATTAAACAAACAAGCGTGTGGTAGAAGGTATAGATGGCCAAATGAAAATTTTTTTTTTATAATTAATAAATCCTAAAGCTTTGATGTTTATCGGAAACGAAATATTTTCTATAAAATGAATAACATTTTAATGGAAACGAAATGAAAAATTATGTATAACTTGACATACCAAAAACATATAGGGTGTACTCCGTAAGAACAAGGAAACACCTAAGACCGATTTCGCTCGCTAAGAACAACAATAATAATCTATAATTCATATAATGTTTTGTCCTTACTGACATTGTTATATACGTATTGTCTTTTTTTCCCCACAGTTTGAGCTATAGTTAGAAATTATAGAGATGTATATATATATATATATATATATATATATATATATATATATATATATATATATATATATATATATATATATATATATATTCTGCCAATGTTCCAGTGAAAATCAGAATAATTTTATATATTATATAAACCTGAAGAGTTTATTTCTGAGTTAGAAACCGAACCGAATTTGAAAGATCTTAAGAAGAAATATTTATTTCAAGAAAAACACTGCTTTAATTAAAAAGTGAAGGCTATAAGATGGTATATCAGTTATGGCGTATTTTTGCTGATTTTAACTTCCAAATAATTGTATACATAGACGACCACAATTATATATTTTTCTCAAGTAAGCTTAGGAAATTAAAGTTGTTTTTCTCGTCAACTTCTTCCCTGTTATTCATGGTAATGTATAATTAACATGAAGTGTTAAGACTATATATAACTTTGCTTTCGGTAAGAAAAAGTCGTTATGAGGCTTATTCTATCTAGCTAAGACAGAAAAAATGCGTTAAGAATTTGGGTAATTTCGTTAAAATAGCCAATAGAAAACCACGCGTCATGTGCGATTGAACAAAAGGAGTCTAATTTGACACGAAGAATAGAAGACCAAAATCAGAACACGAAGACTACCCTAAAAAAAATTTAAACAAAAAGTTTTAGCCTTTGTTTTAAAAATAACTAGTGATTGGCAAGGAACAAGATAACCAAAGCTATTAAAAGGCACACAGTTCTATTTACCTATTAAATAAGTTGCAGTGTGATTGGGGATTTAGACATGTATTAGGGGGTTGGCCAAGTTGATTGAAGATGACAAAAATATTATTATATATTAACGATATTAATATTATTAATAAAAAAAGGAATGAAATATTTTGACAATTATAATCTTGAGATTGCAGTTTATTTCATCATGGATTTGTAAATAAATTGTTCACATATATATTTTTAAAGGAACGAAAGTTCTTAACTTAATTACTTACATAGACTAAGCCTTTATGTTCTATCGTAAAATCAAGTCCCTATATAACACCACAAACATGTATTACTTCACAATAAAAGATTTTTTCAAATAGTTTATAAAAGGCACTATATATTCTTTATGATATACATGAGAAACTAAATCAACTAGCTTTCTTTCAGTTTCTTGGCCTTTAGGAGAGTTTTTCCTTTCGTTCTGTTCCTCCTCTGTTAGGTTGACCATTTCCTCAAAAGGCAAGGGGTCCATCATGATAGGCATAAAGAAAGTTGATATATAGAATCCGTAAACAGCACACTCGGAAAAATGTTTTAAGAAGCTTTCAAAACTTGGCACATTTATATGATTCGGAACGTTTTCTCTCAATGTTTCCCAATAGATCTGCAAAAACTGGTCCCAATACTTTTCTCTTACATCACTGTCAGTATTTAGATATAGAAAAAAGGATAGATCGATCACAGGACTACAATATCTCGATGTCTGGAAGTCAAAGAAGGCACAATCAATAGGAATCCCTTTGTCATCGTATTTGTACATTATATTATTGTTGCAAAAGTCTCCATGGGTTATTACTGCAAAGGGCTCTTGTGGCGTTAACAAATATTCTTCTTTTACATGCCAATTTTCTTGTAAATCAAAAAATTGTTCAAGTAATTCTTCCTTTCCATGTTCTTCTTCAAATTTTCTGATGGCTGATTGAGCAGATGTATTAGCCTCTGATTTCATCTCATCAGGTATTATTCTATAACACTTTTTCATTTTTTCAACCAATTCGTGAAATTGTTTCGGATTTTCACCTTTGAGTATATACGATAAAGAATGAAATTTCGCTAGAGTTTTCATGACTAATGAAATGTGATCGTAATCTAAAAATATTTGACTTTTACTATTCACATATTTTCTGGATTTTAAATTTTCAAATATTAAAAAACTATCTTCTGGCCTTTCGCGGTCAACTATACCATAGTGAAGTTTCGGATACCATTCCTGATTGAATCCTACTGCCGGTAGCACTTCTTTGTACATCAGAAACTCCGTCTGGAAGAGACTTGGGCTGTCTTCTCTAAGTGAGGCGGGAATCTTCACCAGAATATCCAAAGGTCCTCCTTCGACTACGCCCTTCAAGTTCAACGTAAGGAAGGCGAGACTGGATGCGAATTGTGCACCGATGTCTTCATCATTTTTAGATTTGATATTAACGAGATCCACATCCCCGAAAACGCCCTTCTTTACCAAAGACGGGAGTAGAGTAGAAATAATCCTCTCCATGACAGACGGATAACTGACGCGGCTGATAAAAAAGTACGCCCACTTGTTTAGTGTTTAAATATTCGACCCACTACATCACAAGTACTTATCTATCGATATATCAATATAATTTACTGTTCTTCATTTATACGTGAGATAAGATTAAGATTTGTTTCTGATCAGAACTTTATTTATTGTAATTTTATGTTGTTATAATGAAAATCACTAATCAAAACCAAAATAATTGAAAAATTCATTTTAATAATACATTTCCGGTCTCTACATGACACATTTTTATAATAACCATAAATTTACGAATATCTGAAAGCGTTTAAATGTTAAATAAAATAGTTTACTAAAAGAAGCGGTGATATTTTATAAAACTTTTGTTTTTTAAAATCGATTATCAATGTATATCGGCTAAATATGGTATTTATTGCAGTATATAACGCAATTTAATAAATGCTGTATAAGAAGTATGATGGTGTACGTAAAAAAAGTGTATATTTAAGTAGTATGAGTCTTTAGTTGCTTTAGTAATTTTTTCTTACAATTACCAATATATCAAATATATAGTAAGTATTGCGATCGAGAAAATTTTCGAATTCCATTTTTTCAACGGAAATACACATTTTAGGGTTCCCTGAGTGCAAATAACCAAAGGTCTGCGTGTAGTAATTTTAGCGCCAAAACGAAAAGTCGTGCGATACCGAAATTTCATATTAGAGACAACTATAACGCCCTAGATGTTATAGCAAAATCGGCTGACCGGAAGATCTATTTTATATTGGGTTGATGCAAAATTAATGCAGGTTTTTAGTAGGTATTGTAAATACGCCATATCTTTACTTTAACCATATATATTTAATCAAAATAATTTCCATCTGAATCAATGCACTTTTGCCAACGTTCAACAAGCTTTCTTATTCCACCAGAAAAAAAATCCGAATCCCTGGACTCAATGAAATCACGAAAAGAATTTTCAATGTCGTCCTGGTTTTGAAAAATTTTCTCCCTCAAAAAGTTGTCCAGATGCCTGAAAAAGTGGAAGTCTGTAGGAGAGAGGTCAGGTGAATAAGGCGGATGTTGGAGAACTTCGTAGCCCAACTCGTGCAGTCGTCGAAGCGTTGGTTGTGCAACGTGTGGTCTGGCGTTATCGTGGAGCAGGATCGGCCCCTTCCGATTCATCAATGCTGGGCAAAGACGTTGCAATTTTTGATTCATGCTGTCAATTTCTCGACAGTACTTGTCAGCAGTTATAGTCTCACCTCGATTGAGAAAGCTTTGACCTCAGCTGGTCGTTGTCCAGAGCAAGATGACGGCCCCGACCTTCCTTGTCTTCGAGGTCGAAATCTCCTCTGCGAAACTTCTGGAACCAACGCTGCACCGTGCACTCATTAATAGCCCTCTGACCCCACACTTCATTAATATTACGAGCCGTTTGCGCAGCGCTGCGCCCTAATTTAAATTCGTAAAAATAAATTTGACGAAAATCGCACTTTGACATTTTCGATTCAAGACCTTTGAACACACTGAACAAAACGATTTTACTAAACAAATTCATCGTGAAAGAGAGGGTATTAGATAAGGTTTGTTTTGGTATAATAATGATCAATGTTAGGATTAGCTTTGTTTACACAATTGGAATTAAGATATTGCAATAGAGGAAACCTGCATTAATTTCGCATCAACCCAATACCATGTATTTTTCCCCTTTTTACGATTTTCTCAAAAACTGCTCTAACGAATTTGATTAAACTTGCTATATCGATGTAAAATATCATAAATATCATGGACTTTAATATCATAAAGGTTTCATTCTGACTGATTTTGTATGACCATTGATGATTGTAGATGTCGATATTTTAAATTTTCTTCCTCTATAGTGCCTTTAATTTTGTAGATTTATAAAAAAAAAAAAAAAAAAAAAAAAAAAAAAAAAAAAAAAAAAAAAAAACATATCATTTTCTTAAAATAACAGGTAAATACATAATTGGAACGAATTCGATATCCTATCGAAGGAAAAAGGATAAAAAATACTTTTATGCTATTTATATACTTTTGATCATGAGAACAGTAATATAGATGTATAATATACCGTTGGAAAGCTTAAATATTTTAGAAAAAAATATCTTATAAACAAAATTGTAAAAGTTAATGGAAAGTGATTAAAAGACGATAAAACTAACGGAGTTTTGTAAATAATAGTATAATAGGTTATTTAACAAAACATGATTCTATCTAAACTCCACGTTTTTTCTCAGCTTGTACTATATTTAATTTTTACGTAACCATACCCTTTTCTTACACTATCAATTTCAAATTACTCGAGATTCGGTAATCTTGAGTCAGGTGTATAGGAGATCGTTATTAACAAGTTTTGTTATCAACTAATTGTTTTGGCAAACGATAAATTTACTAGATCACCTTAATATCGATAGTAGTGATGCAATGAAAACTCGCGTTTTATCACAATTTATCAATTCAAATAGAGATTATCATCATTATTATTTTTTTTTTTTTTTTTTTTTTTTTGGGCGCGAAAAGGCCTTGAAGACCACGCGAATATCATGTTCAGGTTTGCTTCCTCGACTTCCTTCTCTTCCATACTTCCCTCATAAGCTCCGCATGTTTGCGCTTTCTTTCCTCCGACCACGCATAATCCCTTTTTTGGCGTTCCTTGACCACGAAGTCCTTTATATTGTTCAGTGAACTTCTGTAGGCTTCTCTATCCCCACAGTCTGAATCCTTCAGTCCTGCTGAATCCATGTCGACCCTGATCTGCTTGAAAAAACCAGTCGTGTTCTTGCGCTGGTGGAATCGTCGGAAGATTTCCCGGTTTAACCTTTCAGGGCTCATCCTCATCATGTGTCCATAGAATTTGAGCCTTCTTACCCTGATGTCGATCTCCAGACTTTTGTTGTCAACGTATATTTCTTTGTTGGACTTTAGCCTGTATCCTTCGGGTGTCTTGTTGGGCCCATAGATCTTCCTAAGTATTTTTCTTTCTACCTTCAGAAGTTTTTCTAAGCTAGGGAGGCAGGAGGTCTCTGTCCCATAGAGTTTCACGGGTTTGATAACGGTGTTATAATGTCGGACTTTGGCTTTGATGGATAGGTTCTTTTTGTTGTAGAAGTTCTTGAGGTCGAAATACAAGCTCTCCAATTTCGCGACTTTTCCCTTAAAGCTTTCTCGGTCCGATCCGTTATTGCAGATGACTTCTCCCAGGTATCTGAATTTCGGGGTCACCTTTATCTTTCCACATACGGTGTCGACCGCCTTTTTCTTGTATTTTGAATCTGTGGTCATTAGTACTGTCTTTTTAGAGGAGATTTGTAAGCCCGTTTTCATGGCTATCCTTGAGAGGGCATTTATCTGAGCGATCGCCTCTTCCTCCGTTTCCGCGAAGAGGGCGAGGTCGTCTGCATAGGCAAGACACTTTACTTTTACATGGTCCTTCTTCTTCATTATTATTTTATTATAGTTTTGTAAAGTAAATTGAAGATGAGGATGATAAATGTAAAACCTATTCATTGAAAATAATTTTTCTCCTCCATTCTCTTAACCAAAAAGAACAATTTATTCGATACTTATTAATAATGAAAAAAAAAGTAATAGTAAAACTTTTGGTGCGTGCAACACACAACTTTTGAAATCTTTAGCTTTCTCAAGGTGTATTATACATCTATATTTCTGTTTTAATGTTGAAAAATATAAAAATTGTAAGAAAAAATAGTTTTCCTTTCGTTGGATATCGAATTCGATCAACTTATATTTTACCCGTTTTTTATCAATGATATTAAGGTGATATGGATAATTTATATAATTAAAGGCATTTCAGAGGAAGAAATTTTAAATTATTTTAATTCTACTCGAAGATATCGATTACTACAACACTTACTAGACAAACATTCAAAACTTCCAGTATATTACAAAAGACTCATTTACATCACTATTATCAGACCTGTTTGGATGGATGGAATCGAGCTTTGGGGCTCTATGAAACCATCGAATTCCTCCCGCATCCAGTTCTTAAAATCCAAAATCCTTCAAAAAATCCTGAATGCTCCTTATTTTGTTATAAATCAACTCATTCATAATGGTCTTAACATCCCATTTGTTGCAGATATAGCCCGTGATAGATACTCCTCTTTTCATTCTAAACTCCCTGCCCATACAAATCCACTTGTCCGTAATTTATCTTCCTTAGATATCCCTG
This sequence comes from Piezodorus guildinii, assembly GCA_023052935.1. Taxonomy (NCBI): domain Eukaryota; kingdom Metazoa; phylum Arthropoda; class Insecta; order Hemiptera; family Pentatomidae; genus Piezodorus; species Piezodorus guildinii. The sequence goes on along the minus strand of CM041292.1, from coordinate 40,384,426 downwards.
ATAACCCCCCAAGGCGACTGAAAAGAAGTTGGCCTCGAGATCTAGTGAGTTAAAATAGTTAGTGAAGTGCTACCATTGGGTAGTTCTTTCTCAAGACATTTTCATGACTTTTTTTTTTCATTCCTCATATTTACTTATTGTGTTCTTTAGTACAGTTGTAAATTACTATAAATAAAATAAAATAAAATAAAATAATAAAAAAATAAAAATTATTTTAATTTAATGATTTAAGCTCTGCTAGACTATTTCAGTCAAAATGAAACCTTTATGATATTAAAGCCCATTAAATTTTACATCCTCAATTTACTTTACAAATCTATAATATAATAATAATAATCTCCCTTTGAACTTATAAATTGCGATATAACGGGAGTTTTCATTGCATCATTGCCATCGATATTAAGGTGATGTAATTAATATATCGATTGCCCAAACAATTAGTTGATAATAAAACTTGTTAGTAACGGTCTGCTATACACTCCCACTCAGGGTTTCCGAATCTCGAGTAATTCGATATTGATAGTGTAAGAAAAGGACATGTTTACGTAAAAGTTAAATATAGTACAAGCTGAGGAAAAACAAATTTAACTAATTAACTATTCATTTATTTACTGGTATAAGTTTATTAAAATTAACAAATTAATTTATATAAATACACTTGTTGGCTGGGAGAGAACAGGAGCCATACAAACAAATGGGTAAAGATATTTAAAATAGTCACCTAAATAAATGGATTTGATTCATTCGTAAATGTGGAGTTTAGATGGAATCATGTTTTGTTTAATAACCTATTATATTATTATTTACAAAAATCAGTTAGTTTTACAGCTTTTCATCACTCTCCATTAACTATTACAATTTTGTTTATAAGGTTATATTTTTTCTAAAATATTTAAGCTTTCCAGCGGTATATTATACATCTATATTACTGTTCTTATGTTCAAAAGCATAAACATAGCATTAAAAAAAGTATTTTTTCTCTTTTATCCATCAATTGGATACCGAATCGGTTCAAATTATATATTTATCCGGTATTTATCAATTCTAAGAAGATGGTATGGTTATTTTTATAATAAATCTACAAAATTAAAGGCACTTTAGAGGAAGAAAATAAAAAACATCGACATTAAAGTTCTTTCATACTGTTTCAGTCAGAATAAAACCTATATGGTATTAAAACCCATTAAATTTTACATCGATATAGCCAGTTTAATCAAAATCGTTTAAGCCGTTTTTGAGAAAATCATAAAAATGTGCAAAAAGCATGGTAAAGTGACTCTTTTGGTTAGCTCATTATGATGAAAAATTTGCTGTAATATCCCGTGCGTATAGTATGTAATTTAAGTTTCGTTCGACTTTTCGTTTTTAAGCCAAACTAAAAAGACGGACAGACACACATACCTTTTTGCAGGACTTGGTCATTCGGTCTCTAAAACTTCCGGGAAACTCGAATAGTTTGGGTTCACCTCACCTGTAGCAGAATGGCTAGGATAACAACAGCCTTCTATGCCAAAGGTCATGGGTTAAAACCCGCAGGTGGTCCTAGGATTTTTTAATGGGAGTAAAAAATCCTTATGCTGTCCTTCGGAGGGAACGTTAAAAGGTGGTGTCGAGCCTGTACGATGTCAGGTATCCGTTAAAGATCCCTATCCTAATAAACCTGGATAGGCAAAATTTAGGACTCCCACTGTAGCATCGTCCGATTAGCCATAGTAGCATAAAGTGACGTCAAATAAATAAAGAAACCAAAACTCGAATCGTGAAAATTATCACAGTACTTTCCCTTACTATATATTTCACATATAAGTAAGTGAAATTAAAATACTAATGTTATAACTCGAAAGTAGTGCCGAATAGCGATATTTAATTTTTTTAAAAGTCTAATAAACGAAAACGGGTAATGTTCACAGTTGGAGGATGTTTTGTCATTGATTGGCAACACTGATTTCATTGGAAATATTATTATAATATTATTGACTGATAACAGTTTGTTTGTCTGGACTTCAACGACTTTTTTTTTTTTTTTTTATCTAAATATATCTGGACTTTGAAATGAAAGTATTGTAAGGTTAGGAGTTGGTGTTTACATCTAGTGGAGTGAGGGCGTGTGCTGGAAGCTCCTGAGAATTAGATCAACAACTGATAAGTCTTTTAATTTTTTTATATTTTGTCCTAATTTCCATATTTCATAATAAGGTATTTTTGGTGTCATTTTTGTGAGTTGGTTTTATCATTTCTTTTAGCCTATTCTATGTTTTCAATATTATTCAGAAGAAAAAAAAAAAAGCTAGATTTCCTCCTTTAATTACCTGGAAAGTCGAAAAAAAAAACTTTCAAGTTTTAAACTACAACAAAAGATGAAGGAAATTATCTAGATTTTCAATAAATTTTCTACGCTTTTGTATGTAAAAATTAAAAAAAAAAAAAAAATTGTCGTTGAAGTTAAACTTGTTTAAAATCGTTCTACAGGATTACTTACAGACCACTGAAAAACTGTTTGACTTCATTAGACAGACAGACCTGTAGCATATACTTCACCTCCTAATAATACAACAATAGTTATGTGAAGTGAAATCTACGGTCATTTTCACCTTACATCTCTTTTGTATTATTTGATTTTATTGGATGGTAAAGTATATTGTTTAAATTGCCTTCATTCTTAAAAAAAAAAACTTATTAAAAAATACATTTAAATAATCACGGACATTCGTATAAATAATTAAAGGTTATTTTAAAAGTTATTATTGGGGGATAACAAAAATGTTTTGTTGAAGGAAGTTTAAATTTATGATTTATGTTTGTTTTAATTAATGCTTTACATTTCTATTTATTTTCCTTACATGTAATTCCACATTAGAAACGTATTTTTTGATAAAAATGCTCCATACCTGAATAGTATACCACAAGAATGGATGAACGTTTCAAAATTACTTTTATGATATCATTTAGTAGAATTTATATAGATATTAACTTTGAACACTTAAATTGAGGGTGTATGGTAGACTATTGAGATGATTATAAGGAGAAATAAAATGGATTCAGTCTAGTGCTCAAATGTCAAATGCTTTCGGCGTCGCCCTACACACGTGGCTCATCATCAGGCCAGTAGGCAACATGCAAGAAAAGCACGAGCTGAAGGATCCTGAATCCTGGTCTTTTTTTTTCTAATAAATAATTTAAATTATTAATAATTAAAATATATTAACAAAAATGTATAAAGTAAAACAATAACAAAACACCAATTAATAAAACAAAAATATTAACTATAAAATAGCCAACAAGGATTGCCTGCATTATCCATCTTGGGTCTAAGTCTAAATTTATGCAAATCTGTCTTGAATTCAGAAAAACTAATTTCCTTCTCGGCCCATTTTTCGTTATTAAGAGTTATATTAAAGAACAACTCTTTCAAAATCTTTACATTTATAACAACTTAAATTATTAAATGAAGTTCTGATGAGAAATATATTTTTATATTCTATATGATTTAAAATTGAATAACAGTACATTGCATAAATATATTGATATAATTGGTAGATAAGAACTTGTGGTAGGAGTGTCTAATATTTGAACACCAAACAAGAGAGTTTCTTTTTTATCAGCCGCGTCAGTATTCGTCTGTCATGGAGGGGCTTCTGTCAACTCTACTCCCGCCCTTTGGTAAAGGAGGGCGTTTTCGGGGATGTGGAACTCGTTGATATTAAATATAATAATGATGAAGAAATCGGAGCACAATTTGCATCCACTCTCTCCTTTGTTACGTTGAACTTGAAGGGCGTATTCGAAGAAGAATCTTTGGAGATTCTAGTGAAAATTCCCGTCTCACTTAGGGAGGACAGTCCAAATCTCTTTCAGATGGAGTTTCTGATGTACAAAGAAGTGCTGCCGACTCTAGGATTCAATCAGGAATGGTATCCGAAACTTTACTATGGTATAGTTGACCGCGAAAGATCAGAAAACAATATTTTTATATTTGATAATTTAAAAGCAAGAAAATATGTCAATAGTAAAAGTAAAGTATTTTTAGATTACGACCACATTTCAGTAATTATGAAGACTATTGCAAAATTTCATTCTTTATCGTATATACTTAAAGATGAAAATCCGAAAAAATTCCAGGAACTAATTGAAAAAATGAAGAAATATTATATAGTAGTCCCTGAAAGCGTAAAATCAAGGACTAATACATCAGCTCAAGCAGCGATTAGAACGTTTGAAGAAGAAAATGGAAAGGACGAATTACTTGAACAGTTTTTTAATTTACAGGAAAATTGGCATGTAGCAGGAAAATACTTTTCTACGCCACAAGAGCCCTTTGCAGTAATAACCCATGGCGACTTTTGCAACAATAATATAATGTACAAATACGATGACAAAGGGATTCCTATTGATTGTGCCTTCTTTGACTTCCAGACATTGAGATATGGTAGTCCTGTGATTGATCTATCCTTTTTTTTATATCTAAATACTGACAGTGATGTAAGAGAAAAATATTGGGACCAGTTTTTGCAGATCTATTGGAAAACATTGAGAGAAAACGTTCCGAATCATATAAATGTGCCAAGTTTTGAAAGCTTCTTAAAGCACTTTTCCCAGTATGCTGTTTATGGATTCTATATATCAAGTTTCTTTTTGTCCTGATGATGGACCCCAAACCTCTAGAGATATTGCAAAACCTAACAGAGGAGGAAGAGGATGAAAGGAATAACTCTCCAATAGGCCAAGAAATTAAAAGAAAGGTAGTGGATTTGGTTTCTCATGTATATGATAAAGAATATCTAGTGGCTTTTATAGGATGTTTGAAAAAACCTGATATTGTAAAGTAATATATATTATTTATTTATTTTATTGATACAGACAATCCACAACATTAGTGATATTATAAAGGTACTTGTTTATCAGCTTTGATCATTAGTATTCATATTTGTAATTATTGATGTAGGAATGTCTGTATTTTATAAAAAATCATATGAATCATTAATTTATACATCTATGATGAAATAAAACTGCTATCTCAAGATTATAATTGTCAAAATATTGCTTTTCTTATTATTAACTAATTCATTGGTTACCTACAAATTTTTTTTATAATTTTAACGGCAAAGACCACTTAAATTCTAAAAATCTAAATCCTAAATATTAGATATATCTTTAGAGTTTCAGTAGGCTACACCGTATAGTTCATGCGAAATACCACTATCTAAAGGCATTATGATAGAAATGGCCTGGTATAGTAATGGAAATGAAGAAAAAAGAATCAGGCTCTTTGAGTTTACTTCAGTCCGCGAAATATTGAATTACTAAAATTTAAAACTAATAAATGATAAGTATTTCTCCATGTTAATTAGACCAGTCAGAATGTTGAATCTATGTCTGTAGAGCATGTCTAATTCTCATTAAAAGCCAAGGCTTCACAAATATTGTGTCTTGGTAATTTAAAATGATTTTCTAACGACATCTCGACATCTCGCAGAACTTTTAATAGCTTTGGTTATCTTGTAACCTGTCAATTATAAGTTAATCTTAAACAAAAGCATATAAACAGAACGGTTTTTACATATTATCAATCAGTGAGAGATAGTGCGCCACACAAAAGTCAGTTTGTTGTGTGTTAAGAATTGCTTATATATGACTTTATAATTTTGTGTATACGTATTGTTTATCTGAAACGATTATGGTGCTATAAATAAAGTTGTTTTTTTACAGTCTTAGTTTTTGTGATTCAGTGTAGCTTGATCTATTTTATACCATTGTTAGACACAATTCAATATAATATTTTTTTATTTATTAGACTGGAAATTAATTTGTTAAGATGGGTACCAAGTAGATAGATATAAGCTACAGTTGGCAGTCCATATGATGGTATATTAATAATAGTCTTTATTGATATATATATATATATATATATATATATATATTTATATATAATATATATATATATGTGTGTGTAATCATTTATAATAAATTTTTATTTACATTTTTTTCTTCTTTCTTTTTATACATATATGTACATAGACCTTTTCAGGAGTTTAATGTCTTTAGCGGTAACTATATATACCTGAGTTGAAGAGGTTACTCATCTTGATTTTCCAAAATTCTCTGTCCTTGGGTTTTACATGATCTTAACACTCCTGCATTTTTATTTCATCGACCCACCTTCTTCTTTGCCTGCCTCGTTCCTTTTCCTATTCAAAGGGTTCCACTTAGTCAATATTTTAGCCCAGTTTTTTTATCATTTTTCCTCATTAGAAGGCCAGCCCATTGCCATTTCATCTTTTACCTGAATCTGATTGCATCAGTGACACCACTAACTTTGCTTATTGTTTGGCTGTTTAGCTTTTGGCTTTTCCTTATGCCTAACATACTCCTCTCTATTGCTCTTTGGCATGTTATAATTTTTCTCTCATGAAGCTTGTTGAGGGGCCATGTTTTGGCATCCATAAGATAGTACAGACAATATACAACAGCTATGGTATATTAATACTTGTTATATTATTAATAATAAAATTACACAGGTTAACTATAAAACTAGGGGTTATTATGATCTAACAAGAATATTTAGAACCAAAGAAATTAATAAGGAAACAAAGGCCATGCCCTACAAAACCCTGATTAGACCCAACTGACTTATGGCTGTGAATCCTGGGTGTTACGGAAAACAGATGAACAAAAGATTGCGAGCGAAGAATACTGAAAAGGATTTATGGGCCTATATGAGAAAATGGTCTTTGGAGAGTTAGACACAATCGAGAACTATATGAAAAGTATAAGGATGTCCCAGCAGTGAGATTTATTAAGATAAGCAGGCTTCGTTGGGCTGGACACATTCAAAGGATGGCAGATGATAGTATCCCCAAGTAATAATCATGAGCTATGCGCTGGTGGGAAAAAGGAAGAGAGGGAGACCCCGAGTGAGATGGTTGGACCAGGTTGGAAAGGATGCAGTGAAGCTGGGGGCGTCAGGCTTGTGGACGATGGCCAGGAATAGAGAAGAGTGGAGAAAGTTTCTTTTGGAGGCCAGGGCCCGAACTGGGCTATAGGATGTATGTTTGTATGTAACTATAAAACTGATTCTATAAATCTAGTAACCATTCTGTAGAGACTATAAATAATCTGCGAACTCTGCATGCAATCCAAACTTTACTTATAATTAAAAAAATAATGAGATATGAAATAAATAATTATGGATTAATCGGATGCAAACAAATTATTGCAATATATTCAAAATATTAATCAAATGTTTATTTAGTAGAAATCATTCCAATAAAACAGAACTGCAAGTGAACAAAGACTATTAGAAATTAATCTGATAAAGAAAGCTCATGTTCAAAGTTTTATAGGTTAGTAAAATGGCAATATGATATTTGTCTTAACTAATAGGTAATTATCTTATTATTAGTTTGGATTGCAGAGTTCTTAGATTGTTTATAATCTCTACAGAATGGTTCCTAGATTTATCAGTTTATAATCAGTTTTATATTTAACTTATGTAATTTTATTATTAATAATATAACGAGTAATAATTAATTTATTAATCTACAAGTATTAATATACCACATATGAACTGCCAACTGTAGCTTTTATCAATCTATTGGGTATGCTTCTTTACAAATTAATTCCAGTCTGATAACAATAAAAATGTTAATTAAAAAAAAAAAAAATTATATTGAATTGTGTCTAATAATGATGTAAAATAGATTGTTGGACTTGAGCTCACCCTTCACTGAATTACAAAAATAAAGACTGCAGTAAAAAAAACTTTATTTATCAAGCAATAAAAAATTTGTATACACGTAATTATAAATTCTTACATAAGCGATTCGTAACCCACAAAAACTGACTTTTATTTGACACACCATCCCTCATTGATTAATAATATGTAAAAACCGTTCTGTTTATAGGCTTTTTTGTAAAATATGTTGTTGAACTTTAACTCAAGCTACACTGAATTACAAAAATAAAGACTGATAAAAACCAACTTCTTTTATAGCAACATAAACTTGTCAGATAAACAATTTGTATACACATATTTATACATAAGCAATTTTTAACACTCAACAAACTGACTTTTGTGTGGTGTGGTAAAAATATAAAGTAATTACTTCAATGGTGGATCAATACTTCACTCATTGGGCCTCATTCAACTCATCACGATTTGTTCAATAAATTAAAATGATTACAATTTTTGATTTAGTTAGATATTACATGCCTCTGAAAATTCTGTCACATTTTGTATGTAGATTTTATGGCCACCACAAACCATAGATTTAATTTGTTGGTTTTTCAGTGCTGAAATAATGGATGTGATAAATGTAATTAATAATAAAGTGTTTGTTATTAATTACATGAGTGGTGAGGACCAAATATTTCCTTTCTCTTAAACATTTTTCACTACATATAATACATTTTTAATGCTATATTTTTTTAAATTATATCTTCTACAGTAGGCACAGACGTTCTCAATTTGCTCTAATTTTCTTTAGCAATTCACCATTTTCTAATAAAAAATTAGGTGGACGCTACAGTTAAATCGTTTAATTTATTCCAAAACGTCCTTTTTATACTTTTCAAAATACTTATTGGAGGAAAAATGTTTAGAAAATAAGATTATATATTGAGGATTAGTGAGAATGCTTACATTTAATGAACATGAACTATAGAATATTATGATTTTACGATCTTTGACCTAGAGATCCAGTTTTGGACACAGTGTATTTAGGCTTTTGTGTTTTTATTATTATTATTACTTTCACTTACCTATATATAAAATATATAGTAAGGGAAAGTATTTTGATCGTGAAAATTTTCGAATTTCAGTTGTGTGTGTGTGTGTGCGCGCGTGTGCGTGCGTGCGTGTGTGTGCCAAGTCTAAAAAGAAAACTTAAAATTTTAAAAAATGAAATTTAATTTTTAAGATAACTATATGCCGGAGTGGTACAGCAACTTTTTTGTTTTTATCAAGATCGGCAAACCATAAGAGCCACTTCCTTCATGGCCATTTCGCTCCTTTTAATGATTTTCTCAAAAACAGCTCTAAACATTTTGATTAAACTCACTAAATCGATGTCAAATTTAATAGGCTTTAATATCATAAATTGCCGATATTTTAAAAGTACCTTTAATTTTGTAGATTAAAAAAACAACAACAACATATTATCTTATTAGCATTGATTGAAAATGGCAATATATACTAGTTGAACGATTTTGATTACTAATTAAAGGAGAAAAGGCGAACATATTTTTTTTTTTTTTAGATCATTTTGTGTTTTTGAACACAGGAATAATAATATACATGCATAATATACCGTTGGAAAGCCACAGATTTTAGTAAAAATGGTATATTATTTACAAAGGTGTAAAACGTAAGAAGAAAAGGGTATAAACTTAAGTAATTATTGAATATAATAATTTCTATTGTCGGATTATTTAATCAAAAATGCATGTTTCCATCGAAATTTAATTTAATGTTTTAAAGTTTGTTCGTATAACTATTTAAAAATTCTTAGATTGATTTTAGCAACGGAGGTAAATGTGTTTTGCGCGCACCCGATTTGTAAATTTCTGATTATACTATGCTTGGAAAATTAATATTTTGATTATAAAGATGACTTCATGTTAGTAGTGTATTTATTATTTATCCAATAATGGATGTACTAAATAGGTATATTTAATCATTGTTTGAACAAATATTGCTGAATGTAAATAATTAAAGTTGTACTGAGCCCCCTATTTATGAATAATTGATAAAACCAATCATGTCCTATGATAACTATGTATAAGTAATAGGAAGGAAACGGGGAAAATCCATTGCTCATATGAAAAATCTATCAAGGGATAGAAGTGGCTGAATGCACCTTCACGCTAATATGTGGCAGAGGAGGAAAGAGAAAGAAGAAGAAGATAATACCAATAATTTAAGGGAAGTTTTTACATCAGCTATTCATTTTACACGAAAATACATTACACCCAATACCCAACAAATACCCGCTGGAATAAAAAAAAAAAAATAAAAAAAAAAAATCAAATCGTGAAGTAATACATGCATCAGCAACACTGTATAAAACACCTGTATTACTTCTTTGGCTTTATTTTTTTCTTTGTCTATTTTACAGCTGTTGGTTTAAGGTTACTAAAATTGGAATGTTGTACAAGCGAACGTGTTCGAAAATATTGTAAAAAATATGGTCGGGATAGTATTGATTTAACTTCATCAACTGTGAAGAGAGTGATTCAGAAATTCGAGCTATTGCCGAAACTGCCGCATTTGGGATTCGGAAAACCCACAAGTGATCGTCGAAAAACGAAATTATCCTCAAGATGTCACTTTTACATGCGGATTTTGGACCTGAGGCATCATTGGACAATACCTTTTTGCAAATGAAGCTGGACAAGGAGTGAATGTTTCTGGTGATCGATATCGCGGAATTATAACACTGTTCGCTCTGTGTCCGAACAGTTCGTGAACTGTGGCCGCAAGATTTTCATTATTTTAAAAATATTTATTAAAAATTAAAACACATTGTTCGCTACAATTTGACTAACATAAAACTATCAGCTGTTAATATGACTAAGAAAAAGAAAACAAAAGACGAAAGAACTTTGAAGATTTTTATATTTAATTTAAACCTTTCGATATAAAAAAATAGGTTAATTTACATAATGATTATTATTCTAGCAGCTTGAATATATACATTAATATATATTTTATTTTATTTTTTAATTTTTTTGGAAGTTTTCTAAATTGGAACATTTAAAAAAGCACATACTATCTTCCAATTCTAGGGTGAAAAAATGTTAAATGACTAATGACATAAAGTGATTAGATGATGAATGGAAGATAGTATGTGCTTTTTTAAATGTTCCAATTAATATATTATATATATATATATATATATATAATATATACACGCACCAAATTAAAACCTAATAAATATCTTTATTTATTGTATTTTTTTACCTTTGCTGGTATTTGTCGGGTGCTGGTTTTTGTCGTTTATTTTTCGGTAACATGGCTGAATCTTTTAAAAAATTCATTCAAATTATTGGTTTTTATAAAATATTCTTACATGAGGGTATCAGTACAACTCTAATTATTTACTTCCTACCACATCTCTGCTAGCAATGATTAAATATTTCTATTTAGTGACCTTATAAGATAAATAATATCTACCCTACTATTAACATAGCTCTGCTCCTTTCACTTAGTATTTAATCACAATATCAGTTTTGCTAGCATAGTATCATCAGATATTTATTTTAGTATTTAATGTATTTAAATGTTAAATTGATTAAAATCTATGTAAATATATCAGTTTAATTAAGTATAAGCGGAATGAGTTATATTATAATATTGAATTCTGGCCAGCAAAATTATAAAACTGATTGGGTTTTTAAACATATTTATATATAATAAATAAATAGTTCATCAGATCATCCTCAAAAGTTTGTTTTTAGATTGGTATAAATTAGGAGTCAACGTTTAGGTGGCCTTTCTCATCTTCAGGTCTCACTTATCAATTTATTTATAACCAATATATGTTTCTTCCGAATAACTAATTTTATTATAAATTTATTTAATAAACCTGGCACTCCGATCACACAACTTTCATTAAATAATATTTTCATAAGGATAAAACCTACTTAATTAGTTAACGTAAATATAAAATATAGACGCTAAACTCCGTAAAAATATTATTATCTAGATCATAAACAATACACGTCACAGTCAGACATAAAAAATGAAATTGCAAATTTTCACGCAAGCACTGTTTCAAAATATGTTTGTTTCGTCTTTCATTTTGAAATAATTAATTTAAGTAGCTCTTTAGTTTGTAGATATCAGATAACATGAATTGATCATCTATGTTACCTAATAGCTCTTTAAAATCAATTAACTTAAATTAAGAGGAGTTTTATTCTTTAATTATATTTATGCTAATGGGAGCAGCGTGTTGGATATGGGGGATATTACATGTATGCACGCACACTTATGTCAAGTTGTACATGTCAGTCCCTCAAAGTGAGTAAGTAATGAACAAATATAAAATCTAAGTTTACTGTTCCAAACTTCTGCTACGTACGGTAAGCACAATATGAAATAAAAATGAATGAAGCATAAAAATTAACTACTACAGGAATAAATTTTATAATTGTGTCGAATTTTAAGCATTTCGCTATCGGAAACCATTAACATTGTGAGATTACATGAAGTGGAACAATTTTATCGAAAACAGCGGTGACACAAATCAGCAGTGGTCATAGTTTTGAAAATTAATATTATAAATCATTTTACGAGGGAACTTAAACTTATTTATATTTTTTTCCATTGATTTTTATGTGCTTTTATTGAATTTTCAATATATAATATTATTTTTTAGTGTAATTTGTATTTTTTTAAAACATCCGGTTATGTTTAATTTTGAATACATTTTTTTTATTGAGTGAGCAATTTCTATGAGCCCGACTATATGTAAACCTCTCATTTGATTTCATCTAAAGAACACAAAAGTCATGAAAACGGGTTTGAAAATTGCTGTTCATTCCAAAAAGTACTAAGTTCATATTTAATTTTATTCCATTTCTTCATTCAAGCACACCAAAATATTTCGGGGTTACCTGTAACATGGACAGCCTCCTACGCCTTAAGTCCAGGGTTCAAACCCGTTGGTGGTCCAAGGATTTTTTAATGAGAGTAAAAAATCCTTAGTTATGCCGTCCATCGGAGGGGACGTTAAAAGGTGGTCCCGAGCCTTTTTGATGTCAGGTACTGGTTAAAGATTCCTATCCTCATTAAACCCGGATAGGAAAAATTTAGAACTCCCACTATAGCATCGTCCGATTAGCCACAGCAGTATAAAGAGACGTTAAATAAATAAACAAACTAAAACATTTCCTTCCGTAACCTAAAAAGAAGGTTATATTAACACAATAAAAAAAAATTAAAAATCTGTATTTCAATGTAAAAATATTATTTTAATAAAAAGTTACTTAATTATAAAATTTATATAGTAATTATTGCAAATCGTCGTCTTAATTTAAAATCGCACCCGACTAACAGAAATCCATTGTTATTGCAATTATGGACGAACGATTGATCGGAATCGAAATAAATTGTATAGATAATCCAAGATGGTATATGCTAGGCCCAGCCTCTAAGAACCGACTATAATCCGAGAAACGTACTCAATAAACTACTAAATATTATAAATACAATATAGGTACCTATTTACTATCTGTTAACTTGCTCAATTTAATTTGTCTATGCAATGGCTGAGTGATTCTTGTTTCAAGTCAAGACTGCAAATATTTGTCATGAAGGTGATTTTCAATGACATCTCGCGGACTCCCAGGGGTCCATGGACCACTTGTTGGGAAAAACTGCTCTATTATTAATATCGAGGTCTTCCAGAAGGCTCTTTGTTCTATTAGGGATATATAACTATGAAGTCATATATATATATATATATATATTTTATATTGTAATTATATTCGTTATATTATTTTTCATTCTATAATATATATTTATATATATACCAACTAAGGGGTTAATCAATTCACATCCACTTGCTATCTATAATACGGTCGCTGCCAAAATGGAAAAACCGTATCCTAGCAATCTCTGGACAACTGCATACCTCATGATATGCAGTTTCATCTTCCTTCTTGCAGAATCTGCAAGTCGGTGAGGCCACCAAACCCATATTATGGAGATGCCTGTTATGCTGACAGTGTCCTGTATACAATCCTGTCACTCTCCCCAGAGTTATCCTCTCCATTAACAGTAGTGCACAACTTCTCTCTTTCCAGGAACATTATGCTTTCCAGTATTCCTCCACTATTGCCAGCAGCCGCCTTGATTAAACCTTTGCATAGCTGAGGCTTATTCTACATACAGGTTCAGGTGTACAGGGTAACTGAGCAGAAACCCTCCTTGCGTGGCTATCAGCTCTCTCATTTCCTGGATGTCTGAGTGACCAGGCACCCAATAAACTCGGACTTTATTCAGCAGGGAAAGCGTATTGAGATTTCTTTTGCATTCCTCTACTATTTTGGACCGAGTCATGTAATTACCCAGAGCTCCGATAGCAGCTTGGCTATCGGTTTGGATAGTTATTAGCCTGTCTCTCATCCCTTCTGAAAGTTAGGGTTTGAGAACAGATATTTATCAGCCTGAAAGACTGAAGTATGTTTACCTAGATGGATATCCCTTCTTTTGTCCATTCTCCATATTCCAGCCCCTGAGCCTAGATCTGTAAGGTGTCCTCTGTATAACAATTTATTCCATTGCACGGTCTGTGTGAGTCAGTCTTATTAATCCCTACACAATAAATTGTGTCCGTATATTTCTTTGCCTGAAGATCAGAATGCATGGCAAGTTATAGTTAGATAGGAATGGAAAACTGAAATCACGGCATCTTTTATTCAGGATATTTCACTGTCTCCTTAAGGATCACAGAGTTGGAACTCAGATCATCAATCGGTATTGCAACCATTCACTGAGTCCTAGCATACTCAGATAGTTTCAGTCAGTTCATTCGATTCAGGGCCAAATCCCATTTTATCGAACACCTTTCAGTTTGACGGAAGGCTCTTGGTCGTGTTGTTTGTAGTCCATACTCCACGGGAATATCCTCGCTATTTCCGAATCTCATTTGATTATAATACAGGGAAAGCGTAGTACTTTAAATGATTCGGGTGCTTAGATTATAATAATATCTTAGTTATAGTAAATGAACTATCAGAAATATTTTTTTAGAGGGAGAATAATATATACTAGAGCCTGTAATGATTATGCTTTTAATGTTTATATTAAGCTATTGATAGATTGTAAGGAAATTAATTTATTACTTTCTTAGTTTCAAAAGATGTTTTCATCCAAAGCTTTAAATTTAATGACCATGATATCACTTCTATACTTGACCTTGGTGTGAAAATTAATCAATATTACAATAAATAGATAATATTTTATCTCTGCAGTCTCTAAAACAGACCAGTCTGGTATTCACCATGGACAGTATCTTGACTTCTCTCGGCGCATTGGTGAAAGAAGGGTTTTTCGGTAATGTTCAGTTCGTGAAAGCAGGTTACAATGAAACTACTGATGTTGGAGTTCAGTTTGCATCTAGTCTCTTGTTTGTAAATTTGACTGTGACGATAGATTCTACAGAACAAGTGTTACCTCTGGTCATTAAAATACAGCCTGGAGCGATCGGACATTACACACACTTCTACAATGAGCTATTAATGTACAAGGAGGTCATCCCAGCCTTAGGATTCGATGAGAGGTATTATCCCAAACTGTACTTCGGAAAGGTTGAGGAAGAGAACCAAGTGAAAACATACTCATTTTCGAGGATTTGAGACTTAAACAATTCACCACGTGTAAGCAGTCTTTGTTTTTGGATTTCGAGCACATTTCGTTGGCCATGAAGAAGATTGCAATGTTCCATTCACGTTCGTTTATTCTAAAACACCAGGACATTGAGAAATTCCACGAATTGACTCTCAATTTTAAATCACACGATTACAAATCTTTATATGTAGACTACGATAAGGCGCATAATGTTGCGGCTGAAAGGGGAAAGTTAGCATGTGTAAAGTCAAATGAAGTTGACAAAATTTTGATGAATACTTGAGAGCTACAAAAGACACTTTTGAAGTATGGAAGGAGTTACTATCGCCCGAAGAGCCGTTCGGCGTGATTGGCCATGGCGATTTCTGCAACAATAACCTCTTGTGGAAATATGAAGCCGATGGCACTCCTGTCGATTGTGTACTTCTCGACTTTCAAAGAGGAGGTTACCTCTCTATTGGCGCGGAATTGGGATTTTACTTGTATATGCATACTACTGAAGATTTAAGGAAGAAACATTGGGACGAATTATTGAAGATTTATTGGGAAACCCTAAAGGAAAACGTTCCAAAATATGTTGAAGTTCCTAGTTTTGAAGATTTTTTGCTTCATTTCGCTCGTCGCGCAGTTTATGGATACTTTATTACATGTTTTTTTATTCCGTTTATGACGGCACCCAGTGATATCCCTTGGCATTCCCTCAGCCTAGAAGAAAAGTTGGAGCAGGCAAGAACAAGAGGTGGGAAAGAAACAGATGATATACTTGTTGATATTGTTTTACACATGTACCATAAGGGATACCTTCATGGATTTTTAGAGTCTCGAAAACAAAAAGATGTATCTAGTAATAGTAACTGTAGATAGTTAATTATCGTTATTCTAATTTTTTTTAAAATATTTAGTTATAGAATTATTGGTTAATTTGTCTTAAAAACAATAATACCTCAAAACCTAGTATTTTAATAATAATTGGAATAACCATCCGTTTATTGAAAAACATTGATACAATGTACTCATTGACTCTTTTGTTGTAAATTAAATATTAAATGTTATGTTATTGATTATATAATCTAGTTTAAAACCTTCTTCCTTCCTCATCATATAACTATGAGATCCTAGGATAGTAATAGTCTCTTCGTGTTAGTTAAACATTGTGATAATTAAATGCTAATGAAATGAATTATTAAAAACGTATATATCGCCAAAACTTACTTAAACTTAATCACTAAAATCCATATCGATGTTATGTTTCCACACTTTTTACCATCCGCTGCAAGAAAGGAATTTCACAACATCCTTTAAGTCCTCAAAATGTAATTAGTTCAATTTTATACTACATTTAGAAACTACATTTTACAAGATTCCTACAAATCCCAGAATTTAAACATGTGGTATTGCACCAAATACATGTTACTCTTAAGTGGTATTTACAATAGGAATTAATGGTTATGTACCCTAAGTTATTTATGAAATAGTTGTAAAAATCTATAAAAAAAAAACCTTCACAATGAAAAGATTTAAAGAGAAAACAAAACAAATTATAATACCAGAACAATGTACAGTTCACTGTTTTTAAATCTGTATGAAAACAGATATACTTTCCAAAGTTTATTTATTATATTTTTTATATTTATTTATCCAAAAATCTAGAGGTTTAATATAAATAAAGGCGAAAAGCGTCTGCAAGATAATATATTAAAGCTGGTAGGCAAAAGATATAAATAAACATTGTTATACACAGTTAGAAAGCAAAATAGAATGTATGATGTAACTGACTAAATCATTGTGGCTCAGGCAATCATCAGCTAATAAAGTTTAATCATTTTATAATATTTTCTAATTAAGATCCTTGTAATATATTTATTATTAGAGTTTACAGAGTGTATTCAAAAGATGGCGGAGCCCATGGCTGAGTGGCTAGAGCGCTAGTTTCCCAGGCTAGAGGATCTGAGTTCGAATCCCAGTAAAATGGAAATTCACTCACAGCTTCTCCTCGGATGTGTGAGACCCATAAGCCGTGTGGTGGCCACTCACAAAATCAGGCGTAGGGAGTGATGACCCTACGTAATAAAGTACATTAAGAAACGTGAGTGTAATCGCTTAGAAGATTACACCACAAGGCTAAGTGCGCCTATCTGGCCTGTCACGCCGCTGACAAAAAAAAAAAAAAAAACACAAGAGAAAAATAATAGAAATTATAAACAATAATGAATGAGAAATCAACAGTTCAGCTGGACATGTTATCCACTTTGCAGAAATTTTTATTATTCATCGTCAAATAAATTAGAAATTGAGGTATCTCTCACAACAAAAAGTCAATTTCATAAATTCCCTTTACTGTTACATCTTCAAGAAATTACGCTGAAGTTATGCAATACCCGCGGTTCTTTGTAGGGCTTTTAGCTGAACAGTAAAGACCCTCTAAAAAAAGAAAATGGGTTCCAGGAAGTTGAACTAATTAAAATATATTTTTGCCTGAACGGTTGAAGAAAATCTAGGACCGAATCTTTACTAATTATTTATCATTAATTATAGGATTATTGTTTGCATAATGATAACTCTGAAAACTGAAGTCGAGGCAGCACCGTTGTCTAATAAAACCTCTGTAAAGAATTTATTACAAGTAGGGAAAAGATTGAAAGTTGTGTGAATCACAACAGATTAATTTTATTAAAATTAATTTAATATATACCTTTTTGATTATTAATACTCAATTTGTTTTAAATCAAAATATTTAAGATTGATTAAAAAAAAAAATTGAAGGCTTGTCTAACATGTCTGAAGATAATTTTCCTTCAAAACTTTAAGTTAAATCGATTAATATATTATTCCATACTTGACCTTGGTAAAATCATTGATCAATATTACAACATATAGATAATATTTTATCTCTGCAGCCCCCAAAACAATCCAGTCTGGTATTAACCATGGACAATATCTTGACTTCTCTCGGCGCATTAGTGAAAGAAGGATTTTTCGGTGATGTTCTGTTCGTGAAAGCAGGTTACAATGAAACTACTGATGTTGGAATTCAGTTTGCGTCTAGTCTCTTGTTTGTAAATTTGACCGTGGAGATTGATTCTACAGAAAAAGTGTTACCTCTGGTCATAAAAATACAGCCTGGAGCGATCGGACACTACACACACTTCTACAATGAGCTATTAATGTACAAGGAGGTCATCCCAGCCTTAGGGTTCGATAAGAGGTATTATCCCAAACTGTACTTCGGAAAGGTTGAGGAAGAGAACCAAGGTGAAAACATACTCATTTTCGAGGATTTGAGACTTAAACAATTCACCACGTGTAAGCAGTCTTTGTTTTTGGATTTCGAGCACATTTCGTTGGCCATGAAGAAGATTGCAATGTTCCATTCACGTTCGTTTATTATAAAACACCACGACATGAATAAATTTAATAAGTTGACCTGCAATTTTAAAATACATGATTACAAATCTTTATATGTAGACTTCGATAAAATGCACCATACCGCGGCAGAACGGGGAACAATGGCGTATCAAAAGTTGCATGGAGTGGGTAAGATATTGGATTATTTTTTGAGGGCAATAAAAGACACTTTTGAAGTATGGAAGGAGTTACTATCGCCCGAAGAGCCGTTCGGCGTGATTGGCCATGGCGATTTCTGCAACAACAACCTCTTGTGGAAATATGAAGCCGATGGCACTCCTGTAGATTGTGTACTTCTCGACTTTCAAAGAGGAGGTTACCTCTCTATTGGCGCGGAATTGGGATTTTACTTGTATATGCATACTACTGAAGATTTAAGGAAGAAACATTGGGACGAATTATTGAAGATTTATTGGGAAACCCTAAAGGAAAACGTTCCAAAATATGTTGAAGTTCCTAGTTTTGAAGATTTTTTGCTTCATTTCGCTCGTCGCGCGGTTTATGGATACTTTATTGCGTGCTTTTTCCTTCCGTTTATGATGGTACCTAATGTTATACCTTACGAGAAACTCGAGTTAAAAGAAAAGTTAGAACAAGCTCGGACGATAGGAGGAAAAGAAGTAGATGAGAAACTTGTTGATATTATTTCACATATGTACCATAAAGGATACTTCCATGCATTTTTAGAGTCACAACACACAGCTTTACCTACTTATAAATTTAAATTTAAAAAGTAAGTTTTAGTCATTCTAAATTATTTAAATCAAATCAATTTAATTGTTATATTTTACTTATCTACAATAATTTAAATTATTCCTCTCATTTTAAATATATTAATGAAGACAAAAATATCCATCTTTTTATAATAAACATATTTCTATTTATTTTTTTTTCTACCTTCATAATTTCTTCGTTGAAGTATTTATGTTAATTGAACACTTATTAAAGGTTAACATATGAATTTTCTAGGTTGTCTTATAGTCCTTTGTGCTTGTTAAATGGCTTAGGTGTTGTATGCGAATGAAACCTATTATTTATTTAAATTCAGTTATACCCATTATACAACGACATAAACAGAAACAAAAAAAGATGAATAAAATAAAAAATAAGAATACAATGACGCGTAACAAAATATAATATAGAGTAATACAATAAGTATAGAATAATGTATTAAATATAGGATAATACAAATTTAACATTTTACATAAATAAAATTAAATCGTGTTTATATTGGGTTGTGTCACATTAAATGTCCGTTTTCAAGGTAAAGGATTTTTATTAAAAATACAATATGAAAACAAGATAATTTTATTCGAAGTATTTACCTTCTTTTTCTACACATTTTTCCCAACGTGACACTAACTTTTTTATTCCCGAACTGAAAAACACTGAGCTCTGAAGTGAAACAAAATCTGAAAACGCACTTTTCACTTGATCATCATTTTCAAAAAGTTTTATTTTGACGAAGTTGTCTAAATTCCTGAACAGGTGGTAATCTGTTGGAGAAAAGTCGGGAGAATATGGTGGGTGCGGAAGAACTTCGTAGTCCAGTTCTTTCAATTTTTGCACGGTATGTTTTGAAACCATGGGGTCTTGCTGCCGCTCAGTGAGATCATGTATCGGGTTTTTTTAGTTTCCCAATACACTTTAAATGTCTGGAAACGGTAGATGCACTTGCATTTAGTTGTGCTGAGAGTCCTTTAACTGTTTGGTAGGGGTTTCCTTCCAATGTATGTTTGAGGACATCGTTGTCTATTACGGACGGAGGTCTTCCTCGGGGCAAGTTTTCCAAGTCGGTATCCCCAGCTGAAAACTTAGCAAACCAATGGCGAATGGTCCGTTCATTAACACTTCCTTCCCCAAACGCCTTGCGAATATTTCTAGTGTTCTCAGCTGCTGAATGGCCGAGTTTAAACTCGTACAAAAATATTACTCGAAAAACTCGCGTTTCAATGTTCATATTTGGAGGTATACTAAAAAGTGGTTAATTGATTGGGAAGCTAATGTTTATAATACAAAGGTAGAGGATTAGTAACTGTTTACTTTAAATAAGTAAACATTCGGAAGAAAACAACAGAGACCTGCAAAATCCTTTATATATTTCAGAACTATTAAAACGGACATTTCATGTGAAACAATCCAATAGTTCACTATGTGAAAGTTAGTTTGTTTTAATAAAATAGCGCAAATTAATTAAGTCGTTAATAATTTTGTATAAGAATATAAAGGCAATTTTATGTCGTCTGGATTCTAGTATTGTCAGATTTGATCTAAGCATTAAATCATCTAGTAATATGTCATGATGGGAAATTCCAATCTTAGATCCAAGCAGTCTTAAATATTTATTTAGTACTCTCTTACGTAATTTAATATGAGTTTTATAATAAGGAAACCAATCAATTGAATCATACTCCAACACTGTAAAAAGTGATCCCGAGCCTGTACGATGCCAGGTATTCGTTAAAGATCCCTATCCTAATTAAACATGGATAGGCAAAATTTAGGGCTCCCATTGTAGCATCGTCCGGCTAGCCAGAGTAGCATAAAGTGACGTTAAAAAAACAAAACAAACAAAATTGTCCAATAAAAATATATCCTGTAATTGACGTGTATTTTGTGGAAAAACTCTTCTTCTTATTTCATTATGTAATTTAGTAAACTTCTTATTATCAAAATAGATAATATGGAAAGGAAAATATGAATATACATCATACAAAGTCAACACTATTTTATTTTATATAACAATGCCATATATATATATATATATTGCTGTGTTTGACCGACTGCTTTTCTAAGCCAGCGGTACCTTAAAAAACTAGCTTCCTTGATATCTTTAATCGATCTATAAGACCATATTAATTGAAACCATTGAATTTCCATTCCAAAGGTGGCAGGATAAGATTAAATTAGACAAGTTTTAATAAATGACATTATTATTTAAATTAACTTAAACATACAGAAATTTATTTACACAATGCCTGAGAATACTGAGGGACATTACCGTTAACCTTGCCGTACAATATTACAATAAAGAAATACCTTACAAAAACGTAGCTGGCTGGCGAAGGTGAAATTAGTCTTAGGCGCCCCTTCATCCTCCAGCTGACCCCCGACGGACCTCTCCTCTTCTTGTAGATGGAACACGACTCTTCTCTTCCTGGACTTCTCCTCTTGGCTGGAATAAGACTGAGCTTCTCTGATTCTAAAATTGCTCCCTCATCACCTCACCCCTCTTCTTTCCAAAAATACTCTTATTTAGAATTCACCGATCTGCTATCAGACAAAGGAGGGCGGGGCTGATATGAGAAGTGCCCCTGGGGTCTAGAAAGTTTCCCAAGGTATCGCTGGGGGGCCCCTGGACGCCTTTTGATGTTTTGCCGACCAAGGATTATTAATATTAAAATAATTTAATAATGAACCCCCCTCAGTATCCTCAATACATGACAATATATATATAATAGCCCAGACCATCTCTATTGTTTCTTCTCTGGAGAATCTTTCAATTAGAT
Source organism: Piezodorus guildinii (assembly GCA_023052935.1). Lineage (NCBI taxonomy): Eukaryota > Metazoa > Arthropoda > Insecta > Hemiptera > Pentatomidae > Piezodorus > Piezodorus guildinii. Next base: position 40,362,160 of record CM041292.1, on the reverse strand, counting down.
AGGGCCTCTAATGTTTTCAATCCTGACTCAGTCCCTGCTAGGTCAGTCAAATATTCTTCGAAGATACTTGTAGTAACTCTGCTTATTTGCTTGTGTTAAGGAACCCAACTTCCCTAAATTTTTAGGTTTTAAGGTAGATATGTATGTTTAAATAGTTTTCTACCTCATTTTTCCCGATGATAGTATTACATAAAACTCTACTCTTTGATTCCGTTCGAGAAGCATCATTTTGCTTTTTGTAACATTAATAAATTACATCCTTTCTCTCTAGCTCGGCCTTCCATTCGAACACTTGCTTTTTGTGGACTTACTTTGAAGTCGGATATAAGAACGGTGTCGCCTGCAAACTCCATCAGTTGAGTCAAAATCGACCACATATTTCACTTACTTACAACAGTTCGTGCTGTCAGTCTTTTACATATCTTCAGCACCTCAGCTATATATGTAATTAAGTGAGGGACTCAAGCTATCTCCTTGTTTTATCACACCATTGCCCATGTCAAAGATGTCTGACTCTTAACTATTTATTCAAACTATTCCCTAAGTTTCTTGGTACATTTTAACCTTATAGCTTCTATCATTTTTTTTTTTTTTCTATAAGACCTTTCCACAGTTATGATCAGCTAGCATAAAAGCCTCCCATACCAAAGGTCACGGGTTCAAACTCGCAGGTGGTCCTAGGATTTTTTAATGGGAATAAAAAATCCTTAGTTATGTCGTCCTTCGAAGGGGATGTTAAAAGGTCGTCCCGAGCCTGTCAGGTACTCGCTAATGATCCCTATTCTAAAACCTGAATAGGCAAAATTTAGGACTCCCGCTGTAGCAGAGTCTGATTAGCCCCAGTAGCATAAAGTGACGTTAATTAAATAAACAAACACAATTATGTCTTGGAACAGAATCAAATGCAGCGTTTAGGTCCAAGAATATCAGGAATATAATTCTGCGCAGTTCCCAAGAATTTTCAATTTAGTACATAGAGAAGATATATAATCCTGTTTTAATTAACAAAATAATAAATTTGTAAATTTTATTTCTAATAATCAATAGTCATTTAGGAAATATGAAATTAATTAAAAAATATAATTTGTTTTCTATAACGTTTTAATACCAATTTGCAATGCAATTATTATTTTGAGATGGTATGGATTCTTTTTCTGGGAATCGTTTCCGACTATATTCCCTTAGGATCCCAGTGTAAATTCCGAATCGACTAGTTAGTAATTGACAAAGACTGTTAAATTTAATATTAGATTTTTACGAAGTTAGGTAATTCGATCCTACTTTCTACTTTAATCACATTTGAGACGTTGATTTCCAAAAGGTACTAAAGGACATTTTTTACGAAATTGATTTTTTTACATATTGGTATTCTCATCATTTAGTTTTATCTAAATATTCTATTTGATTTAATCTAATGAATTTTCAAGTCCTTAAAAAACGCGAATTAGAAATGCGGTCACTTTCTAAAAGTACTAATTACTCATTTATTTTCGTTCCAAATCATTCTAAAAAAATTCATTTCATAACTTTAATATGATGTTATTATTATAGTAAAAAAACAATTCTAAATTTTAAGGCAAAAAGACCCACATTATCTAGTTTAATAATATAGTAATGAGAGATTTTCGTGCTTCCTGTAAAATTTCCTATAGTACGGAAAAGGATATAGTACCTTTTGGAAATCAACGTCTCATTTTTAGTCCTTAGTTTTGTCTGCGATTCAATTTTGATAGATTCATGATTATATTATATTACTTTTTATTTTCGTTCATAAAATTAGTGGAAGTGGGAGGCAAAATTATATTTAATATGAGGTAGAAGCGCTTTTATTGTAGAGAAGTGGTAAATACGTCTTCTCCCTTCAGGCCTGACTGATGCTTCAGTCCACTAGGTTTGTGATGGTTTGTTTCTTGTTGGGACTTCCCTTTCTATATGCAATGCGATTTCTTCTCTTATTCTTGCAACCGCTACTTCAATCCCTACTAAAATGGTCAATAATATGTGATAGCGATTTTAAATAATTTAAATTAATCGACAATGGCGAGAAATTCTATTACGTCTATACATATTTGCTGGCGGTTACTTAAGAGTTGAACGTCTGATAAAACCAAACTTCTCTAATATAATGAAGTGACATGCGTTATTGGCTAATTTTTTTACCTCTATATGCTTCAACTTAGCACCGGAACCTCTTAATACTTTCACAGTGGTCTTTGTTGAGACTTTTTAAAATCTTTTCCCATGATTCTATTTTTTTTTTTTTGCTTGACAGAACACTCATTTTTACTGATTTCGAACCAAGTGATATTGATTAAGTTTTTCGGATGTTACAGATTTTCGGTGCTGTCTTCTTGAATTGGACTATGTGGCTTATTTATTCACTCCGTGCACGGTTTTTAGCCAGATATTTTATGCAATTTCTAGAAATATAATAGGATTACTCGGATAAAACACAGAACATAACTCATCAACTCGTGTATTCCACCATAGCTGTGTAATTACAGTGAGGTCAATGCCATATCAATACAAGTAGTACAAAGTAGAGGCTAATGCCATATCAGTATTATTTTTACACTTGCCATTTACTATTCTGATCTTTGTAAGAAGCAAGTATTAAAGTAACACAACAGTTATACTATATCACCCTTTTGATTCAATGGTCTTCGTTTCCTCCTACTTTTAGAGCTCTAATATGGATAGGTCTTTAGTTATATCGTTTATCAGGAATTTTGTATCAGCCATTAGAAGTAAATGTCACTGCTGAATTTAACCTTTTCAATTACTTTAAAGTCTTTGAAGTATTACTTCAGCTTTTTGCTGGATCATTTATAAAGTAGTCCAGTGGTTCCCAAGTGGTGGTCTGAGTTTTGAATGCACGATGCAAAGCATTGGGAAACATTTTCGAGATGGAGAAAAAGAATGAACAATCTAGATTTGTTTTTATCTATTGCTACTGAAATTATTACATTAGATATGGGAAAAAGACGTATAGTTTTTCTTTCTTATCATAATCTGTAAAAATGGTTGTGGTGAGGTTTTATTATATCAAACAGGGAATAGTTTGCAACTATATATATTTTCATCAGAATAAGTTCTTTTACACATTGGTTGACATAAACATCTACATAAACAGTATTATAAGAATTGTGAATGCTGGTGAATTCCTTCCCGTTAGCCCAATTTTGTAACAGAACTTTTCTGATTATAAGTTCCCACATCATTTCTTGTCGATGTAGAAGTTTGTCCAAGACAGTACACTTGCCATTAGGGAATGAGTTAAGAGAAAACTCTATTCAGAATAAGCTCGCTCATTACAACCCATCTTTCACCTAGAAGAGCATGATAGAGAGGTTTTTTACCGTTATCATCATGACCATTTACATCAGCCATTAAATTTCTCTTGCACTTTGCAATGGATTGTATCCATAATTGTCTTTCACATCGATCTTTGCCACACGTTTTAAAAATTCTCGTACTACTTCTGTTCAAGTATTGTAACATTCATACAGGAAAGAAAGGAAGATAAATCTTTATTCGGTAAAAATGCACAAATTCTACGAATTCAGTCACTATTTAATGCAACTGATTTTTTATCTTTTGATCTTAAGAAAACCTTACTTTGTTTTTAGCTTTTCAAGATTGACCAATCTGGTTTTGCTTTTATCTATGGCTCCTGAAATTGTTCCATGATATATGGGAAGAAGTTTGTTCACTTCTTCTTGGTTATCATTCTCTATATTAAATAGTTTTGGTTTGTTATAAAGAATTTGAGGTTTCATTATATCAAACAAGCGAATAGTTTCCAACTGTATGGTTTTTCATTAGAGTAAGTTCTTTTACACACTATTCGACATAAAAATCCTCAAATCATTATTATAAGAATTTAATACATATTGTTGAATGCTGATGAAATCCTTCTCGTAAGCTAAATTTCGTTAAAGAACATATCTGATCATTATTTCCCACATCCTAACTTCTTGATGTCGATCTTTATCCATGCCATTTGGGAATGATTTATCAGAGTTAACTATGGAAAATTCTGCTCCATTCAGAATAACCTCGCTCATTACAACCCATCTTTCACCAGGAAAAGCCTGATAGAGTGATGTTTTGTCATTATCATCACGACCATTTACATCAGCATCTAAATGTATCAATTTCGGCAGCACTGGAATCTGTCCCGGAATGGCCATTTCCATATGTAAGATGCAATTGATTGTATCCATAATTGTCTTTCACATCGATCTTTGCCCCACCTTTTAAAAATTCTCGTACTAGTTCTTCGACAAATGCAGTCACTATTTAATGCTACTGATTAGATCTTCGTTTCAAGCATTTTAACATTCGTACATAGAAAGAAAGGAAGATAATTCTTCCTCCGGTAAATACGTATAAATCCTACGAATACAGTCACTATTTAATGCAACTGGATTTTTTTTAGCTTTTCAAGATTGCCCAATTTAGATTTGGTTTTATCTATTGCTTCTGAAATTATTACGTTAGATATAAGAAAAAGTAGTATAGTTTTCATAATCTGTAAAAATTGTTGTGCTTTATTAAAGAGAATTTGAGGTTTCATTATATAAAACAGGGAATAGGGTTTCAACTATATATATTTCCATCAGAATAAATTCTTTTACACATAAACAACATTATAAGAATTTAGAACATATTGCTGAATGCTGGTGAATTCCTTTCCGTTAGCCCAATATCCTAACAGAAAGCATCTGATCATAAGTTCCCACATCCTTTCTTGTTGATGCAGAAGTGTGTCCAAGGCTCTATACCTGCCATTTGGGAATGATTTATCAGAAATAACTTGTGCAAGATCTGCTACATTCATAAAAAGGTCTTTTAATACAACTCATTTTCGCCATGAACAGCATGATATAGAGGTGTTTTACAATTACCATCATGAAAATTTACATCACCTCCGAAATGTCTCAACTCTTTGGCAGCACTGAAATTTGACTTGAAAGGGCCATTCCTTTATGCACGATGTGATGTGTTTTGTCCATAATTGTCTTTCACATCGATCTTTGTCCCACGTTTTAAAAATTCTCTTACTAGTTCTTCTGTACTAATTCTCTAATTCTTCTGCATTTTAACATTCGTACATGGAAAGAAAGGATGATAGACCTTCATCCAGTAAATATGTACAAAGTATTCGGATGCAGTCACTATTTAATGCAACTAATTTTTAATTTTTCGATCTTAAAAAAAGTTACTTTTGCTTTTATCTATGGCTCCTGAAATTGTTCCATGATATATGGGAAGAAGTTTGTTCACTTCTTCTTGGTTATCATTCTCTATATTAAATAGTTTTGGTTTGTTATAAAGAATTTGAGGTTTCATTATATCAAACAAGCGAATAGTTTCCAACTGTATGGTTTTTCATTAGAGTAAGTTCTTTTACACACTATTCGACATAAAAATCCTCAAATCATTATTATAAGAATTTAATTTCACTTGCCATTAGGGAATGATTTATCAGAGATAACTTCATTCAGAATAAACTCGCTCATTACAACCCATTTTTCTCCAAGAACAGCCTGTTAGAGAGGTGTTTTACCGTTATCATCACTACCATTTACATCAGCTTCTAAATGTCTCAACTCTTCGGCAGCACTGGAATCTGTCCCGGAATGGCCATTTCCATATGCACGATGCAATGGATTTTATCCATAATTGTCTTTCACATCGATATTTGCCCCACGTTTTACAAATTCTCGTTCTAGTTCTTCTGTTCAAGTATTGTCACATTCGAACAAGGAAAGAAAGGATGATAAATCTTTATCCGGTAAATATGTGCAAATTATTCGAATGCAGTCACTATTTAATGCAACTGATTTGTTGTCTTTTGATCTTAAGAAAAACTTACTTTTTCCTAGCTTTTTAAGATTGACCCATCTAATTTTGCTATTTTTTATGACTTCTAAAATTGTTCCATAATATATGGGAAAAAGTGTGCATAGTTCTTCATTATCAATCTCTATATTAAATGGTTTTGGTTTATTATAAAGAATTTGAGGTTTCATTATATCAAGCAGGGAATAGTTTCCAACTGTATAGTTTTTCATTAGAGTGAGTTCTTTTGCACATCGTTCGACATAAAAATCTACTTTATCCTTATTATACGGATTTAATAAATATTGTTGAATGCTGGTGAAATCCTTCTGGTTAGCCCAATTTCGTAAGAGAACACTTCTGATCATAAGTTCCCACATCCTTCCTCGTTGAGGTAGAAGTTTGTCCAAGGCGGTGCACTTTCCACTTTGGAATGATTTATCAGTGATGACTTGGGCAACATCTGCTCCATACATAATAAGCTCGTTCATTATCAACCATCTTTCACCTAGAACAGCATGATAGAGAGGTGTTTTACCATTATCATCACGACCATTTACATCAGCCCCTAAACGTATTAACGCTTTAGCAGCACTTGAACCAGTCTCGAAACGGCCATTCCTGGATTCACGATGCAATGGAGTGTATCCATAATTGTCTTTTACATCGATCTTCGCCCCACGTCTTGAAAATTCTTGTACCAATTCTCCAGTCCAAGCACGATGCATTACCTGTTCCTTAAAATATTCTATCACCGTTCGGTAATCAGAACCAGCATTTAATAATTCATTTATTAACTCCATAGAGCATCTGTAACTTACTGCAATAATAAGAGAATTGTGCCTAGAGTTATTGAGTGCATTGACATTTGCTCCTGCCTTAATAAGGGCTTTGGTAAGATCCAAATTACGGGTTTTTATAACACGATGAAGTGGGGTTAGACCTGATGCATCTCTAGTATCAACATCATAGCCTAAATATAAAAACTTTTTCACATTCTTGTCATCATTCACTCTGTGAATTATTGTTTCTCCTTCAATCAGTTGTATGCATTCCCCTATAAAAAAACAAAAAAAAAAACTTTATGAGTTAATAACACTTATTTGTATCTATGTTTTTTATGTAAGATTTCAGTGGGCATTTCTGAAAGTTTTACTCAACCATAAAGTTTTATTTGTTAAGAGAGATACCTTAATAAATACAAATATTATATTTCTCTATAAATTTTTTATAATGCGACCCTTCATTCACCAAACTACATCAGACAAAAAAGAGCAATAGTTAAATACGGTAATTTAGTCACTTTAAGATGAGAAAATTCCAAGCTTTTGAGTGTTAGATATGATTTTATGATAATATTTTTTAGGAAAGTGTATAAGGGAAAAATCAAAGTTAACAGCTATCTTTGGTTTTTAGTTGATGAATACTGATATATACGAAACAGTAGTCCTCTTGGAGTTTTTACCTTGTTGGAAATAGGTCTGAACACATAGAAGACATTTCTTGTTTTCATGCAGGTTTATTTGAAAATCATCAGCATAGAAATAGTATTTGGATAGTCGTGGATGTTATTCAGTGTAAGGGGACATGGTGTAAGGGGACTGAGGGATATGATGAAAGAAGAGAAATGTCATTAATGTAAATATAATGGTTTGGATATTTTCATAGAAGAGCACTGGTAGTAGGGTAGGATAGTGACTATTATAATGTATGTGGATTGGTGCACCACAGATGGAAACAATCCAGACGATCCAGATAGGTCATGTTCTCTTTATTCGGAGACACATGTCCAACTTAATGAGATGTTGGACTTACTGCGGTGCTAACATGGAAACAACTGAATACATAGAATGGTTCAGAAGCACCATAAAAGACAATCTATAAAAGATTAGATGAATAAAAGAAGAGTAGAGAAGCAACTGCAACTAAGGAAGAAAAGAGAATCAGAAACGAAACAGCTAGGAGAAATGGAGAAAAATGGGAGACAAAATCAACCCAGGGTCAAAATCAAACTTACTACAGAAAAGTAAATGAGAGTAGAAAGTCTATTCAACCTAAGTTGATACCTATCATTTAAAAAAGAAGGCTCCATGATCTCGGAGGAGATTCTTGTCAGATGGTCTTCTCGCTGCGACATCCTCTTAAATGAAGATGCAGGGAAAGCAAAAAAGTTTGTGTTCACAGGTTTCGAGCATGATTTCGAACCTCTAGATCCACTGAAATGTGATGATACTTATTGAGGCCTACCAGAATTCCATCTTTCCCTTGGAGCTTAACTGTGTGGTGTATGGTTGTAGCATAGGCATATATTTTCGTGGAGTTTGGGTCTAAAAGAGGAGTGAGTATAACTATTAGGAAAGAATAAACCAATGTGTAATAATTTGCTGTGCTTCTTCTTAAAAGGACACTTTGTTGTTTTTACTTTCACTTACTATATATAGTAAGGGAAAGTATTGCGATCGTGAAAATTTTCGAATTCCAGTTTTCAACGGAAATACACGTTTTAGGGTCCCCTGAGTCCAAATAACCAAGTCCCGCAAAAAGATCTGTGTGTGTGGTAACTCCCAGGCGAAAACGGTAAGTCCTATGAATCTGAAATTTCATATTCAAGACAAATATACGCCCGAGACGTGACTAAACTTTTTTCATCAAAATGAGCTTACCAGAAGAGGCACTTTATACCATGCATTTTGCACCTTTTTTCGATTTTCTCGAAAACGGTTCTGACGATTTTGATTAAACTCGCAATATCGATGTAAAATTTAATGGGCTTTAATATCATTTAGGTTTTATTCTGATTAAAATGGTCTGACAGGGCTTAAATGCTGATATTTTAAATTTTCTTCCCCTAAAGTACCTTTAATTTTGTAGATTTAATAAAAATAACTATATTATCTTGTTAACGCTGATGAAAAACAAGTAAATATATAAATTGAAAAACTTCGATACCCAACTAAAGGAGAAAACAGAACAAATATTTTTTTAATGCAATTTTTCGTTTTTGAGCATAAGAGCAGTAATATACATGTATGATATAACGTTGGAAAGCTAAAGATTTTAGAAAAAATATTATCTCATACACAAGGTTTTAAAATTTAATAGAGAGTGATGAAATGAACATAAAACTAACTGATTACTTGAGATAATAATATAATAGATTTTTTAATAAAACACATGTTTCTATAGAAATTCAATTTAATTAATTCCTTAATAGTTTCACATATTTTTATCTCTAACTGTTTTTGAAAATTATTTCAATGATTTTAAAAATATATGTAAGTGAAAGTCGTGTGTTGCCCGCACCAGATTTTTATTTGAGTAATCAGCAATATGACATATAAATACTGTGTATTTATAATAAACTAAATATAAAAAAGAGATATTTGTAATTTATTCTTTATTTGCTTATCTTAATTCAATTAGCCTGTATATTTAATATTAGTTGGATAAAAAATATAAAAATAAGAAAATATTAATTATAAATACTAATACGCTTTTTAATAAAAAAAGTATAAAAATGCTGGGTGATGTAAATATCACATAATTCAGAAATATACCCATTTCTTTTTATGCAGTATGTATAAAATAGTATTAAATTATTAGATTAATAATTGTCCATTATAAGAATAATAGGAAAAGGACATCAGAAAATTTAATAAGATTCAATTGAACAAATATCTATTATTATCTTTACTTATATTTATCTTTATTTTAAAAAGAAAGGACTGAAATAAATCCTATTGGTTTACTTGTGTATTCAAGGTTGTAATCACACTGCTTTTAAATACAGGGAATATTTTAATTTCTTATCAATAAATAATTGATCTCAATCATGGGGTGTATAAAAAAATTAAAAATGGCCATCTTATCAAATTCAAGATTTGAAAGGTCTCTAAATATTTTAATCATATTTAATATTTGCCAATACTTCATGATCCCTTTAAAGCTTTACCTAAGCTTGTTTCCCTAAGCTACCATTTGACTTCTTTAAAAAAAAAAAAAAAGCCTCAGATTAGTTATTTGTTTCAAAGAAGAAACATGACAATTTCCTATGAAATTCTTACAATTAAAAAAAAAAATTACAGCCGCCTTTTTTTTATTTTTTCTTTATATTAAAAATATTTAATGATCTAGAGATTGGAGAATAAAAAAAAAATATTACCATTTTCATTGTCAAGTTCATCATCAGAATTCTCAAATGGAGCTGTAATCACATAATGATAATTAGATGATGCAGTTTTAATAATAAAAACTATAAAAACAATGTCCTTGAGTACTTACGATAAAATTCAAGTTCTTCTTCATCACAAGACCAATATTTTTCTGTAAAAGTTAAAAATTAAATTCATTATATGAAATATTGAAATAGTAAGTTCTAAAATATTTATAAATGTGGAGATTAATGCCTATGTGCAATTAGTGAGGTTTCACAATCCCTTTGTTTTTGAGTGCCATTGTGAAAAGCATCAAACATCACACAAAACACTTAAATTGACAATAAGGATATAGACTACACACTGAAGGGTCAATCCCCTTAAGAGATAGTTGAGATACTTGTGGTTGTGAAACCATCAAGACTTGGAGGTCTAGGATTTTACGATTTTCCTACTCGGTCACCACTATTGAAGTATTTTGATTCAGTTAAGTAGTGTTATGGACTCACAACAATGTGGTTAAATAAGTTATCAGATTTGGTTTTTGCATTAATTATCATTTTTTATGGTTAAAACTTTCTATATGGCAAAAAAATCAATTCATCAAGTTACTTTAATGGCAGCATTGGGTTGTTTTCATTCATGCTTACAATCTCACTGTTGCGACACCTTTATTGCCTAACAGGCAGAGCAGGGCAAAAAATAATATAAAATAAATAAATGAGATCCACTTCCTGGAATTGTTACCCCCTCAATCATGATAACTGATTTTCTTATTAAAGTAGTTAGAATTCCTGACATAAAAATATTCTGTTTTGCAGATTAAAAAAATCTGGTGCGAGCACACACGACTTTCACTTACCGCCGTTGTTAAAATCGATTAAAGAATTTTCAAATACAGTTACAGATAAAAATGAGTGAAACTAATAAATAATTAATTAAATTGAATTTATATAGAAACATGTGTTTAATTAAAAAATCCATTATATTATTCGTCACCGAGTTGTAGCGCTGGACCTATGATGATGATTATATTATTAACTAAAATAATCAGTTAGTTTTATTGGCACTCTTTATTGAATTTTACAATCTTTTGTATAAGACAATATTTTCTCTAAAATCTTTAGCTTTCCAATGGTATATTATACATCTGTATTACTGTTCTTTAGGGAGCCCCTGGCTGAGTGGCTAGCGCGCTAGTCCCTCATGCTATGGTTTTGAGTTTGAATCCCAGTCCCATCAGGCTTTTATTTGCTGTAAAAAAATGGGAATTCACTCACAGCCTCTCCCCGGGTATGTGAGACTCGTCAGCCAAATGGTGGCCACTCACAAAATTAGGTGTAGGGAGTGATGACCCTACACTAAAAATTGCATCGTGAAACGTGAGTGTTAAACTCCCATGAGTTTACACCACGAGGCCCAGGGACTACACGTCCTGTCGTGCCAATTGGAAGAAGATTACTGTTCTTATGTTCAAAAAACAAAAAATTTACATTAAAAAAATATTTTTTCAGTTTTCTCCTTTCGTTAGATATCAAATTTGTTCAACTCATATATTTACCTGTTTTTTTACCATTGATAACGAGATTATATTGTTATATTTTTAGTATCTATAAAATTAAAGGCACTTTAGAAAAAGAAATTTTGAAATATTGGCATTTAAGCTCTGTCAAACTATTTCAATTAGAATGAAACTTACATGATATTAAAGCCCATCAAATTTTACATCGATATATAGAGTTTAAGTCCCTTTATGCTACTGTGGCTAACCAGACAATGCAATAGTGGGAGTCCTAAATTTTGCCTATCCAGGTTTAATTAGGATAGGGATCTTTAATGAGTACCTGATATTGCACAGGCTCGGGACCACAAAATAATAAACAAAAAGTATTTATACTGGTCTTTTTTACTATTTTCTTTTAACTAATTCAAACAAAAATTTCTGATTCTAAAACATTTAAAAATTTTTTGCCTCTATACTTAAAAATAACCAAGTTGAGCAGCAATTAATTCCTTTATAAGTTGTGACTAGACCACATAGTACTAATTTTTACAATTCTTGCAGTCCTAATCTTTATGCTCTATCTTGAATTCAGAAGAAAATCCAATAAAGAAATATACAGGAATTTGGAGGACTGGGAAACAGCCATCAGAAGACTGAGGTTCTACAGGCACAATGAAAAATGTAAGGCTAAAAAAGAAAAAAAATTAACTATGTCTTAAGCAATAAAAGTATGAGGGAAATGTAAAACAAATGAAAGAGTAATTGAGCAGGATAAAAATCACAGATGAAGACCGCTTGGGGAGAAAACTAAAAGAGATTAGGGTTCCTGTGGGGTAGAGTGAGGGAATGGACTATGGAAGAGCGAGAGTAACAGTCCAGGAGGATTAGAGAGTGTTGGAGTAGAAGGAAGGCGAAAGGTGTAAAGAAGACTTCGTAATGACATTTGCATGGTTCCTTGTAGACCGATTTTGTAAACAAAATAATAATATACATATATAAATAAAATCCATAATACAAACTTACCATCTTCAATAACATCTTTGAATTCTTCATCTGTTTCATCTATAGCTGCAATCATATAGAAGATAAAATTACTCATATTATGTAATTTTCAATGTAACTGGTTGTTAAAACTTAAATGTTGCTAATCTCGTATTTATACGGTAATGTTTTAGGATAATTGTAAAATGTATTGTTTCTTAACACAGATACATAATGAAATAGATTTTTCTATAATTTAACCTAATTCCTCAGTTGTTTGGAGTACTGATTCCAAAACTAATATAGAAAAGTCTTATCACCCAATATCTCACATTGTAATTTATAATACCAGGTTGGCAATAAAATGAAAAGAAAGGCAGTTTAGATATCATTTAAGGAAGTTGTAATTAAGTTTCTGAATAATGTAAAAGCCTTAAATTATTTTAACTATTGAAAACTCTATACTATATATCTGATATGAACAATAAATTCAGTATCTAATATGACAGATAAGTTCAAAACTCTTGTTTGTCTGATTAGCTTTAAATTTTATTTTTTTGTGCAATCTTTTTGAATTTCTTCTTAAAAACTTGGGCAATCTGATTAAAGAGTGGGAGAAACAGTTTCATTTAGGCACAAAATAGATGGAGAAATGATACCAGAAGAAAAGATGGAATATAAACATGATTTTCAGTTTTGCTTATTTCACAAAGGATAAAAACTACATCACATGTGAGCAAATCGATTCAAGGAATATTACACAGAAAAGGGAAAAGTATACAAATAAATAAGCTCCTAAAATACTCACATAGTGATGATTTAATATTATTATAAGTAAAAATGACATCCAAACCTAAGAAGTTTTTAGCTATGTGCTTGAAAAAGTGTAGATGGAACTGAGATTCGACTTTACCATCTTATGCTTAGTTGTCTGGTGTGCATTATAGCCACAAATTCACAGGTTTCCTTTTGTTCCCCAAGTTCCCTTGAACAGGAAGTTGCTAAAGCTGGGAAAAGTGGCTGATATGGACAACATTTTGCCAGAAATGTTGAAATAATTTGGCTCTGAAACCTCCTGAATGTTGTTTAGAAAAAGAGAGTGATACTAAAGTACTGTATCGTCTGCCAATGCACTGGCTTCTGATATAACAGGATCACCAAGGATCTACTATATAAATAAATTCTGAGGGGGTTATTGAAAAGAATATTGCTGTCTTGGTTTTTAGAGGCAACTCTCAAGGAAATGGCTTCAGACAGAGACAGATGGCGACATTTTCTGAAGGCATATTTCCCACTGAGCGATTACAGGAAATCAGTCAATCAATTAGTTCGGCAGGGTGCAGAAACGAGACATTTTTAGAGTACTAAAAGAGCATGGATTCCACAAAAGACTGAGAAAGGCCATCCTAAGTCTGTATGTAGTGCAGAGAAATGATGATAAGAAATGGGGTCACGCATTATGAGGAATTCCCAACTGAGCTGATAATAAGAAAGGGAAGCAGCCCTAGACGCATTTCTATCTTTGGCTTTTAAAGTGGGTGATACATAAAATAAGACTAAGCCATCTCAAATATAAAAATCTACAGAGGGTCCAGAATACTGTCCTTGCTGAAGGCATGTTGGTGCTGAGAAACAATTGCTGCAACATACATTTCACACCTACTGAAAAAACATATAATCGCTAGTAGGCATTTCTTTGTATTTAGAGATTTTAATTGGAGCAAGATCTTTGAGACCACTGCATGAAACAGCAATAAAGTAGGTCTGTTTAATAAATGAAAAACAAAATGATTGAAAATTCTTGTTCTACAACAAAATTTTCAAGTTCACTTTTGAAACAGTTTCATATTCTTTGCTAACTACTGGAAATTCTTTTAGCAGTGATGTTGATAACTGAATTGTTGCTGTATATTGAACCTACTTTGCCAATCTTAAATCCCTGACCTCAGTTTCAATCAAAAATAACAAAATTGATTGTAGTAATAAAAAATAATGATTGTTAGTAGCATTTAAGGTATAATGGAGTCAATGACACTGTGGATAATAAGTAACAATGCAAAGATCGAAAGTTTGCTAAACGAAGATACAAACACTCACTCAAAAAAGTTTCCATACGCCCAAATATAATTAGATAAATGCAAATGAAGGAATTGAAGAAATTTGCAACTCTTGACATTCCATATGGCCAAAAATATTAAATTTTGATTCTTCAGAGAATATAATCCTTTCCCAGAAATTTTCGGGCTTATTTTCAAACTCCCTTGCAAATTTCAGCTGCTTCTTAAGGTTTATCTTACTGATGAAGGGCTTTCTTCTTGCCACTCGACCACTGTATCCTTCCCTTCTTAGAATATTTCTTCAGACCGCTTTTGGGTAGACCTAAATCCCATAGTCCCTATTTATCCCAATGGCCATTCCTATGTCTTCCAACAAGTGGTCTATTCTCCAGAGATTTTAGCACTCTTTATCTTTTTAGTAGATATTGTACAGTAGCATGTGACTGATTCAATAGATGTAAATTTTTTTTAGAATTAAGCCCTGCATTTGTAACAAACCATAAACTCTATAAAATCACGAGAAACGCGCATTTGAAAAGAAATTAGTTTGCCAAGCACATACATACATCCGGCGCAACAACCCGTTATCGTGTCTAGGCCTCCCCGAGCAGCCTCTGCTAGATGGCTCTTGTGGTCTTGTGCTGCAGCAATCCAGTTCCTGATGTTGAGCAGGTTCCTCGTATCTGCCATCTTGTTTTGGGTTGCCCTACTCTCCTTGCTTGGTGCACCTCTTCTGTCATTATCTTCCTTGGGATCTCAGAGTCAGTCATTCAAGCCACATGGCAGCCCATCGGTATCATCCTAGCTTTATAACCTTCACTATGTCAGCATCTTTAAAGACGAGCTCCTTGTTTTTTCTTTTCCTCTAGACCTCTACTTCTCTTACTGCTCCGAATATTCTCCTGAGCATCTGTCTTTTGAAAATTAGTAGCCTGTTCTTGTCCCCCTTAATGATTGCCCATGCCTCTGATCCATAGGTGAGCACTGGATGTACCAGGGGGCCTTGTAAAGTTAATACTGAACATGAGTTGAGTATAGAGATAAGATTTATACAGAAAACACTGGAATGACGGTCATAGTATAACAAATAGGATTAATATTGGAAGTGTATCGAAACTTTTTTGACTTATCACTAACAAATGACATTCTGCCTCATTTGGTATTAATGTTGAAATGAAAATAAATAAATCTATTGTTTTATCCAATATTAGTATTAATAATGTGTACATTAGGAAATTGTTATATTGAAAATAAATAGTCCTACAAATTAATAGCATGCTATGCTGTATGGAAACTATTTTGAATGAGTCTAATTATCTTCATAAAGGTAAATAGGCTTATTGAAACTGTAAATAAATCTTATGAATCAATTCATACATCTTAGAAGCTGTGGAAAGAGGGGAGGTATGAGGAGATACTGGATTTGGTGGGTAATCCTAAGAAATAAGCCTCCTTGCTTATGATATCCTTATCCTAGGAGCGGTGCAAGGATAGAGATGGATTTTCTGTTAATTCAGAAAACTGTAAACTTTATGGTAGATTTTGATAAATGGTAACTGCCAACATTTTTTATAGGTTTTGAACTGAATAGGAATTTCATTAAGAAATAGCAATGAATAGTAGGACAGCAAATGGTAAAATGTCTTTGAAGCAGCATTGGTTTTCGATACACATAATATCATAAAATATTAATTTTTAATTACTTACAGTAAGCATCAATTTCATCATCTTCTGTTGTGGATTCATCTTCTCCGAAGTAGCTTTTATTGTAAGAAATGAGCTGGATAGTGGCACCTAAGTTAAAAATAATTTCATTTATTATTTACATAAGAGATTTTTGTATTTTGTAGTCTTGACTAATAATTACAATAAAATATTACAAAATAATAATGAATAATGTTTGAAGTATTGGTTTGTCCAGAAAATAATGCAGTAATTTGGTTTAGGAAGGAAAAATAAATATTTACAACTGTTTTATTTAATCTAAAGTCTCCACTACTATCAATAAATTTCTACAAAGGTGTTGATAACTTTTCCGTTTCTTGAGAATAGAATTTCCCAAATTTAGAATTGATAGACTCGAAAAATGTGTCTTTTAATTCCCCTTGTCCATTGAATTTTTTGTCTTGTAAGTAGTGGTCCAGGTGTCTAATAAAATGATAATCTGTATACGACTAAATTATTTCCAAGCATCGGAATGCTATAGAGGTAAACAAAATTGTTGTTTTGGAGAGGATTAATAAGTTTTAACATTCATACAAATGAATAATCCAGAGAGCAGTTTATTATATAAAGGGATATTTCAAATAAGATTCAAAATACTACATTATTTTCTGGACAACCCAATAGTTAATAACGTATACAAATAAAAATAACATTTGAAGTAGTTAACACTCTGGTATATTGTATTCAGTTTTAGTTTAAAATAAAAAAATGCTGAAGAGTGGCTTTGAATTATTCAATGTCAAAAGATGAAAATTTTCCTTTAGTAGTACTCTGTATCAACATGTGGTGTAATGCAGGAGTATGCTAGTTGTAAGGAATTATAATATTATTAAATTATTCAGCCAATAGACAACAAAGTTTTTACTTTATTTATTTCTGAAGAACTTTTGTCTTACTTGGCACTGTTATCAAGTCAGTAAAAAAAAAAGGACATACTTAGTTATCACTAAACAATAATCTCTGATTAGGCTTTGTCATAAATAACAACTGATGTAGCTTATAAAATTCATTGCTCTGGACTACAAATTGAATTGGAAAAATCTTGCAGAAAATGTGTGCTCAGCAAATGTTGGGAGCTTAAGCCTACTCTGGTCTATTGGATGAATACTATAGTTATGAGACCTGAGGTTATTTCTTTTGTTTTGATAAATAACAGGTACTCCTCAATTTTTATTTATTGTCTATAACAACAAATTTAAGCTTTATTCATTTCTAATTACACTAATAGGTAAATATAGTGTTACAAGACTAATAGGTGAATGTGAAATAGAGGGAAGGAAAAAAAAAGCTACAGGATGTCCTACCTAAGTGAGATTATACCTGAAATAGGCTCACAAAGCACATACAGTGGTGGCCGAGAGCCAGGTCTTACAATGACCTTAGCACCCAATTAAGCAAATGCAACAATAACTTAGTTACAATAACAATGACTTTATAAAGAAAATGCACAACATGAGATTATTATAATAATTAATAATAACTTATATCAATATGTTCTAAACACGGAAGATCTCATTTAATTATTAAGGTTGATGAGGGGCTGAATATACAAGTTAAAAATTGGTCTAATCCTTAATCCAGTTGAGGACAAAGATCTGAGCAATACTCTTGCTCAGATCTGAAGTGTTTAGAATTTGACTTCATTTTTATTTATTTTTTACCTGGTTGAAGATGGTACTAGTAAAATGTTGGATTACAGAATTTATAACGAGGTAATTTTTATAATATTTATTTATTTATTTAATTAAGTACTGTGCAACATTATTAAATTTTTGGCTTTCATTGCCTCCATATGATTTTAAAATTTGTTAATTAATAGTTTTAAAATATTGTTATCAATTGACTCCTAATTTAAAAATTGTTTAAACCATTCACTTCATTATAGTGATCTTTAATGTGATGGTAAATTGCTTAAAAATTTTTTTTTGTAGACTTCTGAAGATGGGAGAATATCCCGAAACGTCAAGAAATAAATGATCAGTATTAATGGAAGATTTATTCAGCCCCTCATCAACCTTAATTATTAATAATAACCTTTTTCACTGCCAATGCTGACTATATTAATTCAATGTCATGATTATAATACCCAATTTAATATGAAAATTCACCGTCTGAAAGCTTAGATTTTACATATTTTTATAATTTTCTCCAAAACAGAGTTAAACTTAGAATAAATTAATTTAATGTTCATTACTAAGTCATGATTAAGTTTCATTATATCAGATAGAATTTAGCCAAGTTGCAATATGTACCACTGTGTACCTCCTAAAATAGTTTGTAAGCACTACTATTCCCAGATCGTTTTTTTTTATACTCTCAGTTCTGGCTGCTTTTGGTAATTTCCAGTACTATAAAGCTAATTTAATCCATTTTAACCTCTCAAATCTCATTCATTTTTTTTTTTTTTTTTTGTAAGAACCTTTTGACAACAAACACACACACACACAATTGGTCCAGCTGTTAATGTGTGATGCTGTGATGAAAGGAAATAAGGAATCATTTTTATGTTTATTGACTAACTTCTTAAATTAATTTTTCTAAATCTTTCTCCAAGTAAATGCAAGAAGTTAAGTTAAGCAAATGCTCAATGGAATTATTATTATTGATATTTAGTAAAAAATACTTTTTAGTGATATCCTTTTTTATATTTCAGTAATGTTGATTGTAGTTTTTCCTTGGTGATTTTAACTTTTACATTTAGAATTTATCATTAAATTCATGCCAAACACTTGAACTAGAAACACTTACTTGACAATTTTGGCTTTTCCGAAGGCAAATAATCTTGTAGATCTAAAAAAACAAAAAAAACAACAATTAAATCTAATTACTTTATTTTTTTTTTTTTGCAATATTTAATATTTATTATAAATATTTAAAAGGAAATAATATTTTAAAAATATTTATGTAAGTTACAATACAATGGAGATGCTTATTTACTTTCTGGCTAATGGTTTATGTAGTTCCATGGTGATTTTCAGTTTCAAAAATTATTCAACAATTTTTATTGTTCCTTTAATATATGCTTCAACTTTAATCTATGAGTTAATTTAATATGTAATATTATTAATAATAAATTATTAAGTAAGTAATTGCAATTACTTTAATGTAGATACAGCTCTTATATAATTAAAATCTTCTGTTAATCTTAGGTAACTTAGTCCCAGTAAAAACATATTTTCTTAAGTTTTTTTTATTTTTTGTTATGTTACAAGATAATTGAGATGAAAATGTACTTTTGCATTAGCTGATGGTTTATATAAAAGATTTTTTAAAATTTAGATTTAAGTTTCTGATGGGTTTTGAAAGGATCATTAAAGGTTATGACATGATGAAAAATTCTGGAAAATAGGCCTATCAGATTCTAAAGCAACCAAGTCAAATGAGACTTACATACTTCATGGGTTTTTTAATGAACTCAATTTGGTCTTACCAAGAACCTCAAAATGGCCCTTTATAACAGCCAAGCAACTTAGTAGAAGAAACATCCTACATATTGATTTAGGCTGGGCCCAGGAGATTATGGGGATCTTTGTCACACATTTTTATAGTAGTATCTCATTTATAATATAACAGTCTCGGCAGCTCACACATTTATTTATGTTTTAAAAATGTATTTTGAGCCCTGAGTTGCCTTTCAGCTATAAAGGATTTGGTAGCACTGATACATATTAACTCTCTAGCTCACTTCTGTTGACAGCTTCGGTCTTCAAATGGTCTTCCCAGTACAGGTCAAAGATGTCTTTCTATAACAAATCAATTCCTTGAACCATGGATAGTTTTTTCTATTCACTAAATGAGAAAAATCCTCTTCAGTGATGACCGATATTTCAGTGGCTCTTGTTATCTTGGTCCTTGGAGTCTTGTATAAAGTGCGGGTTGTTTTTTGAACACCATAAGAAGGACATTGGGGATCAATATCGAGGCTAAAGCAACTTGTACATTAAGCAGAAAGTCAGTTGCTTATACTGTAAGAGATTGTTGGTTTTAGTGATTCATTTTATTATCTTCCAATCTATCCTGCCCTAACAATGAATTCCTCTTAATAGCAAATGATTTAGAAATATCAATGCATTTTAAAGGAGGTGTGTTAATGGTTCAGTTAAAGAATGTAATAAATGACAGATATTTTTGAAAATTTGGATACTTTACTTTTTTAAACTGGTTTTCATTATTATAAAAATAATAGATTACTATGCAACAAATAGTGTTAGAACTATCTCTACTGATATTATTAAAAGACTTTCATTTATATAAAAATATATATATAAAAAAAAAAAAAATAATAGATAGTGCTTGAAGTATTAACATTAATACATTCATAAATTATTGAATACACTTAAAACATGTTTGTTAAAAAAATATATATATTCAAAATTTTATGGAAGCAAGTTTTAAAAACACATCGCAGATTAATAATAAAATCAATTAATTGGAAGAAACATATATTAATAATAAATAGATGCCTCCTAAATCTTCCATATAATTTTATTATTACATAAGAAACAATCAGGAGTCAACATTTTGGGGAGACTTCCCCAACGTCAGGATTTACTACAATACAATAACAAATTATCATTTATTATTACAAAAATTAATTTTCTATATACTAATTAAAAGTCAGTATTTAAAAAAATATAACAATGTTACATAAAAGTCTATTTACCTAACATGTATGAGTTAAAATTGAATCCATTATAATTAAAATTTAGTCCATGATAAATTATGTAAGTCATTAAAATTAATGTTAACATAATTTGTTTATATATATATTCATATTTTTCTATGGTGATCATTTCTTTCATATTTTGTTTGAAGCTGTTATTTTTTTAATAATGTATAATTTTGGGTGAATGGAATTTGAATGTATGTCCTGTTTTTCTGAAATGAGTGGTGAGGGCAGTTTGATCTGGTTTATTAGGGTTTTTTGTAATTGAAGTTCAGCTGTATTTGTGTTGATACACCCTCATTTTTAAATATTGTTCTGATATTCCAAAATAAGATTTTCCGCATTTTTCTTCACAAGGAAACTTTTGTATACAAAATTTGATTTAAGGTCTAATTTGTCTGTGTCCTTGGTTTTAGTATTTTTGAATTTAATAGCAGAATCACTATTATTTTTATTGATGTTGAGTGCTTTAGGAAGTTTTTCGGAAAGTGTTGGTATGTATGGGATAGTGTAAAATCTTTTTGTGCTGTTCTCATCAATAAAAAAAAAAAAATTATTATAAAATAAAATAAAAAAGAAGAAAACGCTTGGTTTTCTGACATTATAAATTTGGAAAATCCCTCCCTACCTGAACTATTCCTAGCATCTTTGTCTTTAGTGTTCTTTCAAAGTTTATAGTTTAAACACATTTCTATGTGAGACACTTTTTTATCACAAATTGTAAGTAAATTTGGATTAATATCTTTATTGTAGATTCTAATTAAAATATCTATTTAACTACTGTTTATCTATTCATTGTTCAATGCATTCTTTTCTGTATTTCTTACAATAACATTATCTATTAATTAGTGTACAACAATTTTAATGTTCTGTTTTTTCCACTGCTAAGGCATGAATATGGGAATAAATTCTCGAAATGTCGCATTAATAAACTTACTAATTTATTGACTGAACCCTAAGACCAGTAGAAAACTCAAAATATTAGCAGTTGAGAACTATTATCAAGAGCAAATTAGAGGAAAAATTCAACAGCAGAGAAGAAAAAAGAATTTATGAAGAAATTAAATTGACTTTTATGTAACATATATATAGAATGTATATAGAAAATTAATTTTTGTTGTAATACATGATAATTTGTTATTGTATTGTGAGTCCTGAAGATGGAGAAGGCCCCCGAAACTTTGAATCCTGTTTGTTGCTTAAGTTATAATAAACTTATATGGCATCATCTATTTATTATTGCAGATTAAATTAAAAAAAATATGGTAAAGAACTTACAGTATGCTTCGTCTTTATTAAAGCACCTATCGTAAAGAGTACCTGTAATAAAGCACATTAATGAATATATGATTATAAAACAAAAAATAAATAAATGTTACATTGATATTTCCAGTTGGAATCAGTGTATCCTATTTTTTTATTTATATATATATTTTTTTTTTTTGTTGAATTTGTTATATTATTACAATCTTAAAAAAAAAAAAAAAAAAAAAAAAAACTTTCATATTCAATATTTTTTTTGTTTTTTTTTCCAGTGTACTACAAATAAAATATTAATAAAAAAAAATTAACCAACATAATTACATGATGGGAGTTGTGATCTGGTAGCAAAATTAAAAAAGTATTACAATATCCTATTGTAAGAAGCAATAAAATGGAAAAGTATTTCTGATCAATATCAAACTAGGCAGACATTGCGGCTGAATAGAGAACATGGCTCAGATGATAGAAATGGGCATAGGGAGGGAGGTATGGAAGGGCCGCTGCCACACCTTTAAGTTGGTGGGACAAATAAAAATTATGACAATACTAAAATAAGGTAATAGGTCTGGTTAGAGATTGTTTTTACTTCCAAACATGTACTTAATTGTCAAATTAATATGAGTATAGGTTTAAATGTGTCTATCACTAAATAAATGAAAAAAATTTGTTGTGGGCAACACACGACTTTCACCTACCTCCGGTATTTATATCAATTTAAGAATTTTTAAACAAATTTAGAAACAAAATTAATTGTTAAAGAATTAGTTACATTGGATTAGAATAGAAACAGGTGTTTTACTAAAAAATCTATTATATAATTATCTAAAATAATCAGTTTTGTCTATCAGTTTTTTTTGTCACCCTTTTAAACTTTATTAAGGTTTTGTATAAGATAATATTTTTTCTAAAATCTTTAGCTTTCCAACGGTATATTATACATCTATATTACTGTTCTTATGTTCAGAAACGAAAAATTGCATTAAAAATATTTTTGCAGTTTTCTCCTTTACTAAGATATTGAATTCGTTCAACTTAAATATTTACCGATTTTTTTTTTCATTTTTAACAAGACTAAGTATGTTGTTATTCTTTTAATATCTTCAAAATTAAAGGTACTTTAGAGGAAGAAAATTTAAAATATCGGCATTTAAGCTCTGTCAAACTATTTATATCCGAATGAAACTTTTATGATATTAAAGCTTATAAAATTTTACATCATATCATATACATACATTAGTAGAGTTTAATCAAAATCGTTAGATCTATTTTTGAGAAAATTGTAAAAAATGCATCGTATAAAGTGGCTCTTCTGGTTAGCTGATTTTGATGAAAAAGTTTCTGTAACATCTCGGGTGTATAGTTGCCTAAAATATGAAATAGCAGTCTCTTACGACTTTTCGTTTTTGCCAGGGAGTTATGACACACTCACACTAACAAACCTTTTTGCGGGACTTGGTCATTTGGACTCAGGGGACCCTAAAACACGTATTTCCGGTGAAAACTGGAATTTGAAAATTTTCATGATCGCAATGCTTTCCCTTACTATATAATTTATATAATATGTAAATGAAAGTTCAGTTTCTTCATTTATTCATTAAAGCTATATATAAAAAAAAAATCTGTATCACTGAAAACTATGAAGTCTTGGGGGGTTAATAATTTGTAAAGATTGTAAAGAATCTTTCTAGAGCAACAACTATGCAAGGAAGTGATATGTCTGAGATGAGCCCCAGAGTTGAACCACTGCAGATATAATAATAAATAATTTATTGGCCACAAGCAGACTAGCGCCCTGGACTTAGCAATAAGTAGTATAAGGACCTTTCCACTGAGCTATCGCTTAATGCTCAATAATATGTAATGAAATTTTGACTACCATCTGTCTTGTTTAATAAATCCTCTTTAGAATGTCTTAAATTTTTAGATATATTCTTTTATTAATAAATAATTAAACATAAATATTCATATCTGCCATCTACATTTATGCACAGGCATACATGAAGCACATATTTTTATGGAGCAGAAAAAAATTAGAGAAATAGATTGAGAATCAACAAAAGTTGTATATAAGTAAGAAAATTATTTATATTATTTTTTATCTCAAATATTATATAGGAGGTTTTATAAGAAGTCACATCATCTTTCATGCCTTTGGGTGGTAGTACTCTCCTACCTCCGATATATATACTCGTAGTGTACATCTATTTTTAGAAATCAGAGCTGTATAAGTAGTTTAAAATTATGGGTCACCTGTGGTGTATTGGCTAGCATAACAGCCCTTATATGCCCAAGGTCGCGGATTCAAACCTGGCAGATGGCCCTAGGATTTTTAATGGAAACAAAAAATCCTTAGTTATGTCGTCCTTTTGAGGGTATGTAAGGTTATCTTAAAGATCCCTATCCTAATTAAACCAGGATAGGCAAGATTTAGGACTCATAGTGTAGCATTGTCTAATTAGCCACTTTAAATAAAGTTAAATAAATTAACAAACAAGTTGATTACCTAAAATCTGAGGCAACCTTTGTTAGCATGTCGAATACAATAGCTCACTGATTGGATTTGACACAAAATTCAAAAATCCTAACCAGATCCAGATATTTTTTTACTGCTGTAGAAAATTTATTTGATCTAAGCACATCTATTCATCAAGAAGTTTGTTTCTGTATAAATTCCCAGTTTATCGTAAAGTAATATTGAGAATTTTTTAAAATAACTATATAATGACTCTTAATGAAGACCATATTAAAAAATATATATCTAGATGTCAATGGGAAAATACTTACCATTTGCTAATGATCCATACCATTCTCTACTAATCTTTTGTTCTGTAACAATAAATATGATACATTAAAAAAACAAAACAAAAAAAAAACAACAGTAAATTTAAAGTTTTTTGTAATATTTTTATTTTGGTTTAATCATGAGCACATAAATATAATAAAAACATTATAAATAATAAAATATAAATGATATTTTATTTCAATAAAATAAGGAAGAAATTATAATATATATTTTTTTTTTTTTTAATTTTTCCGACATTTCGGTCCGAACATGCGACTAATCATCAGGGCTAGAAACATTCAGAAAGAAAAAGATACAGTGTAGGCATACAAGTCGGTAAAAAAAAAAAAAAAAAAAAAAAAAAAAAATTACTGAACTGACTTTTGATTGTTTCTTTCTATTATCATTTTAAAAGTTTAACATACACACAAAAAACTATTTAATTTAATGTAATAAACTATATTAATAATAAAATAATAGACCATAATTAAATAAATCATTAGGCGATAACGGAGTAATCGTTTCTATTCTGAGATGAAAATGTTTATAATAATGAGTTTTATGTAGAGATTGATTAAAAATATTGGAAATTCATTAATATGATTTATAAAATTAAATAATTACTGCTTTAATTTTTATGATATATATATATATATATATATATATATATATATATATATATATATATATATATATTTTATTTTATTTATTTTTTTCCCCGAAAACCCATGTTTATTCATGAAATTATACAAATCTATTTTGTTGCCATATGGTTTCGCAAACTGTTACTAAATTATTTTGGGCATAATAAAATATAATGTAAGTTTTGCTTGAGCCTTCGGATCTTATATCATGAGAACCGAAAAGATAAAAAAATATAAGTTTTTCAACCATTAAATGTTTAAATGAAAGTATAAATTGGGAATACTTACTTGGTTTTAAGCCCAGCTGCTGTGGTCTAATCAACATTTTGTGCCATTTCCTAGTTCTCCTCTTGGGGTCTGGAGGAGTTGCTGGCCGTCCAACACGTATATATTTACCGTAAGGCATCCTGGAGAAGAATGGAACTTCATGGAAGCAGTGGGCATTTAAAGGCTCATGCAGTGCTACCAACACAAATGTCCGAATTCCCTTTAGAGGGTAACACTAGGGGTTCATAGTTTTTGTGAGATGATATTATTTGATAATCAACCTAATTATAATAAAATATTATAATTTGATTTTTCGTAGCACTTCCGGTCAGCCTATTTCCGTAAAAAAGTTGGTGTAACATCTCGGGCATATAGTTGTCTTAAATATAAAATTTTAGTTCCGTAGGACTTTTCATTTTCAGTTAATTAAAAGAAAATTATATGGGATGTTAAGAACTATTTTCCTCCGTAATAAACGATAAACGATGATAGTATTAGTGATGATAGAAAGGGGAAGTTTTGAGAGAGCGAATTGTCCTTTGTCTGGATAAATACTATTTTTAATACAAGCTTCTTAAAACATTAAATATTATTTTTAGTTTGTTTATTTTGCATGACGAAGTAAAACCTTAAGGACATTAACGCCTGATACTATTTTCAGTAAAATCCCATTATATCTCTTAAAATATTATTTTTAATGCATGACATGCATTTTCAGTTAATAAAAAGAACTATTTTCGCCCGTAATAAACGATAAACGATGATAGTATTAGTGATAATAGAAAATAATAATGTTTATTTTACATGACAACGTAAAATCTTAAGGACATTAACGTCTGATACTATTTTTAGTAAAATCCCATTATGTCTCTTAAAATATTATTTTTAATGCATGATAAAATACAAAAATCGGTTATAACTCAAAATAAGTTTTTTTACGATTATAGCTCAAAAAGGAAGCTCATCAAAAAAAAAAAATAATAATAATAAATAAATAATCGTAACCACATTCGATAGATCCGTGGCAACGGCAGTTGGGAGTATAATAAAAATTCATAATAAATGATTAAGTTATATGAATGTGTGTGTGTGTGTGTATGTATATATTTATATATAATATAAATAAATAAAGATTATATAAACCAGTGGTTCGCAACAAAAGTTTTAGCGGACCTATTTATTCAAGCATTTCAATGCCATGGATATTGACAATGATATCCTAAATATTGGATTTATATTTAGACGTTTAGTGAGCTACGCCGTATTAACTACATTTGTTACAAAATACCACTACCGAAACTCAGCATTCAAGAAACGACCTAGTATGGAAAATAGAAATAAAGGAAAAATAACCAGGCCCTAGGAGCTTAGTTTAATCCGCGAAAAATTGAAAAATTAATATTTAACTCTGAACTCGGAAGTTTGTCGTAGGATTTTTTTAAGGGTGTAAAAAATCCATAGTTATGTTGTCCTTCGGAGGAATGTAAAATGGGGGTCCCAAGTCCGTGATGAATGAGCCCAATGAAGCCTGGATCCTCCTATTAGCAAACGTAGGATAAACAAGACGTTTAATGAATACATAAAATAAAATTGAAAACTTATACAAGATAGCTATATATTCAAATACTCATAAAGAAGTTGCACCTGTTCTTTGAAATCATTAATTTCGAAATGACCAGTTTAAGGTTGTGATTCGGCAATAGCAGTTACATGTCAGAGATCACTAGCAATTACATCAGTTAAAATTTGTTTGTGTAGAGCGTGTGATTTTTATTAAAAGCCCCTTGGCTCTTCACAAATATCTTTCGTTAAAAAGTTCATTTAAAATTGTTTCCCAATGCCCCATCGCCATTCACAAAACCAACGTCTACGAACCAATTGAGACGTTGATTTCCAAAAGGTACTAAAGGACATTTTTTACGAAATTGATATTTTTACATATTTGTATTCTCATCATTTAGTTTTATCTAAATCTTAAATTTGATTGTATCTAATGAACACTCATGTCCTTTAATAACGTGATTTAGAAATGCTATTAATTTCTTATGATACTTATTACACATTTAGTTTCATTCCAAATCATAACAGAACATTTCATTTCATAACTTTTAATATGGTTTTATTAATATAGTAAAGAAATAATTATAAATTTTAAGACAAAAAGACCCAAATTAGCTAGTTTAATAATATAGTAATGAGAGATTTTCGCGCTTCCTGTAAAATTCCCTGGAATGGATATAGCACCTTTTGGAAATCAACGCCTCAATTGTTGAGAACCACTGATCTAAAAATTTAAACATATCATAGTAGTAAAGAGTAATCATTACTTTATATGATTATGATTACAATAACTGACCTTGGTACATGAACATAAGTGTGGTGGCCAAAATTCAGACAAAAATCGCAATATTATAATTGAAAAAAAAGAAAAGAAAAATTTAAAGATGAAAACCATCTCAGAGCTACTATGAAACTGGAAGCCTTAAAAGGCTATCTTCCTGAATATAGCAGAATTTAAAGTTAGCAAATTAATGATTTATGTTGAACATTCGCTTATGTAAGTTAAATAAATTTACGTTTAGTTAAAAATCACTAATATAACTAAGTTCTGCTTAGTTAAAACATTATTCTAAATTCCGTGAACTTTAACGATTATAAATCATTATATATGCCGCTGATTCGAACCGTTATTCTTACATTATAGTATGATTAATTTCGATTCAATATTTTGTAAGATTGCAATGACTGGGTACCAAGCCCTTCTATTGACAAGCGTGGGTGGTTAGTCATCCTTCTCTTATTGATCCGAATTTCAGGTCCTTTTGTGTTCTCCCCTTACCACTCTAAACCTGATGGTTGTCTTTTATAAGGATATATATATCCATTATTTATAAATTTGCCCTCTAACGAACCTCGAAAATCCTGCGTACGACGTTGTTAAAATATAATGCAACCTTTATAGATTAGGGAACACTTAACAAATAAGTTGATCATTGAATCTGAATAACCGTTACTTTTACTTATTGTTAATAATTGTTCTGTTTAATTTTAATTAATTATTAAATACTCTTGTTTTCTAGAATGTTTTTTTTTGTTTCCGATTTCAGTTGTTTTGTGGAGAGAAGGATAGGTTTTACGTACTTGTCAACTTAAACTAAGCCAAAATGTCTTTTTATTATATTGTTTTTGTGGCTAATCGAACGAGTCTATAGTGGAAGATTTTTGTTCCCTTTAAAATATCATAGGGCCATCTGCCAGGTTTCATCTCACTACCTCTCTCTCTCTCTCTCTCTCTCTCTCTCTCTCTCTATATATATATATATATATATATATATATATATATATATATATATATATATATATATATATATCATATATATATGTGTGTTAGCAGAAATTTCCCTGTTTTCCAATCAACCGTGACTAATTCTCTTTCAACAGTTTGGTGCAAGACTTTTAGTGAGGATGAAGCTAATTGTTTGAAGAGGGGAAGAAAAAATCAATACGGATTCCCTGCTTTCACGCATGTCTGCCTGTTCGTCTGTTTGCCAGGCCTATGTGTGTAGCTTCAGATATGTGTGTACAACTTTTACGAAATGTTTATATTATAAATTAATAAATGAATAAGCTAAGTTTGAGAAGTATTAACGTAGACAAATTGTGACATGTGACAAGAATAAATCTTAATTTCACTACGGTTCGTGGTTCGAGCTTATGTGCAAGGGTTTTATGTAGGGCCTCAATAAGGATTTTATATAATTTATTAATGAATGAAAACGTGTTTATTTGTAAATAAACATATGCATCATCATGAAAATTATACATCATTTGTCAAATATAATTAAACATCATAATTAAGTAGCTTTGGTTCATAATTGTCAATTTATTGTTTATTTATTTAACGTCCCTTTATGCTGCTGTGGCTAATTGGACGATGCTACAGTGGGAGTCCTAAAATTTGCCTATCTAGGTGTAATTAGGATAGGGATCTTTAACGAGTACGACGTACTTTAACGACCTTTTAACGTCCCTCCGAAGGACGGCATAACTAAGGATTTTGTATTCCAATTAAAAAATCCTAGGGCCATCTGAAGGTTTGAACCCGGTACCTTGGGCATAGGAGGCTGTTATGCTACTCACCCTGCTACAGGTAACCTCCCTCTCCCCCCCAAAAAGCGTTTCCGACGATAATAACCATAATAATAATATAATAACCATAATGATAATAACCATTGTAAATTTATTATTATCTTCGTAACGTAAACAAAATTAATAAATAAGATACCCTCCCATTGCAATTTGAGCGTTTCGTTATTTACTAAAAGTAGTAGATTTATGTTAGTGTTGCTCGGATCAAAATTTTTTATGAGTTATAAGAGACTCCTCCACCAAATGGTGGCCATTCACAAAAATATGATAATATGAGGGAGTGATGACGCTAACCTGTAATATATCAGTCGCGGTGTGGAATCTTAGGATACACCACGCGGCCAAGGGCCTCCAAGGCCTGTCATGCCTACTTAAGAAGAAGAAGAAGTAGATGTATATTGCCTATTTAGAAATAATTTTTTTTTTGAGAAGGAATTCGGGGTTTCAAGGAGGGAAATTTTGTATTTGCGCAGGATAGGGAGGGATTTTTACTGTACTTGCCAACTTTCACTAAGCCAAAAAGGCATATTATATTATATTGACTCAAGAATATTGGTAATAAAATGTACTTAGCATTAATTATAATAATTTAAATAAGCCATTATTTATTTATTAATTTTTTCTGGATGGTCATATGGAGGAAAAGACTTTTCCCTACCCTCTTCCCAACTTCCTCCACACCCATCTCCCCTTCTTGTTTCCTCCCTCCCCTCGTTCAACCACTATTGATCCTAATAGGTTAGAAACTGGAGACGTATTCCTTTACTGAGAGGACACCGTTAAAAACCATGATAAAGTCTTCATATAAACATCCAACCTTCGTAATGACCTTATGATAATGATAGGGATGCCTATGAACAATTGCAAAGCCGTTTATTTTTTTATGAAATTTCAGATTTAAGTTTCAAAATGGGACATTTGTTTGTTTTCATTCTTTTAGAGCCTCAAAGAGAATGCACCTTAATAAAGGAAGGCTTACTGAGTTGCATTGTGGAAACTGACGGCATTGAAGTCACCGAAGATGTAATAAAGTTCTTTGTGAAAATAAATATTTAAAAGTAGGGCATCATTTTTATCGGAGCATTGAGAAGTTGACTTCCAAAAGATACGAAAGGGAATTTTTCACACAGTGATTTTTAAATTCGGGATCAATCCATTCGAAATCGTCCAGACCTTGCAGCTAAACATTTTTTATTTTTGTTTACTAGTTATTCTGTATATTTTGGTTTATTACCTTCGATAATGAATTTTTGTAATCTACAAAATAAAAAAAACATTACCCCCCGTCAAAAATTTGAGAGCTTTTAAGATGCGCAGAACCCGAATAACGAAAATAAAAAATCCGTTTCTCCTGATTAATAAATAATTAAATACCAAACATTTGCTTTTAGTGCTATTTCATAGAGAATTAAATTTTCTACAAAATGAAAAAAAGATTAATTGGAATTGGTTAAGAGCTAGCAGAGATATTGCGTTTTGATATGCTATTTTCCTTTGAATTATTTATTGCTTTTCATATTACTTTATTTCCTATATACAGCTTTATAAACAGTTATATCCTAATATTGTTATTTGAAAACAATATCCCATTGTACAATAATTTTCAATCTAAACATAAAACCATGGATAAAATGTTATTCTGGCTAATACTTGTAGTGTTGCAGCCGTTTTATGTCAACTTCGCGGCTAAAAACATGTGATGGGAAAATATATCTAATTCTTGTAATTTTGTTTATATCAAATCAAAACAAAAACTAATAATAAGGTAAGAATATGCTTCATATTGTTTATCAGTATAACACATTATATGAATATTGAATAGTGGTTTAAAAAATTCTCGAAAATGAATAAAAAACGAGACTTTTAACGAGGTAGAATTATATAAAAGAAAAGAGACCCACCTTTGGTTATTTTTTCTTATATAGCTTAGTCACAGTCCAACTTACTGTAAAATTTTCGATCTTGAGAACATAGTCCTGTTTTGTATATGAATTTTCATTAATGGCTAAAATTCGTCTTTCGACTGTTTGATGTATTGTGTTAAAAAATAAAGTAGGTTTCAGCCTCTAAATTTTATTCTACAGTATTTTTGAAATAGAGTTATAATCCGTACAACTTTTATCAGTCTGTTCTATAGATTTCACGATATTTGAAATGAAATGAAATGAAAAGTAATTTTATGATATTCCACTCTAAATTTACTGAACTTGACAATAACCCCTCTTTGAAAAATTATATTAAGAAAATGCAATGGTTTTACGATCGAATTATCTACAACAAGTAGTGTAATGATAATACTATTCAAGAGAAGAAATTAATTGATGTAAATTTTCGTGAATTTTTTTTTACCATTTACTTCGCTACTTAGGTATTATTTTGTAATGAACAAAATTGTACATATTATGCTCATTGTCATTTTAGTTATAGTGATCGGTCTGAAATATGTAAAATTTTCGGAGCTAATAATTTTTAAAAGAAGCATTTTTTTTTTAAAGCGAGAAGAATTTGTTAACTCCGGACCCATCTTAGTCTCAGTAACTAAATTGATACCACTTATACTTAGCATATATACGGGTGTGTAATGTTTATTGTTTCGGGTCAAGAAAAAAAAAAAAAAAAGATAAAAGAAAACAAGAAAAGAGATGGACGTTTCAGGGAGATTTAGATTTTATATTACTATCAAAATTTCACCAATACCTACTGGCTTGTACGATTCACACAACTAATATATTTAACATTTGTTTGTTAAGACCAAAATATATAAAGTAATTAAATTAATTATTTAAAACAGCTAGCATTTGTGAACCTATGATTTTTTTTTTAATTTTCAGGCTTGTTTTTTGTAGTTAAAGTGATTTATTACCCAACATTATACCTGAGTATTGGAAAATGGTTTTTTCTTCATGTTGTAAATAACATACTTGAAATGGATAGTTTTGAGATACTGATCTCGTACAACTTCATATGGAAAATCTATTAGAACAGTTAAATATGTTGTGCCTCGAAACAAAAAGACATTGCACAATGTTTTTTAATGGGTGTCAACCTACCATATCTAATTACATTCGAGTATCGGAAAAATAGGTTGAAGAGACGCACTATGTGCTCTTATCGCACAATTTCATTAGATAATATAAATTTTAAAAAATAAAATTTTATTTCATCATATGGTGTTTTCATCTGATGTGTCTCGAATCTTTACATATATTTTTTACCGCAAAATTTTGGCATATCCAGTCTCTTGGATCGAAATTGCTGAAATCCGATTACATTTCATGGATAATTTGGTATTTTTACTTAGGGTTTTGCCATTTTTAATGCTTTGAGCAATGTTACAACCTCCCATTAGTAATGCTTGTGTAGATTGAATTTTTGTTGAAGAGCCCCGAACGCCAATTCTCTATATTATATAATATATATAATATATATATATATATATATATATATATATATATATATATATTTGCTAAGGAGGTCTGTCTCATTATCATCTATTATAACCATTTCTTCTTTGTTTATACATTCAAATTCTTTTCTATTAATCCAATATTGATATTAGGTAATTTGTATGTGTAAATTACTATACCTATTTTCTGATGTTGGGATTAGGGTACCCGAAAACATGCCTTTACCCAATTACTGATACTTTTGTTGCTGATTGTGATTTTCAGCGAACCTTAGTTCCAATGCCCAACTAACTAGGTTTTCTAAGACAAAAATCCTGTTAAAAAAAAAAAAATGCCCGAAAAAGACTAATTTACTAATCAAAGTTAAAGATTCGGAACAGTTGGACAATCGAATTTCCTACCGTAGAGCTAGGGATGAAGTTAAGAGTGCACATCATGCTCTACTAACGGACTCTCAAAGGCTCAGTTCGATCAACGAGCACTGGGCCAAACTCCTTATAGAAGAAGAACGAATATCATTAGATTTGAAGAGAAAAGATGCTGTTGCACAGTTCCGAATGATTACTGGCCATGACTACCTCGCAAAACACTTGCATCGGATCGGAGTGGCAGGGTCTCCACTTTGCTGCCTTTGTCATGCAAATAGTGAAATGGATGCAGCGCATCTAGAAGTATGCCCCAGATTACATAAAATAAGAGGTGAAACCCCATCCAGATCGGAGTGGTACTGGGCTGCCAGATCCCTTATGGCGGAAGTCGAAATGGGAAGACATAATTAAATAATAAAAAAAAAATATTTCAAAGGATATGCCCAATTTTCATATTTTAAGGACTGTTTTAATTTTTTTTTTCGAAGTTAAAGTCTCTATTCTCGTTGAAAGGATTCTTAACAATTGACATTTATTGTAACCAGGATACGGTTCAAAATGGAAGAGAACCTCCATTTTGGACCCAATTCTCCTTTTAAAAGGATACGAAACGAAATAAATCACTGGTAACTTGGATTACGACACTAAAAAGGACACTTTTTAATATCGAATCTCTCTTCCCAATGCAAGATGCGGTCCCAAATAACTTAAGCCTGTCAATAAAAATTTTTTCGACCATCCATTAGAAATAGGTCTAGGTCAAAATCCGAGCTTTGATTTTGACATATTCGATTTTCAATTTATCGTTGGAAATTAAATTTTGGTACATTGTGTCAGGAATTGGTTCCTGACACTGTCAGTAATAGGAGGAAAAACATACCTCCGAATTTTATGCAGAAAATGGATTACTTCATCATTCGGATATAATGCAATGAGCTGGAAAGAGAGAATATATGTTGGCCTAAAAGAAATATTTCAATGGCAAGAATCGATCAGTAAACATGGGAGTAATTTTTGAAAAAACACAAAAATTTCCTTAAATTGTCAGTAATTATTGCAGTTACCATATGCTTTTTTTTTTTTTTTTTTTACTCTCCTCGATAGGAATGCATTACAAGAGGTACAAAATGAATCACTATAATGTTAAAAACCTAAGAAAGAACATTGAATAAAAAGTAAAGAAGAGTCTTTCTTAAAGAGTCTACTATCATTATCGTGTGTGTTTACCGTTACGAGAAAAAAAAAAAAAAATGTATGCCGACTAATAATTTATTTTTTCTATTATGTTAAGTAATGTAAGTAGGATCATGACAATCAGTATGAATTAATTTTAGCTTATTTATCAGTTACAGGGTTTAGCTAATAGTTTTATGAGAGTTGTGTGGACATCATTTTTATTTAAATAATTTAATATGACAATTGAGGATAATAAACAGATCAATATAAATTCTAGAATATATACAAACAACGAATAAATGTGATAATAAATAATAAGAGCTATGTGATTACAATAAATCATCTCTATTGAACGACATCAATTTTCGTTCATTTAATTTATTAGTACGTGTATAATTTATGTGACATGATAAATTAAATATGTTTCGCTAGTAATACAATGCTGGAAAAAAATCTCAGTAAAATTAAATATTTCATATTTTAATTGAGAAATAAATAAGAAACAGACTGGTGAAAATCAAATTAGCAGAAGAAATGACAGTGTTCATAGCATTGGACGGTGATGGTTCGGTTGTCGGTTGAGGTTGAGGTTGCGGCGGTTGTGTCGTGCTGTCGCCGTTGGACGTCTTCTCCAGGATCGGGTAGCTGGGAGATGATGCCACTCCGCATACGTTACCTTGGTTCCTAGCCAGCTTCATGTATCCATTATCTCCCCATTTAGCGGTCCAGGAGTTCTTGATGATCCAATAATCTCCGTCGCGCTCTGTGCCGTACCCGACGATGAGCACTGCGTGGTCGAGATTGGCTCCGCATCCCGAGCTTGTCATAATGCCTGCCGGAAAAAAAACATGTATAATGAATATCTACCAATAATTTATTCTATAATTACTGAAATAAATAACGTCTATCTGGGTTATTTAGCTTCTTAAGAGTATATAAAATGGGAAGTTATTTTTGTTGATGTGTCAAAACCAATGACCATAAAAAGAGCTAAAAGGCTGTAAAGGAAAGGGAGGGATTTTCGATTTGCGGATGCTAAGTTTATTGGAAGGTGTTTGTCCGGTATTTCTAGTCCTCCTATTATTCTACGTTAAACAATTTATCTCAATAATTTATTCCTAGATTGATTCTCGTTTTAACATAAAGATAAACGTGATCTCGTGAAAGTTTTAAAAATCATTCTGCGATTGGGCAAACATCACTTTTAGTAAATATAATTTTGAAACTGATTTCCATTTAAGTCGGAAACTTCTAATTAGGTCCTTTAATTTAAATGACAAGCCACTGATTTTAAATATTTTCTTGTCTATTAGTATGGTTGGTAAGATGGATAGGTCTACGAAAGCTTAAAAAGGACAAAAAGATGCATCAACTAATTCATTCGTTACAGAGATGTTTCAAAAGACCTTTCTCTAACACAAAAGAAGAGATACCCACCATCATCAGCAAACATAAGTGTCAGGTGGAGGCCATATAGAAGCGGTACCTTAGAAGAATCGACAGAAAAACAAGAAAAGGTAGGGTGAGGAATGTGACTGTTAGAGCCACTTTGTACACACAAAAAAAGTTTATTGCATTGAGGAATAAGAATTTTAATGAGCTAATTGACTTAATGAGATAGTTTATCCGACAAAGTAAAGTGTTCTAAAATAATTTGACGAATTTTTTATACTGGAATGTTATAGTTGATTCAATATTTTTATTAGATCAGGTACAGGATGGGAGTGACCGAAGGAGTTCCGGCGAGAATTGGATAAAGCAGACTGTGGTGGTATGGACATTACCAGCGGATGCCAGAGAGTATTGGGTTGATGCAAAATTAATGCAGGTTTTTAGTAGGTATTGTAAATACGCCATATCTTTACTTTAACCATATATATTTAATCAAAATAATTTTCATCTGAATCAATGCACTTTTGCCAACGTTCAACAAGCTTTCTTATTCCACCAGAAAAAAAATCCGAATCCCTGGACTCAATGAAATCACGAAAAGAATTTTCAATGTCGTCCTGGTTTTGAAAATTTTTCTCCCTCAAAAAGTTGTCCAGATGCCTGAAAAAGTGGAAGTCTGTAGGAGAGAAGTCAGGTGAATAAGGCGGATGTTGGAGAACTTCGTAGCCCAACTCGTGCAGTCGTCGAAGCGTTGGTTGTGCAACGTGTGGTCTGGCGTTATCGTGGAGCAGGATCGGCCCCTTCCGATTCATCAATGCTGGGCAAAGACGTTGCAATTTTTGATTCATGCTGTCAATTTCTTGACAGTACTTGTCAGCAGTTATAGTCTCACCTCGATTGAGAAAGCTTTGACCTCAGCTGGTCGTTGTCCAGAACAAGATGACGGCCCCGACCTTCCTTGTCTTCGAGGTCGAAATCTCCTCTGCGAAACTTCTGGAACCAACGCTGCACCGTGCACTCATTAATAGCCCCCTGACCCCACACTTCATTAATATTACGAGCCATTTGCGCAGCGCTGCGCCCTAATTTAAATTCGTAAAAATAAATTTGACGAAAATCGCACTTTGACATTTTCGATTCAAGACCTTTGAACACACTGAACAAAACGATTTTACTAAACAAATTCATGGTGAAAGAGAGGGTATTAGATAAGGTTTGTTTTGGTATAATAATGATCAATGTTAGGATTAGCTTTGTTTACACAATTGGAATTAAGATATTGCAATAGAGGAAACCTGCATTAATTTCGCATCAACCCAATAGATGGCCGAAGGGACTGCTGTTGTGGGAGGAGAAAGAAGAAGGAGAGGAAGACTCTGAACCTGGTGGAAGGACTGCTTGGAAGAGACTATGGCCGGTAGGAGACTTAAGGAAGAGGACAGGCGCGATAAAGAAAAGTAGGGAGAACTTCTGATTAAACAGGAAACTTACTGAGGAAAAAAACCTGTGAAAGTAAAAACAAGTTCAATTAATATGGGATAGTTAAGTGATTTTTCCCTTGAGCGGTTATAACTCCTCAACGACAAGTCTTAATGACTTGTTATGCATACTGATGGATTAATAATCTATCCCTTTTCAAAAGTGTCCATTGTAATTTATCTATAATAAGTCGAATTTAAAGGATACAGTTGTTTTAATACGAAAAGTCAAGTATGCTCAATGTAACCCATCGGTGGGGTAAGTTATGTTAAGTCAAGGGTATGGGGCAAATCGAGCACTTAAAAGCCAAACCATTGGTTCAATGTTAACTGGACATAAAATGAAATTTCGAATTGACAATACAATTTTTATTTATAGTATTTTAATGACAAAACAAGTGAACTAAAAGTAATTTTCTGTGACTAATAAACTGAAAATAAAATTAAAAAAATATCAGCTTATTTTAAGCTAAACTTTAAAGTCCTTTATTGAAAATCGGACTTGAATATTCGTGTATTTATCAACATAGCTTATATTATAAATGAAAATGAAATATATCCCGCGACTTCATCTTTTCGCTATTCGATGCCTTCGCGTGCGGTGAATAGTTTTGGAGATATTTCAATTGCAGTTGCCCCTATGCTTAACAAGTCCCGTCCCTCCCTACCTGCTGTTTTTTTCTAAATCGGAAACAATCATCTGTAAATACTGTCATAGATGGAAATTAAAAGTTAACCCTGGTAAATCAGTAGCTATCATTTTACGAAACGCCAACCACATATTGATCATAAAATTATTATGAACTCACACCTTATACCATGGTCTTGTTGCGTGAAATATCTAGGCTTAACCCTGGACCGAACCCTCACCTATACCTAACACATTAAAGAAGAACAGACACAGTAAAAAAAAATAATATAAAAAATGTTTCCATATTTTAATAAAATCTCTAAATCTGCTCTAAAAACAAACTTATCACTTATAAATCAGTTAACAGATCACAACTTATACTTCACCCTATAGAGTTCCACCTGTCTTACTAATTACAGAAAGCTCGAAAGAATTCAAACCTATGTATGAGAATTATTTACAATTACCCTCGTTATACAAAAAAAATCTGGTGCAGGCAACACACGACTTTCACTTACCTCCGTTTTTAGAATCAATTAAAAAAATTTCATATGCAGTTAGAGATAAAAATGAGTGAAACCATTAAAGAATTAATTGAATGGAATTTCTATAGAAACACGTGCTTTATTAAAAAGTCTATTATATTATTATCTAAAATGATCACTTAGTTTTATCGACTTTTAATCACTCTCTATTAACTTTTAAAAGCTTGTGTATGAGATAATATTTTTCTAAAATCTTTAGATTTCCAACAGTATATTATACATGTATACTACTGTTCTAAAGTTAAATAAGTCAAATCACAAAAAAATGCATTATTAAACATAAATATTTTTTCATTTTCTCTTTTATTTGGGTATCGAATCATTGAATTTAATATGTATATTTTTCATCATGGCAACAAGATATTTAAAGGTATTTTATGGAACAAAAAATTAAAGGTACTTGAAGAAGAAATTTAAGACATCGGCCCTGTCAGACTATTTTAAAAACCTACATGATATTAAAGCCTATTAAATTTTAAATCGATATAGCGAGTTTAAACAAAATCCTCGGAACCGTTTTTGAGAACATCGTAAAAAGGTGAAAATGCATTACATAAAGTGGCTCTTTTGGTAAACTAGTTTTGATGAAAAAGATTTTGTAACATCTCGGGCGTATAGTTGTCTTAAATATGAAATTTCAGTTACCGCACACACGCACACACGCACACACGCACACACACACACACACACACACACACACACAGACCTTTTTGCGGGACTTGGTTATTTGGACTCAGGGGACCCTAAAACGTGTATTTTCTCTGAAAACTGGAATTCGAAAATTTTCACGATCGCAATACTTTCCCTTACTATATATAGTAAGTGCAAGTAATATCCTTAGATATAAAATTATAAAAATATAAAATTGCAGATCTGAAACTTCAATCTATACAAGAATTAGTTTTATCTCATATGATGACGTACTTCAGAAAAACTTCAGGCTCTCTGAGAAGTTCAGAGTCTGAACCCACTAATAAAATAAACAGGCAACTACAATAAACCCTCCCTTAAACATTACGTTCACGAAAATATTAAACATTATTAAGTTAAAAATGTTTTCTATACCCCATTTTACAGGTTATTATTAAATTATAATTTGATAATATTTTACAAGTAAATTTATTTCTTTTTATTTACTATTTTATTATTAGTATATTTCATTTTTGTTAAATTATTATTACTGTAAATATTTCATCTAATTTATTTTATTTATTACTTATGTATTCACTTTTCTTGCTAAATGTATTTGATTTCATTTTATTTTTATTATTATTATTATCATTATATTTTTTATTTGTTTATTATTATTATTATTATTTTTTTTTTTAGTATTTTTTGTCTATTTTTCCTACTGTCACTACTACCTTCAAATAAATGTTAATTAGTCTCTAGAAGAAAAATCCTAAATTGTTTATTTTAAGGATCGCCGAAATCATGTAAAAATATAATTAACAAACTATAATATATTGTAAATAAAACTTTTTTATCTATATATCTATAATCAAGAACAGAGATACTTTCCTTTTCATTAACCATTCTATTAATTAGGATGTAATAATACATTTAATATTTTTTCACGATTTAGTAACCTTTTTTTTGTATGGTATTTTTTTTTGGTAAACTAACCTCCTTTGTAAAACGAGAATTTATCACTGGATGCGGCCACTGCCGCTGAGATGGGACCCACGGTGGCCACTGCTACCTTCAGTGCTTCTTCGTCTTCCTCCGGCAATTCTGCGTAGGAGGTCACCTTGCTTCCATTGACTGCCGAGTCTATTGAGAAGACGCATCTTCCATCCTAAAGAAAGTTTACTTTGTTACGCTAAATTAAAATAAAGAAAGAACTAAAAGGAAAGAAAAAGTGATAAGTACGAAAAAGAACATGAATATAGTGTTTTAAATATTGAAAATTAATTACCGATCCAAGGAAGGGGTAGTTGTCTTCGCTCATGATGCCACCAGCGTCCTTCAGGTATTCGAAAGCGCTCTCCATCCGCCCGCCCTCGCAACCCTTGTTGTCGTAGAACGTGGAACAGTCGATGAGCTGTTGTTCGCTTAGGGACACCAGTTTCCCGGTGCTGCGGAACAGTTGTCCTTCCAAGGCACCGGTCTGAGGATAAGGTTTACTTTTAAGCAGTAAAATAACTAACTTGTTTTAATTATTAATACCAAAAAAAAAACCATTGTTAGCTAATTATTATAATCGTTAATGATGAATCAGAAGAAATAAAAAGGAAAACGCTAGTTAAAATGGATATACAAATCTCTGGGGGTATCTTGTGACGTAGTGGTTAGCAAAGCAGCCTTATATGTCCAATTCGATGGCCCTAGAGCGTAAAATTCCTTGATTATTCCGCCTTCAGAAGGGACATAAAATGGTGATATAAAATCATATGCTCCGTCAGGTACTCGTTAAAGAACTATGTACTAATAAAACTAGGTGTTCAAGGATCTTCACTTAACAGCAGCTAATGTTGTTAATCTGTTGTGAAGATTTTCGATGAATTCTCATTAGGGAGGCTCCACAACCTTAGGCCCTCCATTTTGTAACTGAGTTACGATAAGTGGGAGTTGGTGACAGGTAGGGTAAATTGGAGTTTAGAACATTTCACATAATGTGGAACACGTGTGGAGGCAAGCCACAAGTAAGAAATTACACCCACAATTCATCCCAGCCAGATTGATTTTAATTAACCATCTTACCTCTGATTCTTAATTATTCAATATACATTCTGAGATTATTAATGTAGCTATTTTATAGCTCCAAATACCTAAAATAATAAATTCCATTCTGCAAATCACAAACCTTTTTTTTTTCTAATCTGCTTTATTGTACAAAATACAAGAATAAAATAAAATAATTGCAAAAACAAATAATGCTACCGTTAGGGCTTTCAGAAATTACACTTCCTTATGAGGTAAATATCACAAAACTGCAAAGATCTTAAATAATATTCACCAGGAATAAAAATTAACTACCGGGGCAGACAAAATTTAGAGCTCCTACTAAAGCGTCGTCCTATGAGGCCCAGAAGCACAAAAGTGACGTAAAGTGAAACTACAAACGAATCTTGAATAGAATATTTAGATATTGGAATGAAGCCTACGAAGAAAAAGAAGAGAGAATGGTTAATAGATGAGGCCGGAGAGTATATATTCATGACCAAGCTATTACAATACGATTATACAGAAGATACGTTCCAAAAAGACACAATATCATTCGGGCCATTCTCAGCAAAACGTACAAACGGGTGCGTCTGTCTTGAAAATTTGATTTTGGTCCATCCTTTTTTTTTTTTTTGTGTCCCTATATATAAAATCTGATCTTATGTAGCATCAGCAGAGCTTGATTAGGTGTAATTATCAAAATAATTAATTTCATTAATAATTAATTAATTAAAACTAATAATTATTAGAAATCAGAAAGTGAGCTAATGACGATCCAGTGGTGAGTCAATGATTTTTGGAATGATCTCCCGAAGGTTTTTGAACGTATAAAAGGGTTAAGACAGTCCTCGCCCCTTCCATCTGTTAAATATTTTAAAAAATTCGCTTCTATATACGATCAGCATCCGATTGAGTACAATAAAGTGTGAACCAGAATATTTTTTCATACCAGAGCAGTAGGTTCAAAGGAAAAAAAAACAACCGTTTCTGTGGGGTGCGCTAATGACGGGTGCGTCAATGACGAATCGAAAAGTTTTCCAAAAAGTTTTATCTCCAAAACAAAGTATAAAAAAAAAGAAGTACATCAATCTACTCAGTAGGCTGAACCCTATCACGGAAAAATAGAAAATTAATCAATTAAAAATAACTAGCAGAGGTAGAGTGGGTGCGACAAATGACGGAAAATAAAAATACTCTCACTCACTAGCGTACGTCTTCCCTCCCTGCCACTGTGAAAGATACAGAAGGCGGTTATAAACTTCTTGGTCGTCTTGCAGAAGGTATAACGGGTTTTGCGAGCCTTTTCCCGCCTTTTCGTGGCTTGAAGAGAGATCACGGCGCCAAAAACCGTTTGGGATGCGCCAATGGCGCATTTCAGTTTTATTTATTTGAAACGTATATAACCGTTTTTCAAACCTGCAGTTCTGTATTCTGAAACTATAGAGTGTATGTATGAATGGAATGGACCAAACCAGTAAAATCTTTCCAACAACTTGACTGGGTACCACGTTGAAGTTGGCAAAGTCTGGTTTGGACAGGGTGAGCCAATGATTTTTCGGACATTTATTAAAAATTTTCATACAGGAATAATTCATTGATTTGAACTAATGAATGTGCACCAAGTAGAGCAGAAAAATGTCTACCAAAAAAGAAAACAAAGTTGGAAAATATCCAGTTTCAGTACGAGGGAAATCATTTGGACAGCGTTTGTATGTTTCGTTGATAATGGCCCATTTGATAAATGTCGTCTAGATTGAGTAGGCGCTTGTTGTATTAATCCAACATATAATTGTTAGCTGGATGTAAGGCTGAGTAAGGAGTATCTCCAGTCTAAAACACTTCATCGGTACTTGGCGTTGCGGTTTTATCAACTGGATGTTTATTTTAATAATCTAAAATTCTATTATACGGTTCCTAGGCAACGCAGGGAATGTCCACGTGCATTAACCAACTCAGCTACCCCGCCCTCATTATTAAATATTGTTATTGTTAATAGATTAATAACAATAAGCCCTTGTTGGTAAAAGTGCAAAAGCCGTTTACCGACCCCTTTTGTCAGCTGCCTCTTCTACTGTAAAGACCAACAGTAGGAGATGGGGAGGCGTGTTAATTCTAATAAAAAATATTATTTTTGAGAAAAGAGGGTTATGATTGAAAATCGGAAGAGGGCAATTCAAATCCATCAGAGCAACCAGAGAGGAGTCTAGTGTCATTTTTGTAAAATTTATGACAAGGCTAATAGTAATCAGTCCCTCAGTATTCTCAATAATCTATACTAATATTATAAAGCTGAAGAGTTTGTTTGTTTGTTTGAACGCGCTAATCTCAGAAACTACTGGTTCAAATTGAAAAAATTCTTTTTGTGTTAGATAGTCCATTTATCGAGGAAGGCTATAGGCTATATAACATCACGCTGCAACCAATAGGACCGAAGAATCAGTGGAAAATCTGGGAAAAAACAGGGAAAATTGACCTCGAATCCCAACGATTCCAAATGATTTACCTTTTAATTTTAAAATAATTCAATTTCCCGTTAAGTTATCTGTTGCCTTAACAATTAATAAATCACATGGGCAAGCCTTTAAACACGTAGGAATCGATTTACGTCAAGATCGGGTTGCGGAGAAAATCAGTATGTTCTTCTGCCACAAGAAAATAAAACCAAAAATATCATTTAAGCAGTAATACTTTAAAATATTGGGTCGTCCGAAAATTTGTTAGAGGTTTTTAAAATAAAATTTACCTTCTGTTTTTTTTATTTTAAAAATGAATCACGAGGCTAATGTTTATTTATATGCCTTTAATCCTCATGGAATTAACTATTTTTACACTCTGAATTTGTCTTTATTAAGGATCAGTAGAGTAGTTTATTGCAAACCAACATGAGTGACGATTTCAGTTCATTTTCGGCATAATATGCTGTTATTTAAAAAAAAAGAGTAAAACGTAGTCCAAACTGCAAAAAAGGTTCGTTCCGTATATGGCAGCGATT
The DNA here is from genome assembly GCA_023052935.1 of Piezodorus guildinii. Classification (NCBI taxonomy): domain Eukaryota; kingdom Metazoa; phylum Arthropoda; class Insecta; order Hemiptera; family Pentatomidae; genus Piezodorus; species Piezodorus guildinii. Next base: position 40,317,465 of record CM041292.1, on the reverse strand, counting down.
CAATTGCAGATAGCACGTTTCAGAAGTGGTTTTCGTGTTTTAGAAAGGTCTTCAATTTGGAAGACCAACCCCGGGCTGGCCGGAGTTCAACTCTCGACGTCGAGGATATTATGACGGTCATCGCAAACAATCCACGAATTACTGTTCGTGAGATAGCTGCGGAGTTAAGTGCCTGCAAATCGACCGTTTTTGATCATCTAAAGAAGGCCGTGTACGTCTGTTGTACGACGTTTGGATTCCCCATGAGCTCAGTGAATAGAATCTTTTTGAAAGGATTTCATGTTGTGATTTGCTGCTGAAAAAAAAAATGTAGAGGATCCATTTTTGTAACGAGTTGTTACTGGGGACGAAAAATGGATTCTCAACATCAACACCAGCCGAAAAAAATCTTGAGGGTTGCCTGGAGCGACGCGCTTGCAACACCAAAGGCCGGCTTGCATCCAAGAAAGGTGATACTCAGTTTTTGGTGAGATTGGAAGGGACCCGTACATTTTGAGCTCATTCCACAAAACCCAACTATAAGTACGGACTTTTACTATAAATACGGACCCAGTTAGATAGATTGATGGCAGCAATTAAAGAGAAACAGCTAGAGTTGGCGAATCGGAAAGGAGTGCTATTTCACCAAGACAACGCTAGGCCCACGTGTCTTTAACGACTCGGCAAAAGTTATTAACCTTCAGATGGGAGGTTTTACCCACCGTACTTTTCTGACATTGCTTCTTCTGATTTCCATCTTTTCCGTCCCCTCGGTAATTTTCTACAAGTGAAATCCTACTCTTCAGATGATGACGTCAGAACGGACCTATTATTGTTCTTCAGGAGGAAGGACAGTGATTTTTGGAAAAAAGGGATTATAGACCTTTTAAGCTGTTGGGAAAGAGTAATCGCTAACGGTGGTAACTGTTTGGTAGATTAAATAAGTACATTTTAAGCTGTTCAATTTTAATTTGTCCAAATTTTCCTACGAACTTTCCGGACAACCCAATATTCTTTTAAAAACGTCTTAATAGCGATCATAATAACTGAAATTGACGCAGACGAAGTCGCGCGCAATAGCTACTATTCCTATAAAAAAAAAAAAAAAAACAATAATAAAAAAAAACCTGTGCCACTACAACCCATGAAGAGTCTTGGGCTCAGTACATATAGAGAGACGTACTGTTTCAAGGCCAACGGCCGTGCAATGAGGGATTCGGCCGAGATCACGCTCAGCCGCCAGGTTTTTCCCCATTTTCGGGTACCCACTTTATAGAGGCTGGGTCTGCTCCATGAAGGTCTCCAATCCCAGGATCGCCCCCGGCTGAAATAACAGAATAAATAATATTCCGCATAACCGGGATTCGAACCCAGGACCCGGAGCACAGTAGAATAGCACTCTATCCACTAGACCACGCCGCTCCCTTAATCATATTCCTTTGCGTTATTTAAATACAATCTAGTTGTGATACATATGTCTAATTAAACATTAATAATAACTGCTTTGATTAAAATCTGTCGGTTACTTAATCTTCCTCTTCATGCCAGTTACTACCGTAAGTGAGATCGGTAAACATGAAACGAATTCCAATGGTTTCACACAATGCAGTAAATAAATTCATTAAATATAATATTTTATGCAGTTTTGGAGCTACCGTTGCCCTAGCAATCGGCCAAAAACATAGCACAAAATCAGTTATTTATGACTCATTGATTTCCTTGACTTACCGCGCTGAATGACCAGCATCCCTGGCATGATCCTTGGTTCTTGACCGGTGTCACTGCTCCTTTGCTCCTCCAATCTATGGACTCTGGCAGTTTCGCATTCAGTGAATTTTTGAACTTTTGGAGGAGGTTGTTTTTAGTCTTCGGTGTCTTCTTTTTATAGCCAGTAAATTTGGCAGCAAACTCTTCTGTGCTCTAAATGAAAAAAAAAAAAATAATAATAAACAGAAATAAAATCATTTATGATAAATTAGGATAGGATATTATTATGGGATTTTTACGAAATTTAGATGGTGTTGGTTGGGGTCAGCCAACATATGAAATCAGATATTTTTTCAAAGTTCTTTATTGTGAAAAAAAAAAAAAAACCTGTACCACTACAACCCATGAAGGGCCTTGGGCTTAGTACATATAGAGATTCGCACTGTTTCTAGGCCAACTGCAGTGCAATGAGGTGATTAGACCTTTATCACGCTCAGCCGCAAGGTTTTTCCACAATTATTTTGGGTCCCCACTATATAGAGACTGGGTCTGCCCCAGGAGGGTCGCGATACCCTAGGGTTGCCCCCCGACTTAATGAATAATATTCTGCCACAGCCGGGATTCGAACCCAGAACTCGGAGAACTGTAGTGCTCTATCCACTAGACCACGCCGCTCCCTAAAGTTCTTTTTATAGCTAATTTAATGTGGAATTAAGAAAATTTATGGGCTTGTCAATTACTTAGCTGTCATCAATATCGTATTTATGCTCTTTAATAAATTCTGTCCGAACCTCCAAACCTCTAAGGATAATGGGTTTAAAAAAGGAATTCCTGGATAGTAAGGTCAATACGACAATAAAAATAACAACTGTAATTTTATTTTTTACATGTTTATAGTAAGTTATAATATAGTTTTATAAAGAACTTTATGATAGAGTCGTAACTAGTCATTTAACGTTCATTTGAACGAATTAATAAATATTAGTAATTTTTCCCGATTTAGAATTGAGTTCATTTGTACAAGGACATTTTAACCAAATTAATATTTTGACATATTTGTATTCTCATCATTAAGTTTTAAATAAATCCTCTATCTAATAAATACTTAAGTCCTTTAAAAATGCGAATTATAAATGCAATTACTTTCTAAAGGTACTAATTATACATTTAGTTTAGTTCCAAATCATACTAAAACATTTAATTCCTTAAGTTTAATAAGGTGTTATTGATATACTAAAAAAAATTCTAGGCTCTAATGCGAAAAGAATCAAATAAGTTGGTTTAATAATATAGTAATGAGAAATTTTTGCGCTTCCTGTAAAATTTCCTAGAATGGATATATAGTAGTACCTTTTGGAACTCAAAAAATAGGAAAATATTTTTTTCATTAAAACATTGAATTTGGTTTGAAGAATTTTTCTTATCTTTACTTTGTTGTATGTTATAGAAATGGGCATAGAATTACCTAAGCTGTACCTAAAATGCCTGATCTGAAGATGCTGTTTTGTAATGACTGGACACTCTTTACTGTTGATTTAGATATGTGTGGCAAAAGTTGTGAGCCATACAACAGTGACGGACGAAGAATAGTTTTGTATATGATCGCTTTTATTCGAAGAGATAAACTTGGAGATGGTATTAAATGGTTAAGTCAGAACATTTTTCGCCTTACAGATTTAATTTTTGTTGAAAAATGATCAAAAAACTTTGAATGTGATTCCAAGTTTTTTTGTTTTGTTTTTCACTTATCATTTTATTTACACCTGTAAAAAATATTACAATAAGCAAATGTGCTAAAATCTAAGGAAACATGGCGTGGGCAGGCATGAGGGAGACAGCACCCAGTGGTGCATCCTCCTGACATTAAGCACAACTATATTTTCAGGTCAGGAGGTCCTTCATCCAACTCCTTTTCAGCCTACGCCGAGTTATGGATGGTAAGTCAGTTGTAGCCATGTTTTGTACAAGTTTGTTTATGTGTTCATTTAGTTCGTCGTGAAATCGTTTGTAAGTCGATCGAATGTGGTTTGTTGTATTTGGAATACATAAATCAGTATGAAGGGTATCGTTTGAAACATATGGTGGTGAGTTCGTTGCCAGTCTTAAAAACTGCGATTGAAAGGTTTGTATTTTTTTTATGTGTGTCTTTTTAGCAGCTCCGTATATTTGGCAAGCGTAAGTCCATATTGGTTTTAATAAATAAGTGAATACGTTAAGTTTCTGTCTGATGGGTTATTTAGAATGTCTATGAAGTATAGAATACAATAGTCTCAGTCGAAAATTTAGAGTTTTACGTTTAGTCTTGACGTGTTGGCCCCATGTCAACCTTTTGTCAAAAATAAGTCCTAAGTACGTTACTGTGTTTGATTGTGGTATCTGGTGACTGTCTATGTAAACTGGAGGACAGGTTCCATGTCTAAGTGTAAATGTAACATGTAGTGATTTGTCATGGTTAATTTTTAATTTCCATTTCCTAAACCAGTTCTGTACATTGTCTAAGTGATGTTGTAAAGTCATACTGGCCTCTGTAGGGTCTGTGTTTTTAGTAATAATTGCAGTGTCGTCGGCATAAGTCGCAGTTAGGATGTTTTCGTTTGTCGGTAAGTCATATGTGTATATTAAGTACAGAAGTGGCGCCAGGATAGAACCTTGGAGAACTCCTGCAGAGACTGGCTTAACTGATGAGGTCTCGGAACCCTGTCGGACAGAGAAGAAGCGGTCATTGAGAAAAGATTGTAAAACTGAATAATAAGTACTTGGAAGTATGGGTTTTAGTTTAAAAAGAAGACCCTGGTGCCCCACCCTATCAAAAGCTTGAGTAACATCCAAAAATGCCCCAGAAGCGTATTGTTTTAGTTCAAGTGCAGTGAAAATAAATTCGGTTACTCTGTGTAGCTGTTGTGTTGTGGAGTGAAAGGAGCGAAATCCGAATTGATGGTCTGGTAATATGTCGTGGTCTTTCAGTATGTTAATAATGCGTCCGTACAATAATTTTTCAAATATTTTTGAGCATACTGGAAGAAGGCTAATAGGTCTGTAGGAGTCCGGTCTGTGTTTGTCTTTGTTAGGTTTATGTATCATTGAAATCGTAGAATTTTTCCATTAAATGGGGAATTTAGTCGTCCTGAGTATAGCATTGTATAATGTAGTAAGAAATACTAAAGCTTTTCTGGGGATTTTTTGAAGCACCTCAGCAGTGATAAGGTCGTAACCAGGAGTCTTTCTTTTCGGCATTTTCATAATCTGTCTTGATACCTCGGAAGGAGTAAATGATTTTGGTGGAAGAGACATTGGAAGAGGAGAGTCCAAGAATTTCTGTGCATAATTTTCGTTTTGTATGTCTGTTAAGTCTGTGTGAGGTTGAAAAACACTTGAAAGATAGTCAACGAACATTTCAGATTTATCTCTATCCGACACAGCCCAAGAACCGTCATCGTTTCTTAATGGGGCAGAAACTTCACGTTGTTTCAGAATTCGTTTGGTATGTCGCCAAAAGGCTGTTGTCGTCGGTTGTCAGGTTTTCCAGATATTTGTCAAAGTTAGTTTGTTTGAATTTTCGTATTTCTCTTTTAAGTTCATTGTTAAGTTTGTTGAAGATTCGTCTGTCTGAAGGAAGTCTGTTAGTTTGCCATTGTTTGCGTGATCGTCTCTTGGCTCTGATTAGGTCCCTGATATATTGAGGGTAGGATGGCGAAGTTATTCCTGGCCTTCCACTTATTTGTTGTGAGGACCATGCAGCTTCTTGTACAGTTGAAGTTAAGAGTTCAACTGCATCTTCTAAATCTGTTTCAGTTTTTAGTGCTTTAGGGACAGTGAGCTGGGCATTAATATGCTTGCTGAACAGATCCCAATCCATGATGCCGTGAGTAAGCGATTGTCTTTTTTCCGCAAAGAATTTCTCCACCCCCAACATCAGGTTCACCGGCAAATGATCTGAGCCAAGGTCCGTTTCAGTTGTAACTGTAATCGGTAGAGTTGTTAAATCTCTGGCTACAAATATGTCAAGTACGTCAGGTTTTTTGTGACAAGAATTTGGTAAGTAAGTCGGTTTGTCAGGAGAAAATACGTTCAATGATAAGTGGTCAATAGCAGATTTGAGTTTTCTGCCCCTTGGTGTGCACAAACGAGAACCCCAAGTTTTGTGTTTTGCATTAAAGTCACCTCCTACCAGGAATGTTCTACCAAAGGAGTTAAATAGTTCAATAAACATTTGATCGGTAATGATATATTTAGAGGGACAGTAAATAAAATCTAGTGTTATGTTTTTGTATTTAGTCTGTAACTGTATTCCTGTTATTTGTATCTGAGCCGATGAGTCTACGTGTATAGGGTAATGTTTTAGTGTCGATTTTATTAATATAGCTGTCCCTCCGTGTGCAGTATTGTCGGGATGGTCTGTTCTGTATAAATTATAGTTAGGTATGGAAAGTTTGTTGCGTGATGTGAGATGAGTTTCTGTCAAAAGTACAATCTCGATTCGTTTTTGGTGAAGATAAATTTCCAGTTCTGTCTTATGTCGAAGTAGTCCTGATTCCAAGTTATTAAATATTTTTTGATAGTTTAATTTGGAATTTATTTGGATTGAATCCTAATGGAAGTTTTTTATTATCTTTCTGGAACGAATAAACAATCCCATTCGTTTTATGAGAACTAACTTCTTTATTTAACTTTCTATAGCTATCTTTTGAAAGGCATTTTGTGATTGCTTGAGAGCCTTACTGGTATTGGAGCTGCTGCTCGTGACTGCACTATTGTCACTGCGATATTATCAGTAAAAGCTGATACAGTGGCCTGGTCGTACTTGCTTACTACGACGTAAGAAGTGTAAATCGAAAACAATATAGGAAACAGCACTGCTCCAATGTAAGATGCACCGAATCGGAGAGCTCTTCCGTAACTTTTACTGCTAACCAGTGATTCCTCAAATCGATTAAATGACCGAATGCATAAGTTGGGTCAGTTGCTGGCAGAGGATTTCGTGTGTCACAGAATTGAAAGCTTTGAAGCAGTGGAGGGCTATCGTAGCTGTTGCTTAGTTGGAGTTGAAGTTTCTAGTCCCAGCTTTCTCCGGTGGGATTATGTCATTTTTATTGCAGAATTTTCTCAGGTAATTTAGGATCGTTTTCTCGAAAAAATTTTCCCATATGTGGTAATAAACTAACTGGACGGTAGTGAAATGGCTCATTTCCAGATTTGGCAGCTTTCAGGAGAAGGAATAGTATTGCATTCTTCCATGCATTAGCGAAATATCTTAAACTTAAACAGGAACTGTACAAGTTCACTAGGTGCAATAATCCTTTTCTTGGATATTTTTTCAATAATACACCTTATATATTATCACATCCTGAACTTGACTATATAGGACTATTGCCATGTGCTCGGGGAAGAATCGCTTTTAATTGTTTACAGGCAACAAAGTTATCCTATTTTTCTGAGAAGGACTTTTTCCCTATGAGGGATAAAGTTAGTTTCTTCTGCCTTATTCCTTATTGCTTTATCGTAGTGTAATCAGCTAGTTTTCTGATTTGTTCCTCTGAACTCAAAAATTTATTATCTTCGTGAATCCTAGTTACTTTCTTGGTCACCGTCTATAATTTTCAGTGATCTCTATGCGCTGCTCTTAGTTTTTCCTCCCACATATTCGTCTTCCACGCGCTAATAAGGTTTACGAATCTGTAGAATAAGAGCATGTTTCTGTTTCTAGTGCGGTACCATCTATTTTTCCATGTGTTACGTAACGATATCGACCGTAGGATATGTTCCGGTGGTACACGAATTGAAGACGGTAGAGGATAGGATTTTAGAATGGCTGAACATTGAATTACTTGGGAAAGAGTAAATATATGGACATCAATATCTTCCTTTGATTAAAGTGTTTGGATCACCTGTAACTGGTGATATATCTAGCTGTGGTGTAAGTCCCAGTCAGCATTTTCATAATCGTATTTGGTAGGACTTTGTATTAGATTGCATTGTTTACCTGTAATGCGGTACAGAACTGGTCTGTGATCATATGTCACAAAATCGAACGTAGCATGTTCAGTGACTCTATGAACTATTTATTCAAGATTCAAAAATTAAATTATTTTTTTTAAGTTTAATAAGCGAGGTAGGACAGTAGCTTTTACATTTTATTAAATGATTCATCCATTACAGAAAAAATAGTAATAAAATAGGGCTCGTTACTTTGAAACTCTCCGGAATTTCAACCGTCCTAATTAAAATATGTCATTGCATATTTTTTAACTAGCATATTATTATGTACAGAAATGATATAATAAAAATGTAAAAAGAATGACCATACGATATTCATATGGATAAAATAAACTTTACCAATCGATAGCTCAGTGTTCCGATGAAATAACTTATTATTATGGGTTAAAGTGCTCGGAACAACAGTTAGAGAATGGTTCTAAATGATTGATTTATGGTTATTATATACATTTTTAAATTAATGAATAATATTAATCAAATGATTGCACTTTACCAGATCTCCGAATTGGTTCATACTTAAACTGTATGTAACTTCGCCCTTAGCATATTTGGCGTTATGCTCTTCTATCTTCTTCATGTTTTGCTGGAAGATGGACAATCTTAACTTTTCTTCGCTAGCGTTCAAGTACTTTTTCTTGTTTTCTGCCTATAAATTTAATACAAACAAAATTATTAATAAATAATAACTTAATAACTATTAGTAAGTTTGTTTAAAATTTGATCACTGCCTCTAATATGTATCGCTTTCAAGTTCCAGTAATGTTTTTGTATGAAAGTTGTATATTTGTATAAAAAGTGTTACCTTTGAATAAATAAGTTTTATTTAATTAGTTAGTTAATACGTTTGAGGTCCAGAAACGTTGAGGAAAAATATTTACAATAAGTATGTATATAAAAAACAAACAAACAAAAAATTTCATATCACCCATAGTCAGATTGTCAACGTTTAGGAGCGAAAATCAAATTTTGATATTTTATCCGTTAAATTTTATCCGTGGTTTTTGCACTATATGTGCACCTACAGAGAAATAAGCTGTACCAAATGAAAGAAGAAAAAATTCCCGGAAAAGTTAAGCAGTCGAACCTTTAAAATAGGAAAGTAGGTATCGCATAACGTCATAAAAGACATTTTTTTTTAATATTCTAAGAATATTTCGACATTTCAAACAGTTATTACTCATTTATAGCTTGGTTTTAAATTTTCCAAATCTAAAAAAAAAAACTTCTTCATGTAATTAGGTTTAAAATGAAGAAAAACAAAGTTACCTTCATCGGCCAACCAACGATACGAGAAGCGAAACATTAACAAAAAAAATCTGGTGTACGCAACACACGATTTTCACTTAACTCTGTTATTAATATCAATTAAAGAATTTTCAACAAATTTAGAAACGAAAAGAAATTGTTAAAGAATTATTTATATTTGATTTTTATAGAAAGGTGTGTTTTATTAAATAATATATTATAATATTATCTATGAGATTCAGTAAGTTTTTTTTTTCTCATCACTCCGTGCTAGAACTACTTGGAGCGTCCGGCGGTGACAGCCCCATCCAGTGACCAAGCGGTGAAACAATTAAATAATAATAATAATAATAATAATAATAGGCTTACCGAACCCGAAGGTTCGATGCCGATACCACCAAACTTCGCTTGCATAGACACGTCCAATGTTCACCGGTCAAGCCCAAGCCCCCGAGATCAGCCTTAATGCAATCCTCCCATCGACGCCTCGGCCTACCTTTCGGACGCCTACCAGTCGGTTCAGCGAATACCAACTTTCTCGTAATCCGTTCCTCACTAAGCCCAACAACTTTACGCGCCCATTTGAGTCTCCGCGATGCTATCAACTCAATTATATTCACAGGGTACAAACTCCGCAATTCCGCGTTATGCAACCTTCTAAACTCCCCAGTGGCCTCATCTCTCTTTGGACCAAATATTTTACGCAATACCTTATTTTCGAAAACCTTAAGCCGCTGTTCATCCTTTAAAGTAAGCGGCCACGTTTCACATCCGTAAAGAACCGTTGGAAGAATAATAGTTTTATAAATTCTAATCTTTAAGTTTTTAGATAGAAGCCGCGAACTAAGTAACTTAGCAACTGAATAATAACACGCATTTCCCACCTTTAACCGGGACTTTATTTCTTCCTGGATTTCATTTTTTCTAGTTATAATTGAACCTAAATACTTGAATTTCTCTACGTGTTTCAAAGTATGACCTGATACATCAATATCACCAAGATCGACACCGTTTCTGCTACTAATCATATACTTCGTCTTATCGGTATTTAATTCGAGTCCTATTTCTTTACCGGTTTTTATTAACACACTTGTATTTAGTTGTATGGTTTCCGTGTCTTCACCTAGCAGTACCAGATCATCGGCATACCCCAAAACCGGAATCTTGTCACCCATATTTAAGCCTTTCTCGGTACACATCACCTTTTCTACGACATATTCTAAAGCTATATTAAATAACACAGGTGAAAGGGAGTCACCCTGTTTCAAACCCGATCGCACCTCAAATCTCTCGGAGTAATTATGACCGATTCTAACTTTATGGAATGTTTCCGACAAACACATCTCTACTAGGTTTACTAACTTTCTAGGTATTCCCTGTTCAATCATGATGTTATATAGCTTCTGACGGTCTATTGAATCATAAGCCTTTTTAAAATCGATATAAAGTTGATGGACTACACCGTTGTATTCCAATTTTTTCTCTAATATTTGACGTAAGGAAAATATTTGGTCAATAGTCGAGCGATTCCGCCTAAAACCACATTGGTAATCTCCGATAATTTTCTCAGCGTATTCCGTTATTCGACTAGTTAGAATTGACGAGAATATTTTATAGCATACTGGGAGAAGAGAGATCCCACGATAGTTGTTACAATCCGACCTCGGTCCTTTTTTGTGAATCGGAATAAGTATTGATTCTTTCCATTCTTCGGGCATTTTTTCAGTTTCCCAGATCTTTTTAACTAAAAAATGTATTTTGGAAACGCCCGCTTCTCCACACGCCTTGATTAATTCACTCGTGATATTATCATTTCCTGCGGCCTTATAACGTTTTAATTTTCCTATCGCCATTTGGACTTCCTCTTTACTCGGTGCGTCTATCCATGGTTCAGCGCTCTGATATTCAGAGAGAGGAGATTGATTATTATTTTCCGTATTTAAGATGCCGTCAAAGTGTTGTTTAAATTTATTTAATATCTCAGAAGGATCCGCAATTATATTGTTATTTGCATCTTTAACCGCATTCAATAGAGGTTCAAATCTTTTACGCGATTTGTTTATACCTTTGTACATCTCTCTTACGTTATTTTCGTTTCTGTGTTTTTCTATTTCTATTATTTTGCCTTTAAGATACTCTCTTTTCTTATTTTTTAAGAGTTTTGAAGTTTCGTTTTTTACTAACCGAAAGTAAGCCACATTATTATCGCTTGGATTATTTAAGGAATTCAGTTTAGCGGTTTTTCTTTTTTCGCACATATTTTGACAATCCCTGTCGAACCAAGGTTTGTTCTTTTTATTTTCGATTTTTCCAAGACATAAATTACCGACCTCTTTAATATTATCCCTGATCCCTTCCCATAGTTTGTTTACATCTTTGTGTTCCTCGTCTGAAGATTCCAAAGCTTCGAACCGATTTTTTACTTCTATCGCGAATTGTTTTCTAATTTCTAGGTTGTTCAATTTAACTAAATCAAAATTCTCGGGACGAATATAGTTCGGTGTTCTCTTTTTTGTATTTAGTTTTTGTCGAAGTTTCGCGATTACTAATTCATGATCAGAACCGCATTCTGCACCTCGATACGATCTCACGTTAATTATGCTACTTTGCCATCTGTTTTGTATTAAAACATGATCGATTTGATTCCGCGTTTGTCCATCCGGTGATGTCCACGTATACTTATGAATATCCTTACGTTTAAATGTAGTGCTTTTGATTATTAGGTTTTTCGAAATGGCAAAGTTTATTAGTCGGGTCCCATTATCATTACTATATTCGTGCAAACTTTCTTTACCGATTGTAGGACGATATACTTCTTCCCTTCCAACCTTTGCGTTCGCGTCGCCTAGTATTATCTTAATGTAATTTCGCGGTAACTTATCGTAAACCGACTCTAGTTTATCATAAAATTCGCATTTTACTTCATCATCACTGTCTTCGGTGGGAGAATGAATGTTTATAAACGCGATTTTAAACCAACGCCCTTGAAATATAGCAACCGATATTCTTTCACTAAAGAACTGTACGTCCCGTAATGCGGAAAGAAATCTATTCCTAATCAGAAACCCGGTACCTAGACAATAATTAACGCTCCCCCGTACCAAATAGTATACTTTCCTTCTGTTAACGAACCCTTCCCTGGCCAGCGAACCTCTTGTAATGCAACGATATCTAAATGGTACCCCTTAACTTCATTCGCGACCGACTTTAACCCACCTGCCGTATTTAAACTTCTAACGTTCCACGTCCCTATTGTTAGATCTCTAATTTTCATCTTGCGCCATGATTCCCCTGAAGCAGTCCCCACCCGGAGACCCGAACGGGGGACTAGTTTACCTCCGGATAATGAGCGTTTTACCTCAGAGGAATCCATGACTTTTGGTGATATTTTGTGAACTAAAATATGTGAGTAGGGCGTTCGAACCTACGTCACACCCTCCAGCAAGCCTGGGGGGCCGCTCTCATTGTTGGTCAGCGAGTCCATCGGACTTAGCCGGAAGGAGCTTCCGAGGAAATTCCACCGACCATTCCCACATCCGCCACCCGTGGGACGCTCCCCATACGCGGTAATGAGATCCGCGCGAGGGGTGAAACAATTGCATTAAATTTTTTTTTTTTTCAGTTTTCTCCTTCAGTTGGATATCGAATTCATTCAAATTATATATTTACCTGTTTTTTATCAATCGTAATAAGATGATATACTTATTTTTATAGAGTATACAAAATTAAGGATACTTTCGAGGAAGCAAATTTAAAATATCTGCATTTGAGTCCTGTCAGACTATTTCAATCAGAATGAAACCTACATGATATTAAAGCCTATTAAATTTTACATCAATATATAGAGTTTAATCAAAATCGTTAGAGTTATTTTTAAGAAAATCGTAAAAAGGTGCAAAATGCATATTATAAAGTAGATCTTCCGGTCAGCTGATTTTGATGAAAAAATTCTGTAACACCTCAGGCGTATAGTTTTCTTAAAAATGAAATTTCAGTTTCATAGGACTTTTCGTTTATGCTCGGGACTTACCACACACACACAGAGCTTCTTGCGGGACTTGGTCATTTGGACACAGGGGACCCTAAAACATGTATTTCCATTGAAAACTGGAATTCGAAAATTTTCACGATCGCAATACATTCCTTACTATATAGGTGAGTGAAAGTAAAAAAAGAACCAAAATAAAACGTGTGCTTAAAATGTGTCCCATAAATGTCTAGTCATATTTTGTGTGCAAATACTAGACCTCAAGAGAAACAAAAAAGGTCATATCACTAAGTCCGATTGTAAACGGTGAGGGGTGAAAATCAGATTTTTATATTTTTGTTGCTATCCGTAGTTTTCATCAGAAAAACTCTTATATATCTACTTTTGTACTATATTTGGATGTACAGAAAAATAATTCGTACCAAATAAAAGAAGAAAACATTCAAAATACGAAAGTAAGTGTCGCACAATGTCATGAAAGAAATTAAAGTTTAACATTTCTAAGAATATTCGGACATTTCAAACAGTTATTACTCTTTTATCGCTTGGTTTTAAATTTAACGTACTAAAAAAAAAAAAAAAACATCTTTATCTAATTAGGATTTTTTTTTGCCCTAGCCCCTTATTTTTCTTCCAATACCTTACCTTACGGTGATTAGGTTTAAAATGAAGAAAAAAAATGTTACCTTCATTGGCCAATCAACGATACGAGAAGGCAAACAACAAAAAAAGGACCAAAAGAAATTTTGTGCTTGAAATGTGTTTCATAAATGTGTAGACATATTATGACGTCATATTGTGGGTACGAATACTAGACTTAAAGAGAAACAAAAAGGATCTTATTACACTTAGCCTGATTGTAAACGGTTAGGGGGAAGGGGGAAAATCAAATTTTGATTTTTTTGCTGTTATCTATGGTTTTCATGAGAAATTAAATTCATCCAAATAAGAGAGCTCCTGTATCAAGCAAACAATACTTGGAAATCCTTGAGTTGATGATACTGATGATGATGTAGACGAGATAGATGGCAGATGAATAAAATGCCACTAATAAACCCTATACTTTATCTCAAACAAGACCCTCCATCCTCTAAAGAACCCGGAACGTTTCAGGAAGTATCCTCTTGGTCTCGTCAATCACACCCCAAGAGAAGAAAATGCTTTTCAACTAATGGATATATATATACACAAATCACTTCTCCCATACATTTTTATTTATGTATATTCAATTTTACAGCAGTATAATTGTGTAGGTACCTATTAAACATACATATAAAATGGTGCAAAAACATATTTCTATTTACCCAACCTACAATTTCTCCTATTTTTTAAACTATGTCGTGCGTAATATAAAGAATATTTTTAATCAAAATAAAGAATATTTGAGATTATGTTGATTGAAACGTATCGAAAAAGTACTTTCAGGCCTAACTTAGATATTAAATTGAATTCTTAGACTTGCTATTAAAAGTGGTATAACCAGCCCATATTGAGACATGCTGTCATTTTGCTAGTCATGATACGGTTTATGTAGCAAATATCTTTATTTCCAGTAAAACTACGGCAGCAGTCACTTCAGAATGTTTTAAATCGGTCGTATCCAACAAATATTTCTAACAAGTCTTTGGACGCGTATAGTAGAAAATCGATAAAAAAATAATTTTTTGAAGTTTCGTATCTACCGAATGTGAGATTTAAAGAAGCTTTTAGACTTTACATTTGATGCTCTACAACTTTTATTCTATGATGTTTTTCGATTTGGATAGTTGTTTCGAAGTTACAGTTATTTCTTAGTGAACAAATTGGGGTTTTCAGCAAAAATGAAACAAATTGCCTATTTCTGACGAACGATTGCGGCAATATTACTAAACTAAATTCAATAACTAAGTCACTTTTAGAAAGAAAATTTAACGTTCTTTTATTTTGAAAAGAAAGATATTTTCTTTAGGAAGCACCGTTTACGAGTTATAGGGGAAAAACTGAAAAAAGGACGAAAATTTCGAGGTTTTTCGGCTCCAAAAAGTTATGCTCACCACCTGTGATGGTGCAAACTCAGATTACTTTTATTTAGGACTACAAAGAGGTATTAAATCGATTTCCAGATTTGTCCGAATTAATTCCCACAAACCTTGATTTTCGGCCTTATTTTACTGGGCTATCCCTCATCCAGCTTCGTTTTAGCCTTCTTCTGACTGGCATTTCAGCTACTGACATGTTTATCAGTCTATTGTCGTGTCCGCTAAGCTTACTGTGAAAACGAGAATAGGGTGTTCGTATAAGTTGATCAACTGTTGGTTGTTGTAAGTCCGTATGTAGGGTTCTGTTGTTTACGTAACAAGGAGCTGTCGTTACGAGTCTTGCTAAACGTTCTAACATCAAACGCATTCAATCCTTTCAATCCAAAGTCCTCCGAACAATAGTAAATGCTTCTTATTATGTCTCCAACTATACCTTACACCACGACCTTAATGTTCCATTTATTTCAGACCTGATTCCATCTAAATTTTCCAAATTCCACCAGAACCTCATTCATCATCCTAATCCTCTAGCACAATCCCTATCCAGCTCCACTCATCCATACAACCCTCCTAGGAGGTTGAAACGGCAGTGGCCCCGAGACATATTGTAAACATCTATTCTGGAGTTCTGACACTGGTCAGATTCTCCTCTCATGTGCGGTGTGATTGTGGCTGTGGCTCCTCACTTAGCTTCCGCTGGCTCTCACCAGTGATGCGGCTGAGAGGGAGGCGCTGGGATCCTTTGAACTCTGCTTGTCCTTCCACAAGTGGGGGGACAAGCCCCGTCCGGGGTTCCCGAGGTGATTGTAAATATTGTACATAGGTATGAATGTGACATGTTTTGTTTACTTATTTGTTAACTTCATTTATTTGTATTTATTTTGTCTATAAATTTTGTTATTGTATACGTTTATTTATTTTGATTTTATTTTATGTAATTTGACTTTTCTTTTGTTTATATTGTAAATATTGTATGAATGAGATCCTGTAGCACTATTATTATTGTCTATTATGACAAATTGTAATATATACGAATAAAATAAATAAAAAAAATATTTTTTTAATACAATTTTTTGTTTTTGAGCATAAGAGCAGTAATATAAATGTATGATATACCGTTTGAAAGCTAAAAAATTTAGAAAAAATATTATCTTATACACAAGCTTTTAAAAGTTAATAGAGAGTGGTGAAAAGCCGATAAAACTAACTGATCATTTTAGATAATAATATAATCGTTTTTTTAATAAAAACACACGTTTCTATAAAAATTCCATTTTATTAATTCCTTAATAGTTTTAATAATTTTTATCTCTAACTGTATTTGAATTTTTTTTAATCGATTTATAAAACGGAGGTAAGTGAAAGTCGTGTGTTGCCTGCACCAGATTTTTATTTTGATAAAAGAGAGTATAGTACTTTCAGTCGGTGGTTGAGAGTCTGTCTTTTCATCTTGACATGTGGGCGTACCACTTATTTGATTTTTTGTAAAAACCATGTATAAGAACAATCATTTCAAAATTTGATTTACATCCCTAACCGATTACAATTGGACTATGGGCCATTTGAACTTTTTTGTTCTTAAGGTCTAGTGACTGCTCCCAAAATATGACATAGCATGTATGAGACACCCTGTATACATGTTTATATATACCTATATTTTTAAATAAAGTACTTATACTCTGTTAGTACTTGTTGAAATAATGTTCAAGAAAGGAAATATAATTAATTTATATAAGCATTACCTTAAAAGAAATCCATTGTTCGTCTAATGATGGAGCAGCTGCGGCCAGGGCGAAATAGCTCATTATCAGCAGAACTATTTTCATTTTTTCCATTTTAGCTAGAATACAAAATATTAATTGTGAGTGTAATGTATTAGATCCGAACAAAAATTATTTTATTGCTTATAAGCTATAGATGTTTACGTTATTTCCTTGAGTTTCTAATGACATAATAATCCTCATCTTAAATTTAGAAAAAAAAAAAATAAATAAATAAAATATATATATATATATATATATGGTTATCGAACAATATGTTGAAATGCTCTGTAGCAATCTGAAATTTTTCACTAATGCGTTACATAGTGTAAGGAGCGAGCTAAGAAGAGAATTATACTTTTTTAAGGAGCATTGTTTAATAAAAATTATTAGTAATAAAACCTGAAAAAATATTTTTCATACGACATTAACGATTTTGGTTTATACGAAAAAAGTGATCATATATCATATCCTCCGATTGCCACAGTTGCAAAAAAGTAACGTTAAATAAATATACATAATATATGATAATTGTGTTCATTAATGATCTTTTTATGAATTGTAAATTGTAAATAAAAAATGTATATAAATATTTTAAAATGTATTTGCCTTTAGTGCAAAGTGCCTTCTTTCTAAATATGAATATTATAATTAGAGATCCGTCAGTTATTTTTTAAACGATTTCAATTTCGTGATAATTTTTGTGTTGGTTTTTATTTCAAGAACAAACACTCTAGACGGATGCATATTAAAAGTTAAGCCATGTATTCTAGTTACGTGATGAAACTTATGGGTCGAGGATTCAACTGTGTCTCTTGGACTTTTATTAATTGTTTTTAGATGAAACTACATTTTAAAATATTAAATTTTGAAAACAATTAGTTGCTATGCACACACCTGTAGGAGTCCCATAAATAATATAAGAAAAATTGCATGTGCAAAACACCAGAGATGTGTACTGATGAATGGAAAATATATTAAATACCAAAATGCCTTTATTAGCTTGTAAACATAATTAAACGAACCGCCGCAACAATATTGATTTTAGTAAGATTTTTTTTTTCAATTTACTTAGAACTTGTAAAACGCGGGAATATGAAATTTCGCTCAATGTAAACCTCATGATGTGCTGTGTTTTAGAAAAAAATGACCTTTCAACGACTAACTAACATAAAAATTCAATACTTTAAGATGTATTTTTTCACTTGGCCAATTATTAGTGATATTTTGGTCCTTAACTTATTTTTCTACCTTCATCAGACGCAGAAAAGATTAATACAAAAACATATGTATATATATATATATATATATATATATATATATATATATATATATTACACACATACATTATACATATATAATGTATATCTGATATAAAAACTTTGAAAAAAAAAATCATTAATTGCAACATACTTCAGAATTCAGCACTGGTGGTTAGTGAAAGTAAAAATTGTAAATGACAGAAAAATAAATACATCACCTTCGGTTCAATACATCAATTTGCTATTACATAATTATTATGAATTTAATTTAAAATATAAAAATATTACTGATTGTGGATATAATTAGTTGACCGTTGAGAATTACTGGAAGGAATTAGTCCGGGTGGCGGTCATTAAATGAAACAACTGAATAGTTTCAACTATTTTATTGTTTGCCAACGTTTCGACCCCCATTGTGGGTCATCATCAGGGCGTCTGGTAGGCGAGTGGAAACTGAATCCTTCCAATAAAAATATTACGATAATGTACTTCATTTTATTATCAATGTGTAATAATTAATTAAAATAAAATTTAAAACACTTATTTTTAGAAATAGCTATGATATACAATCTGTGAACATTTACCGGGAATTGATGGTGATACCTGATCACAGAAAATAAAATATTATATTAACACTTTCTGAATTCAAAATCTATGTAGATAAAATATTTACATGATTTATTGACTATTAATTATTTATAACTGTATTATTAACAATTTACCTGTGTTTGGCGATTAATTTTCTCTAAAGACACACTCTTAAATCAGATACTCATAAACTGTTCACGTCAACACTTTGAAAGTACCTTTAAAACTTTTAGCATTTATCTAGTTCGTTATCTCTTTGCCTTATCAATCATATTGGCTAACATTTTCGCTCATAAGGCAATGAAACCTTTTTTCGACTCAATTTGCAAACATTTTGACTCCATTTAGAATATAGTTATATATTTTTTTTAGAGTTGTCGATCTGATTATGTTCTACAGGAACTACTTAAATACTATTATTATAATTACAAATATTGATGGAAGATTTTAATTATCTTCGAATAATAGATGTGTTGTTTTGATTTTCAGATATGTAGATAAAGGTTTCAAGAGTTAAATTAGGATACGACAGAAAGGAGATTACTGTACAAATTCCGAATAAAAAAAATTGAAATAGAGATAGTCTTGTACATGCCACATTATTTTTATTGATATGAACGCGTAACTATCTAAATATTGCATATTCTACGATGTGATATGTATATGTGTGTGTGTGTGAGTACCAGGACGATACACCAGTGGGATTAATAAATTTTGCCTATCCAGGTTTAATTAGGATAGAGATCTTTAACGGGTACCTGACATCGCACAGGCTTGGGGCCAACTTTTTAAGTCCCCCAGAAGGACGTCATAGATAAGGTTTTTGTACTCCCATTAAAAATCTTAGGACCACCTACCAGGTATAAACCCGCGACTTTGGGAAAAGTCAACTGTCCTGCTAACCAATCATCACAGGTGACATTTATGTATTTAGTTAATTTTTAAATAATAAAAATATATCATTTTAGTCAGATATTTCAGAATTCTAATCTGTGACCAGTATGCGTAATTATTATTATTTACATTTATATTTTTCATTATTTATCATGGTTATTAGATAACTTGAAGAAAAGTTAGGGTATCATATCATGACTTTAGACAATTAAAAAAAAATCATAAAAATATATAATTCATTTTAATACCTAAATATAAACATAATATAATGAATTGTAAATTTCATTAAAAAAATATTTTTGTTTTCAATATATGCTTAGTTCAAACACAAAGCGGTTCGCTAAATCAAATTCCATGTTTGATTTAAAAAGTTTGTCAATAAAAGCTAAAACAAAAAAAAATTTTAAATAAAATTCGCACTTCATTATGTTATGTTTATATTAAGATATTTAAACAAATTATAATTGTTATGAACTTATTAGAAAATCTCTTATGAATCACTAAATGGTGATATGATACTCAAAGTTCTCGTAAACGTAACTAAAACAATTGTCAAAAATGCAAGATACAAAAAAATAAAATTATTATTAAGAATAATTAGTCACAATGATTTTTTATTTACTCAACTGAAAAAGGTGATATGCTTGAATGACTTAAACATGAGTTAGAAAATTACTAATTATACCAGTAAAAATGAATTTACTTAAGAACACACTGTCATTGCAATGGCTGATATGTCATAAATGTATTCGTGTTCATAGAAATTGTATCATCTATGAATGTTTTCTTTGACATCCTAAATGCTGTATACAATTAGAGGGATTGCATTTATTTATCTAATAGTATCAGAGAGGGTATAAATAAAATCAATGAATCATAGTTCAATTTTGTCCAGAATATTCAATATTAAGCAAGTTATTTCCTATTACCGTGTCCAGTTTCAAACGAATGTCTTATAAGGAAAAAGTTAAAATGATGGCATTTCCTGAAGCTGGACTTTCTTCATGTGAGATAGCAAAGAGGGTTAAATACAACCAATCCACTGAGGTCAGAAAAATTAAATATCATTCCCAGAGATCTACCTAGCAAATGAAAGGGACCCGAAGGAAAAGGAAGACAGATGAGCGTTGAGATTATCTTTCGAATGTGGCTTCAAAACTGCTAAATAAATATCTAGAGATGAAGCAAATAGCAATTTAGCAGAAGTAAGTTGAGAAATAGTTGGCAGAAGATAAAGATAAAAAGGTATTTGTACAAGAAAATCAGCCAAAAAAAAATTTAGTAACAAAAAATTAAATAATCTTGCCTAAATTTGGCGCAAAAATTGGAAAACTTGACAACTGGTGACTGGAGGAATGTAATGTTTCCGATGATAGTAAATTCAACTTCTTCAATTCTTACGGTGCTTCATAGGCAAGACGTCAGCCTAATGAAAGATTTAACGAATTCTGTATTTTAAAAACAATGAAACATCAAGCAAGTGTGATAGTTGGGGAATGTTTTTCCTATTATATATTTACGAAATGGACTACATAGATGGGGTGGTTGATGCAGAAAAATATTTTCAAAAATTGAAAGAAATATTGATTCCCTCGAGGAATTCCCATCTTACACACTGAGGAGAATTCATTTTTTCAAGTTTTTCTGCTCCATGCCTTATAGCCAAATCTTTAATATAATTATTTATTTATTTAAAAAAATGTATGAAATGTAAGATACATTATTTTTATTGTCTTACTAAGAGTGTTTTTGGATTAAAGCAGTTTTAACAGAAAAGAAGATTTCCAAGCTGCCGTGGCCAGGCGATAGCCGTGATTTAAATCTTATGGAAAACTTGTGGTTGATTATAAAAAAAAAAAAAAATAATATGGCAAAGTCAAATCAATGAATCATAGTTCAATTTTGTCCAGAATATTCAATATTAAGCACGTTATTTCCTATTATCATGTCCAGTTTCAAACGAATGACTAATAAGGACAAAGTTAAAATGATGGCATTTCCTGAAGCTGGACTTTCTTCATGTGAGATAGCAAAGAGGGTGAGATGCAACCGATCCAATGTGGTCAGAAAAATTAAATATCACCAGGTTCGATGGCCTTTTTGATTCCTCTATACGTTAGATGAGGATTGAGGAGATCAGAGAAGGATCATAGAAACATTTGATCGACTCAATGCCAGACAGGATCGCCTCAGTGGTCATGGTTGATGGTGGTTCGACAAAATGTTAGTTTATATTAATATTTCAATAAATATTTTTAACTTTCTTATACAATTTTTCCAAATAAATTCATATTATTATGTAAAAAACAATTTTCTCTTAAATTCCTCGTTGTTTAAAAATTGTATTTATTATGTTATGAATATTATTTTTCTTTAGAGGAGGTTTAAACCATTTTCCACGGCTGAAAAATTACCCTTTTCCTTTTCAAAACGTTGATAAAAAGGTTATAACAACACGGATTTAAAGAGATCCTGCATTATTTTCAAGTGATGCGATTTCTCAGACCATGGCTGTAGAATCACCAGGGGGAGCTTTGTCCGAAAAAAAAAAATGTTTAGAACCACTTTCCGTTGGTGAAAAGAGGTGATTGAATCGAAATAATCCTCAGTTGCTAAAAAATAATTTATTTTATTATTTTAGTAAATATAACATCACATTAAAATCTATAATTAAATAATATTTATTTTATGCGTTTTGGACCAAATCACAATCACCAAAATTGGGATATTGATATGATCGTCGTATTCAAATGATTTTGTAAATCAGTAAAACTGTTTGCAATGCTCTTGAAAATGTTATGTGATTCAATCAGTTTTCTCACAAGAGAGCTAAAATTAGACATTAGTAATAATACTGAAGAAGCACCATGAGCATATTCTAGATAGGGTATATCGTGCTTTCCTCATCAAAGTTTTTATCATAATTTTAAATAATTTAAATTGTGAAAAACAGAAATACTTTATCATGTTATTTTCACATTCAAATATGAACTCAAGTTATAATGTAGACGCTCCTTAGTATTTCATATGTCTCTTTTCATTAAATTGAGTCATTTGAACATACTAAGCCTATGTTCAGAGTTTTGCTATGAGATCAAAAGTATCTTGACTGAGAAGACAAACTTGAATAGAATATTTCCGAATAAAAAAAAAAATTAAAATATTTGCTACTTAATTATTATAAAAAGATACAGGCTAATTGTAATTAACGGACATTTATTTATAATTTAAATAGAGCTTTTCGTTGGGATTCAAAATACTACTTAATCAATTAGGTCAAGAAGAAAAACTGGATGATTCCACTTGTCAAGTGTGTCTTTCGGGTTAATGAAAAGATCTGCACATATTTGTTTACTTTTCAGACCAGAAGACATTCACTTAAACTTAAACCATATATCATATGGGTCTAATATGTTTTCTGCAAGAAGCATATGATTCCGTAGGATTTCTAGGCGATAAGAACGAGTTTAATGCAAATATTTATATTTTAAGAAAAATATTTATAACTAATACACACAATATTTGTACACACAAAGTTGTAACCGTATATATATATATAAAATAAAATTTACCTTTTATTTTTCTACTAAAAATCAACCACAAAACTAATGTTTGTTCATGTGCTTATATTCCTCATGGAATTAACTATGTTAACACACTGAATTCGTCTTTATTAAGGCTCAGTAGTGTAGTTTATTGCAAACCAACATGAGTGACGATTCAGTTCATTTTCGGCATATTATGCTGATATAAAAAAAAAAAAAAAAAAAAAAGGAAAAACGCCTCCCAAACTACAAGAAAGATTCGTGCCGTGTAGTAATTGCTGATAGAACGGTTCAGATGGTGCTCTCGCGGTTCAGATCAGAAGATTTCAGTTTGGAAGACCAATCCCGGGCTGGCCGGAGTTCATCTTTTGACATCGAGGATATTATGACTGTCATCGTAAACAATTCACGAATTGTCCGTGAGATAGCTGCGAAGTTAAGAGCCTGCAAATTTGCCGTTTTTTATTATCTAAAGAAAGCCGGGTACGTCTGCCGTTACGACGTTTGGGTTCCCAAAGAGCTCGGTGAAAGGAATCTTATTGAAAGGATTTCATGTTGTGATTTGCTGCTGAACAAAAATGTGGAGGATCCATTTTTGAAACGAATTGTTACTGGTAACGAAAAATGGATTCTCTACATCAACACCAGCAGAAAAAAATCTTAGGGGTTGCCTGGAACGACGCCGCTCGCAACACCCAAGGCCGGCTTGCATCCAAGAAAGGTGATGCTCAGTATTTGGTGAGATTGGAAGGGCCCATACATTTTGAGCTCCTTACACAAAACCAAACTATAAATACGGACTTTTACTGCGCCCAGTTAGGTTCTATTGAAGGCAGTAATTGTAGAGAAACAGCCAGAGTTGGTATATCGGAAAGGAGTGCTATTTCATCAAGACAAGGTTAGGCCCCATGTGTCTTTAAGGACTCGGGAAAAGTTATTTAAGCTGTTTATAAATTTTAATTTTTGTCCAAATTTCTCAACGAACTTTCCGGACAACCCTATGTACGTGTAAAACTATAATAAAAGTTAAGCTATAGAATAAAAATGGGCTATATTTGCAACAATGTGATAAGAGGTACAATTTCAAAACTAAAATGTACTTCTTCATACCGAAAGAGATGACTTTCGAAAGGTTTATTAAACTCAATATTTATATCATTATAAAACGATTCATGGATTTTCAAACTAGTTTAATTATTTGACATTGTTGATGACCTGAAACTTTAAATTCAAATACACATTTACTCCAATACACAATAAATTTCAGTCGCTTTAAGATCTTATTAAAACGTTTAAAATGAATCGGGGTATTTCTTTATAAATCTTCAGACTCATTTCTGATCAATGTGGATCTAATGGATGAAGCATTTCAATTTGAAGTATTCACGTTGGAACTCAGGATGTTTTCTAATCTAATGGAAAATGCAGCTGATATTTCTCATAAATAATGTTTATTATTGAACATGAAAAAAAAAATAATTAATGGTAATAATTACCTGCGTGATTCATTTAATTGACAGACGATTGATTGAGATTGTTTTGGAATTATGAAACAAAACACACTGGGGTGTGTGGGCTGGGTTGTAGTGGCACAGGGTTTTTTTTTTTTCTTGATGCAATGCACTCTCATCCTACTTCTAATATATGTAGATATCTAATATCTAATATATATAGATGTTAGTCAGTAAAGGGAAAAACATACTAGACCATTAAACTTATGTAAAAAATAAATATAATTGAATAATATTGTACATAGGTATATTGAGTGGATGTGGTTGTATTATTATTTTTTGGTTTTTATTAGTTGATTACTAGGTATATTACAGAATAGTCACTATCACTGGTTATAGTTATAACAATGGATAGCTGGCCATGTAAGCGATTCCACAGATATTTCCCTTATTTCTGGCTAGCCTCATATAGCCTTGTTCTCCCCATCTTGTACTCCAGGAGTTCTTGATGATCCAGTAGTCCTGTCCGTTTTCTGTTCCATAGCCAACAATTAAGACACCGTGGTCCAGTGATTCCGGCTCACATGTATCACCATTGAATATACCTGTAGAATCATAAAAATATTTATTTAGTAAGTGGAAGGATGCATATGATTAATCATAACTTTTTTTTGGTTGTGGAACTTATTCCAGGTTTATCATTTAACAGAACTCTTAAGTACCTAATATAATAATTTGTTTTGTTTGAAATAGATTGGTTTAATAACGACATACCCCCTCCGTAGTGCAAGAATCCACTGTTAGAAGCGCTTACTGCGACCGAGACTGGACCTACAGTTGCAACCGCTTCCTGCAGAGAGCTTTCGTCACCTTCTGGCAAGTCGACGTGGGTCCTGACTGTAGTTCCGTGAACGGGATTCAGTATCTTTGACCGACAATCTCCGTCCTGAAAGAAAAGAAGGGGAAGGTACATTTAGTATTATATTATATTGGAATATATATCTTTATATTCAGCAATCATTTATCATTTACAAAGAAATGTTTGATAAACAAAACCTTGGTGACACTCTAATCATTGGAAATGGGTTGTATATTATCCATCTGTTGTGCTTGCCAAGCCACGTCAGTTTAAAAGGTAATCAGCCAGCAGATAGTTATGCTTATACAGTTATTACCGAATACCAGTTGATCAACACTTCACAACCCAGTGAAAGAAAAGAAAAAGAAAAGGCGTGGTAGGCATGGTCACAGATCTGGACGTCTAAGAGAAACAATAATTTCAGGAAGTCGAGACCCATTCACCCAGCTGACGGGAAAGGAAGAAGTACGAGTATTGCTGGCTCGACTAAGAATTGGACATGCACACCTCACCCACCAATATTTAATGGGAAAAAGCTTCCTCTTGAGTGTATCACATGTGGGGTACTACTTACTGTCAATAACATTTTTACTGAATGCTATGCGTATGAAAGTGAACGAGCAAAATACCTCTCTCGAACTCGAAGGACCAGTACAGGCAGAAGAGCAAATCCGGAACTTAATGGCGGTTCTTTTAATTATGATAAATTTTCGACAAATTTTAAATATATTTTTTGTTGACAATGGAAACTAAAAAGAGGTACAAGTGACCGCCTTTATTGTGGTTTATAAGCCCAAATAAAATATAAATAAATATATAAAAGGTAAGTGTCGGGGGAATACTCAAGAAAGTCATTTTAGTGATATGCCCTAAATTCATATATTACATTTGATACTTTGAAACATACCGTTTTTCTCCCTCTAATTATTGTTCTTATTCTTATTAATTTAATTTTTCGTAAATTTAAACGCGATTCTTCAGTCGCGATTCGTGTATTAAAGTTATAAAATTGTCACATGAACTAACTGAATGCCTTAGACCTCTGAAATATACTTTATCAATACTAGTTAACCATTAGGTGTCCCATGCACCTCTGGACCCATTAGGTGAACTAACCCCCAATTTATGAATTTTGTAGAACTGTTCATTACGTTTTTCGGCTACTCTGTTCTTTAGGAGTGTATGAAAATACACCTTCTTAATTTTTTTTTTTTGGCTACAAAATGCAATCTTCATCAGTTTAATTTAAGGTTATCGTAGATTCACTGTGTGAATTCAAGGAAGCCGCCTATTGTAAACGGCGCTATGGTTATCATAACAAGCAGCGCGTAATTATCTCAAATAAAATATTACACGGTCACTATAGACATACTGCCTTGCGAGCACTAAGCCTAAAAACTGGAACGCTTACTAAATTTATAGTTTTGGAACTAATTGATTCCTTAATTAGTTTAATATGGTTCTATCACAAAGATGTGTAATCTATATTGAGAAAAATAAATTTAAATATTACTGACATTAAAAAAGTATGCGTCTTAAAAATAGAGTAAATAAGGAATAATGGTCAAAATTAACAAAGTAAATTTAATGATTATATATAAGATGATTTTGAATAATTGACTAATAATAAGTGTGTGACTTTGATATCTATGTTTGTTTTTCTCACCTCTCCTTGATAAGGGTATGACTCTTCACTGGCAACTCCGCCATTGTCCTTGATGTACTGGAATGCGTTGTCCATGAGCCCTCCGTTGCAACCCTCGTTACCGTATTCACTGGAACAGTCTATCAGCTGTTGTTCGCTGAGGGACACCAACTTCTTAGTCTGCCTGAAGAGTTGAGCTTCGATTGCTCCTGTCTGGAAACAGTGAAAGCTCCTTAGAAATAAATTCTTTCTGGGTTCATGAAGCGCATTTTATTACAAATATTTTGGAAATACTTACGGAAGGGCTATGTTTAGAAAATAATTTGGATATGCCCAATACAAGTGAAAAATATCACTTGAATTATTAATTTATGATAAATTATGTACATATACTAGTGGACCCGCCCCTACTTCGCACAGTTGCAATTTGAACGAGGTGTCATTTATGCTTAAACATATTTGTCTGACCAATTTACAGTTAATCGCTTTAGGAGTTTCAGTTTTTTACGTTATTGTTACGTTCGTGCAATTAGCAAGAAAATATGTTTATTTTATAACGTATATTTATTATTATATTTAATCATCTGCCGAAATGAAGAACATAAGCCGAAATTGGTTCAGTTTATTTGTTTATTATTTTAAAGTGAAGCGTAGATAACGGAAAATTTGATTTTCCTATTTAAATAAAACTTTATTTCACTGTATGTATTCAAATACTTTAGAAATATTGTTTGTTCATTTAACGCCACTTAATGCTACGGAGGCTAATCGGACGATGCTACAAAGGGAGTACTAAATTTTGCCTATCCAGATTTAATTAGGATAGAGATCTTTAACGAGTACCAGACATCGCACAGGTTCGGGACCACCTTTTTAAGTTTCCTCCGAAGGACGGTGTAATTAAGGATCATTAACTCCCATTAAAAAATCCTATGACCACCTGCGGGTTTGAACCAGTGGCCTTTGGTATTGAAGGCTGTTATACTAGCCACCCTGCTACAGATGATGCACTTTAGAAATAAAGAAGGTTGTTATTCTACTAAGTTTATAACTATTTAATAATTCAAACTAACTATTTAAAGTACATTTTAAAGGTTTAATTTAGTTTCCAAAGGAATCCAATTTATCTGACAGTGAAAAATCTGTTTTTATGAAATAATTAATAGCAATGTTAGTTTATAGATTTATAAAAAATTACCATTTATTTTAACTTATTATATTTATTTATACTTATAACTTACAATTTGGTGCGTAATATTGTTTCCAAAACCTTGCGTACTGAATGAAAGAATGTTCGATTCTCTAGAACGGTGGCAACATTGAACTATCGTTAACCCCCCTCTTTACCAATACATATGTTCAAAATTTTATGGGTTTACAAAACATCATATTAACTTGTACGATTTCTTTCTTTTGCATATCAACTTTGGTATATCATACGTCTGTATTACTACTCATATTTCAGGAATAATTTCTTTATGACATGGCTACAGAAATAAATACATATGAGTTAGTTGCTTAAACAGTTATATATATTATATATATATATATATATATATATTATATATATATATATATATATAATGAATTATACTACCATAATAAAATTATTAGGAATAGTAATAATTTGGCTGTATCGCTAATCGAAAAAATAAAATGATATGACAACTTACTGTGCTGAAGGCCCAGCAACCTCCGCAAGTCCCTTGGTCTTTAATTGGGGTAACAGCTCCTTCCTTCCTCCAGTCGACGGATTCTGGCAATTTCACGTTGGCAGGCGCAAGGAACTTGAGACCAGTGCGCTTGTGGTTTAGCAGTTGTCCTGTTTTGTTAAATCCGTTCAGTTGCGCTTTAACTTCTTCTGGAAGCTGATGAAATTTTCATTTATGTTAAATGAAAGCAGAAAAATGTATTTATGAAATTTATAGTTTTCATCCATACTGCCTACCATGTCAGCAAAACGGTTCAATTTCATCTCGTACGGAACCAAACCAGCTGCGTACTTAGCGTTGTGTTCTTCCATCATCTTGAGGTTTTTAGTGAAAATGCTGATTCGGTAGAACTCTTCCAAAGAGTTCGTGTAGGTTTTTCCGTGTTGTTCCTACACAAGAAAAAAAAATATAGAAATTAAATAATGGTCATTGTAGAATGAGAAAAATTGAATTAAAATAAATATTTTTAAACAAGTATACCTTGAACATGGACCATAGTTCATCAATAGCTGGCGCAGCTGACGACAAAATAAAAAGTGAAGCTACCAATAACAATATCTTCATACTTTCTGTAAGAAGAAAAAGTTGGTGAAATAAATTACTCTTTGTTTCAATGATGGATGTTTTTATTATTTCTGTGAAAGCCATATTGTAAATAAAATCAATTAAAATTTTATTATTTATAAATTATAATAGATCTGATAAACTAGGATGATATAATTGGCCACTTTGATCACTTTATTATGCTTTAAATAATACTATAAGTAAAATAAAAAAAAAACATGTCAAACGCAGTACTAAACTAATTCCTAAGGGCTGTGGAGCTGTAGTGAACTATGAAGGACGTGGGGGTAAAAATTCGAGATTCTCGAACGCAACTTTTTACAACTTAAACAAAATTATAACCCCCTTACACAATTTGATTTGGCTGTAATGAGTGGCTTTAATTTTTAATGATGTTGACACTTACGTCTGTGCCATACAACTACATATAAAACTTAAATAGTGGAAAAGCAAAATGTACATATAGTACCTTTGGAAAACACCTTAATAGTGATATATATATCTTTAAGTACAACTCTCAGATTTCTAGTTTAAATATTTACTGCTAAAAAAATAAATACAAATATTAACTAATAATTATTAATCATACAAAATTACTTCTTTTGAACTCTAGCTTAGCTATATAGTTTGAATAAGTTTTAACGATGTAAGCATAGTTGAACGTAAAATCTATAGAATTTGGTTAAATGAATGCTTAGTGAACTGAAAAAAACAAAAAAAAAAAAAAAACAATCAATAAGGCCGTTTTTCAAGAAATGTCAACGATTCGGTCTAATTATTAGACTTCTTCAGGGCTGACTGGATCAAAGCCCAGAAAGCAGTAATCACTCTTCATTCCAATAGAAATGGGCTTTGCAAACTCATAGATCTATATAAAACTATTGTCCTATTCCAACATATTTTTACGTTCATGGACTACTGGATTGTACCTCAAGAACTACACCCATGATTTAAATTCTGTATGTTCCACATTCCGTTTTAGTTGGAGGTTGAGTTAGAGAGTTGAGTGCGCAGGATTTTCGTTCGGAAGGGGCCCATTAGCTTGGATATATATAAAGCACTTTATACATTCTAGGAAATGTCACAAATTTTAAGATTAATAAAATTGTTTTTAAGTAATGGAAGGAAGTTGTTTTAGCATGATTTGAACGAAAGAAAGTGTGAAATTAGTACTATATGAAAAAAATTGCATTTGATTAAAGTACTTGAGTGTTCTGCAGATGAAATAGGATAACGGATTTGGACAAAACTAATAAATCTAAGACTCAAATTTCTTAAAAAGTGTTCTTGGTAATCAAGTTTATAATTACGCATATCATTGTAAATTAAAACGGTTTTTTACTACAACTTTTATTCTAATATCTTATTTTATGTTTTTCCAAAACTTTGTATGGTGAGGACGCCCGTCCCGTAGAGTAGTGGTCGGATATCCCCTAAATAAAAATTGTTCTACTCATCGAACCGAAAAGAGCTCTAGTAACTATTGAATATATTATCGTTATCAACAATAATTTATTGATACTTTGGTCCATACAGGAAAGACTGAAATAAATAAATAAACTGAAAAAGATTCAAGTACAAAGTAAAGTACCTCTTTGCTGGATGAACTACTGGATCTGACTAAGGTGCTACTCATCTTGTGCGTTTTTATATCTAGGATATTGGAGTGTCTTTGGAATTTTGAGAAGTTACAAGTGGTCTGATAGACGAATTATTTTGGAGGACTATGTCATTATTAGGTCTCAGCAAATATTGTCTATTATCGAATTAAACAATAGTAAATAGTTTAGATTTCTGGCTCTTGAATGTAGGTTATGTTTCTACGCTTTAAAAGCCACGTTTCAAGAGAAACGTGATATAATTAAGAGTATTTAACTTTATTATTTTGACATGCTATCATAATTATTTTAATTTTGATTAAAATATACGGATATTCAATCATAAGGTTCCTTGGTACAAATTTTTAAATTGGTATTCATAAATTAATTATTTTATTAAAAAAAATATTTATAGGAAAAAGTGAATAGGACTTGAATCTTTAAGCAATCAAACATTTACTAATTACTATTCTTACGTTCAGAAAAATATCTAAAATCTATTTCTACTATTTTCTTCTACTGAAGAAGGTACTGAGGTGAGGTATCATATTCTTTTATTTTTGAAATTTATCCAATTTATACTAACGAAATTAATGTTACTTTAGAGAAATAAATTTAAGTACGGGATTTAAGTGGTTCCAAAATATTTTAATTTGAATGAAACCTGTATGACATCAAAGCCTATTTAATTTTCCATCTACGCCAAGTTTAGTTACAATCGTCAGATCCATTTTCGAGACATTTGTAAAAAGGTGCAAAATGCATGATGTAAAATGACTCTTCAGTTCATCGATTTTGGTAAAAAAGTTGCTTTTTAGCTGTGACATATACGTGAAAGGAATATAAAGTCTAATCATGCTATATTGAACAGGTGTTTTATTTACTAAATTCCCACTTTGTACATCTTATTATCATTTCAATCTAGTTCGAATTTTCTTCAATTGATGAACTACTATCGAATTCTGTATAACTATTTTATATAGTGTTACTCATAATACAGCAGAGTAGTTAAAACAGAGTTGTTTTTTTTATCTTTATCTGCAGTTACTCTTACTTATTATTTTTAAATTATTTTTTATCACAATGAATGAATGATTAGAAGAATGAGAAAGAAAGTATAGTAATTTGCGCCCTATCAGTTTATATAAATTAGAATAAAGCCTTTATTAAATTTTACATCGATATCGCAAGTTTAATAATAAATCTTTGAACGTTTTTTTTTTTTTTTTTTTTTTTTTTTTTATAAAAATCGTAAAGTGGAAAAAATTAAGTAGCTCTTCCAGTTCACAAAATTTTTTTAAAACGTTGCTGTAACATTTCAGACATACATACGAACGTTTTCGCGGGACATCGGTCATTTGGACTGAGCGGACCCTAAAACGTGTATTTCTGGTAAAAACTGGAATTCAAAAATCTTCATGATCCTACTACTTTTCCTTACTATATATTTCATAATTAGACCAGTGAAATTAAAAGGAAACAATGGAGATTCAAGTTGACGGTCATAAACTAACTCTTTGTAGTTGAATGATAATATATTCGTGGTTGCAGCTTTCAGACTAGAGTCTCTCACTTTTTTTTTAATCTGTTTTTTATTTTTATAGAATTTCGATCAATTTATTCTTGGTGATTTATTTTTCTACTCATTAATAAAAGATCTCTTTTTAAATTCCTGATCGAATACAAAGTTTTCTCAAACAAGAACAGAATTCCAGTACTGGAGGTCTTTATATTATTTCGTTCTGGAGTACATACAACTACAACTGTATTTCTCAGCACTCTGCTGAAAAAGGTTTGGATTATTTTTATATTGGTGTTCTACTCATAGTTTTTTTTCACGTGTTTCAGGATCGTTATATCCATTCCGGGTCGTGATCCAATACAAGGGCTTTATTACATTGCTAAATAGAGTAGATGGAGCTGTACATAAGTAGATGATTCTAAATTATTTTATTTCAGTAACTTCGGGTTTATATGATCATATCTATTTTATGTTGTTTGTTTGTTTGTTTATTTATTTAACGTCACTTTATGCTACTATGGCTAATCGGACGATGCTACAGTGGGAGTCCTAAATTTTGCCTATCCAGGTTTTATTAGGATAGGGATCTTTAACGAGTACTTGACATCGCACAGGCTCGGGACCACCTTTTAACGTCCCCTCCGAAGGACGGCGTAACTAAGGATTTTTTACTCCCATTAAAAAATCCTAGGACCACCTGCGGGTTTGAGCCCGTGACCTTTAGCATGGGAGGCTGTTACGCTAGCCACTCAGCTACAAGTGATCCCCAAAAAATCTATTTTATTCTGTACTGACATATATTTAATTAACCAATATTTTTTTTTAAATTTGTATTATAGAATCTACTATGTTTAATTGATAATTAACAAGTTCTTGTGTGGTTTTCTGCTGCAAGTTATTAAAGAAACTTCAAGAATATCACAAACATTTTGGTAGGTCTGTCCTGACGTTGCTAATTTGTTTTGGGGAACTGGCAGAGCATGCACAGTATGGATTTGGAACTGAAAAAGTGTATTTCACAAGCCCTACCTTTAATTTGATATAGAAGAGATCTAACTTAACAAATGTAATTGTCTCCATTATATTTTTTAGCACAAATAAGGACCTTAATTCTGTATTCCCGGATCAGCTTTACGATTTATTTTTACAAAACTGTAGTCTAGCCTTGATTGATTATGTCCGATTAATACCGTATAAATATTTGATTCGTTGAGCAAGTAACATAAAAAAAACTCAGTAGACCCTTTATTTACAGGCTCAATATTCACAAGTAACTTATGGCTCAAGGAGAGTTGTTGCCATATTAAATCATGATTTTTGAGTTATTCTCTAAGTTTTAACTGATACGTGCCTGAGAAATCCTCTTAATTATTGTGACGTTGGTTTCCAAAAAGTACTATGGGACGTTTTTTACGAAATTGGTATTCTGACATATTTGTATTCTGATCGAGGTGCAGTAACCTACAGCAAAGGAGTTACAACTTCTTCACGCAGACTCAAACCTAGACTTTTGCAAGAATTCTATTGTAAATATTATTAATTTATCTATTGTAAATTCTATTATAATTTAGCTTCACGAGCCCCATACTAATATTATTATTTTTTCGTTATTTTAGTTCATCTTTTTTTTTTTTATTATTATTTATTTTTTCTAGATTAAAATCTATTTCACTTTTATACTTTATATTCTTATGTCTTTTATACTCACTTTTATGCCTAAAACTTATTATTATCTTATATATT
The DNA here is from genome assembly GCA_023052935.1 of Piezodorus guildinii. Classification (NCBI taxonomy): domain Eukaryota; kingdom Metazoa; phylum Arthropoda; class Insecta; order Hemiptera; family Pentatomidae; genus Piezodorus; species Piezodorus guildinii. Next base: position 40,283,391 of record CM041292.1, on the reverse strand, counting down.
GATTACTTCCCTTTCTTTCTTTAATTTTTATTCATTCATTTTTCGTTATGTTATCAATTCAATTTAATTATTCAATTCTTAGGAACAATTATAAATCTATGATGTTTAGGGTTGTATTTTGTATAATCATCACAAAACTTTTTCTACTTATCTTCTTACCCTATAAGTTTGGGTATTTTGTCAGTCGAGTAAGAAGAATAAATAATAAATAAACGTTTTTAGTATTGACGATTATATTTTATTAAAAATAAAAGAATATATATATATATATAATATATATATATATATATATATATATATATATATATATATATATATATATATATATATATAAACACACACACATAATAATGATTAGAAATTGATAATATAGGAATAGTTAAACAGTAAACAATTTAGATTATGGATATTATTTTAAGTGATTGTTATTTTATATTTAATTACTTATGGTCAACTTATCACGAATAGTTTTTCTTAGTCTAACCCTGAGGATGGGTCATGGCCTCGAAATATTAGAAAAATTACGGAGTTGTTTGTTATTGATTAATGATTTAATAAAGTAAAGAAGATATAATTTATTGAAATGTTTACTTAGATTGTACTCTTTTGCTATTTGCTATTTGCTGTCATATTATTTGGTTTGTCAATTGTCTAATGTATTTCTGTTATATTTAAAAAAAAAAAAAAATCAAAACTTTTAAATATTGTACTCGTATAATACTTGTTGATTAATATCTCCCAAAGACTATAAAAAACTTTCATAAACACGAGATTACTAACGGAACATTATTATTAGAGGGTGTATTAATAAAATGACTGTTTTATAAAATTTGGATTTCAAAGACTGTAAATATTTAAATTCTATTAAATACTCAATTATCCCTTTAGAACAGCCTCTAAGCTTGTTTATTCCCATTCGGCATCTTCAAAATAAGCCTCAATTTAGTTATGTGATCCAAAGAAAAACATGGCTGTGTTCTAAATAATTTTAAGGCAATTCTGAAAAAAAAAAAATTCTCGGCCCCTGAAGCAACTAATGAAATTATTAAATATGAAGTGAAAGGTATACGAAACCAGCGCAGTACGCGGCGTTGATTTGAAAAAATTAGCAGTAGAGATAAGACGTGGAAAGGAAGAAGGGCTCAAGGCGACTATTAATGTCAACTGACGATGTTCTGCAGGGAGCTGTTGAGTTTAAGAACTTCGTGGGTTCGAATTACTGGCTCGTACACCATATATCTTCCAGATCTTGCACCATCCGATTACAAATTGTTTTATCCAAGGCCGACGTTTTTAAGGTTGAAATAGCGTTCTAAGAGTTCTTTGACAGATATCCAAAATAATGGTATAAGCTTGCGATCGAAGATTTGACTAGTGGATGACTAATCACGGTAAATAACAATGGAGAATACTTTAAGTATTAATTGTACTTTATATCAAATGAAAAAAAAAGATTAATAATTGGTTGAAAAAAGGTAATTTTTTAAGATACCCTCCATTATATATGTCATATAAGTAACGCTGGGGCGCTCACGATCTTAAAATTAGTATTCTCATCATTCAATACGTGAAATAATATTGTGAGAACCCCTAACCTTACCTAATACGTATTTTTTATATCCTTCTAGGGTATAGTAATAATCAAATTGTGATAGTATCTAACATTTTATTGAACTAAAACATTTATATAATATGCAATAGGAGACTACAATGCTGGGTAACTAGCCATCGTGGCGATGTTGCAGACATTCCTCCTGTTTCTGGCGATCCTCATGTAGCCGTCTTCTCCCCAGTTACTGTTCCAGGAGTTCTTGATTATCCAGAAGTCCTGACCTTTGTCTGTGCCGTAGCCTACGACGAGGACCGCGTGGTCCAATCTGTGAGGAACGCAAGGCTCTCCGGTGAAGATACCTATCAACCCAAACCATTATTGTGAGTATATAGTTATTGTGAATAAAGATAAAAAACGCTGCAAATCATTACACAATGGTTTATTATTTCCAAATAACAATATTAGGGTATAACTGTTTATAAGACTGTTGATAGGCAATTAAATAATATGAAAAGCACTAATTCAAAGCATCATAACACTACCACTGATTTAAAAACGCAATATCTAAGCTAGCTAGAAACCAAATTCAATGTTTCTTTTTTCATTTGGTCCAAAATGTTTTTGGAGAATAGCACTGGGATCTCCTGGAACCCTGATTTGCTATCTACTTGTGAATGGCAAAGTTTAGTTTGTCGTTACCGTGTGTATGACGTAAATCATTAGTTCAAGATAATGGTTTTAATGCTAATAAAGTTTCTATTCATTTTCATTGTATTATTGACATGTAATACTTGTAATGTTACAAGCTTATTTATAAGCATGATTTAAATTTTTTTATTTTCTGTTCTCTCTTTTATATAATTATTCGCGTTTTTTTGGTTCAAAACAATAATGAATTTTTTTTTTCAATCTTCGAAAATAACGTAGTTACAAGCGTATATATCCGAGATTTTAATTTTTTTCATTTTTCCGTTGTTTCGTTTTTTGTTTATCGCACTTTACTGATTCTAAAACTCTATACATACTTTTTTCTATCGTCAAAAATAACTGAGTTATGTGAAACTAAGTATTTATGTGAAAAAGATCAATTTTTTTTCTTTTCTTTTTTCTCTTTTAGATAGTTATTAGCGTTTTGTTGGTAAAAAACACTAATGCATTTTTTTCTATCTTCAAAAATAACTGATTTATTGAATAAAATCCTTTTAATCGGCAGCCATTTTAAAACTAACCAGCTGATATCAACGTCTAGTGTTAGGATCATCGTTGAATGGACTAGTATTTTTGTGGCGAATTTCAAAAAAATTGGTCCAGTAGTTTCGGAGATATGCTGCGGATGGCGGACGGTGGAAAAAACGGTTGTTTTTTTTTATTCGTTATTCGGATCCTACGCATCTTGAAACGTAAACTCTCAAATTTTGAGCAGGGGTAATTTTTTTTTTTTTTTTTTTTGGTCGATTACAAAGGTTGATTATAGAAAATAATAAAGCCAAAACAATTTTAATAATAATAATGGATATGGAATTGCACTTAAAACTGGAGCTGTATTTAGATGCTTGTTTGATTATTCATTTAACTCCACTTTTACCACTACTGGAGCCAATCGGACGGTGCTGTATGGGGAGTCCTGAATTTTGCCTTTGCAGGTTAAATGAGGGTAAGGATCTTTAGCGTGTACCTGACCTCGCTCGACCTCGGGATCACCATAAACCTCCTTTAGAGAATGGTATAACGTAGAATTTTTACTCTCTTAAAAAATTCCTAGGACCATCTGCCAGGCTTGATCCAACGACATTGTGTATAGAAGGCTGTTATGCTAGTCACTACACCCCATTTCGATACTTCACATTTCCATTTAAAGAAGTTTCAGAAATTAGTAAGTTTCATGTTAATGTAACTTATCCAACGAAATAATCATTTTGAATAAAAGTGACCTATTATTTTAGAATTTTTTAAAAACACGGTTAACAATGTTAATAAAGTTTCATTTGATCAATGAAGTATTAACTATTCGATCAGTAGGTAGCAGAAATATTCTGCATTTAAGAAATGTATGGAGAAAACTATATAGCAGTTATGAGGGTGACACTGAAATAGTGCTATGTATTGAGAATACTGGGAGGAAAAGAGATAATTTTAATCATTGGGAGGAATAGAAATAATAGTATAAAATAGAACTGTTTCCGGGCTACGAGCAGGAAGGTTTCTTAGAAGGGCTATGCAAAAAAAATACACCCCTCCACTCCTAGAGTAGGAATAGTCCTGAGGAGACTACCTTAGCCCGGACAGGATAGGACGGAAGTCCAGCCACGGACGGAGGAAGTCGGAAGGTCATGCCAGGGAAGAATTATGCAGTTATGTCCGAAGGTACTTTTTTCATGTTATATTATGTGGCAAATCTGAACAAACCTCAGTATTCTCGATTATGAACAAACAAGTAATTTTATGTATAATAATATGTACTATTTTATAAATAAATGTGTATTATAAGTTAAATACTTTATTTCCCTTTATGCCATGTGATCCCAATAATGAATTGATAAACATGATACCTTAGGAAAAGAAATATAATAGGTTTATAAAATAATAACCGAAAAGTTTTACATTATTTAATACAGTTTCGGAGTCACCGCTGTCTTAGAAAAGTAGCGGCCTTTACAGGGTAATAGGAACCGTTTAGAAATTACTTTTTGGACGCCTCACGTATGGAATAAGTTTATTGTTCATTGTTGAATAAGCTATTTTTTCTTCCAATATTTTTTATACATGTATGATTATAGTATGGTACATTTCTATTTTAATATCGAACTCCACAGTCAAATTATTTTTTGGAACAAAATATTTCTTTAGATCTATATTAAATACAAACTAAAGTATCTTATTTCGGGGAATAGACTGAAAATAACCTCCAGAGTAGAAGGTGAAGCCTGGATTGCCACCGTTGATGACGACCGCTACTGGACCGACGGTGGCCACGGCTGCTTTGAGTGCCTCCTCATCCCCCATCGGCAGGTCGACGTGACCTTTGATCCTCACCAGGGGCAGGTTAGATCTGTACCGGCAGAAGTGTGGCTAATCCAAGGAAATGTCAATTAATTATATTCAGATTAAAAGTACATGAACTAATGAAGGGGCCTACTCACCTCAGCTTCGTATGGGTAGTCGTCGTCTGTGGTGACACCATGCTTCGCCACGTACTCGAAGGCATTGTCTATAAGTCCTCCGTTGCAGCCTTCGTTGCCGTAAGTACTGGAACAGTCCATCAAGTTCTGTTCGCTCAGCGCCACCAAATTTCCTTTACTCCTTGCTATCTGTCCCTCCAAAGCACCAATCTGTGGCATTAATGAGCATTGGAAAACAAACTTCTTATGGTGAACTAGTAGACTAGAGAAAAAGGAAAGAGAAGTGATATAAAATACAATATGAGCCCTTACAGTGTGGCGATGAAGCATAAGAGCAACAAGCAAATTCTGTAGGAAGAAAAAAAAAACTTTATTCTGGGACTAAGTCCTCTAAGGATAACACGATTTTTATTTTTTTTTCAATCTTTATTTATTATAATCTACACCTGTCATTTTCCGCGACAATAAAATGCGCTATATATATATATATTAATAAAACATTCACATCATCTGGCCAAGATACAAAATTATTGAAGAAAAACAAATAGATTTAACATAAGTAAAAATAAAAAAAAAAAGAATAAATGATAAGAAATAATTATTGCCCGACTCAGGAGCACGGTTGAACCTGCTTAGTTGATGGGTTGGTCTTCTTTTCCTTCCAAAATCTCTTCATCCTCTCGATGAGCTCCTTTCTTCATTCTTCAGTCCAAGCTTGACTGGCCCTGGTGTTTGCTTTATCTTTAAATTAGTGTTTGTTGATTAGGGTTCTGGATTTATATCTGTCCCGTACAGTGTCTTCTGAGATGTTCATTTCCTGGAGATCTTTTCTAATGTCACGAAGCCTTTTAGGTTTTTAATGAGAAGGCTAGGTTGAGGATTTTTTTGGTAATTCTTCAACTGTCCATTCTGATAATGTGCCCGTAAAATTTCAATCGTCTTTTCCGAAATGTATGAGAGATTTTTTCACACTGATTATATATTTATTGGGATGATTTTTTTCTCCAGATTCTCTCTGTACAAACTGGGCCAAAAATTTTTCGTAAAATTTTCTTTTCTAGTTTCTCAATGTCTTTGATTAAATATCTACCTCCGATAATTAAGGTTTCCGATGCATATAACGCTTCTGGTTTGACTACGGTATTATAATGTCTATGTTTTGCTTTCCGAGATATTGATTTTTTATAATACCTATTCCAAGTGATTCTGTAAGCCATCTGTAATTTGGAAATTCTTTCTTTATTTGCTTCTCGGTTTAAACCATGGGTCAGAATGATTTCTCCTAAATATTTGAATTGGTTCACTTGAAAGATTTCACCACATTTAGTTATCACAGGTCGTCCATCTAAGTATCGTGAGGATCCTTCCATGTACTGAGTTATCTCTTATGAAATTTGAAGTCCCGTTTTGATGGTGATTTTTCAATGGAATTTGCTGACCATATAATGAACCAATATTTAACGATTTTGATTAAACTAAAAGAAAAAAAAAAGTGCAGATATTTCAACTTATTGTACTTTAACACTTGTAAGAAACTAAAAGTATTGACTATCATCTAACAGTACAGTTTTTTGGGAGAGAATTACAAAAACTGGTGGAGCAGGGTAGAAAGGAACGTTCATGTTTTAGTTCTGTGAAAAGGAATATAAAGGTCGGGATTTAGTTTCTTGTGAATGGATTGATGGTTTGAACTGCATAAGATCGTATATATAGGAAGGGTGCTGAAAGATGATGGTTTGGTAATGTTCCGAGGAAAAATTGTCTACGGGTTTTGGAGAAAAGCCACTTTGATTCGCCGTAAAGATGGGACACGTGGGACTGCCTCGAGGTAACCAAGACAAATCTTAAAAAATTGTTCATGATGTACTCTGCTCGTTTCTCTAGCATGGTCCAGAGGCCACCGTATTTCATACACCATAGTCTAAGTGGGGGGAAAATCAGTGAGGAAACGAGGAACTTAGGAGTGGACTGTGGAAGAAATGGAGGGAATGATTGTATAACTTGAAAGTACTTATCGACCGTCGGGAAATTTGGGCTGTGTTGTTTCCAAGATAGAGTTTAGTCAATGGTAGGGTCCTCGAATCTCCCGCATAATTGATTCCTAAAAGTATGTGCGAGTAAGCAGATGTAAATAAAATATGCACCAACATCTCTTTTAACGTATTTATCTTTCGATACGTATACATATGAAGTTGCCATGTTATCTGCTGTCGGATGTTTCCTTTATAAAGTTATCAAGAGTTTGTTGAATACCTCTCATTTTATTTATTTTCTTGATCAAGATTTCTATAACATGCTTTGTCTTCCTCAATTATCCCAAGTACTTGAGATAGTAGCTTTTAGGGTCACCTCTAGTGTAGTGGTTAGCATAACAGCTTGCCATGCACAAGGTCGAGGGTTCAAACCTGCTGGTGCCCCTAGGATTTTATAATGAGAGTAAAAAAACCGTTAAAACTATTGTCACTCCAGTATGCGGGCGCGATTCTTCGCTTGTTGTTTCTGTAAATCCTCTCATTTCATGTCATTACACTACACAGTCGGCTTTATTTCGTCCTTATAACATTTACAAAACATTTTTGTGCTACAGTGAACATATTTATTAAGTGTTGATCTATTTCTTAACTAAGAAATTGTTAATTAGTTATAGTTGTACTGACCGCACTGAATGCCCAGCTAGAGGCGCATCTTCCCTGATCCTTAATCCTGGTCACCGCTCCCTTCTGCCTCCAGTCGACGGCGGCCGGAAGCTGGACATTGGCTGGGTACAGGAAGGATATTCCGCTGAGCTTATGACCCACCAACTGCCCGGTTTTGTTAAATCCAGTCATCGCGGCTGTAACTTCAGGCTGTAACTATGAAACAATAAAATTAAATCTAGATTATTGCCTGCAAAATACGTCAGTATATTTAGTCTATATATCACACGTCAGTAGAGCATTGTGAATAATGCTTAAAATCTTAGCATCATCGCAAAAAAAAACTATTAATTTTATAGGTAAAGTGGTAATTATATGTAATAATTGCAATTGATTGCAATGCAATATAAAATTCTCAAATCATTAATACATTTTTATAAATCATTTTAATAATAAAACTCTTTCTCATAATTGAGGGGTGGGGAGGTAGGTTAAAAAACATCTTGCGAATTAAGAACAGTGTTATAAATAAACAAAAAAGACTAGAAAAATTTGGTTTAATATTATCAGAAATAAATAGTTTTTAACTTAGCAACTTGATTCGTTTTACAAAAAAATTATATCCTACTGGTGGCATCTGTTTCTAAAGCAAAAGATTAGCCAATTGCCTCTAAACAGCTGTATATTATGAATTAAAAGTTCTAAGATATTTATATCGGCTTTTCATCACTCACCCTCAACTTATACAATTTTTTTTATAAGATAACAGTTTTCCTAAAATCTTTAGCTTTCCAACTGTATATTATTATACATTTATATTACTGTTTTTATGTTCAAAAACACAAAAATTGCATGATAAAATATGTTTTCCTTTTCTCCTTTCGTTGGATATCGAATTTATTCAATTGTATTTATTTATCCGTTTTTTATCAATGTTAACAAGATGATATGATTAATTTTTTTTTTACAAAATTAAAGGAATTTCAGAGGAAGAAAATTTAAACTATCGGCATTTATGCCCTGTCAGACTATTTCAGTCAGAATTAAACCTCATCGTATTAATACCCATTAATTTTACATCGATATAGAAAGTTTTATCATAATCGTTAGTGCCATTTTTGAGGAAAATTGTAAAAAAGGTGCAAAATGCATGGGATAAAGTAGATCTTCCCGTTCAGCCGATTCTGAAGAAGTTGCTGGAACATATGGCTGTCTTAACTATGAAATTTCAGTTTGTGCGATTTTTCGTTTTCGTGCTGGACTTACCACACACACGAAGACACACATAGACCTTTTTTCGGACCTGAAACATGTTTTTCCGTTGAAAACTGGAATTTTCACGATCGCAATACTTTCCCTTACTATATATTTCATAAATAGACCAGTTAAATTAAAAGGAAACTGTGCAGATTCAAGTTGACGGTCATAAACTAACTCTTTGAAGTTGCAGGATAATATATTCGTGGTTACAGCCTTCCATCTATAGTCTATAATGAAAGTATAGTAAAAAAAAAAAAAAAGAAGAAAATAAGATAATAAAATTATAAAACTATACGGTTTTGACGGGGATTATGGTATATATACTTGTTAATTATATATACGTATATATATATATATATATATATATAATATATAATATATGCGATCTTTGATAATTTTATAAAATTATCCTCACCATATCACCAAACCTATTCATCCTCATCCTATACGACACGAGACCAAGATTGAACATGGCGTTGTGGTCATCAATCCTCTTCTTGTTGTTGGAGTAGATTTGGAACCTGTATTCTTCGTCAGCGACGCTCCTGTACTGTTTGCCGTGCTGCCTCTGAATACATAGTTTAAAATATCAATTAATATAAACTCAGCAATATAAACAATGGTCTCCAACCTACGGCCCGCAAAGATAATCTAGTCTCGCTTGAGGTCCTCTACAGATAATTTTGATTATACATTTTTAATGCAAGTAAATCGTACAAATTAAGATTGAGATTTTTTTTAACGGCTAACTAGAAAACAAAAAATCTGACCTCCATAATAAAACTGATCATTTTTACTGTAATTCAAGAAGTTAATAAGTATAAAAAAATGGACGAACTGACTAGATCATGGGACTTGAAGTTGGTTTCGAACCTTACAACAGTTGAAGGAGAAGTCAGAAAGGTTCTTAGACTAAAACAAACGGTTGGAGACCTGTAATATATTTTAAATACACTAATTTCTTGATTTTTACATTTAATAAAATTTGTAAACAAATAAATTTAACGCAAGCTTTTTTTATAAACCAAACTTACAACAAATCTTAGGTATGGAATACAAACTTTCAGATGATGGCCATTTTTTTTAATAACCTAGCTATTAATACAATATAAGATTTTCCATACATGGTTAATTCGTAGTATAATACCCCTTATGTAAACATATCTTCATTATTCAAACGCTAATTTTCAAAGGAATCCAATTTAGAAAATTTATCAGAAAACTAATTAATAATTCGAGATGAAATGATAAAATCACCTGAAAGATTTCGATAAAACTAAACTATTACAATGAATCATTTATTAATTCATTAATAATACATTTACAACGCCTTGAGGTCCATATGTCTTCAGAATCACTTTTCAAAAACCATTAACAATTTAACATTTGACTACATTTTCAACAAATTGACAATAAACAAAATTATAATTCAATAACTCTATATCACATTCTAAACCTGTTTTTAAAAAATTTATCTGTGTTTTATAAATACTTAAAAACAATTTTTATCGTTCAAATTGGTCAAATTTCATGAAAATCTCCTTATTTTTGTGTAAACAATGGTCAATATATTCATTTGGCGATTCTGAAGAGGAGGCATATGGACCTCGAAACGTTGTAAATGTATAATTGATGAATACATAAATAATATTGAAAAAGAAGAGATGGTTCAGGAGAATTTTTTTAATATATAATTTACTCTTCCTAATTAGAAATTGTATCTAAACAAAATATCATTATGCTAAAAAGAGAAAATCTTATACTACATTTTGGAAATATAACTCTTTATAATACTTCAGAATTATCTTGTAATCATTTTACAATGAATTCATAAAAAGTAACATATTTTACAGGAGATAAAATTGAAGTTTACACCACTGTATTGTCTGTTGTGGATAGTGGACAATCTTATATTTGACCTCATCTTATATTCTGATATTATAATTGCTCTACAAATTGGAAAAACAATATATGTTATATAATATTTTATTAAAAATTTATTACTAATTATAAATCAGCATAATTGGAAGAACAAGAAGTCTTAATTCTGAAATACAGAAATGTGTTCTATATTTCAATTAACCTTATTATTTAATTACCCTGAAGGACCTCCAGTCGTCTGTGAACTCAATTGCAGAGCACACCGCAATGCAGGCAAGTACAGAAAACATCAACTTCATTTTTAACTGTTAACAAAAACGTAATCATTAGTAAAAAATCAACAAATTAATTATAATCATTACAAGAACTCCATAAAAGGTGTAGTGGATAATATATTATTATATTATGTATACGACTTAATAAATTTGTTCCAAGAAATAGCAGGAAAGAAAATAAAATATGAGAAATTAATTCAATAGATTACAAAAAAAAAAAAAAAAAAAAAAAAAAAACTTTCAAGGTCGGATATCATTATATAATCACTTAATATTCCCTATTATCTATATTTCGGCCTATACGCCGTCTACGGCTTTTCGTCCTAATTACTAGATTGATTTTTTTTTTTTTTTAACTAGGCACTACTAGTTAAACAAATACTAGTGCATCCTAACTAGACGTTGTTATCCACCGATCAGTTTTAAAATAGCAGTCGGTTACATATAATTTAATTCAATACCTCAGCTATTTTTAAGATCGACAAAAAATGTTTTATAGTTTTTAACTAAGAAACCGCGAATAAATATGAAAAATAAAAGAAAACAAAAATGAAATTTTACCCATAAATACGTCTATAACTCAGTTATTTTTTTAATTATAGAAACATTGTATGGTTTTAGGATCAGGACATCTGAAAATCTGGCTAATACGCTTGTATAACTCAGTTCTTTTTTTAATTATAGAAACATTGTATTGTTTTAGGATCAGGACATCTGGAAATCTGGCTAATACGCTTGTAAATCCCTTATTTTCCAAGAAAAATGAAATAAAATCTAGGACCAGTATACCGCTATTAATTATAAAAGAAAAAACATTAAAATTTCACTTATATATATATATATATATATATATATATATATATATATATATATATATATATATATGAGGATAAATAGTTAAATACAAATTAATAAATAAATGCCAAAGATTTTTAGTTGTTAGTGCTATTCCATTTATAATTAAATTTTCTACAAAACAAAAATCATTAAAATCGGTTTAGAAATATCAGAGATATATCGTTTTGAAATTAGCAGTGATGATTAACCATTTTTCCTTGAATTATTTACTGCTTTTCATATTAGTTATTCGCCTTCAAACAGCTAAATAAACAGTTATACTCTAATATAGTTATCTGGAAATAATATACTATTGTGTAATAATTTGCAGTGTTTTTAGTTTATTATTTTTAATAAGGAACCTTTTTAATCGACCAAAATCTTGGACAGGTTACCATCTACCAGCAATAATCAAAAAATAAAAATAATACTGAGGTCAAATCATTCGTTACTTATGATACCGTACACCTGGCGAGATAACATACTCAATGTGGTATATTGATTTTTCGAATTTAGAGGATAAAGGAGGCGTATAAACAGATCATATCATATCACATTAACAGATATGAGCTTACAAAGATTTATAAATATGTGAAATATTTTCATGAAGCAGTTATGAATAAAATGAATTGGAATATATAATATAATTAAACAATCTATTAATGACATCACTATTAATGACAGTTGCCACAAGCATCTAATACTTAAGAAAATATAAATCATAATCATAAAACGCATATATACAAAAATAAAATAAATTTTTTTTATTTATTTATTGGAATTTACAACTGTATACAGAAATACAAGTAAATTAGATGAAATATATAAAGGCATGAAACACATGTAGAGAAGCTTCCCAATTCAAGCACTCTAAAAATGTTCTAAACTAGAAGGTCTCGGGGCCATCTCCTTTTCAGACGCCTCGGAGGATTGTCAGGAATTGAAGAGGAAGAAAGGATTGAAACTAGAGGATTAGGGTGGGAATGGAGTTGGCCATGAAAGGAAAAATCAAAATTAATTTAATATTTAATGCTTGCTAAATAAAATAAATTTAAATAATTCTTTTTACGAACATATGAAATTAAAATTTTGTAATACACTTAAATTTTATATCGTCTTAACAATAAAGGAAATAATTGAAGAAATATTGATTTTTTCACTATGTAGATATAAAATAATTTATACAATATATTATAATTTCAGCCACACATAATAAAAATTATGATAGGGAGAAGGCAAACTGTTCATAAAATTTTATTTCAGTGTTTTTACAGCAAAATAACATTCGTCAAGTGCTCGTTTTTAGTTACCAGAACCAAAGTTATGAAAATGTTTTATTTAATGTTTCGAGTATATGATATAATATAATAAGTGCATGCTTGTAAAATCCATAACATATATTTTTTTCGTTAAAATCAGTTAAGCTGTTCAGGGGAAAACATTTTTTTATTTTTTATTCTTACCCCCTCGATAAATTCCCTCCCATAAGGGTGGAGGGGCTAAAAATTTGCATAAGGTTGTTTCTCATAGGTAAAAATGTTGTTCTAATTTCACATGCTTATTCCTTATCTTATATAGGCCCTTTAGAAAGGAAAAATAAATTGTTAAAGATTTATTTACATTGGATTTTAATAGAAACATGTGTTTTATTAAATAATCTATTATATTATTATCTATGACAATCAGTTTGTTTTATCTGCTTTTCATCACTCTTCGTTAACTTTTACAATAGTATGTATAAGATAATATTTTTTCTAAAATCGTTAGCATTCCAATGGTATATTATACATGTATATTATTACTGTTTTAAAGTTCAAAAAATAAAAATTGCATTAAACAAATATTTTCGTAGTATTCTCCTTTAGTTGAATATCGAATTCGTACAAGGTAGTTTAGAGGAAGACATTTTAAAATATAGGCATTTAAGAGCTGTCAGATTTTTTCAATCAGAATGAAACCTACATCATATTAAAGCCTGTCCAATTTTACATTGATATAGCGAGGTTTTTTAAAATCGTTGGAGCCGTTTTCGAGAAAATCGTAAAATGGTGCAAACTGTAAGGTTTAAAGTGGCTTTTCTGGTTAGCTGATTTGGTCGAAAAGTTTTTGTAACATTTGATGATTATGATTTATTGTTTTATTTTCAACATTCAGGAATCATTCTCATTTTGCTAATTGCATTTACTTGGTTTATTTATTTTCATTCAGAATACATGTGATTTATTAAATTAAATATAATAACAATAATAATAATGATTGACACCCCAAAGTATATATATGCACATGTATATGTTGATCATTTTATAATAACTTTTAAAATGCATAGTGTATACTTCAATCTAAGGCATTATGTTTCTAACTATATAAAGTGTCATTAATTTTGTTTTGTAACTTTAGGTATAGTTAATCGGATTTATATTTATAATTTATAACCTCTATTGTAATGCACTTTTGTTATCATTCTATTCCCAAGTGGACGGCGGTATCAGATAACACTGAATAAAAAGGAAATCACACTTCTTTGATCTTAAAAAAAAAAAAAAAAAAAAAAAAAGGGATTTTTTCCTATGCATGTATATCACATACATTACTTACTTTATCGCCACTGTAAATAATATTAAAAAAAAAAATTAACCTATATTTTAGCGTTCATGTAATATCTTGGTAACCTGTAGGATAAACCATCCTAAGTCTTACTTTGTTAAGGTAAAAGGAAACTTGTTAAGGTATTGTGTAAAAGGAAGGTAATTGAATTAAATATAGATGATTCGAATGAAAGTAAAATAAAAGCTCAAATAGCAGTTATAAATAAATACCATAAAATAAAACTTATCCGGATTTTATAGTATAGATGCATTTCTACCTCCTAAAGTTAGAGGTCTGTTTGTAAAGTCGACATCTATAAGTATTAAAACTTGGTGTTGCCTGCTACTGTGGGGGTAATGATATGGGGTCTGCGATATGTAATTGGAATATATTTTTAATTACATTGATAAAAAATAGTCCTAGGTTGTTACATGAACCACCAAGCATTCCACATACAAATTAAAATATGCGCAGAAAATTATAATAAATAGGTACCGATATCCTATGCCTTACTTTTAGCAATTCACTGAGTACAGTGTTTCGCGGGTTATGGTCGGTTTTTATTGCCTGGTTCTAGCATAATCTATCTTGGATTATCTTAAATATTACAAACGTGGTCACTAAGTCTAAATATTTTGCCCATTTTTATAAATGGTATATATATATGGTATATGTATATACTCTTATAAACGGCTCAAACCATTTTGATTTAAAAAGTTATATCCATGTAAATTTGAATGGGAAAAAATTATCAAGATTTTATTCTGATTGAAATGGTCTGACTTGGCTTAATACTGATACTTTAAATTTTCTTCCTCTGAAGTACCTTTAATTTTATAGATTCGATAAACAACCATTTTTTCTTCTTAGTGTTGATAAAAAACGAGTAAATGTATAAGTCGGACGAATTTTATTACTGGCAAAGATAAAAGAGCAAAAATATTTAGGTAATTTTTATTTTCAACATAGGAATAGTGATATAGATGTATAATATGCCGTTGGACCATAGATTTTAGAAAATTATGTTGACTTATACACAAAGCTGAATAAGGTAATGGGTCATGAAAAGTCGATTAAATTATGTGATCGCTGTTGATAATAATATAATAGATTATTAAATATGAAACACACGTTTCCATCACAACTCAATGTAATTATTTAGACCCTTTTCAACTCTTAACTATATTTAAAAGTTCTTAAATGGACTTTAACTGCGGAGGCAAGTGAGAGTTATTAACCAAGTTCCACTGTTAGTCAATTACATCCCATAGCTTGAGACTTTTAGAGTTTTCAGTATTAATTTAAATTAATATTTATTTTGTTTTCATTGCACTGTGATCCTAATGTATGTTAAATTTTGTTAATTACTTATACCTCTGATTTTATTACAGCTAAAAAGCCACTAACTAAACCCACCTCAATTAACTTAATGCGTATCTCCCCCAAAAAATACTCAATTCGCGTAAAAAAATAGTTCTACAAGGGGATTTATGATGTGAAATTTTCCTAAATCCACGTGATAATTAAAAATTAAACCGAATCTGTCACATAATACGAATTATTTTTTTCTTCTTTCTAGAACCATGTTAGTAGAATCAGCAATATTACAATCCTAGTTTGGAACTAGTGCAAGTAGTGGGGGATTGTTGGGCCAAAGGGGCTAGAAATAGGCAAATATGGAAAAATGTCACAAAAAATCTATCATTAAATACATACATGGTTATAAATTCTAGTTTGAAAAAGGCAAGAAAGGTTTTATTGTTCGTAAGTTCAAAAATGTAAATAGCAGCATGAAACAAGAAGAGAAAATTTTGTTAAAATTTTAATACCTGATTTATACCTCCCAAGAGAGCGACTTAATGTTCTATTAAGGACGAAATAAACCTATTATTATTACAATCCGTCTCAATAACATCAATGGTGACAGTGTTATGAGATTTAAATCACCCGATGTAAAAAACACTTACAGCAAAATTTAGTTTATTATTATTTTATAATTTTGCACTTCTGCAGCTTTCTTAGGGAATATTCCTCTATCCGGACTGTATACGTTAATTAGGCTCTTGTAAGTTATTGACGAGCTATTTTTACTTCTTATAAATTATTACACATCCTTTTGTTTATTTGAAGTGAAATGTTAAAACTTAAGCAGAAATTCACTAAAAGACATTTACAAAAAAAGCTGCAAATTATTACACAATGGTTTATTATTTCCAAATAACAATATTAGGGTATAACTGTTTATAAGGCTTTTGATAGGCAATTAAGTAATATGAAAAGTACTAATTCAAAGCATCATATCATAACACTACCACTGATTTCAAAACGCTATATCTAAGGTAGCTAGTGAACCAAATTCTATGATTCTTTTTTAATTTTTGGTATTTATTCATTTATTTATTAGGCGAAACGATTTTTTTTTTATTCGTTATTCGGATTCTACGCATCTTGAAAAGTAAGCTCACAAATTTTGAGCAGGGGTAATTTTTTTATTTTTTTTAGTCGATTATACAAATGATATTATTTTATTTTTTATTTATGGCGAATTTTAATACACACTTTTCTTTCTTCAACAATAACTGAGTTATAAGCGTATTTATGTGAAAATTTCAATTTTTTTTCTCATCTTTTTTCTATTTTATATAATTATTCGCTTTTTTTTTGGTTAAAAAACAATAGTGAATTTTTTTTCTATCTTCGAAAAAACGTACTTACAAGCGTATATATGAGCGAGATTTCAATTTTAATTTTTCCCTTCTTTTTTTTTTTTTTCGCACTTTACTAATTCTAAAACTCATACTTTTCTCTATCGTCAAAAATAACTGAGTTCTGAGCGTATTTATGTGAAAAATTTCAAAGTTTTCTTTTCTTGTTTCTCTTATATATAATTATTCGCGATTTTTTGGTTAAAAAACACTATTAAATTTTTTTTTTCTATTTTCAAAAATAACTGATTTATTGAATAAAATCCTTTTAATCGGCCGTCATTTTAAAACTAACCAGCCGATATCAACGTCTAGTAGGTGTTAGGATCATCGTTGAATAGACTAGTATTTTTTGGCGAATTCCAAAAAAATTGGTCCAGTAGTTTCGGAGAAATGCCGCGGATGGCGGACGGATTATTTTTTTTTTCGTTATTCGGATTCTACGCATCTCGAAACGTAAGCTCTCAAATTTTGAGTAGGGGTATTTTTTTTTGGTCGATTACAAAGGTTGATAATTGTAAATAATTTTCTTTTTTGTTTAGTATGGAATGTCAATTTTAGAATCCAATAAGAAATATTTTTTCTTTAAAAGTAAAAGATATCTCTGGTATTTGAGGTTAATAGAAACTTTGATTTAATGCATAATAATCGGTGTGTAATCACCGATCTAGAAAACAATTTTAAATCCATTACTTTGAAGAGGGAAAATAGTTATATTTTATATGTGTCCAATATTACATCATTAGTTTATATAACTGCGAACTTATTTTTAAAACCCTCAATGGATATTATTCATCAGAATTCGTAATGTCAATTATCAGGAATCCATCAAAAAACTTTACTCTTTTACTTGAGATATGAAATATAATTGCCAATTCAATTAAAATGGACATTGCTTAGGTTATTTTGCACAACTTTTAGATTATGCACATGGTAGTCACTTTCAGTAATCTAAAAATTAAAGTTAACCCCAAGTATGTCAACCACATAACAAGTATTGGGAATATTATCTCTGCTTTTATATATGCATATGTTTATATGATTTTATGATTATTATTTTCTTTTTTTACAAGTACCATTCGTATACAATAGTTCGTTACCACTACGCTCTCTAAATATAGATTTTTTCCTTAAATATCTCTATATCTACTCAGTTTAAATATTATCTACTTAGAAGTAACCACACTTTTATTCCTAAAACTTTATTTTATTTTCCCATGAGTATTTTATATACATATATATATATCTGTGTGTGTGTGTGTGTTTTAAGAATAGTTTATAAATGTTAACTTTTTTTTTTGGTCCCATTTTACATTCCTGCCTATTAGCCAAGCACCCATCAAACCCTATTTACCAACAATGTGATAGATTTCTACTGAAAAACAAAACAAAAACTACGTAGTTAAGGCAACATGACAACAATCTTTAAATTTAGATCTATATAATTAAAAGAGGCATTTTACTAAAAAAACTCATAGAATTCGAACTGAATGGAGGAGTTTACCAAACAAGTTTTTTTTTTTTTTTATCATCCGTTTTTGTCAATGATGTATTTGTCAATACTAACCGAGGCTGCTCACGCGATAGTCAATATTAGTAAATTGAGTAAATATTTTACCTGATGATAATGTTCAAGGAACGATACAAATCAGATAAAGCTTATCTTAGAATGCCTATTATTTTTAATTAATTAATTTTCCGATCCTTAAGAGCTTTATCATGGTGACGGAATGGAAGAGATTAGAGGCTATTGTATACCTATGTGTATCACTCAAGAATAATTGTTTTTAAATATGGTCTTCAATCATAAGATAAATCTAAAAATGTCCAATTACGTGTATTTGGATTTTGTATGTTTTTTATGCTGTCTCCTGTTTTTCAGGGCCTAATATATCTTAGGCAGGGACAAATGTGAATAGTGTTAGTAAACATTTTCAGTTGTTGTTTTAATAACTACCAACCAAAATTAAATTTTTGGATCGAAATTTTAGTATTAATGTTTAATATATAACCTACCCTATCTTTTGCATAATAATAATATTTTATTTGTGAAGTGACCCTGGGGTAGAAAGACCCTTCTGGGACACATCTAGTCTTTGTAAAGTGTGTACTTCAAAAATTTAGAAAAAAACCTAGTAACTGAGCGTGATCTTAGCCTAATCTATTCCTTACATGACCGCTGTCCTTGAAACGGTATGAATCTCTTCATGTGAACATTCGCCGGTCTTAGATGCCTTTCTTTCTTTTAATATTGATTGAAATACAATAGTATTGGAAAAAACAAATTAATGTGCTGTAGGATAAGATACAGAATAAATAAATAAAATGTACTAGAAGGTCTCGAGGCTATCTCATTTTCAGACGCCTCGGAGGATTATCAGGCATGAAGGATGAAGTAATGATTGAAACTAGTGGGCTGGAGGGGGAATGGAATTCGTCATGAATGGATCAACATCGAGGTGTTAGTATCATCGTCGGATGCTCTGGTACATTTGTGCCTAATTTCTAAAAATATCGGTTCAGTAGTTTTGGAGATAAGCCTCGGACGGCGTTTTTTAAAAAATTATTTATTATTCGGGCTCTACGTTTCTAAAAACGTAAAACCTTAAATTTCGAGAGGAAGAGGAGGGTTTTATTTTGGTTGATTACAAAAGTTTATTATTGAAAATAATAACCGAAAAGGTATGGTATACATATAGAGAAACAAGATATTAACATCACTCCAAAACAATTCTAATCTAGCTGGCGTTATCTTCTTTTCAAACACCCCGGAGGATTATCAAGAATCGGAGACGAAGCAAGGATTGAAAATAGTGGGTTAGAGTGGGAAAGGAGTTAGTCATGAAAGGAATGGTGCCTGGTTCCGGCCAAATCAGCAACGCATTAATGTCTTCATGGATGAGTTTATATGTGACAAAATAAAGAGCGTTAATGTTTCTACGAATTCGACGGTTTATTCCAGTCCTAAACCTCAACTTCTTAAGTTCAGATATAACTTATGAAGGTCATGTAGATGAGCCTTTTGTAGTTAAGTGAAAGGTTAGAGCGTCTGTCTAGAAAGGGTTGGGGAAATCGGAAGCTGAGAGCAAGTATTTTCTTGTCGTTTATGTATTTTATATTATTTAGCATAAGAAAATCAAAAACCTCGACTTTAATATCAGGCGATTAGTTTTATAATAGCGACTGAATTAATTGGAGAAGTTTTCAAAATGTGTTCAAGGATAAAATTGTTAAAATTCGGTAAACCGTTGCTGTAACATATACGGCAACTATTAATCTTAATTACTTTTTGAAAAATTTAAAAAAAATATAAATGAATAAGATAAAAAAAGCTAGTTGACATACACACACAACATATCGCAAAAATATTAATTATATGGATTCGGAGGAATTTAAAGTGCGTATTTTCGTTAAAAACATAAATTTGAAAATTTTCACTTTCGTAATTCTTTCCTCACTGTAATATAATCAAAAGTGAGATTTCTCGAGAGAATCGTTCGTTCTAAAACGTAATACCTTATAGGAAATCAACTGTGTTCGGGGAGATTAACGATCGTTTTGAAACACGCTGTTTTAGAACCTTTAACAAACTGCTACTTAAAACTGCTGCTACTAGAATCGTTGAAGGAATTCTGAATCACATTAGAATTATTTATATCTTTAAATTATATTTAATTTATTTTCTTTAAGGACTTGCACAGTACAGCAGTAGGGCTTTATTAAAGCATCGAATTCTGTTCGAATCCAATCATTACTATCCAAAATCGTTTGTAAAGTCCTCAATGCTTCTTACTAATAATAAGCTAAAGAATAAACTCATCCATAAAGACTTTAATATTCCATTCATTGCTAGTTTGGCTTGAACCAAGTTCCTCTCCTTTCATGTCCAATTCCTTTCCCGCTCCCAAACCCACTATTTTCAATCCTTGCTTTGTCTTCAATTCCTCATAAATATTCAGGGTGTATGAAAAGAAGATTATCCCCAGACCTTCTTATTCAGAACTGTTTTGGAGGGCCGTTAATGTCTTGTTGCTCTACATGTGTATCATGCCTTTTGGTATATTTTTTAAATAATGAAACTTTGTAGCAGGACAAAAAAAAAAAAAAATAAATAAAAAACGTTTTCTCCGTAATGTCAACTGATTTTTTTCAAAATTTCATTTGAAAATAACAGGCCATGATCCTAACACCTTGACGTTTATATCAGCCATTAGTTTTAAAATTGCGTCCCTATAAAAAAATGTTTAAAGTCAATTACTCATTTTTTTTTAAGAAAGAAAAAATAGTATAAAAGCTAGGATCAGGACACGACAAAATAAAAAAATTTGAAAATAAAATAAAATCTTGTTATATAAGGCCATAAACTCAGTAATTTTCCAAGATGAGGAAACATTTGTATAGACTTTTAGAGTTAGCATATCAAAATTAATTATGGAACAGAAAAAAAAAAGAGGGATTTTACCCATGTATAGACCCATAAAACAGTTACTTTTTTCTTCTTTGCAAGTTCATGCAAAAACACTATTTGAGTTCTTTATTTACACAGTAAAAAAAAAAAAAAAAAAAATATGACACTTTTCTAAATACATTTTTTTAAAATGTCTCTTACTTCTCTGAAAAAACATTATTTCTCAATTATTTATTACATCAATTCATTAATTAATATCATGGCTGTAGAATATTTATCAATATTTTTAACTTACCATAACTTAATTTTGTTTTCAGATGTTAATTTGGGAGGAACATTCTTTTTCTCTTCAGTGGACCAGCTACCGCTATCATGTAACACTAAACATTTTGTAACCTAGCTGTCGAACTATAAGTTTCTATCACGAGATAGTTGTTCATTTATTGCTTCAGGAATCAACAATTATCAACTGAGAATTTCAATATCAGATTGAGTGTACATTACTAAGCATATGAACTACCTAGTTGTATATGAATATCATTCTGATATACTTATTTTCTGTCATTATATAGTTTTAGAAGTATGATTTTTCATATTTTTAATGCTCTAAATTGCTCTAAGATTCATATAATTTACATTCCTTCCTATTATATATTAATATAATGATTATACAGCCTGCATAATACCCATATATCCCAAATAATAAAAGAAAAATGTATTTTTATTAATTTTATATTTGATAGGGGGCTATGTCATTCATTCAAATAGATTTTTTGTTGCTCTGTTGTTGCTTTATATCACATTTATCAGTATAAAATAATTTTAAATAAATAAGTAAATATTCTTTGACTCTTCAATTTGACAACTTACCTTAGTTTGGCCCTCTTCCCCCTGAAGACTGAAATAAACTATTCACAATGACCTTTACTCTATTTAAACCAAGACTCCCCTCCAAATCTTTTATGTATATACAATGAACTTATTTGCATAAGAAGCACTTAGACAAAGATTTGACCTTCTCTAGTACATAATGATAACTATCTTGCAGACGGTATGGCCTGTCATCATGCTTCATATCATAAGCTGTTTAACCTCATACAATTTCACATCCCTTTAGATGGATAATACATTAAAATCGTTTAATATTTTAGTTACCAAACTATGTGCTGGACTGACTTTACTCTATAAATATTCATAGAGGAGAGTTGTTTGTGTTTATTTGTATAGCGCTTCTGTTCTGATGATACATCTGTTCCTGATCTTACAAATTCTTAGCTCATTACGGATCCACCCAAATTAGCTTTGCAGTGTTAATGTAATCAATCCTACCAGTCAAATAAAATTTGAAATCAAAACTGAGTATACAATATCAAAATAATTTATCCAACATATAAATAATTAAAGCATTATTATTGGGCAGCACGATTACACCTGTAAAACTAAAGGGGACATGGTTTTGGTCAGTAGTATATTTTGACAAAAATAAATATTTATGCTTTTCAAATAAAAAAATAAAACATTAATAAACTGTTATAACTAATAAAAACAATAAATCTACCCTAGCCTTTAACAGGTGAGGTGAAATTTATAGTCAAAATTGGTGAGACAGGGTCTCTTAGACACCAAACATATATTTTTTTTAAATCCTGAAACATCTAGAATTGTTTATTCTTATAAAATACGTTAATTCAACCTATTTTCAATGGGTACCATACAAAAGGATGCTTGTGAAATTTAATATATGCCTTATATTATTAAATACATTTTATTAATACTTTTTCCTTTTTTTAAATGTTATATTCTAAGCAATGAAAACATTTGTTAAATAATATATAAACAAGTC
Source organism: Piezodorus guildinii (assembly GCA_023052935.1). Taxonomy (NCBI): domain Eukaryota; kingdom Metazoa; phylum Arthropoda; class Insecta; order Hemiptera; family Pentatomidae; genus Piezodorus; species Piezodorus guildinii. The sequence continues at coordinate 40,260,289 of CM041292.1, read as the reverse complement.
CTTATCTTGAAGTTTATTAAATTAAACAAACCTAAAATGTAAATTAAAGGAAATTAATCTATTTTTTTTTTCAGGATACTGGGCTCTTATCCAAGTGTATGCCCCTACAAATGACTCTAATATCCTTGATAAAGAGCAATTTTACAGTGATTTGGAGCGAGCTACCGTTAAAGCAAGCAATAATAACAGAAGTATATTGATAATGGGAGATCTAAATGTGAGAACAGGCAATGAACACATTAGGGAACATGGAGTGATGGCCCACATGGTGGAGAGAGCATTAAGAATGAAAGTGGCCAGCGCTTAATAGATTTCTGCATTGAGAATGATCTGCTGCTAGGAAACTCCTTCTTTCCCTATAAGCAGGTGTATAAAATTACCTTCTCAGCTGCTGAGAGAAACGCCAATAGTGTCATAGACTACTTTATCTATATTCGTGACATCAGGAGGTATTTCAAGGATGTGAAGGTAATTAGAGGGGCTGAGATAGGAAGTGAACAAATGCTTTTGGTGGCTGATACCCGGGTACTGAGGGAACGCAAAGTGAAGCCGAAATCCTATGAAAGGATTGAAGTGAAGAAGCTGCAGGACCCCCAAAAGGTGAAGAATACAGGGAAGAATTGAGGAGAAGGCTTCAAGAATTAAACGTGGATGCTACTATAGATATCTTGTGGAGTCACATAAAGAATAGTGTACTGCAGGCAGCATTTCTAGCGTGCGGAGTAAAAAGAAAATCCACGAAGGGCAAGCAAACTTCTTGGTGGACTGAAACTTAGGCACAAATCAGAGAAAAGAAAATTGCATGGAAGGATTACTGAAATAACAAAACACCAAAGAAATGGCAGGTATATGTAGGGGTGCCCAACAGAACAAAGGAAGAAGTGAGAAGAGCTGAACAGAAGTCATGGGAAGAATTTGGAGAAAAGCTAAACCAAGACCATGGAGATAACATCAAGCAGTTCTGGAAGAAGATTAAAGCTTTAAGAAAAGTAAACCAATAAGAAATATAAAGAATGAGCTAGTGAGGGTGGTCACGGACAATAAGGCTATTCTGGATGTTTGGTGCAAACATTACGAGAAGCAGTTTTGGGTAGATGATACCTATCCAGTGAACCAGGAAGTACCATGGAATGATGCTGATTTTAATGTGGTGATAGAGGAGGAGGAAATTGAAATGGCTATATCGAGAATGAAGACAGGAAAAGCACCGGGTCGAGACAACATAGTGGCAGAATACATCAAGGCGGGAGGCCCAGAGTTAGTCAGAGCCCTACAAGTCCTTTTCCAAAAAGCTTGGGATGAGAAGAGGATTCCAACGGACTGGGAATACAACATTATCATTCTGATACACAAGAAAGGGTCCCAGGCAGAATGCTCGAATTATCGCCCTATATGCCTCTCATCAGTAATATATAAACTTTATTCGGCTATTCTAGAGGAAAGGGTAAGACCCCTAATAGAGCACCTAGTCGGAGAAGAATAAGCCAGGTTCAGACCATTATGGCAAACCCAAGACCATATTTTCTCTTTGCGGAATGTTCTCCAGAAATCTTGGGATAGAGACAAAAGTATGTATCTCGCCTTCCTTGACCTCAAAGCAGCGTTTGACTCTGTTCCAAGAAATGAAATATGGTAGGCTCTCAGAGTTAAGAATGTCCCATGAAGCTTGGCGGAAGCCATTAAATCCATACAGGAGTCTGATGTCTTTAGCATAGCAAGGGGGGTCAAACAAGGGGACTGTTTAAGCCCTTTGCTATTCTTGCTCTACATGGATGGAGTTGCCACCATATGTAAAAGAAGAATGGAGAGGATCTTCCTGAGCCGCAGAAACCTTCGCCCAGTGGTGATTCAACTTCTCCTCTACGCGGACGACATTGTTCTTGTGGCGGACACCGTAGATAAATGACAGCAAGCGGTAACTGAATGGCATGAAGAGCTCAACCAAAAAGGAATACCAGCAAAAGCAAGATACTACAAGTGGAAAGGCAAGTGGAAGATTTCCATATATACGGAGAGGAAATGGAAGGGGTTATGGATTTCTCCTACCTCGGCACAGTAATAGAAAAATCTGAGAAAGTAGAATCAGAAATATCAAATAGAAATCAGGAAGGAAAATGCATTCTACTATCAGATATGCAATACTGTAATAGGGAAGCGAGAGGTGGGTAGAGGTGTTATCCTCAAGTCAGTATAATTGCCTATACTACTATATGGAGCTGAAAGCTGGATATTGATGGACCCGCAGGAGAGCAGAGTCACAGTTGATGAAATGAAGTTCTTGCGAAGAATAGTGGGAAAGGCAAGAAGGGATCGTGTCAGGAATGAGCGGATACGCCCAGGAACTGGAGGTTGCACCAAAAATAATAATAGAACAATAAATTACAAAACAGATACAAGAAATCCTCGAAATACACTGTACAGACATTATCAATAAAGTAAAATAATAAAATAAATATAACAATATAACAATAGTCCATAAACATAATTAGGATACATATGTTTAATCGTTTAACGTCCCTTTTATGCTGCTATGGCTAATCAGACGTTGCTACAGTGGGAGTCCTAAATTTTGCCTATCCAGGTTTTATTAGGATAGGGATCATTAACGAGTACCTGACATCGCACAGGCTCGGGACCACCTTCTAACGTCCCTCCGAAGGACGGCATAACTGAGGAATTTTTACTCCCATTAAAAAAATCCTTAGGATACATAATTAATAGAAATAAAAATGAAAATAAATACAGGACATAGGGATTATATAGGAATAGCAGAAGAGCATACCATAGTACAAAGTGTAAGATTATAAACAAAAGAAACAGTGAGCCAATAGACTTTATAAGGAAAAATAGCAGTAAGCTATGTAATGAAAAAAATGTGTAATGGAAAATGTACAAAGTGAGAATAACAGGTAAATCATATATGAATATGTTTTTAATTAATATTGACACTTTATATTAAAATGTATAAAGATATTTTTCAAATATGTATGATCAAATAATGTAATTTTGCTATTTGTACTATATTATACAGTCTTAAGAATGAGGACGAAAACCCTAAGTTTTGAAAAATAATGTGATAGGAATTGAAGAAAAATAACTTTTATAAGTGGAAGTTATTTATTCTATTTTAGAATATGAAATATTAAATGAAGCTTACTAAAAAAGTATAAAAGAAAAGTACTATTTTATTTATTCATTTTTTTACATATTTTAAAATATTAAAGAAAATATGTCTTAATAAATATTTGGTTAATATTCACTTCGTTAATTTGCTAGTTTATTATTCAAAATATAAAGTAAGGAGGAAATTACAGAAATTTCTTCTCAAAATAAGCAATATGACAAAATACATACAATGGAAATTAATATATACAACAACTACTCAAGCATATACCCTTTGTGTCACTCTGAATTGCCTTTTTCAACTTTGTGTGTTAGATAATATGTTTTATAAAATTACTAGCTCTCTAACAGTACATGATTATACATCTATATTACTAGTCTTATTTGCAGAAAAAAAGAAAATAATTATATATTTTATATAGGGGTCTTGAGGTTCAGTCAAGAACTGATTTCTTCATAAATTCCAATTTTCTCTTTTCCTCTCTAGATTTTTCCTTTAATTTCAACTCTTGGTAATAGTGCTGTTGATCAATTCTATATTGCTGATAATATGTGTTTATCAACAATCAAGAATAATCGATTATATATATATATTTATGTGTGTGTGTATAAATCCTTTAAAAATATGTCTGATATTTTCTTCTTCAGTTTATTATCTCTTTATTTCATATTTACACATTCTCGTCAATGCTGAAAGCTTGCAGTAGTTTATAATTTCAAATTAACAAAATTAAAGGTACTTTAGAGGAAGAAAATTGAATAATTTGGCATTTAAGCCCTTTCAGACTATTTCAATGATAATAAAGTATACATGATGCTCTATTTAACTTTATGTAGCTGTAGTAAGTTTAATAACAATCTTAAAAGGGGGCCAAATGCATGGTAAAAGTTGCTTCTTCTGGTTTGCCAATTTCAATGAATAAGTTGCTGTAACATTCTTGATTATATTATGGTACAAGGTTATCTATACATAAATGAACAAAAATAATAGTTACAACATGCCAAAGATATTAAAAAAACTGAAAATATTAATAATTACATTAAATTTATATACTTACAAGTAAGTAATTATAGGAGCCTATTTCTTAACATATAAAAAAACAAAAAAAAACAGCTATCATTGTTTTGGAGAGTCATTTTTTCCGAAAAATATATATTGGCGTTTTCTAAGAGTTTTATGTAGTGGATACTCCATACTTGGGCAATGTACAACAAGGATATATTAATAATTGCTTTTCTTAACTTTTCTCTTAGCTTCAATGTATTGGTCTTAATTAGTTACAAATATCAATTACTAATCATATGTTTGAGATGGATTTTGAAGTTGTCTGTTTTACTGTTAAAAATAATCTGGTTCTAGAAAAGTTAACACCCAAACAATGATAACAGTTAAATGTTTCCAGTACTTTTCTTTTTAAGTATTTGCTGTTTATTTCTTTGGACATTTTTTATTAATTCTTATTTAATTTTGTTGCTATATTCATGTAAAACTTGTAATTTTTTTTTTTTGTTAGTTTGGGAGAGGAGTCAGCCAAGATAACCATATCATCTTTAAACAGAAAGAACAATAAGTCCACATATTCATTAATAGGTATACCTGATAAATTTCGATTACAAAAGTATATCTCAATATCCGACAGGAAGAGATTGAATTGCATAGGTCTGAGTGTCTCTCCATGTAGCACTCCTTCAATAATTTCTATCTTATTCGATAGCCCTCCATTGTCTTCCTTTATTTGCGATCTAGCCATACCATACAGGACTCCTAAAACCCGAACAATTACTTAATGTAAAACTTGTAAATTTTTTTTTTTGTTAGTTTGGGAGAGGAGTCAGTCAAGATAACCATATCATCTTTAAACAGAAAGAACAATAAGTCCACATATTCATTAATAGGTATACCTGATAAATTTCGATTACAAAAGTATATCTCAATATCCGACAGGAAGAGATTGAATTGCATAGGTCTGAGTGTCTCTCCATGTAGCACTCCTTCAATAATTTCTATCTTATTCGATAGCCCTCCATTGTCTTCCTTTATTTGCGATCTAGCCATACCATACAGGACTCCTGAAACCCGAACAATTACTTAAATTTTAATTGTAGAAGACTGTAGATACTTATGTTTAAGTAATTACAACAGAAAACAAGAAAACTAAAATTACAGCTTTTTGCTGTACATTATTTATAGTCATAATTCGTTCTGTAAGGCCCTTTCATCAGAATACCAAGGTCATTGTAATTTAATTACTTGATCTATTTACCAATGTGTTTCTGTTTTTATGTTTTAAATATTGACATCTTATAACACAATAGTATATTTAGAATTATTTTTAATGCTATTGTAATTTTTAATAATCCATATATAATTACTTTTTCTAAATTCTCTTTAAACCTTTTTTCTCATATGTATGTTACTATACACTTATTGTATTCCTTTTGTATTATTTTAGCCCTGATGATGACCAACAAGGGAGGGAGGGAGGGGAGGTCAAAACATTGGCAGGCAATAAATAATTAAAACTAGTAAATTAAATAATAAACTAAAATAATTAATTTTTTTTTTCATTGACCACTGCCTGGACTGATTCCTTCTTGTAACTCTCAGCGATCAATTAATTTTGTCCATTATAAAATATAAAAAAAAAAAAAAAAACTATATATATGTGTGAGTGTGTGTAAGCTTTACCATATTTTATGTTTAACGTTGTGAACACGGTTTAATTCACTTTGATTAACAAATTGACATCGTTTCAGGAAACAAGAAGAGGGATTTAAATATGAATAGGGAGGGAGCATGGCAGATGTTGGGTGGGAGATTGTTCCAGAAGACAGTGGACCAGGCAAAAAAATAGATCTCATATTTCTTGGTTGTATGGGAAAGTGTATAGAGGTTGGAAAGGCGGAATCTTATTTTTTTTTTAAATGGATTGAAGACTTGAATCGCAGGAGCTAGAAGGTAGAAGGGGTGGTGGTAGCTGATGGTTTGATAAAGGAACAATCCAAAGAAATATTGTCTTGGAATGTAGGAGGTTAATCACTTTTATAACTCAATTATCTAAGAGAGTCAGTCCTCTTATATAACTGTTTTTAATGTGAAATTTCAGTATCGTACAATTATTCGTTTTTGGACTTCGAACCGTACCCACGCAGACCTTTTTGCAAGACTTGGTCATAGGGACTCAGGCGATCTTAAAATGTGTATTTCTCTTGAAAACCAAAATTCGAAAATTTTCACGTTCAATACTTTCCCTAATTATGTATTCCAAATATAGGTAAGTGAAAATAATAGAAATGACTGATTTAAAATGCAGAAACATGTGCTAAATACCTGCTTGTACCTATACTCTTAAATTTAACTTAATTGAAGTTGGTAAGTCCTTTAATCTTTCTTTCTCTCTTCAGCCAACTGATGTTCTTCCCCACTGAATCAGTCGCTATTATTTTTTTTATTTTAATTTTTTACCCGGCTTTCTGTATTTATAAAAAATCGATTTTATTCAGGCCAAATTTATCTACTATCGCTTTCCGATCATGATGTTTCCGAAATGACTTCTATCGAGCGTTTAATAATTCTTAGAATCCTGGCTTCTCTTCAATCTTCCCTATTAATCAGTCATTTCCATGGGAAAACTAAAATATTCTCACTAGCAGAAGGTCTTTTTTGGTTCTGTGAAAAACAATATATGTGTTACATGTGCGAAAATCGAAATCTTGAGGACACTTGAATATAAAAGCTGATAAAAAAAAGTAAGACAACATTAGTATTAACTGACTGACAGCCTTGGCCCGTCAGGTACGTACCTTCCATTGATTTATTCGCATTATTTTAGTATTAACAACCAAAATTGACCGAACTGAGGTATATAACCTGACAGACATAAGACAGAACATGACGTGGCGTAAGTGTTCAATTAAGATTAACACTATTAGGGTGCTTCCGTTGGGAAGCTTCTCTACATGTCTCTTTCATGACTATTTTCTTTTAGCCTATTTACTAGATGTGTTGTACAATCCAGTTTTAAATATCAATAAATAATGATTAACACCAGACCGTAAATTTGGAAAGTCAATCAATATGATCTCATTTTAGTTTGAAAATTACAGAATACCTCTCTCAGAGTATTGTTTATAATATATAAACGATGTGTGACGATTACTTTAATTAAATATTGATTTAAAAATATTTTTTATATTTCATAATCTCATACTGTCAAATTTATTACGATATTTATTAACATATAAACTTAGTGTCCCATTTCCACATCCTTGTATTTATCGTAACTAAAGAATGAGAAGTCAGTAAGGTAATTTGCTCAGAGTCTGTTTTTTTAAACTTCATTGAGGTATTCACTTAGCTTTAGGCTTAGTAAAATTTATTTGTAAAAAACAAAAAAAAACAAAAAAAAAAAAAAAAAAAAAATAACAATACAATTAATGAAAGAAGAACAAATAATTTTTAAATATATCATTCTAAAAAAGGTCATACAAAATTTTGATAATTATTACCAATAGGTAATTATGTTGGTCATATAAAACTATTTTAATTCCATTTGATACAATTTTAATTAGTTAATTATTATTATTTATTGAAATTAAAATCTGAAAGCAAGCTAAAACTTGGAAAATTAATAATTGAATGACAGGCTCAGTTAAAAGGCAATAATTCCCATTATTTTGTTTGCACTTATTGAAAAATATATATGTAAAAAATTCATTGTTTCATTATTAGAATTGTTAAAAATGTTTACAGACGAATATGGCTATTTTTTGCAGAATGATAAATATAAAAATGACTCTTGTCATCATTCACTGGTTTAATATTTTTTAGTACAATTCAGATAAAAATTTTCAAAAAACAAACAAAAAAACTATTTTAAAAATAATATCCGATTCTTAAAATGAGAAAGAGGTCAGGAAAGAGGTAATATTAAGAAGTGTGTCTTGACTGATAACACTTCGATTCATCATCCTTTAAAGAGGTAAACATAGTGAATCTCTCTCATTTTAATTTTTTGTTTCTAATCTTCATAGGATAAAGGGTCGTCAACGGGATATATTTGGATTTCAGAGATCCCTTCCACTGTTTTGAATGCATTAGTCCATACTATAAATATATTTTTTTTAATTTTTTTATTAAGACTTTTTGTGTAACTTACCTTAAGTATAATATAAAATAGCTGGGCGATAAATTGTAAATGTTGTTTACGTGCGTATAATATGCTTATGAGTCAAAATACAATATGAATAAAACCAAATCTTAAAAGTGAAATCAGTTTAAAATAAATTATTATTTAAAGTAAGATAAGACAGTATTAGATAATGTAATTCTATGTAAACACTTACTTGGAGGAAAAACAACATTTATCACTTAAGCTTCGTTTACATGGTTACATTTTTTTTCTAGTGATTCTTCAGTCATAGTAGTGAGATTATGTCTTTTTGAAAACTAGGAAATGACGGTATAGAATGTTTGAAGATTTTCCAAAACTTTTAGGAGAATATTATAAAATACTATTTGATATTGTTCCAAAATATAAAATAAAGTAAAAATCAAAAGAATGAATCGAACTATACAGTTCATAAATATGTAATTGTCTAAGAGCCAGTAACACTTTTATTCAATTGAATGATGTAAAGAAGGAGATATCTTTAGTCAATAATCGGGTAGCACAGAAATGCTCAATTTTTCGTGATTTCCAGTTCGGGTGCATTCCCGATGATATTTAGTCTCACAACGATTAAAAGGCCTATTTATCGTATATATATATATATATATATATATATATATATATATATATATATATATATATATATATATATATATTTTTTTTTTTTTTTTTTTTTTTTTCTCTCTTAAAATCTTTATCCTGTCCAAACGGCAACGACAATCTGAAAATGTGAAGAATCAAAACCCAGCAGCACACCTTCCTTGACCAGATCGACCATTAGTTAACACTGGAGATCTCGCATCCGACATATTTTTAATGTTCTTCTCGAATTCATAGACATGTCGGTTGTAGCCGTATCTCTTAAAAGTTGTTTGTTTATTTATTTAACGTCCCTTTATGCTGCTGTGGCTAATTGTACGATGCTACAGTGGGAGTCCTGAATTTAATAATTCAGGCTTCGGACCACCTTTTAACGTCCCCTCCGAAGGACGGCATAACTTAGGATTTTTGACTCCCATTAAAAAATCCTAGGGCTACCTGCATTGTACCCTTGAACTCGGGACCTTTGGCATTGGAGGCTGTTACCACCATGCTACAGGTAAACCCAAGTATAAGTGTGATGGTATATCCGTGTAAGTTATTATGAAATGGTAGATAAAGAGTCCATATGTGAGAAGTATGTCCAGATGAGTTTGAGTAAGTGTTTGTATATTTAATTTCTATTTAAGTTTTAATTTTGTAAAAAGTGAATAAAATACTTTAAGCCGTTTATTGAGCGTTTTTTGTTTCATTTTACTTTCACTTACCTATATATGAAATATATAGTAAGGTAAAGTATTGCGATCGTGAAAATTTTCGAATTCCAGTTTTCAACGGAAATACACGTTTAAGGATCCCCTGAGTCCAAATAACCAAGTCCCGCAAAAAGGTCTGTGTGTGTGTGTGTGTGTGTCTGTGTGTGTGTGTGTGTGTGTGTGGTAACTCCCGGGCGGAAACGGTAAATCCTATGAAACTGAAATTTCATATTTAAGACAACTATATTCCCGAGACGTGACAAAACGTTTTTCATCAAAATGAGCTTACCAGAAGAGGCACTTTATACTATGCATTTTGCATCTTTTTTCGATTTTCTCGAAAACGGTTCCGATGATTTTGATTAAACTCGCTTTATCGATGTAAAATTTAATGGGCTTTAATATCATGTAGGTTTTATTTGGATAAAAATGGTCTGACAGGGCTTAAATGCCGATATTTTATTTTCTCTTCCCCTAAAGTACCTTTAATTTTGTAGATTCAATAATAATAACTATATTATCTTGTTAACGCTGATGAAAAACAGGTAAATATATAAATTGAATAAATTCGATACCCAACTAAAGGAGAAAACAGAAAAAATATTTTTTTAATGCAATGTTTCGTTTTTGAACATAAGAGCAGTAATATGCATGTATGATATACCGTTGGAAAGCTAAAGATTTAGAAAAAATGTCATCTCATACACAAGCCTTTAAAAGTTAATAGAGAGTGATGAAATGAACATAAAACTAACTGATTATTTTAGATAATAATATAATAGATTTTTTAATGAAACACATGTTTCTATAGAAATTTAATTTGATTAATTCCTTAATAGTTTCACGCATTTTTATCTCTAACTGTATTTGAAAATTCTTTCATTGATTTTAAAAATGGAGGTAAGTGAAAGTCGTGTGTTGCCCACACCAGATTTTTTACTTGCGGATCCCCTGGAATTCTTCGGTCCAAGATAAAGTACTATGTCCGTCTCAGTAATAGCGTTGTTCTCGATGAAGAATGGAAGTAGTCGTCGGGTAAATGTTATGTGTTTTGATTTGTCGTGATTAAGTCATGATTTAATTATATATATTAAATACTAAATATATATTAAAACAATTAATGTTGTGGACCCTTAATGGGTAGACGCTCTGTATAAATAAATAAATAAATAAAATTAATGTTGTTATACTCTATATGTTACTAAATATGTTAGTACACAAATAATTGAAGTAATTATTCACATATTAGATATTACAAATAACTAACTGTCAAGTTTTCAAAAATGTTAGGTAGTTACAAATGCGAATGCCGTTTGTTTAACCCATTCGATACAGATTGCACACCGTGTGTGCAATAACAGTAATATGCAATTATCAGTTATTCTGAGTAAACTAATCGTACTGTAGTAGTGTAAAGAACAGGAAAGCAAAATTTTGCATCGGTTTTACTGTGTACCAAAAAATCTAAAAATTATCTGAAGTCTTTCTTACAAAGGAAAAAATAGCTCCTGAGGACCGTGTTCGAAAAAAAAATGTCGTCTTGAATGGGTTAAGAGACAAAAAATGTTATATCCATAAACTTCATTGTAACTATTAGGTCTACAGATTTCTAGTACCACACGTATTAAAGCTAATTAAATAAACGATATAATATAATAAAATAGTTTTTTATGCTTGTTCATTTAGAAATCTATCTGAATAAAAACTTAAAAAAAAAATATAGTTACAGATCGGAAATATTTTTATTAGTACTTTAAAATCTATTTAATAACGATTTGAATGAACTGACTTAATTCGGAAGAATATATTGAATTAAAAAAAATAATTAGCTTAAATTAGAGAGGTCATTATATCCAGTGGTTATGTAAATAAGCTGATAAGCAAATATAATAAATATAAACATATATTTTTTCCAATGAAACGATAAATCACCGATTATCATGGTTTGTTCAATGTCTAGGATAATGAAGTTAATACTGCCAATTATTCTTCTGGCAACTCTGTCTCATGCGACACCTTCAGTTAACTTGCAATGGTTGTCATTTAAGGTAAGATAATGATTTTTTTTTTTTTTTTTTAATAATAATTCTGAATCAATCAATTCCAGAAGACAATTGCGTGACTCCATGTAGGGTCCAAGGAAATCAAAATAATGAATGGCGATTAGTGTCCATTTTAAACGTTTACAGCTCCGGAAAGAGAAAATCTGCCCTGAGAGTTGTGTTGAAAATGCTTCTTGTTCACTTTAGGAACTTCGATACTATAATTTATAATCATGTATTATAAATAATAATAATTGCTTCAAATTAAACTTTCTGTGACTGAAATTCATTTGAAAATAACCTACATTTTTTAGGGAACAAAAATAAGGAGAATATTAAAAAAAAAAATAAATAATAGTAATAAAGTATTGATTGCCTACCAGATTTTAAAAATACAGATACTGTCCAATTTTATTTTTATTTGCTCTATTACATTTGAAGATATAAATATTGTAAAAAAAACCTTTACAATTCATAAAGGGTCTTGCGTTCAGTATATATTGAGATTCCGCTGCTTCTGCAAGGAAATGTTTAGATCGAGATAGTGCTCAGCCGCTAGATACCTTCTTCCGATTTCTGGTACCCACTTTATAGAGGCTAGTGTACCTCACGGCGGCCTCTCTAATCATGGGTTGTACCACAACTAAAGTAACAAAATATATAAGGATAATTATCCTGCCGTATCCGGGGTTTGAACCAGGGATCCGGTGAACAATTATCTTGCGCAGCAGTTGTTTGATATCACTGATAAACTGCAATATTTTGCAGAAACAACATGGAAAATCCTACAAGAGCCAAGCTGAAGAGCAGCGTAGGATCTCAGTTTTCATGGAAAACTTAAAGTTAATCGAAGAACACAATGCGAAGTTCAATGCAGGCTTAGTATCATACTATTTAAAGATGAACCACTTGGGAGATATGGTGAGTAGTTGTTGAAATTGGTAATTGTTTTATAGATGAGTATTCGTATTTATAATATCTTAACACAGTTTCCAGGAGAGTTCAATACAACCTATTTAGGTCTCAAAGATGTTGAAAAAAGGAAAGGAAGTAAACAAACCAAGCTCTCCTCTGATTCTCTTTCTGAAGACATAATCCCTGAATCAATTGATTGGAGAGAATTGGGTGCTGTCACTCCAGTCAAGAACCAACTGGAGTGTGGATCGTGCTGGGCCTTTAGCTCAGTAAGTTACTCGAATCCTTGTATAATATATTAGGCAATAATGTATTATTATTGAGAATTATGGTTTATAATTTGTATCTTCAGACAGGAGCACTGGAAGCCCAAGTTTTCAAGAAGACTGGTAAACTCATACCGCTCAGTGAACAACAACTCATGGACTGCTCTGTAGACTACGACAATTTCAGATGTGGCGGTGGACTGATGGAAAAGGCTTTCAACTATCTAAGAGATGTCGGAGGTCTAGAGAGCGAAGAATCGTATCCTTACGAAGGAAGGGTATGATTTTTTCAAATATCTTTTTTTTTGCCGTTCTTAGCTATCAACTTCATCAATACTCAAAGAAGTTTGATTTCATTATTTTCAGGATGGATATTGCCAATTCAAGCCTTGGAAAGCAGTGTCAGGTACCGCAGTCAAATCGTACGTCAATGTGGAATTCGGCGCCCTGACTGCATTGAAGTACGCTGTGGCTACGGTTGGACCGGTATCTGTAGCTGTCAGCGCAGGCAACAACAATTTTAGGTTTTACGGAGGAGGTTTGTAATGAATATTAGAGTTGTCAAACTGTTGCCTTTATACGAAATTAATACAGGTTTCCTTCATTGCAATAACTTAATACCAATTTGCAAACAAAGCGAATACTGACATTCATTCCTTATACATAGTGCTCCCATAAATACTGTTACAAAAGTTGAACCCGGTTTAAATCCTTGGGTATTATTAATATAATCCTCAGTTCTATAAGATTATTTTCTTTACATTTTAAAGTAATAATTCCAATTAGTTTGTACTTTTCTTTTGCTCAGCTAACATATAGTGAGGTGATAAAGAAAACCGAATAGCTGTGGTCGCCTTACACAAAGTTTGAAAAATATAGGTTAGAGATTTTCAACACTTAGAAACCTTTGAGTATCAGCCGTATTTTCGCGTACCGCACTATAAATGGATATAATGAGATCCTGTCTGTATGTGACAGACCTCGACCATTTCGTCGCCGCACTGTGAGAACGGCAAATCCAGTGAGAGCAGCAGTTGCTCGAATCAGAAGAAATCCCATTCGTAAACAACATATCATGTCTCAGGAAGAGGGAATCTTTGTCAGATCACTGTTTCGCATAATGAAAGTGATCTTATGATGGGTGTATTTCGAAGAATTACAGGAAAAAGGCTAATCACTTCCCTAAAACAAATTAGAGTGGATAGATGCGAAGTGCTCCTTACCCACCTATGGTCTTCATTAAAAGATATTGTTTAGCGAAGAGAAACTTTTTACAGTCCTAGAAAAATTTAATCACAAAAATGAACTTGTGTACTCACAAAGCTCTAAAGAAGCCTAGGAAGTCATTAAAAATATTGGAAAAATATCATCACCCTTTCTCAGTGATGGTGTAGTCAGAAGTTTGCTTTAATGGCACCACAAAGCTCAATTTTTGCGAATAACGCTCAAAGCCAGTAGGACGATATTTTTTGGAACTTGTTGTCATGTCTCTCTGTTTTCTTTAAGTCATTAAAGCTTTCTCTATCGGGGCGAGACTATAACTACCGACAAGTACTGTAAAGAGATTGATAATATGAATCGGAAGTTTTAAAGTCTTTGCCCAGCATTTATTAGTGGAAGTGCCGATCTTCTCTTTTTATCAATTTTCTTTCTTCATGAAATGCCAGACCGCACATCGTACAACCAACGCTACGACAAGGGGACGAGTTCTCCATCCCGCCTTAGTCACGTGATCTCTTTTTTGCAGAAATATGAACAACGTTTTAAGAGAAAAGGGAAAAAAACAACAACTTAAATTGAAAATTCTTTTCGCATAGATTGCGTCCAAGAACCAATTTTTGTTTTCTGCAGGAATAATAAAGCTTGTTCGACGTAGGTAAAAGTGCATTAATTCTGACAGAAATTGTGTCGATTAAATATGTATATAGTTAAAGTGCAGATATGTCTTATTTTCAATGAATATTAAAAACCTGCATTAATTTAGTATCAACCCAATATAATGTAACGAGTTCAAACTAATTACCTTCTAATTTACTATGAATCTGTTTATTGTTGTAGGTGTCTTTAATGGAGATGGATGTAGTACATTATTCTTGGACCATGGTGTGCTGGTGGTAGGCTATGGCTCTCAAAATGGGAAGGACTATTGGCTCATCAAGAACTCGTGGGGTCCGAATTGGGGAGAAGAAGGGTATATGAGGTTGGAAAGGAACGATGAAAATCTCTGTGGTCTAACCAATAGGGCCGGCTATCCTGTGCTGTGAATTGGACAAAAATAGTTTTAACTTTACCAGTAATTGATGTTTATATGTACATTAAACTTTATCTTTGAAATAAAAATGAACAGCCTACTAGATATTCTTTTAACTAATTCAAGTTTTTGTAATATTTTGCTCTGAAGGGGTCATAAATAAAAAAATTTTGAAGTTTTTAAGATATTTATTTCCTAAATGAGGTTAATATTACAAGTAAGATATGATAGTAATATTTTCATAGTAGAAGCTTAAAATTTTAAACGTATTTGGTGCTGACTTATTTTCAATAAGAGTCTTCATATGGAATTGTAATATAAAATCTAAAACAATTGTATATGATCATAGGAGAGCATAAGTGATATATATTAAAATAAATTTGGATTTAACACTGCGTAAGATTTATTCCGAACCTTATAAAGATTTGTTGAAAAATCTAGAAATAAAAATCTATTGGAGTAACATTTTGTCCAGGAGCTTTTAAATAAAACAACAAAAAACGTAGCTTATAACGCCAATGTTTTGAGGGATTTACCATTACTATAGTTTTCGTTAATAACGTTTATTATAGTCATAATAATTTATATTAGACATTTTAATAGATATTTATTTGTTTATTTATTTAACGTCAGTTTACGCTATTGTGGCTGATAGGAGATAATGGATATTATGTGCTTAATTAAATGAAATTTTTATGGATAAAATTCGACAAAGATTATTAAAGAAAATGAGATGTTTTCAGAGAATCTCTGAGTAAGAAAAAATGTATGTAAGTAAGTAATGAAAAGATGTAGTTTTATAAAGTTATTCCAAAAAAAAAAAGTGTTTCAAAGATATATAAGCATGCCAAAATATAAAAATTGTTTTATAAATGCAATAACCCTGGTTCCCTTAACATAAAAAAAAAAAATGAAAAAATAAAAAAAATTAATGTTGCTATGAAATGTTTCTATTTTTGATTTAATATGCCACAAATAAAAAAAAAAAGGCTTTGTTCGAAAAACATCTATACCATTTTATATGTATTAAATAATAATAATTAAAAGAATTCAGTACATTTACACTTCTTTATTATATATATAAAAGTATAAATTAAACATGGAGTCACCCATGGTGTTATAACCAGCATTACAGGTTATATCTACGGCTGCGAGTTCAAACCCAGCAGATTACCCTTGGATTATTATAAGTTAGTAAAAACTATTATGAAAAATGTTTCATTACTTTTATTTCCATAATAATTAAATATCATTACCGGCTTCTTTATTATGTTGTAAATTTTAACAGGAATTTTAGAAAGAAATCCAAGGCTTGAACGTTAAATATTTACGAAAATTTCACTGAGGGTAAATAAGGTCATTTAGGTTATCCCAGAAAAAGTAGATAGGAAAAAAAAAAGCTCATCTGTAGATACAAAAAACATACAAATGTCACGAAAATAAAAAATTCAATTACATATATACAGGAGAGAATGTTCTGTCGCGCACAAGAACTCCGGAAACCATAAAACTTTATCAAAACTGGTATTTATTGGAGGCACAATAGAAAGACGCAGGAAGCTTTGTTACAGTCTGATGATTGTTTCGTTATATAGGAAATTCAGATCTGTGTTAGATAAGTCACATCAGGTGTGGGCCCAAGTACCCTCAGATCTACAGTAGAATGTTTATCCAACTTGTATTCCTGATCTTTCTTCGAGTACTGTGTATCGAAAGTGGAAGGGTACTTAAACAAGTTTATTATTTACTTTATTGTTATTAGTGAGATGCATGTCATTATAACAAGTGGAATGTGTAGGATATGTTAACGTAATTTAATTAGCTATTTATTCTATACTAGCTTTTGCTTGCGACTTCGTCCGCATCAATATCTGTTATAATCGGGATTTATAATTTTTTTTTCTTGGATTCTGTAACTGCGTCACATTCCGAAACATAGTATCTCTGACCGCCAGTGCTCCATATCCCAGCAGCCCTCCTCTGGACGCCGTTCCCTCCCTCACACTCTCTATCCACGTTTTGTGGGGTCTTCCTCGTCTTCGCCTCTTCTGCGGAGAGCACATCATCAGCTTATATGGCTATCGTGTCTCGTCCATCCTCATGATATGGCAGTACCACATGAATCTCTTCTTTGATATTTAATTCAAGATGTTAAGCTCAGGCCATACTTTTTTCTTATTTCCACATTTGGGATTCTTCGCAGCCTGGATATGCTGCAGGCTATTCTCCAAAAGTCCATCTCTAGATCCAACAATCTCCTTTCAGACGATTTTAGCACTTTCCATGTTTCTGCCCCATATAAAGTGGTCCCTAAGAGGAAGGAATGGTAATTTTTTTTTTTGCAAGAAGCGACGACACCTGTTTGTTCTAGAGAACACCATTCATGATAACTATGGTCCTTCTACCATTTCCAATTTTATTTTCGATATGTCTTCTTTTGCCATTACTCCGAAATGATCTATAGCTACGCCAAGATATTTAAAGATGTTGCTCTGTGATATTTTTAAAATAATACATTTTAAAGTACGTAAATGATACTTTTAATTTTATTTTATTTTGGTAGAAGGACATACTGATTTTCTCCGCAACCCGATCTTGACAACGCGACATATAGTTGACCGTTTGAAAAGCAGTCTTGAAGTAAATCGATTTCCACGTGTTTAAACATTTGTCTCTGTGATTTATTAATTGTTACAGCAAAAGATAACGGGGAATTAAATTATTTTGAAATTAAAAGGTAAATCATTTAGAATCATTGAGATGCGAGGTTAATTTTCTCTGTTTTTCCCCACATTTTCCACTGATTCTTCTCCTATTGGTCGCAGCGTGATGTTATATGGCCTATAACATCCCTCAATAAATGGAATATCTAATACTAAAATAATTTTTCAATACGAACCAGTAGTTCCTGAGATTAGCGCGTTCAAACAAACAAACAAACTCTCCAGCTTTAAAATATTAGTATAGATTATTGAAAATTTGAGTAATAAGAGATTTACAACATAAAACAGGTTTGTTAAGAAATATTCTTAGAAAACTGTATTCATTCTATAATTGATTTTATTATATTAAAACGCAGCAAATTATTACACAACGGTTTATTTCCAAATAACAATATTAGGGTATAACTGTTTATAAAGCAGTTGATAGGCAATTAAGTATCATTAAAAGCAATAAATAATTCAAAGGAAAATGGCATATCACCATTGCTAATTTCAAAACCCTGTATCTCTGCCAAGTTCTGAACCAATTTCAATGATTCTTATTTTCATTTTGTTTTCGTCAAATTTTGAAAGGGGTAATTTGTTTTTGGTCGATTACAAAGCTTCAGTGAATAATAAACCAAAAGCATTTATACCAGACGGTGATACTATTTCCTTTTCTTTTCTTTCGATTTTCATTCAAATAAAATGTTCTGATTCAAGAACACCTTATTTTTTCTCTATCACAAATAACAAGCGAGTTATCAGAGAGTCAGAGAGTTGTAGCTTGACCATATAAGATTTTTTTTCCCTTCTCTTTCTTCATCACGTTGTCTTGATCTCATAATTTTTTTCGATTTTCTTCTTTTTTCATTAATAACCAATTTTTAGTAGAATTACATTTACTATAATTTGAGACTTGAATATATTGACCAATTAAAAAAAAAAAAAATCATCTCACTTTACTGATTTAAAAACTCTATAAATATTTTTCTCTATCTTAAAAAATAATTATATTATGGGCGTATTTATGGATAAAATTTCAATTTTGTTTTTCTCTTTTCTATAATTATTAGTTAAAAAAAACTAATAAATATTTTCTCAATCTTAAAAAATAACTGAGTTATGGGCGTATTTATGGGGAAGATTTCAATTTTTATTCCTTTTATCTTTTTTTGTTTATGTTTTTTTTTTTTTGTTTATCGCGGTTCACTGTTTCTAAAACTCTATACATACTTTTCTCTATCTTAAAAAATAACTGAGTTATGGGCGTATTTATGGATAAAATTTCAATTTTTTTTTCTTATATAATTAATCGCGGTTTTTTGGTTAAAAACACGAATGATATTTTTCTCAATGATATCTTCAAAAATTCAAAAAAGAATTAATGATTAAATCACTTTTAATCGGCCGCCAATTTAAAAATAACCACCTGATGTCAAAGTCTAGGAGTTAGGATGATCATTGCAGGCCCTGGTATTTTTGAGGCGAATTTCAAAAAATTGGTCCAGTAGTATCGGAGAAATGTCGCAAACGACGTACGGCTTACTGCGGACGGCGGAAAAACGGATTTTTTTGTATTCGTTATATCGTCATAAAACATAACCCTCCAAATTTTGAAGGGATGTAATTTTTTTTATAGATTACTAGTGTTGATTGAATATTATTATTGAAAATAATAAACCAAAAAGGAACTCGTATGAATAATTATTATTTTTATCGCATGAATAATTATTATTATTTATTTTTATTTTTTTGAGGAAATGAGCAAATGGAATCAAGACAAAAACAGTATCCTCCCTAACCGTTGACAATCCGACTATGGGTAATATGAACTTATTTCTTTCTCTAGCTTCGGCTTCCACAATATTACTAGACATTTATGAGACACTTATAAAGCATAAAGTTTCTTTCTAGTCCTTTTTTTTTAATTCTTGCCTCCTCGCATCCTTGATGGACCAATGATGGCTTGTTGTGCACCATTTTAAAGCTAATTAAATGAAGAAGTTTTTTTAAGATCAGGAAAGTTTAAAACCTAGCCATAGATGATTTATAGCTCCTTGAAACGTCAGACTATAATTAGAAATATTAAAATTTAATTTTCTGCATTACGTTGTGCCACACTTTATTTAGATAGTTGGACTTCTTTCCTTCTGGGAAATTTTCTCTTCTTATGGTACCACTAGTTTTTCTGTGCGTGCACATCAAGTAGATATAGTTGAGTTTTTTAATTTATTTTTTATGAAAATCAAGGATAGCAGGAAAAAGCACAAAATTTGATTTCCTTCCTTAAGCGTTGAGAATCGGACTACGGGACATATAATTTTTTTAGTTACAATTAAGGTTTAATTTATGTTCTCACAAAATGACGAGCCATTAACGAGATACCCTGTATGTAGTCTGCTTTTTATACCCAGAAAGATGAGGTCCTGATAACATCAACAATAATATTGTTATTTAAAATGTTTAGGCAATGAAAGTGGATTAAAGGTGTCATGTCTTTTTTTCTATACCTATAAAAAAAAAAATCTTAATAATAATTCCAGAAAAAAAGTTATTGTCAAAAACATTTTCATTTCTTTCCCGAATTCGTTGCATTTAAAACGTTCTGGTGTACTGTGCTCTTCTCATTAATATGAATATTTTATGTTTTTTCAATCTGAGAATTAAATGTAAACAATTTTAACCAATAGATAGTTGAAATTTTGACATTTTCAAAACTGGTTGGTCTTTATGGGATTTTTCACCGGTTGTATAGCAAAACATAATCAAGACGAAAATAAATAATAATGTGTACCTAAGAAATGCTACTATGATAATATCAAAATATTTTTTATTTAGAGAGAATAGACTTTTTTTTTAAATTTCATTTAACTTAAAATAATTACTGTGGATATAATTAGTTGACCGTTGAGAATTACTGAAGGAATTAGTCCGGGTGGCGGTCATTAAATGAAACAACTGAATAGTTTCAACTATTTTATTGTTTGCCAACGTTTCGACCTCCATTGTGGGTCATCATCAGGGCGTCTGGTAGGCGAGTGGAAACTGAGTTTCTCAATGGAGGTAGAAACGTTGGCAAACAATAAAATAGTTGAAACTATTCAGTTGTTTCATTTAATGACCGCCACCCGGACTAATTCCTTCAGTTAAAATAATTACTATAACATAACCAATCAATGGACAAAATAAATCAATTAAAAGTAAAATAGTTATTGTGGTTTATCAATTTTCTTGATTGGCACTTTTTAACAACAAACTTTATACTGCTTTGATTTGTTTATCCAAAAAAGACATTTTTTCAAGTTTTTATCCAAAGTGACTTTGAAAAGCAGTTTTCATTCTTTCAAATACAGTGGTTGTGGACTTGGTAGGGATGATGAACATCAATAAATAATTGTTCAAGTATAAATTTAAAATAATTAATATAATTTTGATACATTTATGAACATTAGTTTTTATTTTTTAGATGCGTGAAACGGTCTATCTTTACGAATTCTCCCCCTGCCCGGGAGTTGAGATGGCCTCAGAAATAGACACATCCTTTAGCTACATAGGTAGGGATGACTATCGCATCAACATTGATTGGAAGATCAACGGAACCGTTGACAACTTGAGTGTGAGAAAATATCTTTTTATTTTTTATTTATTTTTTTAAATATTTATTTATTGTAAATTACAACTGTATAACAAGTAATACAACAAGTAAATTTGAATGAAATATAAAAAGGTATGAAACACATGGGCCATCTTCTTTTCAGACGCCTCGGAGGATTGTCAGGAATTGAAGAGGGAGAAAGGATTGAAACGAAAGGATTAGGGTGGGAATGGAGTTTGTAATGGAAGGATTGACACCTCGTACGGACCAAATCAGCAAAAAGCTCTTTATGGATGAGTTTATTGGTGACAAAGTAAGGAGCATTGAGGATTTTTACGCAGGATTTTTGACTGTTGGGATTGGATACGAGAAGAATTCGATGGTTTAGTAGAGCCCCAGAGCTCAACTCTGTAAGTCCATATAGGTCTTATGATAGTCATGTAGATGAGTCTTTTGTAGTTAAGTGGAAGATTAGAACGTTTGTCTAGTAAGTGTTGAAGTAGTCGAAAACGTCGTGCAGCTTCTTGTCGTTTCAGTCTTGTATGAGGGTTCCAAGTAAGGCGTTTGTCAAGGTGCAGTCCTAGATATCGATCTGTTCAACCGGGACAAGAGGAGTATTATTGAAGGAGACAGTAGAGCAGGATGTCATAGGTTTACGACAAAGGGTAAAGGTAATTTGGTTGGATTTGTTGGAATTTATTTTAATTCTCCAGTTCTGACACCATAATTCAAGGTCTCTGAGGTGGGATTGGAGAGTTTGAGAGGCAATAGTTGGATCAGTATTGACTGATAACTAGGGATTGCAATCCGGAAAACCGGATCCGGTAATCCGGCATCATTATAGGTTAACCGGATCCGGCAATAATATACCGAATCCGGTGACCGGATCCGATTATACCAATTTTTGGCCAAAAATAGTGCAATTTAATAAAAAAAATTACTTTAAATGCGTTAAATTTGGTGTACATGTATGGTGGTGTCGTTCGACCCCAAATTACATCGTCATCAGTTCAGTCCAGCATCATTCGTTCGCCTTTCACGTGACAGTACATGTGCTTTTGTTTTGTCGGTGCTTCACCTAAATGTAAGTTAACAGATATTATTATCTTGCATATACGCGAGCTATAGCATCCTAAAAGTTGTCTGTAGAGGAACTTCTGAAAGAACTTTAACTTTTTTTTAGAGAAATTGCTCACTCAAGTGTACTGAATTATATGATAAACTGCTTACAAATCTATTGAAATCTAGGAAGACTGAGCTACGTTACTGCCCACCTCTTCTTATACTTCACTTTCTCAGTTAGCTCAATTAATTTATTAAGTTACTTTATAAAATCCTATATAATTATCCTTGCGTAATTAACTTAGATGGGAATTGTGATAACAATAATTTTAAATTATTTGAGAATGCTAACTAATGCTAATGATAGACACACTTATATTTTAATGAATATGTCTGATGAATGGTATAATTATCACAATAATGAGTTTGTATTATAAGTATAAATCTTTAAATTATTCTACTGACAATATTTGTTTTTAAAATAGTACTTAAGTACTAATAACTTTAGTATATATTATCAAAAATCAATTTTGATTTTGAAAAAAGGGTGGTAGAAAAAAATAGTCTTTATTTTCAGCAAATAGTAATCAATAGCCGATTGTTTTAATAGCCATTTAAATTTTACTAATTACCTAAACTACTAAACTTTAATTTTTTTGCTCCATATCTAATCCTAACATAACTTTGATTTTATAAACTTCCTATTATGAGTACAATTATACTCGAATAACATACTAACAGTTCATCTTGGACCGAAAAGTGAATATCAACCTGATTTAGCCATACTATCCGGATCCGGTCGGATCCGTCCGGATTGATGAAATTTGGGACCGGATCCGGCCGGATTGGAAATGACACCGGATTGCAATCCCTACTGATAACACACAAGTGTCATCAGCATAGGTGGAAAGGAAGGTGTTAGGATGGGATGGGATATCAGCTGTATCAACTGTGTAAAGGATGAGTCCTAAAATACTGCCTTGAGGAACACCTGCACACTGATTAAAAAGGGATGAATAGGAACGGTTATGATTAACTTTGAAGGACCTGCCTGTGAGATAGGACTGGATAATGAGGAAGTATGTAGGTGGAAGGAATTTACGGAGTTTGTGAAGTAATCCCGGGTGCCACACTCGGTCAAAGGCCTGTTCCACGTCAAGGAAGGCTCCCGTACAATACAAGCCACGCTCCAATGTAGACGTCCACCACACGATGACATTGCTGGATAGTGGAGTGGGACGTTCTGAATCCAAACTGGTGATCAGGAATTATGGAATTAGTATCATGGATGGGATACAGGCGTTTTAGGATAAGTTTTTCCAAGATTTTACCCATGATTGGTAGAAGTGAAATGGGACGGTATGGCGGTTTCTTAGGCTTGGGTATCATTTTAACGATGGATAATTTCCAGGAGGCAGGACAGTATGTGTAACGAAGTACAGAATTATATATGTGAGATAGAGGATAACTTTTCGAGGAAGTAGTTTTAAAATATGGGAAGTAATAAGATCATGCCCAGGAGCTTTGCGGGATGGTAAACTCTGAATGATGTTAGATATTTATGAAGGATGAAACGCTTTAGGAGGAAGGGCCATCTTTTTATTTTAATTTTGAATAACCGATTTCCGAAATCCTAAGAACAATGAAAAACCTTGACCTTTGCAAGACAACTTATCTCTTTTCACCTCAATACTTACGAAATGCAACAATGGAATCAATGCTTCTTAACGATAAATACCTGTTTTATGGTGTTTTTCTGTTTTTTCTTCTGTTATTTTGTCTGTTGTCTCGGTGTTTAACTGATTATTTCTTTATATCTGCAGTCATTACCTAAACTAGTTATTTAACAAATTTACACCTGAATTTTTTTCAACTAAACAATACCTTACCAAATGCATGTCATTCCCTCATTTCTTCCCGATGGCAAATTTTATACCTCAACAAATAAATACTCTCCAATAAATTTCCTCTAAAACTAGTCTAAGGTTCATATTTATCCACAACCTTATTTAACATTTTTACACCTGACTTGACAAACCACCCGCAAGCGATATAGTCCCTGAATGTCAATGATACAGCTCTGTACACATCGATTGGCATTATTACCATAGTAAGTTTTTTTTTTTTTTTTTTTTTTTTTTATTGAACAATATTACAATCTGTCCAATTTAGGACATTTTTAATAGGGATAAAGTACAACATTCATACTGCATTCACACGATATATACAAAACAATAAATTTATATAATAATAATACAATATAAATATATACAAAACAAAATCAATAATAATATATACAAAAGTCACTCATACCTATATACAATTCACAAGCATACATCACGTGAGTGGAGAATCTAGCCAATGCTAGAACTCCAATATACATTTTACAAGAGGTCTCGAGGCCACTGCCGTTTCAACCTTCTAGGAGGATGGTAAGGATGTGTGGAGCTGGATAAGGATTGAGCTAGGGGATTAGGGTGATGGATAAGGTTCTGATAGAATTTAGAGAATTTTAATGGTATAAGGTCTAAAATAAATGGAATATTTAGGTCGCGGTGTAAGGTATGGTTGGATACATAATAAGGAGCATTAACTATTGTTCGGAGGACTTTTGATTGGAAGGATTGAATGCGTTTGATGTTAAAAAATTTTGCTGTCCCTCACAGTTCAAGTCCGTAGGTCCAGATAGGTTTCAGTACTGTCTTGTATCTTAGCAGTTTGTTCTCGATAGATAATTTAGAATTTCTGTTCAGTAGTCTGTATAATTGTCCAAATCGTCGATTAAGTTCTTGTCGTTTAAGTCTAGTATGCGGGTTCCAAGTTAGTCTTTTGTCCAGAAGGAAGCCAAGATACCGGACTGTGTCGGAGAAAGGAAGCGGAACGGAGTTAAAGAGAACTGGAGGGCAGGATTGTCTTCGAAGGGTAAAGGTGACATGTTTGCATTTGGATTGATTGACTTTGATTCTCCAGTTGTTACACCAGTCTTCAATTTGAAAAAGGTGCGTTTGGAGGCCTATAGATGCAATTTCGGGATCTAAGTGAGAGGATAGGATAGCTGTGTCATCAGCGTACGTTGCTAGGAAGGTATTAGGGCAAACAGGAATATCAGCCGTGTATATATTGTAGAGGATAGGACCAAGGACACTGCCCTGAGGAACACCGGATTCGACTGGATAATAATTGGAATATTCTGCACCAAAACGAACTCGGAAGGAGCGGTTTGATAGATAGGATCGGAGGACTAGGTATAAGGATTGAGGTAAATGGTTTTTGAGCTTAAAGAGCAATCCCGGGTGCCACACCCGGTCAAATGCTTGCGTTATGTCCAGAAATGCACCCGAGCAGTACTCCTTGTCCTCAAGGGCAGAGGAAATATGGTCAACGACTCGGAGCCCTTGCTGAACGGTTGAATGTTGGGAACGGAATCCAAACTGATGGGAAGGAATAGTGTGGGATTCTAATAAAGGTAATATTCGTTTGAGGAGGATTTTTTCAAAGATTTTTGAAATGGTTGGGAGAAGGCTGATAGGTCTATATGATGTCGTAGTGTTAGGAGGTTTACCTGGTTTTAGGAAGAGAATTGTTTCCTTAAGAGAGGAAAATGAGTAGTGCGTAGAATGGAGTTGTAAATATATGTAAGAAATATAACGGCTTTAGATGGAAGCTGTCTGAGGAGTGAGGAGATCGTATCCAGGAGATTTATGGAGTGCAAGTTTTCGGAGAAGATATTTGACCTCAGAGGGATTAACTGCTTTAGGAGGTACTGAAAGCGGGATTGGAGACTGAAGGAACTCTTCCACTACTGCAGTGTGGTTTGGATGGGATTCTGGATGAGGTGTGAAGACTTCGGAAACGTATTTGGCAAGTTCCTCGGCTTTGTCTTCATCAGACGCAGCCCAGGAACCATTACTACGACGGAGTGGATGGGAAATATGGTGGGAGTTTAGAATTTTCTTGGTGACATTCCACAGGGAATTGTCACAAGCCGAAAGAGAAGTAAGGAAGGAACTAAAGGATTGGGAACGGAAGATCGCCAGCTCCCTCTTTAATTGTACCATAGTAAGTAACACCAACATTCTAAAACAGCGATATCTTAATCAAAGGAAAATAGCCAGTCACCACTGTTAATTTCTAAACACTATATCTCTGCTATTTCTTAACCTGTCTATATGATTCCTTATTTGTTTTGTAAGGAATGTAATTCTGTATCGAAAAGTGATATATGACCTTTAGGTAAAATATCAATTTTTTTTTTTTTTTGTTGTTGTTATTAATTCTAAAACTTTATACAATTTGATCTCCATTTTCGAAAATAACTGAGTTTTGGGATTCCAATTTTTTTTTTCTTTTTATCGTAGCGGTGTCCTTATCCTAAAATTATATACATAGTTTTCTTTATCTTCAAAAAGAACTGTATTATTCTTGTATTCTGATTAGACTATTTTTTTCTTAATTTATATTTTGTCAATTATAAAGGTTCATCATGGAAAAAAATTAACCAAAATTAACAAATATTTCCAAATCAGGCAATAAAAAATAAATCTTCGTAAGTCAGAGGCCCAAATATTTATGTAGCACAGATGCGTAGAACATACATAAACCATTATATTTCTGTAAAATCAATACACATTCACTTAACAAAATCAGTGAATCATCCATAATCAACTTGAGACAAATCTTATCAGAAGCCGTGTATCGGGTGAACTAGATTTTTCCCCATACAATTATTAAAATATGGCTACCACAACAGTTATTTTTTTAAGTATATAGTCATAGGAAAGGAAATCCTGAATCATTTATATAAAATTTCGCATTGTAAATATGTTAAATAAACGTTTATTTTTTCTTCAAATAACCAATAAAAATACCGTTTCAGGCCATTCTTGATATTAGACAATGTCCAACAAGAGGACTAGTGGACTGTGAAGTCTATATAAGATTTCCCGTCAACAACATCTGTAACGAGGTTCGTAATGAGCTCAACTACACCAGGCTACTGCACAGTGCACAACCCCCCATCGAATCATGTCCGCTGAAGGTAACGTTAAGACCGTTAAGCCATCGCAACGCTACCACCTCAATTTTACTAAAGGGATTCAAGCCCCACAATTCCGCATTGGGTAACATTCCCAATTCTTCAGTTAATTTATACCTATCTATAACTAAGTCATTGTTCATCCTTTGAATTTAGCGGCAACATTTGACTCTCGTATAGAACCGTTTAAAGAATAATAGCTTTGTTGATTCTGACTTTTAGGTTTCTTGGCAGAAGACGCGAAAAAAGCAATTTAGAATCTGAAAAATGACACGCATTTCCTGCTTTCATTTTTTTATGTTAGATATGATTTATTTATTTATTATCAACTACTCTTCTTTATCAATTTATTCTTTAACAATATACTTATTCATATTTTTTCATCATTTAAACGTGTCTTTAATAATTTTAATATTAATATTTTGCAGGGCCAGTACCAATTGAAGGACTTCCCAATTGTCAAAGAAATACCAGTTATAAAGAAATTACTTGGATTTGGTTTCATGACAGATAACAAGATTTTAAAGTGTGACTTCAGTTTATTAACGGGAAATGATGTACTTATATGTGTCAGAATGGTAGTATCTTTTCGGCTAACCAGGCATGTCTAAGAAATTTAAACCAAATTTAAAATTTATTTATTTTATTTTATTTTTTTATAATCCCGAATTCATTAATCCCTTAAATAAAAACGAATGCGTATTATTATTTTTTTATCTTGTTGCACCTCTTTGATTAGTTAATTAATATAATTGTACATTATACATCTTTATGGACTATGAAGACAAAAGAAAAAATAAATACAAAAGAAAATTTGCTGGAAGGAATTAGTCCGGGTGGCGGTAATTAAATGAAACAAGTAAATATTTCAACTATTTATTTTTTGCCAACGTTTAGACCTCTCTTTGTGGGTCATCATCAGGGCGCATGGTGGGCGAATGGAAACGGAAACTCAGTTATATCCACAAAAGAAAATTTGATATACAATTACAGAAAGGATTGAAGAAGCTGAGTAACTGCAACATGCATGATTAATAATCAATTAAATGAAAGCAAATTAGGTACTTTAAGTAAGAACTTGAGACCACAAAAAGAAATGGAAGAAGATCGAATAAAACCATCAGTTAATGGATGGCTATGGTCTAAATCATTGTTTTCGGCTAAATTAACTGACAAAATTCAGAAACCCTTAATTGCGTGATTAATCAACTTTATGAATAAATTTATTTAAGCAAACATAAGTTCATATAAGTGTATAAATAGTGTTTCGAACTTTGTAATCTTACACGTAATTCGTAAATTATTTAAACGCACGTCATGTTTTAGTAACTAGAGATATTTAAGTCCAGTAGCTTCAGGTAAAAATTAATTGTTCTTCGGAATAATTTAAACCTAGATTTTTCAATTTATTTTTATTTGGTAGGGGTCTTTGCCCTGTCAATCTGATAAGTATTAAAGTATTCCGAATGAATTGTTGTAATCGTCAATCATTTTTTAGAATAGATGGAAACTAAGCAGTTACACATATGCGTTGTTTCCTATATATTGTTTGATGCTGAATCCAATATACGTAAAACCGTGTAAATACGACCAATATTTTATAAGTTGCTCAAATTTTTGTTATGTCTTTATAAATGATAGCTGAAACGTAGCTGCCTCTCAGTTGTAAGCTTCGTTCATTTTTGGGGTTTGTATTTGTCAGGGACAAAAATCTTGAAAGAACGTGAGTCAACAGTAATGGCATAACTACTAGAACGACAATACATACATAATCTCTATACATGTACTTGTGTTATAAATTTTACTAAATGTGAAAGTTTTTTATGAATTGAAAGATGAGAATGATATATAAAATCAATGAGAATTAACAGTAAATACGTCGAGTAAATTTCATTGGATATGTTTTTCATGTCATAGAGATCTTCGCTTTGTCAACCTGAAAAGTACTAAACTGAAAGATATGTTGTAACCATCAACCATTTTAGGAATGACATAGTTGAGGGATGGAGAAAGGGAGCAAGGGGAGTAGACGAAAACATCAATCGGCTACACAGCAATAGTTTCGTATCTATTATTTAATCTGGATCTGAAAAATGGACCTTTTCCATAAGCGATGAGCGAAATCTATGCAGAGAGATTTTACAACGGATAGATCTGATTGGTGATGATGATCTATTGTTTAATGCTGAAACCAATATCATAAAACCGTATCAATACAATCTATAATTTATTAGTTAACAGTAATAAAAATGAAAGTCAGCAGTAATGAAATAACTATTTGAACGGCAATACTTGGTAGGTGACATAATTATTAAAAATAATTTATTATATGTTGTTGTAATTGAATTGTGGAAATATATAAATGCAATGAGATTTTAATTGATTACAGAAGCTTGAAAATGGCCCTAGAGGCTGAAACGTCGCGATACTGGAATAAATAAAGTGTTTTAAAAAAATATCCAAGAATTTCTTTTGCAAATCGGCCTGATAATTAACGAAGGCAATACTTATATTACTTACGTACATTTATTTTTGTTATAAATATAGCTTTTTTTATATATTGATAGACGGGGATGGTGTATAAAATTTATGATGATTAACAGGACAACTTCAAAAAATCACTACAACATTAAATTCCATTTCATTACAACTAATGTTCCGGTAAAAACCCTCATCCCCCCCCAAAAAAAAAAAAAAAAAATAAATAAACTGGTTTTAATTATTCCCATGAAAAATGTTGAACTTACTTGACTAATTATTTAGTTCTTTGGTGATTCGAAAATAAATCATTATGAACAATCCAGGCGTTATATTAAACTGTTTACGACAACAATGTAAATGTGACTTTTATAAAAGTCAATCCATTTGAAATTGTCTAATTTTCATTAATTTTGCAGCTAAACATTTTTTATTTTAATAATTTGTTAACCAGTTCTTCTCTATCCTTTCATGAATAAAAAAACCGTGGAGCAAGTAGGGTTGTGACTAAGCTATGTATGAAAATAATTATCAAAGCTGAGTCTCTTATTCTTAATAGACTTCTACTCGCTAAAGGTCTCATTTTTTATTAATTTTCGAGATTTGTTTAACAAATTTCTTCACTTTTAAGGTATTAAGTCGTAAGGTCAAAAAATATAAAGCGTAACCTTTTCTTATTTTTAGTTTTTGTTTTGACTGAATATCTGCGAAATTACCAGAATTAGAGATATTTTCCCAAGACATTTTCAGTCGCGAAGCTGACTTAAAACGGCTGCAACACTAAAAGTATTTGCCAGAAAAAAAAATTAATTCATGGTTTTTTATTTTAAAAAGGATAGGGAATAACTTGTTAAAAAATCATTAAAATCCAAAATATTGAGCGGCAAGGTCTCGACTATTTCGAATGGATTGACCCATATACATACATATATAAAACTATTTAAAAATAATAAAACATTATTTTATACATATACCTTTATGTAATAAATGTAAGTATACAGACAATAAATGTTTTTAACTCCAAGTAAAAGTTGCTTATAACAGTTTTCGGTTATTATAGGACATACGAATTTATAAAAATAACAATATTAATTTATTTTTAATGAAATAATGAGAAAAGACTTTTATTACATATAGTTTGTTGAAATAAACATGTTAATTTGTTTAAATAAACTTTAAAACACAACTTTGATTAAATAAACATGCTAATACCATTAGGATACACTGGCTCTAAGCCAGTGTGAGGTTTGTAGTGGTGCTCCGTCTTCTGCTGCCAGCACCTGCAAGTATACTTGAAGTGATTTCCGAAACCATCTCTGCTCAAGTAGGCACAATATTATATATTTTTAGTTTAGAAATTGTTGAATAGGCCTTAGAAATAATTTTTCTGATTATGAGTGCCATTTAATCTTACTTTATCATTATCTTTTTCATTCAACAAAAATGTAAAAAAAAAAAAGAACAAAATGTCGTTTTCTTGAGTAGTTTGAAATACCCAGTTCAGGCTTTTCCTCCTCTTTAAAGCCGTTAATTTTAAATGAGTAATATATCAGTTTAGATTACCACTGTAATATTACAGATATTTTTTTTTTTCAGAAACAATTCTTTATTGAGTAATATTACAATCAGTCCAAACTATTTTCCCTCTGAAAAATGTTAAAGACGTTTTCATTATCATTATTATTTATTACTACCTATCCTAGCAAATGTTGTTCTGCCATATAAATTATTTTGCACCTCTTTACGATTTTATCAAAACCGTAAAATGAGCTTTAATATCATGTAGGTTTCATTCTGATTCAAAATAGACTGGCAGGGCTTAAATACCGATATTTTAAATTTTCTTTGTCTTAAGTACATTTAATTGTTCAAAAATATTAATCTCAGTATCTTGATATAAAGCGGCTAAATATAAAAGTTGAAAGCATTTTATAACCAACCAAAGAAGAAAAGAGCAAACATGTTTTTTTTAATGTAATTTCTGTTTTTTTCGAACACAAAGAGAGTAATGCAGTTGTATTATATACCGTTTGGTAGCTAAAGATTTTAGAAAAAGTATTATTTAATAAACGGAATTAAGGTAACGAAGAAAGGTTTATGGGGAGTGATGAAAAGCCGATAAAACAAACTGATTGTTGTAGATAAAAATATTATAGATTATTTAATAAAACACATGTTTCTACTGAAATTCATTATAATTAGTTCTTTTACAATTTATTTGTATCTTTAAATGTATTTGAAAATTCTTATTATATTATCTTATAAAGAAATTTGTAAAAGGTTATGTAAAGTGACGAATAGGGCTTAAAGTTATTACTGACTATTACACATAACAATTTTATATTGTAATATTTTTTAATCTGAATCATATGTTTCCAGCGAAACTGAATTTTATTTAAATTGACTTCAAACTTTTTAATAATTCTTAAATTTATTTTAACATCCGATGCAAGGGAATGTCGTTAGTTGACCGCACCAGATTTATGTAATACCAATAACAGTTAAATCTTTGGATATTGTGCATACCGATGTACTAAAATTGCGAATAAAAAATGCGAGTGTGGGAGAAGGAGGGGTGACAAAAAAGGGGTTATAGGTATTTTTGATGGCAAAAAATCTGGTGCGGGCAACACACGACTTTCACTTACCTCCATTTTTAAAATCAATGAAAGAATTTTCAAAAACATTTAGAGATAAAAATACTTGAAATTATTAAGGAATTAATTAAATTGAATTTATATAGAAACATGTGTTTTATTAAAAAATCTATTATATTATTATCTAAAATAATCAGTTAGTTTTATGTTCATTTCATCACTCTCTATTAACTTTTAAAAGCTTGTGTATGAGATAATATATTTTCTAAAATCTTTAGCTTTCCAACGGTATATCATACATGTATATTACTGCTCTTATATTCAAAAACGAAAAATTGCATTAAAAAAATATTTTATCTGTTTTTTCCATTAGTAGTGTATCGAATTTATTTAATTTCTATATTTACCTGTTTTTTATCAGCGTTAACTAGATAATATAGTTATTTTTATTGAATCTACAAAATTAAAGGTACTTTAGGAGAAGAAAATTTATAATACCGGCATTTAAGCCCTGTCAGACCATTTTAATCATGATATTAAACCTACTAATAAAACCCTACATGATATTAAAGCCCATTAAATTTTACATCGATATAGCGAGTTTAATCAAAATCGTTGGAACCGTTTTCGAGAAAATCGAAAAAAGGTGCAAAATGGATGATATAAAGTGCCTCTTCTGGTAAGCTCATTTTAATGAAAAAAGTTTTGTTACGTCTCGGGCGTATAGTTGTCTTAAATATGAAATTTCAGTTTCATAGGACCGTTTTAGAAATACAAACCCCATACAATCTAATTCATTTAGATTTCATTAAATACATTCATTGAAAATTTTCAAACTTTCTTCTTAACAGACAAAAAGTTTGTTTGAGATCCTATCAAATGAAAAAAAAAAAAAATATATATATATATATAATATACATATGGAGGATTAACCTTATAATTCCGTTACGTTTATTTTTTTAAATGCTTTCCGATTAATTTTGAGACAAAATATCGATACAACAAAAAGTTAAACATGGTAATCTACTTCTTTTATAAGTTAAGGATACAGAGAACGCATAAATGTACTTTTATTTAGTAAAAGGCACTACTATACAAAAATGTACTAGAGGAAAGTTTTAAAAATTTTTTCTTTTGGCACAGTTTATATATGAATCGTTTATTGAAATCATCTATCCGATTACATCTAAAGAACATCTAACTCCTACAAAAACAGGATTCCGCAATGTAATCCTGTAACATGTAATTTCGTCCCACAATATACTAAAAAAAATCCTTCCATGCCATAAAAATAGTGCTGTTATTGTAGTTAAAAAAATCTAGATTTTAATGTGAAAATGGGCCAAATAAATTGGTTTAATAATAAATTAATGCAAGATTTTGGCTCTTTCTGAAAATTTCCCAGAATGGATATAATACTTTTTAGAAATAAATGTTTCCATTACTAAAAAAAAATAATAATATTAAGATCACTAACCTGAGTGTTCATCTTTAATTACGTTGTATGACTAGTTTTATCGTCAAAACATTATTAACTACTAAAATAAAAGCATAAGTGTATTTTAATCCTTATATTTCTTAATACTTATAATTTTTTCACCATTTCCGACTTAATCTTTGTTATTAATAGTTTTAACAAGTTAGAACTTAATTACGTTCTATTTAATCAATTGCATATCGTTGTAATGATCTTTTGCAAAGAATTAATTTTCGACAGCATGAAATTCACTTTTTGACTTATAGAAGTCGTGGTCTAGTGTATGGAGCTGTAACCTACTGTTTTCTTGGTTCCCGTCTTCGAATCCCGGCAGTGGAAGAATAATTACTTACTATTTGTTATTTCAGCATTGGGTTGACCATGGGAGATGGGGACCCTCCAGGGGCACACCAAGCCTCTATAAAGTTAGGTGGAAAACCTGGCTGCTGAGAGTAATCATCTAGCACGATCGTTGGCCAAGATAAGTAGCCTGAGACCAAAACTCTTCATGGGTTGTGGTGGAACAATTTTTTTTTTCTCTCCATTTCTTACAATGTTATCTTACATCCTGGACAGATGTAAATCGTAAACAACAATACAGGATACTCAGCCCTCTAAAATTAAGTATATTGTTTATTTATTTGACGTCCCTTTATGCTGCTGTGGCTAATCGGACGATGCTACAGTGGGAGTCCTAAATTTTGCCTATCCAGGTTTTATTAGGATAGGGATTTTTAACGAGTACCTGACATCGCACAGGCTCGGGACCACCTTTTAACGTCCCCTCCGAAGGATGGCGTAACTAAGGATTTTTTACTCCCATTAAAAAATCCTAGGACCACCTGCGGGTTTGAACCCGTGAACTTTAGCATGGGAGGCTGTTACGCTAGCCACCCACCTACAAGTGATCCCTAAAATTAAGTATATAAAGATTTGAAAGGAATGATCCCCTTCGATAAAGGCATTCAAACTTTTCTAAAACTTCAAATTTATTGATCTTTTTGACAAGCATTGTTTCAAAGTTTTCATTCAGAATACATTACCGAAATAATTTAAAATTTTTGTTTTCCAGATATTAAAAGATGGAGGGACCTCAAGTCAGCGTCAATTGGAACTACTTGCAGAAAAAAGACGTGATTGAAATCATAGATGAATACAGGCATCAGATGGAATGGGGCGATGGAGAACAAATCTTGGAGATCGGTTGTGGCATGGGCGATATCACATCCACTGTTATTCACCCGATTCTTCCGATGAACTCGGTCTTGGTAAGCAATCTTTAGATAATGGACCATTAATGAATGAATTATTTACGTATTATTGTAAAAATTTATGAAAATGTTTCTAGTCTTTAATTTATTTTTGAAAAGGGAAAGTGTCTGTTAAAGCAAAGTAACAACTATTATTATGCGAATGAAATTAAATAAAAACTTCTTTATTATCCTGGGACTAAAGTCCCTTAAGAAGAAAACAAAAATACAGAACTGATAAAAAGAACAATGTGGTCATGGCTTTGAACAACAAATCGCTAAACTAAAAGAAAAAAAAATAATTAAGGTTGTAAAATATGTACATATTTACAAATCTGACTCTTAGAATGAAAATTAAAAAAAAATATAAATTGCTACTTCATAAGTAATAATTGAAATAATATAAAAACAAAATTGGTATTTCTAGCATCTGCAGTTCGAGGTTATTGTCTGTTTGACTGGGTAAGGAGAAGGTGGTTGAAAAGGAGCGATTTGAAGGAGGAAGCAGTTCTTACATGACGGATCTCAAAAGGGATAGGAATCCAAAGAGAGGTATCTTTGGCTAGAAAGGACTTGTAAAAGGCAGCAGTACGGTGAGGAGGAGGGTAGAGGTCAGAAAGACGGGATCTGGTAGAACGGGGCTGAATTGATGATTTAAATTAAGGGGTTTGGAAGATATAGCTAGGACGATGAGTTCTGTCGAACTGGTAGAGAAAGGACGCTGGGAAATACTGGCATCTGTAACGAGGATAAAGCCGCCTTAACTCGGCGTAATATTGGGTTATATGCGTGTCTCTGGTGATCCCGAATACTTATCGTATTGCACAGTTTATAATACGCTTGAGTGTTGCTTTGAGCTCACCTGAAAGTCCGCTGTACACCTCACAACTGTAGTTAAACATTCCAAACGTCCTATTACAATATTCCTTAACAGGCTTACTCTACTTTATAATAATTTCGAGCACTATGCTGATGCTCTGTGGTGACAGTGCATCTCCTACATTGGAAATTCCTTGTCTTCTCTGTTTCTGGATATGAATGCTGTGTTATCAGTATATAACCATTTAATTATTACTTCTCCTCGATACCTCTCCTCTTGGGATCGGTCGTGATGATGTTACTATATATATTGTTAAATAAATGGCAGCAAATCCAAGGTATACATTTAAATTATAACTTTACTTTTTTCTATGATGTCGTAAGGTCTAGAAATAACACTGAAAAATTATTTTAAATTACCGTTATGAAATATATTTCTGGAGTCTTGGGTTGCTACTAAACTCACTCTTACACTGCACACATACATTAAATTTCGCCTGGTATTTGATGGAAAGTAGTTACTTTACTATATTTTTACTTTCACTTACCTATATATGAAATATATAGTAAGGGAAAGTATTGCGACCGTAAAAATTTCTGAATCCCAGTTTTCGATGGAAATACACGTTTTAGGGTCTCCAGAGTCCAAATGACCAAGTCCCGCAAAATGGTCTGTGTGAGTGTGTGTTTATGTGGTAACTCCCGGGCGAAAACTAAAAGTCCTATGAAACTGAAATTTCATATTTAAGACGAATATACGCCCGAGATGTTACAGCAACTTTTTCTTCAATATCAGCAAACCAGAAGAGTCACTTTATACCGTGTATTTTGCAAGTTTTTACGATGTTATCAAAAACGGCTCAAAAAAAAAAATGCCGATAGTCTAAATTTTCTTTGTCTTAAATACATTTAATTTTGTAGGTTCAAAAAAGTATATGTATAATATACCGTTGGAAAGCTAAAAATTTTAGAAAAAATATTATTTTATGCACAAAGTTGTAAAATGTAATGGAGAGTGTTGAAAAGCGGATAAAATTAACTGATTGTTTTGGATAATAACATAATAGATTATTTTGTAAAACACATGTTTCTATTAAAAATCAATTTAATTAATTCTTAAAAATAATTTCATCATTTACGGTATTTAAAAATTCTTAAATTGATTTTAACAAGGGTGGTAAGTGAAAGCCGTGTGTTGCGCGCACCAGATTTTTAAATTTATTAAATGTCAGCGTACAATGTTTCGCTTATAGTAATCGGTTTTTAGAGCTTAGATCTAGCATATACTATCTCGGATTATCTTTAATAATTTATTTAAATCGCGGACCCTAAATCCTTAGTCCATTATTTATAGAACGGTTAAGTCCAAATGTAATTGACCAAAAAGTTACTGTTCGTTGGATGTATCTTACAATTAAAAAAATGATTTGCAGGTGCTATATCTATTGTAAT
Source organism: Piezodorus guildinii (assembly GCA_023052935.1). Taxonomy (NCBI): domain Eukaryota; kingdom Metazoa; phylum Arthropoda; class Insecta; order Hemiptera; family Pentatomidae; genus Piezodorus; species Piezodorus guildinii. The sequence continues at coordinate 40,222,756 of CM041292.1, read as the reverse complement.
TTACTTTATGAACGAATGTACCTAATTATTTTTGCATGGCAATCTAGATTTTTTTACATAATGTATTAATACATTTTTATATTTATTTTTTTACATGATGAAATGAAATGTTTTAGTATCCTTTGGAACAAAATTAAATATGAACATCGTACCTTTTGGGTAGGTAATTCAAACTAGCTTTTCAAGGAGTTTCGTGATATTTGGATGGAGTTGGATGAATGATTTTTTTTATTTGGGGGTCCTTGTTACTATACTAATTGGAAAAATGGGTACTGGAAAAAATTTGTTGGAGACCACTGGTCTAGGTCTACTGTCGTTGGCCGTAAAAAGTATGAATTCTCAGTTAATGAATCACACACAGTGAAGTTATGTAGATATTGCTTTTATTATGAGAAAATGATACATCTTCTGAATATAATGATTAATTCTGCTCAGGAGTTTGGGTGACTACAAGTGTGCATTCCGAGGTCGCCTTCTTTGAGTAAGACACAAGCAATGTTACAATCAGAGTGATAAGTCTTTTTTTTTTTTCTTTTTTCTAAGCCCCATGAGATTTTGGTTTGAAATATGAAAAGGATAGGGGAGGAATCAACGATCTCTTTCACTGCATTAGATGCATTCTAAGAGGAGTCTGAGGATAAGAAAATTTTCGGAGTAGGGAAATATTAGGAGTCTGTTCTAGCGATGGGGCTCACTAGTCTTGTTGAGTCAGTTTAAGTAAGTTTTGTTCACTCAGTCTAGTCTGAGTGTCTGTACGTAGTCTTGTCAGCGCTGTGGCCGTCCTGTTGGAGTCAGTGTGTTGAACAGTGGGTTCGAACCGAAAGCTATCAAAGAATTTGATGTGCCTGCAGGAGATAAACTCTGTCACAGTCGGGAGGTCTAAGGTGTCATGTAACTGGTGTGTCTTCGTCCTCTGTAGTGAAGTATTCCTCACTATTCGTCGTAGTACTCCATTTTGAAACTGCTGGAGCTTCTTTGCTATCGCCGCTGTTATGTTGGTTAGCAAGAAGGGCCGGTCAGATAACAATTTGGTAAATTAGTATTTTCAGGCGGAGAATGATAAGTCTTGAGGATCCGAGGGTAGATATAACAAGGGATTGTAGGGGGCGACATGGGCGATCAAAGCAAGTGCTTGCAGGTGGTGGGTATTGTGCCCTACAGGTGTGTGTCCTTTGTCGGTACTGGCTAAGACCTTTCTAGGTAGCTTGGTTTAGGGTTATCTGGGGCAGTCTTAGGTATAAATATTTTTGGATACAAAGGAAGTTAGTAAATATTACTTTATATTATTAATCTCATTCCATTACTACCTATAAGTACTGAATCGAGAAACTTCATCGGTTGTAGAGGTACAGGGGTTTTTCCCCTATAAGTTGGTTCACATGTGTAAATGATCTATTATAGAAATTCCTATCATAAAGCCCGTTTAATCCAAAGGTAAATTTTCGGTTGTTTTTGTCAATCTAGTTCGAATGTTTTTTTAAGACCTTACCTGTAGTTTTACCTAATGATTAATTTATTTATTATTGTTACTTATGATTGTTGATTTAGTTCTGTCTCCATTGTTGTGAAACCAAAAAATATTTGATATTTTCTAGTCTATGAAGATTTCTTCTTTTTCTAGGACTATATTGAAAAAGTATACCTACTTATTCTACTCCTCCGACTTTCAGAATTTCATTTCTTTAAATTTGTTTGTTTTCATTTTTGTTCTTATTTAGGTTGGTTTAGATGTGTCTGCAGATATGATTGAATTTTGTAGGAGATTCAAAATGAGAGAGAGATTACGTTACGACTCAGCTGATCTTCAACAGCCGGTGCTTAGCGTGGATTGGGAACCTGAAACATTTGATAAAATATTTTCCTTCTCTTGCTTACATTGGCTTCCTGATTACAGGTATTTTGTTTATATACACTTATATCATTATTCTTTGAATAAAAATCAAGAGTATATTGGTAACAGTCCTATGGAACAGTGAAAAAGCCAGATTGGTTCAAAACATAATTGATAATTAAAATAACCAAAAAACAAATAATATGTTAACATGAGTTTTAATTGAAACGTTGAAAATGTTGAGACGTTTTATATATATATAAATATCTAATAATTCATACTATATATAAATATATATATAGTATGAATTATTAGATGGTTCTGTTGGCAGTAAAAAAAATATGAGAAAAGGGAAAACTATTTTACTATCCAAAGTTGGTCCTAATATTTAATAAAATATTTGTTTGCCATTTTCTCACATTATTTTATACGTCAAATGAACCATCTAATCCTTCATATCAATTTCATGGTCAACTATTTAATATTTGCTCTCTCTCTCTCTCTCTCTCTCTCTCTCTCTCTCTCTCTCTCTATTTATATATATATATATATTATATTTATATATATATATATATATATATATATATATATATATATATATATGATATAGTTATATATAAATATATGTATTTGTATACTACTTAACTTATTATTAGTATTTAATGGAGAATATTTTTTCAATGTTTCATTTGTATGGTTATAATTCCCTTTTGTTTCAATATTGAATTATTGTTAAGTAATAATTTATTGTTATTTTATACTTAATTTATTTTATATTTCTGTTACAGCATGCCAATCGCTCATATTTATAGATTGTTAAAATTTAATGGAGACACACTTTTAGTGTTTCTTACTCCAGACAATCCTGTGAACCTTGCATTTGAAAATTTGAAGACTATTCCTAGGTGGAGAAGCTTTTTGCAGGTTAATTATGATTTTATTCTCTGGTAACTTGTACGTTTATTATTACATGATGTTCCTGAACTGAACTAAAAAATATATTAAGAGAAATCTTCCACTTTTTAAATAAGCAGAGAAACTAGATTTTTCTATATTTTATTATAATTAATTAAATCTTGATACACATTATGAAAATGCTTTTTTTTTTTCAGAATGTTAGATGGTTTTATGAGACAGATAATCCCATGTTATTCATTCAAAATATTCTCCGTGAAGCTGGATTTGTATATATTAGATATTTTGGTAAGATGAAGCACATCCAATATCGTTCCTGGGATGAGTTCATGGGTAATTTTAGTTCATATTTATTTCTGAACAAATTTTAATGATTAATGTATATTAAATTGATATATAAAGGTAGTTACTAATTATGGATCCATCGAATTATATGCCGAAGAAAAAACCTCTACCAGTAAGGCCAAGGTAGGTCCTTCAGCATTCCTGTAAAGTATAGAAAATAAAAATATTGAATTCAGAACAGAAATTATCAGCCACGACACCTCGAACAGTCAGTCGTATAGTGGAGAAGTCAGCTAAAGTTAACTCTCTTCTGTCTCATATTTGACTGTGCAATATAGATGATGAGTGATGAGTGCAATATATTGGTACATGAGTGACTAGTGGAATTTTAATTTAAATAATAGATGGATTGATAATTTTAATTTAAAATATTGATTGAAGTTATCAACATCAAAACCGTAATGAAGAAACAATAAATTGATAAAACATAATTTATTTTTAGCAGCCCATCTTAGACGCACAAGTTATTTGATTAGTATATCTCTTGTTGTAATATACTTTCAGCTAGCCAGTGCCACTACAGCCATCGAAAACAACTAATCATCCATATCCATTCCTGCCAGAAAAAGATTAATCTTTACAATACGATAATCCACCCAGTACTAATATATGGCTCGGAAACCTGGACTACAATTAAGAATAGCGAACGAAGTATTGTTTTTGGATGGAAAATATGACGAAGTATATTTGGAGGAGTTTTAGTTGATGGGACCTAGAGGAGAAATTCAAGGGAGATTTACAATGTATTTAACGAGCTGAATGTTGTTCAGGTCATCAAAGTGGGCTGATTATGATGGGCAGGGTATGCATGAGTGAAGAGGAACTGCCCAGAAAACTGCTCAAAGACCGGACTCTCTATGGAACAAGATGAAGAGGAAGGCTGAGATGTAGGTGGGTGGGCGGTGTTTCTGCTGACGCTCGGAGCATCCTGGAGGTGCTACTACCTCTTGTGCCCAGATTGGTTAAAGCAAAAATTTATAAAGAGCTGGTTTGCTGGTTAGAGATAATTCAGAATGTCTGTGAAGAAATTTAGACAAAAGACTGTAACGTCTTTTAAGTTCTTCACCTTTTAGCCAAATGAGTTTCCCGAATGTTTGTTTTTTGTCCAAGGCAAAAACTAAATATCCAATTTGGTCGTATGTAGGAATTGCTATATTATAAAAACAAATGAGAGGAGAAGGCTTATGCTACAGAGTGAATACCACATGAACCCTCTTGGACTCATTCATTTTAATCTTCTACATGGTAGCCCTAGCAGTAATTTCATAGAGATTGTTTTGAAAGGGTTAAATGTTGATTGTTATAATATGTTGAATAAAATAATAATAATAATCAATAAATAATGTTTAAATTAAATGTCGATTGAATAAGGTTTTTGGCAGAACACAAGATAGCTGATCAATAGCAAATGATAAAAATATTACCTAAAAAAAAAAAAAAAAAAAAATTAAAAAAACAGCTAGTTATTATACCTTGGTTTATCATATACAAATAGTAGTATATAAAAAATAATAAAAGTCAAGGTGTATCCTTCAGCAAATCTTTTTTTATTGTTTCATTTCTTCTCAAATGTCAAATATTTTTGATCAAGAAGTTTTTTTTTCTTTTAATATCAATCTACATCTGCCTGTAAGAAAACGAAAATCAGCAAATACGTGACAGAAATGGAAAATACTGATATATGAGGCATGGGGAAGGGGGCCAGTGCCCAACAGCACAACTTCCAATAACCCAACAGACAGACTTTTAATTAAGTTAGGAGATCTCTCATCTAGCATATTTTTAGTTTTCTCCTCATATTTATGGGCATGTCAGTCATAGCCATATCTCTATTAAGTCTACCTGTTTGGGGTTTTTAAGTAAATTGCTTTGGTGCATTTGTTAGTTCCAATTATATATCAACTATTTTTCATATCTCTGTCAGAATACATTAAGGCACTTCTGTAATATTAGACATATTTACTAATATTCGTTTTATAGGACATTTAGAAAAGTCATACAAATTCAGATTGATGAATTTGCAGCTCCTGTGAATGAGTATTTTTTAGCTATTTCAGCATTTTGTTTCTGTCTTAGTTTAATTTTCAAATACTAGGAAAATAAGTGAATGGATAGTTTAAGTTGCTTGGAGTATAGAGTATGACAACAAATCTTAAATATTAATTTTCCAAATATTTCAGAGCATATAGGAAGGACACTATGTTTATGGATCATATTAATCAGGGATTATTTCAACTGCAATAGGTTTTTAATATGATTTTATAATTCTTTTGTTTCCAGGATTCCTAAATCAGTAAAACATAGTCTGTTGTAGTTGTTAAGGGTTCATTTATGGAAACTTCCAATTATATATCAACAATTGTTCGTCCCTCAGTCAAAGTTTGTTAAGGCGCTTCTGTATTATCAGATGTAATTACTAATATTTGTTTTATAAGACATTTAAAAACATTGTCATGAATAGATCTGATAGTACAAAGCGGATTGTACAATATATTGATACTAAAAAAATAAATAAAGCTTTTCATATAATGACAAATAACATTTGCTAGATTTGGTGAAATTTTATTATGAATTGTTTGATAATAAACTTATTGCTATATATTTGTTATTTTCCAAGTTGTATGTGAAAAATTATTTGTGTGGATTGGGTAAGAGCATTCAGTCTTTTAATACATAGGTTTGTTATTGAGAGCCTGTAACTATAGGTAATAAAAGATGAGTAATGTTGTGCATATAAATAGGTAAAAGGCAATGTATAAGTGGTTTATGAGGGCAAGAAATTTGAAATTAAATGAGGTCTATTTCGGGCCGGATTCGCAACAAATTAGGTATTGAATTCTTCGTAGATATTTTTCTTGCTGAAAAAACAGGGAGGTTATAGATTTTACTAAGATTTCAGATTGTAAGGATCATCTGCTAAAGGAATTAGATAGAATATTGCAGCTGCAGAGTTCAACCCAGTATTTCCAAACATAGTTGACAATTGTATTCCAAATTAGGTTTTGTAGTAAATAGTTTTGTGGGTTTTTTAAATTTGGTGATCCTGCGATATCTAGGAACAGTATGAGGAAATGTGAGATAAAATATGTAAAAATATAATTAGATTTAAAATGGACCATAGATTAAAGTAACAATCTTTATATGAATAATATAGAACTTTCTTCTTCTTCAGACTAATGAAAACTTTTTGATAAACATATACCTGTTATTTACTTTAACAAAATTGTTCTAAAAGCACTTATTGATTTCAGAGCTTGTAAGATCAATCAACCCATACATCAACTATATACCAGATGAATTAAATCCAGAATTTCTTTATGAAGTATCAGAATTGTTAAGACAGCAAAGACATATCATGGAAGACTCAATAACTGGAGCAATAACGATGGAGTATAATATTATTATTGCCATAGCCAAAAAAATTTCGTAGAAATAATTTGGATTTCCATTTGTATTTTGTATTACATTTTTTATTTTGATTGGAATAAAAGCATAATTAATATAAAGCCATTCAATTCCCAAACCATTTAGCTTATAAATATACTTTAATAATTGTTTAAATTAATATTTCTGCAATTATATAAATTATGAGGGAGTGTTGCAATTTAAATAGATAAACATTTATCATGTTTTCAGTCAATAAACACAATAAGGAAAATATAAAACCTTCACTCCAATATTTTGTGGATTTTTTTTATTATTATTATATATATTTTTTTATATGTAATAAAAGCAGTTTGAAAGATAAATGCCATTAATAAATTCTCTTTGTTTGAGGTTTCTTGAAGGTAAGTAAATATAACATTTTTCAATTATTCAATCAACATTTAGTATTTCTCACTTCAGACAATGATACAAGATGATGAATAATTGTAAACAAGACAATTGAAAAAATATAATTATTAAGTATTGAGATTTAGGAGAATAGATAATTTTTTGTGAAATTATACGCTGTTCTTTACTCCACTACTTTATTTGTATTTTATTGGTATTTACAACTATACAAAAAATGCAACAAGTAAATGTTGTAAAGGGAATCCACATTTATCATTGGTGCTAAATAAAATGGAGAAGACTCGCATTATGAGCTGCCTTTTCTTGTGGAGTCCTGATGATGAATGTGGATCGAAGTATTTAAAATGGTTAAAGACTATTTCATTGTTTTCTTTGACTGCCACTCTGACTATTTTCTTTCCAGAATCTGCTAACAACCAAATATTTATAATAATTATAGTTTGCATTATAATTTATTACTAGCTTGACTATTAATATAATTTAGTAAATAAGAAAGCTGCATTTAATGGTGAATTTGGTATAAGCTACATTCATGGAAACATGTAAATGACATGTCAGATAAAACAAATTTCAGCCCTTTTGGACAAATGATATTAAATAATTCTCTTACAATTGTAAATAAATATTCACTATTCTGCATTATTGTACTTAATTGTATTTAAAACTTTGAAAATTTAATCAGTCCTCACAGAAAATCTAATTTATTGCAATTGTTCTTTATAATTTTCATAAAAAATATGCAAGTACTCAATGTTATAAAGTGAATAAGTGCACATAAAGTCTGCTATTTTTAGAGATAAGACAGGACATGAGCAGTATCCTTTTTATCCTTAGGAATCTGGACCTGTTCTAAATGAAAATGAAATATAGTGCACATATCCTGTTATCTGTAAAACAAATAAGCATAAATAAAAAATTTGGCGTGATATTAAACAAAAGTTAGGGAGCTGCATCCCACAAATACAGCAATAAATATATGGAACTACAATTTACAAAAATATATTATATATATATATATATATATATATATATATATATATATATATATATATATATATCAGAGATCAATAAAATGTTTGTGAGCTTGACTCAAGACTTAAAACAAAACAATGTTTTTGTTTTGAAAATTTCTAGAAAATCAACATAAAAATACACTCATAAAAAACCGTTGTTTGTTTCTGTGAACATGAATTGTTCCTTACATTTTTACATGAATTTTTGTGGTCTAGTGGATAGAGCACTAGTCTACTGCGCTCCGGGTCCTGGGTTTGAATCCCAGCTGTGGCATAATATTATTTATTCTGTTACTTCAGCCAGGTGGTGACCCTTGGGTATGGAGACCCTCCTGCATACCCAGCCTCTTTAAATTGGGAACCCAAAAAATTGGGGAAAAACATGGCGGCTGAGCGGAATCAAGGCCTCATTGCACTGCCATTGGCCTAGAAACAGTCTGAGTCTCTATATCTGACCCCAAGACCCTTCATGGGTTGTAGTGGTGCAGGTTTATTTATTTTTTTTTTTATAGCTATAGAAATGTCCTCAATTCCAGCATGTATCACTCATTCTGATTGGATCACCGGTAGCAGGGTGGCTTGCATAACAGCCTCCTATGTCAAAGGTCATGGGTTCAAACCCGTAGGTGGTACTGGGGTTTTTAATTGGAGTAAAATTATGCCATCCTTCGGAGGGGACATTAAAAGGTGGTCCCGAGCCTGTGCGATGTCAGGAACTCATTAAAGATCCCTATCCTAATAAAACCTGGATTGGCAAAATTTAGGACTCCCACTATAGCATCGTCCGATTAGCCAGAGTAGCATAAAGTGATGTTAAATAAAACAAACAAACACTCATTCTGATATTTATTGTGTATTCATGTATATGTATTCCTTATTGCTTTTGGTTTTGTCAATTACTGTGTACTGTTATGTTTCTTTATAATGTTTTATTATATAATTCAATTTTGTTTTAACATGCCTTAATTTTATATCTTGTATATATGAATTTGTATTCCTTATTACTTTTTGGTTTTTTCAATTACTGTTTCTTACTGTATACTGTATTACTGTTTCTTTATGATTTTATTTTTCTATTCTTTCTTATTGTGTAATGTGTTACTGTTTCTTCATAAAAATTTGTTTTATATTTTGTAATATTATTTAAGTATTGCATTGTTTCTTACTGTGTACTGTGTTACTGTTTGTTATTGTACATTTATTGAATTGCAGCTGGTGAACTCCTTTCCCACACACGGGATTGCCTTAGTGGGATAGTGACTTCCACTAGCACTGTAAAATTTTCTGCATTTTGATTTAAATAAAAAGTTAAAAAATAAATAAAAAAATAAACCAATTTACTGTTATTTACTAATTTTTAAATAATTGTTTATATAAAAATCCTATTTTATGTTATTTATAGAAATTATTGTGCCTCAGGATGGAACATTAGTGAAAATATTCCCTTGTTTTTAATAAAGCAGGGGAGTTGATGGACAATCTTTTCACTCATTAATGATAATTACTTTAATTAAGAGTAGGTATATTTGATGTTACCCATCAGAATATAACTTATTAGAGAGAGTAAACCATTGTTTAGATTGAATTGGATATACTTAGAAGAAATAAATACTGCTAATACCTTCATAATGCCCTGCCAATGCAAGAGTGTGCAGGAATTTTAAACCTTTGAATTTAATTCCCCTTAAAAGCTTCACATTTATTGAGCTTTTGTATGTACCTAGAAAGTAAATTTGTGAGTAATATATTCCTTTAAAAACTTTGTAAACAGTTTTTGAAGATCTATCAAGAGTGTGGAAGGTATTTTGAATATTTATTTATAAAACACATATCTATGAATTAATTATTATAGATGAATAGACCTAAGACTAAGAAGTTCAATTTGCTAGTTTGTTAAATAAGAATAAAAAAGCTATAAATAAAATGAACTTTTGATCTATTAAAGAGAATCAGAAAATAAAACAATTCTCACATAGTTTAGATTAATTTCCAAAAACATAATTCAGCATAGGAAATTAAAAATACTTTATCAAGATTTTTATTACAGCATCAAGTGATTACTTAGTGGTAAAAGATATTCATACTTATTTATAGCTCATAGAATCTTATCAGATAGTTAATAGAATCTTTATTTAATGAATCAAATATATTATTTAATATAATTATTTAATTCAAAGATTATTAATTTAAGAAATAGCTCATGATTTATTCACATTTTCTAAGAATATTTTAGTGTTTTTATCTTATAATTGTCTTTTTAAATCTTGTATGTATAGATAATGACTAAAATTTATTTTTATTACTAACCATAAGTTTTCTCATTGATTATATTCTAATGTGTTTGATTTTACAATCACTTTAAAATAAAAATTTATTTTTCTCAAAATTTAAAGTATTTTAATAACTTTTTCTATCACACTGAAGATGGCGGAAGAAGAAGTTCCTAACCATTCAAATTATATGCTGAAAGCAGATATAATTGAAGCCTTAAATAATCATGTAAAAAATTTTGATTGGCGAGGAGAGCAGTGTGTTCTAGATGTTAATTGCGGCCTTGGTGAGATAACTGAGTCAATTCTTCTTCCTCTTTTACCACCACATGCAACTCTGGTAAATAGGTTTTATTAATATTTTTACTTCATAATCTCATAATAATCAATGTAATATTTAACATTTGCAGTAATTTATTTATTCTACAAACATATGATTAGTAGTAATGGCATTTAAACATTTGATTAAAATGTAATTAAATTAAACTCTGAGTCCTTTCAATGTGTAATGGTAAGCCTTTATTAATAACTAACTAGTTTATAGTATGTGTCTGCCGATACTGTTTTTTTGTTTATTTTATTAACAATTTTTTATAACTTAGTTGTTTCTCTTTCCTAAATATATTTTCCAATTCTTTCGATTGAGTCAGTCTCCCCTCAAAGACTTCTGGCAGCCATGACTTCCTCCACATCTTACAACCACCTCTTCCAGGGTCTTCTCCTTTCTGCCTTTCTATTGGTTGATAGAGAAAGGTCAATGTAGGACACCATCCTCTGTCATTCTTTGTAGATATCCATACCATTTCAACTTTTTTATAATTATTTCATAGAGTATAGTTGTTTCTTGTTGGACATGCTGCAGTCTGGAAGTGGCACAAGAGTGACTCCAGAAGTCCATCTCCAATGACGACAACCATATCAATTTTGTAACCATGTCAACTTTTTGGTAATCCCCCACGTTTCTGCTCCATATAGAGTGAAGCTTCCAAAAAAAGGAATTGTATCACCTTCTTCTGGTTTGGAGACTCATTTGTTCCATAATACAGAATTTCCTATACTTTATTTTTTAAATCCAGTATGATTTTGTGCGAAATTAATGATGATATATTTGCTGATAATTAATTAGAGTCCCCTACATTTTTAATTAAAAACAATTATTCGCAAAACCATGCATGTAATTTGCTAGGAAAGGAGAAAGAAAATCACAGAAGAAGACCATAAAAATTATATTTGGAGATAAGGTATTGATTATTTATATAACAAATATCTATACCCTACAACCCATGCAGGGATTGGGCTCAGTACATATAGAGATTCGTACTGTTTCAAGGCTAACGGCTGTGCAATGAGGTGATTCGGCCTTGATCATGCTCAGCCACCAGGTTTTTCTCCATTCTTTATTTTTTTTTTGGTTACCCACTTTATAGAGGCTGGGTCTGCCCCAGGAGGGCCTCCATACCCTTTGATTCCCCACCCCATGCCCAAGGGTCGCCACCTGGCTGAAGTAACAGAGTAATTAATATTCTGCCACAGCCAGGATTCGAACCCAGGACTAGTGCTCTATCCATTAGACCACACTGCTCCCTGGATACTCCAAAGACTTTTATCAGTAAATATCAACTTTGTTTCAATAATATTGACCTAGTGTATTTCTCAGTATTTATTTAAAATTTAATATATTATAATTTATTTTGTTAGGAATAATTTCTTAGAGATAAAAAAAAAGTAACATTCATATAATCCTTAAAAATAATTTATTCTATTCCAGAACTCCTCAGGCACCTAGTTCTATTGCTATACACTCTGGATGTCTATACTTATATGTTTTGCAAATATCAAAAATATACAATTTTTTTTTTTTTAATCTAGGTTGGTTGGGATGATTCAAAGGAAATGATTCAATACTGTCAAAAATTTAGAAAGAATCCAAGAATATCTTTTCATCAAGTTGATATTCAATATGTAGATCTATTTTTTAGTTGGAAGTGGGATTATTTTAATAAAATCTTTTCTTTTTACTCTAGTCGTTGGATGCAGAGTTGCAGGTATTTTGAACTCTTTTTAACTATATAACTTAAAGTAGTATAGTGAAAATTCAAAATAATTTTTATGCTAGTACTACTAGAGGAGCAAGTTAGAGAATTAATGGTAGTTATTGAAAATTGTATATGAGAGACAGATAAATATTTATAAACAAATGAATAAAGTGAATCAAAATTGGTTCATATAGTTTTTTTGCTATGTGATAAAAACTTTATTCATTAGTAGATCAACAATCACTACAGGTTGCAAAGCATAGTTTTAATTGGCTACGAATATATTAAGTTTAATATCCTGATATAAGAATCTTATTAGAACCATATAGCTACAATGAGTGTCAAAAATATTGGGTATTCGTATTTATTTTTATTTAATAAATATATTTCACAATTATTAATAGATATAATTCTTTTTAACTGATAAATCTTTAAAAGAGACTGCTATAAAGCAAAATCCGATTAATAATGTAAAATTACAAGATCATGTGGTGTCAATAGTATTATATTATTAAGCATAATATTCTGTTGTTTAGTGGTTTCAAATGTTCATTTTTCACTAATCTTCGACATAATTGCATGTTTTAAAATATTCTTCTACCTCATCTAACTGATATCCAACTTTGGAATGAAACATTTTTAAAATAAGGCGTTCAAATAAAAACTCGATGATCGAAAAGGTGCTTCAAATAATTTTTTAAAGAGAAATGGTTGAAATGTTTAGAATAATTTATAAGAATATGTGGGTGGCTGAGTATAGTGTGGAAGATATATTTATAAAATATGAAAGCAAAAATGTGACCATCCAAAAAATAATAAATGATAAAATGAAAGTCAGATTATTGATTAAAACAATTCCTCTGATGAGTGAACCTTAGCTTATTTCTGATTTTTCAGAACTTCTGGATGCACAAGTAGTTCAACTGTTTGAGGTGTTATAAAAAAATATGAGGAACAATTGGTACAAGCACAGAAAAAGTTCCAGAAAGCCAAGGCAATAATATTTGGTTGTAAAATAAATTTGTTGAGTTTTTCAGTATTTCAATTTAATCCTCTCTGTATTTAAAAAATCATGTTTATTTGGTCAATGATATTTATATATTCTGAAAAAGGATTAGTTAAGTTGCTTTTATGCATCAGTTCAACTAAGATTCTTTATCTTTAAGAGGCATTTTGCCAATACTAAAACATATGGTTGGTATGGAAACGTTGTGGTTGATATGAAACAAAATAAAGAATTTACTATGTCATTCTTCGAGCAATCAGTGATGGTTATGGCCGTTTTCCTTTGAAAGAGGTTGATAAGCTTGGATTTCAAGACATAATTACTGATAGATTTGTGTAATTTTTCCGTATCAAAACCCAGAATTGAAAGTAGCAGAAAAATGAGGAATAAATTAAATTGTCAACATAACCGTAACAATGACTCTGGACAAATATATACGTTGTATATTCAGATTTGGTTGCAGTACAATTTTTGTGAAAATCTCCTAATTCCTCATCCATTAAATAAATTTAAATTAACTTTTAAATTTAATTAACTCCATGAGGGACCAGTAAAAAAAATGTAAGAAATAAGATATTCAAAATGAAAATACCTCAAGGAACAATAAATGCTTGAGTGGGACAATATTTCACAACAAACTATTAATTAATGAGTTAGATCCATTCCTAATTAATAGGCTAAAAATGTGAGACTATACAAAAAGATTTACCTAGTGGATGTTTGCATATGATTACTGCATTAATAGAACTAGGAAACTAATTAGTTCCAAAAATACTTTTTTGGCTTCTTTTTTTATTTTTTCACAGATGAACATTCAAAACATTAAAAATAAAATGATTTTTGTCGTAATTTTTGGCTTTAGCTTTTGTATACCTTCTATCTAACATTATAAAGTGGGTAACAACTATTTAAAATATAAAAACAAGTTAAAAGCAAGTAAATTACAGAATGATGGAGGATTCTGAATACTTTTGACACTCGCTGTAGTTGGAAGCCACATTCCCTTTTAAACGGAATGAAAGTCTGAAGTTTAACATAGTAAGAACCAATCTGGACAGCCTAAAACTCTAAGAGTGTATAAATTTTAAAATTATTATTCAAATTATTCTTGGCTATATTTCTGTTAATTCATACTATATTTTAATATTTGTACATGTCTGTTTATTTTATTTTTTAAAATCAATTTCACCATCAAAAGTTACAAATATACTGAATGTTATGTTTGAACTAAAGTTGGTGTATGTTTAATTATACCATGTATTCTCAATCATCAATACCCTGAGTACTTCAATACATAATAATCCAATAAGTTAATATGGGAAATAATAATTTTAAAAAAACTTTTAGATCTTTTTAATTTTATTAAACAAATCTTATCTTAATTCAGTTTTCTTGGTAAACGATTGAATGATGTTTTTTATTTTATTTAACGTCACTTTATGCTACTATGGCTAATCGGACGATGCTACAGTGGGAGAACTAAATTTTGCATATCCAGGTTTTATTAGGATAATGGTCTTTAACAAGTACCTGACCACCTTTTAACATTCTCCCTGAAGAATGACATAACTAAGGATTTTTTATTCCCCTTGAAAAATCCTAGAACACCTGCGGGTTTGAACCTGTGACCTTTGGCATAGGAGGCTGTTATACTAGGCACCTAGCTACAAGTGATCCTTGAATGATGTTTAAATGTTTCAAAATGAGTTTTAATAATAAAAAATACTTGGGATAGCCAAAAAATCAAAAAGTTAATTGGAAATGAAATTGATTCTTTCTCTATAAAATTTTTTCTTGTATTTGAATAAATTTAGAGTTCTGTTTAGTCTTTCAATTATCAGGTGATATAAACAATTAATTATCATTTTGTTTTAGGCGCTCTCTCTGCAATATGCATTCATTGCTAAAAGATAATGGTGAGGTAATGTTAATTTTTTTAACACCAGATAATCCTATGTTCCGCGCCTTTGAGATGTTGAAACAAAGACCTCTGTACAATAGACTTTTCTCAGTAAATATCAAATTTGTTTCAATAATATTGACCTAGTACATTTATCAGTATTTTTTTTAATTTAAGGTATTATAATTTATTTTGTAAAGAATAATTTCTTAGAGACAAAAAAAAAAAAAAAAAAAAAAAGAAAAGAAATAATAATATCATTTTCTCTTTTTTCTTCATCAACTCATTTTATATGATTATCCTCATCTGATGACAACCTGGAGTTTATCCTTTCTTTGAAAATGAGAAGGCTTCTCATTCTGCTTCTGGCTATGGTTAGCTTTGTGGAGAAGTTTATAAATCATCCAGTCTTCTAAGAAATGTCATGCATGAAAATATTATTTCTCTGAAATGTTAAAATAACTTAACATCCTTAAAATGCGGAGAGTTAAATACTGTTATAGTTTTTGTGTTCAATCCCAAGAAATGAATTTCTAGTGTGGCAAATGCAGAGTTGCCTGAATTGAAAGCAATCTTAGGTAAATTAAATTGTTGAAATAACTCTGGAAAATATTTAATTCGGATATTATTACAGCTATCCTCTCATTTCATTTTTTAAGAATAAGATAAGGAAGAAAAAGTTTTTAAAGATCAAATTTATAAGAGAAGGCTTTAGTATTTAGAGAGTAGTAACATAAACTTCTTTTCGGATAACCTTATAAAGTGTGATTATACACTGGCTTTTAGAAGACTGATGCATATCCTTTGATTGACCATTTTGTTTATGGTGCCAGGCTTGAGCTAAGATCCTCAACTGGTATAACATTCTTTGATGAATATATTTTGAATGATGATCGGAAATCAACAGAGTAAACTTGTAGCTTTCTAGAATGGCAGAAATAAGGAGTGCTTGTGATAAATTAATTCTTCTATCAGAAGAAAAGTCTTTGTATTGGGCTATTTAATGACTGTTGCAAAGAATCATAGCTAAATGTATATGTAATCATGCATATGTACAGTGATGAGGTTAGATGATCTTAAAGGCCAGTTCCTTCATGAGGTTAACAGTTGTGGCAATATTTCCAGAGAGGGTAAAGGGAAAATAAGTCTGCATAATAGCAACTTAGAAAAAAAAAAGAAGATAAATTTAAAATACTACCACATAAACTGAACACTGTCTAACCTACCCTCTTGTATTATACAACTAGTTTATATGTTAATCATTGAAGATTTTGTGAAAGTATATTTTTACCAATCGACATAATTCATGCTTATGAAGTTAATTAATATTTAAAACAGGAACTATGTCCTTGTTTAAAACAAATCCATAACATTATATACTTAAGGCAAAGTGTGCTTATTTAGTGAAATTAAAGTATAAAATATAAAACTTAAAGAATCTAAATATGATTGTAATCTCTGAACTATTTGATTTCAGAACAGAAGCTGGTTTTATGCTTCAAGAGAGCCAGTACATTTTCTTAGAACGTTGCTTGATGATATTGGTTACACAAATATTTATTGTTACCAAAAAGCAACCAGCACCACTTATCCTTCCTGGGATACATATATGGGTAATTTAAACTAACTGAATATTTTAATTACATATTACTATTTTGTTCCTCTTAAAACTAAGTTTTTTAATATTTAATTTAAATTTGAACTGAATACTTCATTATTTAAAACATCCCATTAAGATTAAAAAAATAATTTTATAATTAAAAAAAAAGGTGAAGATGAATAAGCTACTTATATAAAAAATGTATTATGGACAATTATAGGCGTAAAAGTGTAATGCCCTATTCAATTTCTGCTAATAATGCATCTCGTTTATTTGTTATTATTTAACAGTTATTAAGCTCATAAATGCTTATTTTCATTCTTTATTACTTTATTTTAGGACCACAATAGTTCTTCTATAAAAATATTTAGTCCGGCAGTAAAAATACAACAATTTTATCTGTAATATTCAATTGGTTATTTTAATGTTTAGTTCGAAACAAAATAATTGATTTTTGATGCTTTCCTTGCAAACTTGTTGGATAATTTATTTATATTTTTGGATATAATAATTACAATTTAATTACCTATTTTTTTCCCTGAATGTAGTAGCATATTTGAAAACCATGGATTATCAATTTTTAAACAAAGAGACTGATTATCCGTGCTTTTGCATTATGATTGTATGTGTTTAGCCATCTTTAGCAATAATCATTACTGAATATGACCTTAAACACAAATAATGGTTTCAGAACTGATAAGTGCAATTAATCCATATTTGCCTGGTTTACCGAATCATCAAATAAACGATTGTTTGACGAGTATAAGGCAATTCTTAAAACGTGATAGCCAGATCAGTGAAGACCGAACAACTGGAGAAATTACGGTCCAGTACGGCCTGGTCATTGGTGTTGCCAAGAAGAAAAAGAAAAAGCAACCTGAAGGTGAATGAAAAACATAATGGTTATTTTGATTGTTTTTGTTGCCAATTCAGTTAAAATTAAGATAATACAAACTTTCTAGTGATCATTTAATTTTAGTGAATTAGAATCATTACTTCATTGCTATATTTTTAATTCAGCCAGTATCATTATAAATCAAAGAAAATTCTCAAATGTCAATTTCGTCCCTTAGATTGTTATTTGCATCAGAATATTAAATCACATTTTAAATAAATATGTTTGGTTTTATTGTATATACAGAACAAACAGCTTTTATAATATATTTCAATTGTAGCCTAATATGAAAATATTTTTATTGTATTTTATTCAAGTGGAGCTAAAGTTAACAACAAGTGTTATATCAAAGAAAAAAAAATTAAAAAAATAAATAAATTAAAAATAATCTTCCCTATTAAATAACTTATGTATTAAGAAAACAAAATAGAGAGAATATAATTCCAAACATGAAAATAGTGTTGAGGACTATGAGAATATGCAGACTCATATCTTATTGCTATTTAAAAAAAATAAGAATTGTCTGTAGCTAGTCATCTAAGTGTCAATGATGTTGCAATAATACTCATCTTTGTCACGAGGATATCATGAATTTTAAGGCTTCTCAAAGTTCAAAAGTCATAATCAAAGCTCATAATAATTAAGAACTGTGTTCAATTTATATGTTTAATAACATGTTTTAAAAAGAATTATTATGTAAAAATTTGTTATGTTAATATAACTCAATGTTGTCTTTGTCAATTCCATCCCTTCCTTGATCAGTATTTCCATCTCTACACATAAACACTTTTAGACATACATTTATATGATAAATTTTATATTCTTTAGTCTCATTACATTATCAAATGTTTTTTTGTTTATCAATTATGTTCCCAAAAAACTTTGTTATGATTCCAGATTTACAATTTTTTTTTTTTTTTTTTTTTATGAACTGTGTCCTTCTTTTTTAATCGATATTCTTTCCCCACTTTTCTTTCTAGAACCTAACAAACAAATTTGCCACTAATTCCTCACCTCCTAATTAATACAAATCAATAGTTCTAAACAAATTAATATATTATCATATAGATACATATATATATATATATATATATATAAAGGTGATATTAATGAGATCTTGTTAAGTAATTCAGACAGATCATGTTAAAATAGAAGCAATTATTTCTCACCAAATGAGTATAGGGTATTAGGGTATTAAGAAGATGTACATATTTTCTGAAATGTTATCAATGAATTAATAAAATAAAAAAAAAAAAAAAAAAAAAAAAATATTGCCTCATTTCTTGTACATATCTAAAGGAAATATAATATAAATCAAAATTACTAACATATCTAATGAAATCTGGGACAAGTTGAAACTATATATTCAACTACAGTACTATTACAATAAAAAAAATCTGGTCGGCGCAACACACGACTATCACTTACCTCCGTTGTTAAAATCAATTTAAGAATTTTCAAATACATTTTTTGCATACATTAAAGATGCAAATAAATTGTTAAAGAATTAATTATAATGAATTTCAGTAGAAACATGTGTTTTATTAAATAATCTATAATATTTTTATCTACAACAATCAGTTTGTTTTATCGGCTTTTCATCACTCCCCATTAACCTTTAAAATTCCGTTTATTAAATAATATGTTTTCTAAAATCCTTAGCTACCCAAGTGTATATTATACATCTATATTACTATTATTGTGTTTAAAAAAACAAAAATTGCATTAAAAAAATATGTTTGCACTTTTCTCCTGTAGTTGTTTATCAAATTCGCCCAACTTGCATATTTACCCGTTATTTATCAATGCTTAATAACATACTGTACCAAATTTTTTTGAAATCTACAAAATTAAAGGTAATTTAGAGGAAGAAAATTTAAATTATCCGCATTTAAGTCCTGTCGTACTATTTCAATCAAAATGAAACCGACATGATATTAAAGCCCATTAAATTTTACATCGATATAGGGAGTTTACTCAAAATCGTTAGAGCCGTTTTTGAGAAAATCGTAAAAATGTGCAAAATGCATGGTATAAAGGAGATCTTCCAGTCAACTGATTTTGATGAAAAAGATTCTGTAACATCTCGGACGTATAGGGCGTATGAAATTTCAGTTTTCGCCCGGGAGTTACCAATACTTTCTCTTACTATATATTTCATATATAGGTAAGTGAAAGAAAAAATTAATTTATAAGGAACAATGACATGAAAAAGATTTAATTTAATTTTATTAAAATAATAAAGTTAAGGATGTACGGTCGACTGTTCAAAATTTTCGAAGTGGTGGAACAATATGAAAACAAGTAAAAACTGTTTTTTCCCCCGAAATCTTGCGTTTTAAGAAACTTATTAGGTTTTTATATTATCGAAAAATGTGTAGAAATTATTTCTTTAACCGAAAATACATCCTTCGTAGAGAAATCCATGAAAAATACCTGAACAAGCGACACCTTTGAAAAAATGATTGACAGTGGCTAAATAGACGACGTTACAGAGCCTGGTGCGCGTTTTGAAAAACATAGCTTTCCTCCAATCATTTTGTAGAAAAATGATTGAAAATGTTTTATAAGTAATCTAATTCTGAATTTTTGGTGAGAGATAATTGTTTACATATTTTTCAATAATAATAAGAAATATAAGTTAAATGCCAGATTACAGAAAAAAATAAGTTTTTATTTTTTTTTCATATTGTTCCACCACTTCAAAAAATCGGAAAAATTCCTGTCTATAGAGGAGTATAAGAGACAGTTTCTGAAAAAAATCGGTGATTGACACTTTTCAAAAAGGTTAAAAAAAATACATATTTTTGTTTTCTTTCTTCCTCTAAAAATTGGCTTTTCGTTTAAGAATCATGATCATATAACTTTTTTATGCCCTTGACTCCTAAGAATTAGAGAAAAAATCATCATTAATTAATTTCAAATTTTACTATTAAAAAATAAATAAAATCGAAAAAAGAGGTTTTTAAAAAATCTCGAAACTCGTTTGAATTAAAAAGCTAAAAATGTAGGTGAATTATTTTTATTGGACACCAAAGTGATCCCCTAAGTTTGAGTCGTAAAAGCCTCGGGGTAGATTTACCATCCTAACCCAGATGATATACCCTTTTCATCCATTTTGTAATAAACTAAGAAAAAATATTCTAAAAAAATATCTAAGTTTTAAAATTGATTTATTGTTTACCAAACAAACAATTATTTAAAACATTATTTTATTGCATTTTGGTGAGGGAAGGTGGTAAAAAGTACTCGTGGCTTTATATGAAGTGTTTATGGGAGTTCGATAAATTATATTGAAAAACAGATAATTATAGGGTATGGAGGGAAATTTTTGTGAGGTTCTGCGCACTATAGTTTTGTAAGGTGTTATCTGTGACTGATCCTTAATATCAAATACCTATAACGTAGATATTGCCTTGAATAGTTTATATCAAGATAAGATAGGCCTATAATAAAGTATTTGCAAAATGCATTATTTAAAAATGATAACCTTGTTGACTAAAACAGAACATGGAGTACTTTCAAACAACAGTATCACACCGAAGCCGATCGTTCACACTCAGCGATATAATCGAGATACCCTTTCAAGTGCTTCTACAGTTATCGAAGTGAGAAGAATTTGGAGCGTGGTTTGAATCTATGTGAGTAACATATAAATAAATAATTATTTAGTTAATTTTCTTTCAATTGTTGATTTTTCATGTTATTCGCGCCTTCATTTTTTTTGTATTATAAACTATAGGAAGATTGTTCCTTATAAAACTACCGAATCTTCTTATTTAAAGCTGCCACCAATATTGGCAATGTCTGCACGTTTAATTAAAAAATGATTGAGATAGGAACTTGGCAAGGAAGATCATAAATTCGGATTTGGATCACTGCTGTGCTTGGATCTCAAACATATATATAAAATCCATATTATGATTAAACGATTTGCACGGCTCATAAATTTAACGGTGAATTAAATTATTAGTTGAGTCACAAGGATAAATAAGATTCTCTATTTATCTAACTAATAACCTAATTTAAAACCTGGGGGTCACCCAGTAACCAGCATAACATCCTTATATACCCAAAGTTTCGGATTCGAACCTGGCAGACAGCCCTAGATTTTTTTAAAGGGAAAAAAAAAACCTTGGTTATGCTATCCTTCGGACAGAATGTAAAATAATGGCCTCCAGCCAGCGCGATGTCTGGTATTCGTTGAAGGTCCATATTCTAATTAAACTAGAATAGCCAAATTTAAGGACTCCCACAGTTTCATTGTTCGATCATTCACAGTAGCATAAAGTGAGGTTAAATAAATAAACCAACAAATAACTTAAATATAGTTTAGTATATAGGAGTTATCAATTATTTATCTAATATATATTTTATTTTACTCAGAAAAGTAATAATTAAAATGTCAAAGATTTATAAGGAATTAAAATAATTCATTCTCATTCAATCAATCATATTTACACCACATCACATTAAACAACAGCCAATTCAAAGCACAGGTTTGACAGAACTTTGTCAGATTTGATTATTGATTGATCTGTTGACAAGCACAGTTCTGATATCACATGTCATATTTAAGAAGAAAGGCGAGAGTTGTTTTTGAGCACCTTTGATGGGAAAACAACATTTTTTTAATTATCGATGAATATTTAATACAATTAAAACCAGTATTAAGATCAAATATATATAAACAATTGTATCGCACAAAAAATATTTTTTTAAAGATAATTAGGGTATTATTTTTAATACAGTAGTTAGAGAGATAATTACTTAGTGGAAATACGTGTACTACCCAGATACATACATTATGTTGCTATAATTTTTCTCTTCAAATGATTCAGTTGAAAACTCATTTTCGATTCCGATATATAATAACTATAAGAGCAAATAAATAGAAAATTTAGCAACAGAATAATTTTAATATATATATTTATACGAAAAAAAACAAAACAATAAATACATATCCATTTCGTTGGTTACCCACATAATTGGTGATGGATAACTCCCAAGAAGCCTAGTATAATATTTTCAGCCATATTTACAACATAGCTATGACTAACACCGAGATCTTCCAGAAGGATCCTTGTTCTTTTTAGAATTGTCCGACGAGATTCAAACCAGTGGTCTCTTATGGTAGAGTATAATAATCCGGAGGCTTAACGGAAATTCTAACGGAATTCATAAAGATATGCATGCACTTTACATTAACAATTTTTTTTCCCTTTTCTCTCCATCTGCCTGATGGATGTCATTATTTTCTAGTCTCACTTTTAGATTGGAGGCAAAACCAACGCTGACCTTTCGTACTTGGGAAATGCGACAATCTCTGCATACCTCGAGGATCCGTAAGGTGCTATGCAGTACACCTAATAAAATTAATGTTTTACAGCCCCATAGTGCCGACGAGTTGAGAGGAACTTATTTGGTCATCTCCCCAGCACATGCACTAGCCCATCGGCTCGTGTTTCATTCTCTTTTTTTATTTTTCACGAGGAGTAACATTATTTCACCAAAAAAAATAGGCCCTCACTTGGTTCACATCACTTTGACGCCCGCTGGCTTAGTCTACCCCTGGCCCGCTCCCTGGTTCATGTGCAGGGCGAGAGGGACCGCAGCGGGCGTATACGCCCGCACCCCCGCTATCACTACCAGCCTCGAGCGGGCGTATACGGGATTTTATTAATTGTTTCATTTAACTTAAAGTAACTTTTATCACAATTTTGTTAATACTACGTGTTTTTCGGGTGAAATAAAACACAAATAGCTGATAATTATGTTTTGGGCCACTGAACCAAAATAGCCAGTTTTAGTCGGTCCCAGTTGGAACCGCTGCAGCGGACTCATACGCCCGCTATATATACGCGTGGTCGTCAAAGTGATATATTTTTATCTGACACAATATATATGGCTATTAATTTATAGAATTCAGTCATTCCGCCTGACTGGTATGGGCTCTAGAATAACTTAGTATTAAAATAAAGTTGTTCTGTCTATTTAATAATCTTTCTTAAGTATTTATTACCTACATGAACTTGAAAATTTAAATTAGAATTGTCCAACGTTAATTCATATTTTTAGTTTTCAGCTGTGATGTACGTCTTTTGGGCCTTTCTCTTCGTTGTCACTTGCAAGGCGTTAAATCATACGGAAGAATGGGAATCCTTTAAGGCAAGTATGTTCAAACTAGAACAAAAATTAAAAAAAAAAAAAAAAAAAAAAAAATATATATATATATATATATATATATATTTAAATTTATTTATTCGGATATATTACAATTTGTCACAATAGACAATAATAATATTGCTATAAGATCACAGTCATACAATATAAACAAAAGGAATGTTAAATTACATAAAATGAAAATAAAATAAATAAAGGATAGAAGTATGGTGTCAGAACTGGAGAATAATAAATAAATTCCAACAAATCCCATCAAATAACCTTTACCCTTCGCCGTAAACCTTTGACTTCCTGCCAACAGTATCCTTTAATAACACTCAACTAGTTCCTGTTGAACAGATCCGATACCTAGGACTTCTTCTTGACAAACGCCTAACTTGGAATCCACATACACGACTAAAACGACAAGAAACTGCTCGCCGCTTTAGGCTACTTCAACACTTACTAGACAAACGATCAAACCTTCCTCTGAACTACAAAAGGCTCATCTACATGACTATTATAAGACCAATCTGGACTTACGGAGTAGAGCTTTGGGGCTCTCCTAAACAATCAAATTCTTCCCGCTTCCAATCCTTACAATCCAAAATTCTTCGTAAAATCCTCAACGCTCCTTACTTTGTCACGAATAAACTTATTCATAAAGACCTTAATGTTCCCTATGTTACTGATTTGGCCCGGACCAGGTATCAATCCTTTCATGACAAACTCCATTCTCACTCTAACCCACTAGTTTCAATCCTTTCTTCCTCTTCCATTCCGGATAGTCCTCCGAGGCGCCTGAAAAGGAAATGGCCCTGGGACATTCTGGTTTAGAATATTTTTAGAGTGCTGCCACTGGGTAGTGTCTCTACATGTATTTCACGACAGTTTTATATATATTAAAATCACATTTACTAGAGGTATTTTTATTTAATACAGTTGTAAATATCAATAAATATGTTAAAATAAAATAAATAAAGGTATATAATAACCAAATTTATAAATATAAATAAATACTAGGTTAACAAATAAATAAACAAAACATGAACGCACTCATACTTATATACAATAGAACATAAATTAGATTGAATATAAATTGTGGATTCGTTTGAAAGGAATACTTTGTATAATGAGTAAGTAAATGTATGTATTTTTTTTTTAAATCGATTACAATTTCCTTTTGTAATTAAGTTTCATTTTATCCAAAGTAATTAGAATCCTTGTCACCTCTTCTCTCTCCTTATAAAATGATGTCGTTATTCTAGGTTTTCGTGAACTACTTTTAAACCACACAACGGATTTGTATATCCTTTTCACTATCATTTAGAGCATTCATTTCTGGAGTTTTTCGAGTAAAATGCGTTGTAATTAAGTTTTATTTAATAGGGAAAATTGAATTTTCTGTAATCAAGCCATAAAAAAATAATTCCTGAAATGTAAGTAATGACTTAGACGTAAAATATACCGTTGGAAAGCGCAAAATTTTAGAAAAGTTAATATGCCATAAAATAAGTCATGTAAGTTCATAGAAAGTTGTTATAAGCCCATAAAATTATGAACATATATTATTTGTTTTATAATAACGAGGGAGGTTAGTGTGATTCAATGTTACCGCCATATTAGTATCGTACAAGTTATATTCTTTTTACGATACGCAAGAATTTAGAAAAGACATGGAAATGACATCTAAAATCATCCAAAGCTGTAAAATCCTTGAATACGCAGACAAGTTTTTATCTACGTTTCACTTTAAAATAACGAACAAACAAACTGAAACAATTTTCATTTATTGTTCAATTAGTCTTTCTCATTCCTGTCGATGATTAAAAATTATAATAAAATAAACATTATACTTTCTTCCTAGGTGTAATTTTTGTAAATATGGACTTCTAATCCCAATGGGAACTTTAAATCGGTCTTTTTTTAAACATTAATGACACCACATTCAAATAGCAAGCGTACAAAGCAGGGGTGGGTCACTAGTTCACAATAAATAATATATAACATATCTTTGTGGGGTTTTGCTCAATTTACGGTGGAAATAAACACTAGTTTCATGGTTGGATCGCCTGAATTAGCATGTAAATTGCAGCATTTTTTTTTTTTTTCTTTTTTAGACAACGGCTTAAGGTTTTCGAAAATAAGGTGCTGCGTAAAATATTTGGTCCGAGAGATGAGGCCACTGGGGAGTTTAGAAGGTTGCACAACGCGGAATTGCGGAACTTGTATCCTGTGAATATAATTGAGCTGATTGCATCGCGGAGACTCAAATGGGCGAGTAAAAATGTTGGGCTCGATTACGAGCGGATTCCGAGAAAGTTGGTATTTGCTGATCCGACTGGTAGGCGTCCGAAAGGTAGGCCGAAGCGTAGATGGGAGGATTGCGTTAAGTCTGATCTCGGGAGCTTGGGCTTGAATGGTGAACATTGGACGAGTCTGTGTAGGCGGAATTCGGTGGTATCGGCATCGAACCTTTGGGTTCGCTAAGCCTATTATTATTATTTTCTTTTTTAGACCATCCATCGTCAGTGACCAGTCCCACCAAACGATGGATGGCACCACTCGCACTTTAATCAACTACAATGACTGAAACTGAATGAGTTGACTAAGATAAATAAAAAATAAAAAAAACTTGTTCTTGAGGCTGGAAGACAAACTTAATTTATCTAAATTGATTACAATGGAAACAATTAAAAAAAAAAAATTATGAGTGATTTTAAAAATTAGTTTTATTTGGGGATGTAATCGGAATAATATATTATTTTAACTAACAATTTATTTCAGACTCTCCATGAGAAAATCTACAAATCTGCTGCCGAAGAAAATATTCGAATGAGAAAAATATCTAGTGAACAAGCAGAGAATTGAGGAACACAATGAACAGTACCGGAAAGGTCTCGTTAGTTTTTTTCTAAAGATGAATCGATTCGGTGATTTGGTATATATCCTGACATAATATTGAATCATTCATATTTTAATAGAGAATATATTTTTGTTTAATTTGAATTTATATTTTAATAGACCGTGTCCGAATTTAGGCAAATGATGAACAAGCTGCACTATAGCGAAATAAAATATAAACAGAACTCTTCAACACTTGCAACTACTTTGGGCGGAGATTTACCAGATTCTGTGGACTGGAGGGACAAAGGAGCAGTCACAGGAGTCAAGGATCAAGGCAACTGTGGTGCTTGTTGGGCATTCAGCGCGGTGAGTAAGAAATAGATAGGTTATCTATTATTATAATATCATGGCTTCGATATATCAGAAAACGTTTTAAAAACAAATCAACTGGTGCCTAATACGTAGGTACTATCAAATATATATTAAATTGGGATATGCATGCCATAAGATCGCAATCAACAAGGAGGTAGAGATGGTCAATTCATCTTTCTTTAATGGAGGGAGATGCTAAAAAGCAGCAATATTCCAACCTGTACTTCTGTAATTTGAGTCAATCAAAGTCATACTCTTCTTCAATGGGTAGTGTTACAGAACACTGTCAACAATGCGAATATTGGATCGGCAGATTCTCCGATATGTGGACTCTGCAAGAAGGAAAATGGAACAGCTAATTATGCGAAGAACTGTTGAAATTATGTGAACAGGTGCAAAGAAGGCTACGGTTCTATCATCTGCTTATGTCCGTATTTCTGATCCTAAGATCTGCGAACTGATAAATCCTAATGGTATGGCCAGGGTTGCAAAGGCAATGACCTCTGTGGTTGCAGTGCAGCATATGCCAGAAAATAAAAAATAAAAGTCTCATAGTCACATATTCACGATATCTTATGTTGTTCTCTTATACAATATAACTATATTCGGACTATTTAAAAGAGTAAGAGATTCAAAAGTTTTTTAGGATTATGGAGAAAAAAAGTTGGATGGTACTCTACACCTGTAAAACATAAATTCATTATTACAACCTTAATTTAAACATATATTTTTTAAATAAATATATGAGTAAAAATAAGGTACATAAACATTTTTTATGTAAAATTCAACATCTTACGGTGGATATTTTTAGAGATTTTATCTAAAGTTTAATATTCTAATTTGTGTATTAAATTGATTTTCAGTACTGGGGACGACTATTTCTTTTTTTAAAAAAATCAACATACCATCTATAAATTATGTATACTAGTGGGAGTTAAAATGGTTATAAGTGTTTTGGGTATATGGGTCATGGATTTTCGTTTAATGTTAACGTCAAAACCATGTAGTAATTTTAGATTCCCACTTAATTCCGAAAAACAATTATCCCTAACTCCTACTTTGCATTATTCTAAAAATCCTGATATTTTTCGTCATTTAATGTAAATTTGCCATCTAAAAGTGTAAAAAAAGTTAATAGGTAATAATGGGTTACTGACCACGGTTTGATTGGTTGCTACTATATTTTCCTTAAAATGGTTCAGAATTGTAATGTCCTGAGGGTATCTCAATGGGCTCAAATATTAAAATATATTAGGATTTTCATTAAATAGATATCTGCTCACATTGAAGTTGATTGCATTAGGTGTTATTCAAATTTTAATCAGAACATAAATAATTCAAATCAAACATTTCTTGTTTGATAAGGTATTGTCTGTGAGTGTTGTTGTCGGCATTATTTCTTAGAAGTTTGGTTTTGACCTGTTTCCTAATGAATTCGGACGATTTGAGGTTATATCATGTACTCTATTTGAATTTGATAGGCACGATTTCTTGTCTACGAGTTAGATAGGATTCATAGAAGACGCCCAAGTTCGTGGGTTCAAACCTGGCAGATGGCCCCGGTACAATTTTTAATTTTTTCAACCAAATTTATAATTATTTTACATCTCTTTCTAAGGGCGAAACAATCAAGGAGTTTTTACTCCCTTTACATCATCTTAGCGCCATCTGCGATGTTTGAACCCGCGCCTCCGGCATATTAGATCCTTAAACCCTTGTTATATATGGGTAACCTGTGGTCCGGTTAGGTAGGCTATAATAACAGCCTTCTATGTCAAAGGTCACGGATCAAACCCATTATATGGCCTTTGTATATTTCTTTTATATTTTTAGCCAAATAAATATTTTTTTACATTCCTTTTAAAACTTTGTAAAAAAATCCTTAGACCATTGCCGGTTTGCATTGCAGCGTTGGCATGTTGCATCCTTAGTCTCTTATTATATTTATTATGGGTCATCAGCAAGCGTAACAGTCCGATACGCCCAAGTTCACGAGTGAAACCTGGCAGATGGCCTTTGCATTATACATGTATGCATTATGCATATCGAAATTCATAATTTTTCACATCTATTTAAAAGAGCGAAATAATCAATTTTTTTACTCCTTTTAAATCATCTTAGCCCCATCTTCAGATTTTGAACCCGCTACCTTTGGCATAGAAGGTTTATTATAGCTACTGCACCTCATGTGAACCTCAATAGATTTATATATTAGAGGTTTAAGGAGGTAACTTTGCAGTGGCTATCATAAAAGCTTTTTATACAAAAGTTAGCCGGCTCAAACCCCGCAGATGGTGCTAAGATGATTTAAAGGGATTAAAAACTCTTTGATTGGTTCGTCCTTAAAAGAGATGTAAAATAATTATAAATTGGATATATTTTTAACTTTTCTATAGACTGGAGCCCTCGAAGGACAACTCTTCATATCCGGAGGACAGCTGATCTCCCTCAGCGAACAGCAGTTGTTGGATTGTTCTGGCACATTCGGCAACCTCGGATGCCAAGGTGGCCTCATGAATCAGGCCTTCATCTACATTTCTTCTAACGGTGGTATCGACACAGAAGATTCGTATCCTTATGAAGGAGCCGTAAGCATTTTGCTTTACACACTTTTAATTTAAATTTGGACCAACTTTCTTAAGTTTTACCCAATTTTTTAGTCAAATGTTTAATATCTGCTTTATTTAGATATCGAAATAATAATAAAACTCGATAGCTCTTATTGTCCTCTTTTGTATTCCCCAATTTGTATTATGTTGCTATGTTTATCTAATGTAATAGTTCCTAGATGTTTTCATGCTTAACACTCAATCTAATGTCTTTCAGACTTATAAAATATAATTATGGACGAATGGGAGCCTAATTGAAACAATGTAGATAAAAAACTTAGGGAAATAAAAGACACTGTATTTTCCTGGAAATTATCGATCCAGCATAACAGAAGAGAGGAAGGCATATTGGCAAGACTTAGAATTCGGACACTCAGGACTAACCAACCAACATTTACTGACTAGAACACCAGGACCGTAATGCGCACAATGTAACGTACCTGTCACCATAAAACATTTGCTGACAGACTGCAGGCAGACCCTATAACTATAGGGGTCAGCCTTCCACATCATTAAATACTTATTAATGACAATAGTACACATATTCCAAATTTATTTAATCATTTAAAACAAATTGAATTATATGAATCGATTCTAAAGCTCCCCAATTATACTTGTTGTCATTTTATTATGATTAATTTATTCTTATCATTTTTACTTTCACTTACTATATATAGTAAGGGAAAGTATTGCGATCGTGAAAATTTTCGAATTCCAGTTTTCAAAGGAAATACACATTTCAGGTCTCTGGTGTGTGTGTGTGGTAACTCCCGGGTGGAAACGGTAAGTCCTATGAAACTGAAATTTAATATTTAGACAAATTTACGCCCTAGACGTGACAAAACCTTTTTCATCAAAATGAGCTTACCAGAAGAGCCACTTTATACTATGCATTTTGCGTTTTTTTTTTTCGATTTTCTCGAAAAAAGTTCCGACGATTTTGATTAAACTCGCTATATCGATGTAAAATTTAATGGGCTTTAATATAATTTAGATTTCATTCGGATTAAAATGGTCTAACAGGGCTCAAATGCCGATATTTTAAATTTTCTTTCTCTAAAGTACCTTTAATTTTGTTGATTCTATAAACAGAACTATATTAGATTGTTGCCACTGATGAAAAACAGGTAAATATATAAATTTAATGAATTCTATACGCAACTAAAGGAGAAAACAGAAATAATATTTTTTTAATGCAATTTTTTGTTTTTGAACTAAGGGCAGTAATATACACGTATGATATACCGTTGGAAAGCTAAAGATTTTAGAAAAAATATTATCTTATACTCAAGCTATTAAAGTTAACAGAGAGTGATGAAAAGAAGATAAAACTAACTGATTATTTTAGATAATAATATAATAGATTTTTTAATAAAACACATGCTTCTATATAAATTCGATTTAATTAATTCTTTAATAGTTTCACGTATTTTTATCTCTAACTGTATTTGAAAATTCTTTCATTGATTTTAAAAATGGAGGTAAGTGAAAGTCCTGTGTTGCCCGCACCAGATTTTTATTATCCCGTATAAAAATTAAATTATGTTTGTCACTTCATTTATTAGCCTTCATCTATGAACTGTTATTAGTAATATCTTGAAATAGCAATGTTTTACGTCGGAAAACATCACTTTTGTTGTGGATATCCTTTACTAATAAAATAAATAAAAAAGACTGTGAGTACTAGGATAAAATTTACTTTAATTTTATCTCAAATATTATATTTCCATCTCACTGATTTTAGAAAAATCTCTGTATGTTGCTCTAACATGGTCTAATATGTGGAATGGATAATATGATTCAGGCAGGTAGTTGCAGGTTCCAGGCATCATCTGTAGCCACTACGGTCTCTAAAATAATTATCACCACACCTAACGACGAAGGATCCCTCCAAAGTGCGGTTGCTACGGCAGGTCCTGTGTCTGTTGCTATTGACGGCAGTCTCCAATCGTTTCAGTTGTACGGAGGAGGTGAGTTCCTATTAGTATTAGAAACTGTATTAAACTAGCTGAACCATATAAATTATTTCTAGTGAATATTTTGGTTTTTAAATAAAAAATAACGTATTGTGTTGTATTTTAAGTGCTTCTTCCTACCATACACTTTGCACTTTTTTACGATTTTCTCAAAAACTGCTCAAACTATTTTAATTAAACTTGCTACATCGATGTAAACTATAATAAACATTAAGATCACCTAGGTTTCTTTCTGATTTAAATAGTCTGACAGGGCTTAAATACCAATATTTGAAATTTTGTTTCTCTAAAAGTATCTTTAATTTTGTCGATTAAAAAATAATTAACCATATCCTTTCTTTAGGATTAAGAAAAAACGACTAAATATAAAAGTTAAAAGCATTTGAAAGGCTACAAAAGAAAAAAAGAGCAATGAAAATAAAAAAAATGTAATTATCCTTTTTTTTTAACATAAAAACAGTAATATAGATGTATGACATAATGTTAGAAAGGTAAAGTTTTTAGAATACATATTATCTTATATACAAATTTTTAAAATGTAAATTGACGGATGGAGGGCTAAAACTTATTACTGATTATTATACTAAAAATTTTATATTCTTATATTATTTAATCTATATCAAATGTTTCCAACGAAATAGAATAAACTTTTTATTTAAAATAACTTTAAACTTGTTTCAACTCTAAGTTATTTTATTAGTTCTTTAATTGATTTTAACAGTTGAAGTACATTTTGATGGATGTTGGGTAATAATAAAATAAATAAAGTTCGAAATAAAAAGTTATTTTAATTAAATAAAAAAAACGATTAAAAACACAATTAAAATGATGAAAAATGAGAAATAAAAAATAAGCTTCTTCTTTAGAATAAATTAAATTAAAAAAAAAATGTTTTTTAAATCCACACACACAAAATTTTTAAAGATCCTACCACAAAACAACACAGTACATGCGATGCACACAATGCAGGTAATTGGTTGGTTACCTCAGTGTTGCAGGTAAAAAATTAATATTAATAATTAAATTACTTTCCACCTGGCAACACTGAGAGACCTGAAAAACCGTCGTGTAACCTCCGTGTTGTGATTGACCGTGCAACCGTTACATCACTTCCCCCCAATGACCTCGTCACAGAAGCGAACAGGGAGTCGGATGCGACGTCCTCTTCGAGTTGTTTTGTCCGATGAGGGTTGGTCAGCTTCTGTGGCGGGGGCGTTGTCAGTTTGTGGAGGTTGCTGTCGCGATGTAGTCGGTGGTGACGTGGCTGGAGTGGTGGGGTCTTCCAAGGTGTAGGCCGGCTTCAGGCGGTCCACGCTGACGGTCTTCTCTCCGGAGGCGAGCAGGATCACAAAAGTCTTCTCCCCTCTCTCGATCACAAGGTGAGGTCCAGAGTAGGGAGGAGTCAGTGGTTTCCTGGCCGTGTCGTCTCGTAAGAAGATGTGTGTGCAAGTTCTTAAGTCCTTCGGAATGAAGGTTGGCCCTTGACTAGGTCTATGCGGGGCAGGCTGCAGGTGCTTCAAGTGTTCCCTTAGCCTACGCAGAAATCCATCAGGCTCCTCTGGTTTTGTAGTCGATTCCAACAGTTCCCCAGGAAGTCGCAGGGGTTGACCATACGTCATTTCTGCGGCGCTTGTGCAGTTGTCATCCCTAATAGCTGCTCTCAAGCCGAGGAGGACTGTGGGCAATAGTTCCGTCCAAGATCTTGAGGTAATGAGATGTGCAGTTAGGGCTGCCTTTAAAGTTCTATGCCATCTCTCGATAGCGCCGTTGCACTGAGGATGGTACGCAGTGGTCCGACATCGCCGAGTTCCTAGGAGGTTCAGCAGTTTCGAAAAAAGTTCGCTCTCGAATTGGCGGCCTTGATCCGTTGTGATGCGTGTTGGGACGCCAAATCTGGAAATCAAGGATTTGTAGAGCGCTGATGCAACCACTGTAGCGGAGATATCCTCAATCGGTTCAGCTTCCGGCCAGCGGGTGTACCGATCTGCCATAGTAAGGCAATAACGTTTACCATCCGATGTCGGTAGAGGTCCGATTATATCGACATGAATGTGCTGAAATCGACCAGCTGGAGCGAAGATGCCGGGAGGTGAAACTGTGTGTCTATGGATTTCGAGCGTTGACAAGCGATGCAGCTTCGGGTCCAAGTCGTTATGTCAGAATTCATATTCGGCCAGAAGAATCTCTGAGACACCAGGCGGCGTGTCCCTCGGAATCCAGGATGGCTGAACTCGTGAATCTTCTTAACGATGTTCTGACGCAGAGAAGTAGGAACATATGGTCGGGCTTTCGAAGTTGTGAAGTCACAAAGAAGTGGCTTGTTCGAGTGCGGGAGTTCGACCAGTTTCAAACGCAAGTTCGGGTTCCGAAGTAACTCGGGAATCAGCGGGTCTTCCTGCTGGGCTTCGACAATGCTCTCCATATCATCCGGGCTGCGAATTTCCTCTAACCTTGACAAAGTATCGGCCACTTTGTTTTCTTCTCCCGAAACATGTCGGATATCACATGTGAATTGGCTAATGAAGTTCACATAGCGAATCCTCATGGGTGTTGCTGTTCCGGGCTTCTGATAGAAGGCATAAACCAGAGGTTTATGGTCAGTGAGAATACTGAAAACTCTTCCTTCGATGCAAGGCCTGAAATGCTTGACTGCGTTAAAGATAGCGGTGAGTTCGCGGTCGTAGGTGGAGTATCCCTGTTGAGCTGCCGTAAGAGCTCTTGAGAAGAATTCTAAGGGTCTCCAATGTTGTCCTTCTCGTTGTTGAAGAACTGCTCCCATCGCTGTGTTGGAAGCATCACAAGCGAGAGAGACTTCAGCATCAGACGATGGATGCGCGAGTGTGACTGCTTCTCGAATGTTCTGCTGGCATCTGGCGAAGGCTTCTTCAGCTTCAGGAGTCCATTCGATTGGCGTTCTATCATTCTTCTTACTGTTGCCAATCAGAGCATGTAGAGTGCGCTGAACTTCTGCTGCCTTGGGGAGGCATCTTCTGTAGAAGTTGATCATCCCCAGAAAGCGTCGAAGATGGCCCTTGGTAGCAGGACGTGGAAATTCGGCGATTTCGTCAACCTTACTCGGGAGAGGTTTGATGCCCTGCGAGGTAACCAGGAAGCCAAGAAACTCGACTTCATCCTTGCAGAACGTCGACTTGAGCGGGTTGATAGTCAATCCATGCTGGTCCAGTCGTCTAAAGACTTCTTCCAAGTGGGTGCGATGTTCTTCCTCCGACGATGAAGCTATCAGAATGTCATCCAGATAGACGAAAGCATACGGTAGGGCGAGAATGCTGTCCATCAAGCGTTGAAAGGTCTGCGCTGCGTTGCGGAGTCCGAAGCACATCACCTTGAATTCGAAGAGGCCGAAAGGAGTGATAACTGCAGTCTTCGGAACGTCTTCTTCAGCAACAGGTATCTGGTAGTATGCCCGTTTGAGATCCACCTTACTGAAGATTGTCTTTCCAAAGAGGTTGGTGTTGAGAGATTGGATGTTAGGAACGCTGTATCTATCAGGCACAGTCTGGGCGTTGAGACGGCGGTAGTATCCACAAAATCTCATTGAGCCCTCCTTCTTTGTTACTATGAGGAGTGGGCTAGCCCAGGGGCTACTTGAAGGCCTGCAGATTCCCTCATCTACCATCTTCAGGAATTCTTCCCTGGCGGCGTTGTATCGCTCAGGTGGAAGGCGCCTGGCTTTGGAGGTGACTGGAGCTCCCTTCGTTTCAATAAAATGCTTGATTGCATGCTTCGCCTCCTGTGGTACCGTAGATGGGCGAGTTATAGCTGGGTATTTGCGTAAAAGCTCATAATACCACTCGCCACTAGGTACAGAATAAACGGAAGGTGTGTTGTTATGTTTAAGACTGCCCTTGGATGTGAGACCTGTCTTGGCGTCTACGAGCTGTCGGCCCTTGAGATCGACCAGGATGTGGTGAAAGAAGAGGAAGTCTGCTCCGATGATCGGATTGTTTACGTCGGCGATGATGAAAGACCACCGAAGAGGGCGACGAAGACCAACGTTAAGTATCTTCTTCACTTCACCGTAGATCTTTATCGGTGTACCATTAGCAGCAAAAAGGGTGAAATTGGCGGGTGTTTTTCGATCTCGTCTCCGTGCTGGGAAGACCGATATTGAAGCTCCAGTGTCGACTAAATATCGTTCTCCGGTTGCCTTGTCCGCGACGAATAATCGGCGGTGGTTGATATCAGCGACGGAGTCCGCCTTCTCAGTCGCTGAGATTAGTTTCCCTTTTGCGATGGTTTCCAGCTGCAGGGTTGTTGGCATTTCTTAGCTTTCTCCCGGAAGTTGCGGTGGTAGTAGCATAGTTTACGACTTTTGCTACGCGATCGGTTCCGTCCTTGGTCACGAGATGTCGATCTGCTCCTTCTTAAGCTAGCCATTTCGTTTTGGAGCTCATTTATTTGCAGGCTCTGCTTCTCGAATTTCTCCTCAAGTTGAGTTGCGAAGGAAGAAGAAGAAGAAGAACGGGGTTGCGGTGTGTGTGTGGTCACCTGACTGACACTGGACTCATATACCTCAGCTATGCGGTCGGCAATCTCTGCCAGCTTATCGAGGGATGTTTCCGAAGTTACAGCCAGTGTTGCCTGCATCCTTTCTGGTAGTGCTTTCAGCCACATATTCCTAAGTAATTCGGGGGAAACAGAACTGCCTGCCAGCCGTTTTAATTCATTTAAAAATTGAGATGGCCGTTCCCCGTCGGCGAGGTGCTTGTCCTCCAATAAACGCCTAATACGCTGATTTTCGGACTCGGCGTAAGTGGAAATAAGCCTTTCCTTAAGGGCTTCATATGGTTTTTCACCAAGTCGGAGACTTGTTTTAGAATTTCAAATTCTAAATTCGCCACCACTATTTGAAATTTTATTCTTGAGCTCACGACTTTTGATGTGGCAAATACAGCATCGGCCTGGCAAAACCATAATTCTGGGTCAGCCCTCCAGAATGTAGGGATTCTAATATTAGTATGTGCACTAGCACTTACCTCTAAATCTGCTGGCTTCTTATCCATCTTTTCCGTCATCACGTCGGGGTCACCACTTTGATGGATGTTGGGTAATAATAAAATAAATAAAGTTCGAAATAAAAAGTTATTTTAATTAAATAAAAAAAACGATTAAAAACACAATTAAAATGATGAAAAATGAGAAATAAAAAATAAGCTTCTTCTTTAGAATAAATTAAATTTTAAAAAAAATGTTTTTTAAATCCACACACACAAAATTTTTAAAGATCCTACCACAAAACAACACAGTACATGCGATGCACACAATGCAGGTAATTGGTTGGTTACCTCAGTGTTGCAGGTAAAAAATTAATATTAATAATTAAATTACTTTCCACCTGGCAACACTGAGAGACCTGAAAAACCGTCGTGTAACCTCCGTGTTGTGATTGACCGTGCAACCTTTACAACATAAAAGTCGTGTGTTGCCCGCTCCGATGTTTGTAATATGAACGACATTTAAATTGATTGGATATTGTTCTTACAAAAATACTAAAATCCCAATTTTAAAAATGATAGGGAGGAGAAAAGAGGGTACAAATTTGAGATTATAGAAGTTTTTATATTCCAAATAAAATAAAAATACAATAAAATATTATCTAGAAAAAACAACAAAATAGAAAAGAAAATCATCTAGAGATATGAATTTTACTATTGGGCCGATTCTCATACCTGATAACTATACATGAAAAATTTGATAAAAATCGGTCAAGCCGTTTTGGAGGAGAACGGTCACAAACACCGTGACAAGACATATTTATACATTAGGTTAGCTCAAGATCTAAAGTTGGGTAGGGTAATCATTTTTAGCAAATGAAGCAAGTGAGTAACAAATTCATCCATGTGCACATAGAAAAATCAGGTTAACATACAAGTTGTATTGCTTGCGCCAACACTCCGGGAAGAGATTCGGTCTCAAACCCTGGTCTTATGTGTAGATAAGATATGTTTTAATAATGTAATATATACATTTCAAACATCCCGAGATTTTATCATGAAACGATTAGAAACTTGAATATAATGTATATTAAAAACATGAATGTTTAAGGAATTTATTACGACAACGGGTGCAATGCCAGTAATCCGGATCATGGCGCCCTCGTTGTGGGGTACGGATCTGAGAGCGGGCAGGACTTCTGGTTGGTGAAGAACTCCTGGGGCACAAGCTGGGGCGAGCAAGGATATATCAGGATGTCAAGGAACAAGGATAACAACTGTGGGATCGCCACAGCGGCCAGTTATCCCCAAGTCTGAGGAGAACAAACATTTTTAAGAAATTTTTAATAATAAAAATACGCAGTACCTAATCTTTTTTTTCATATTTCCCAAAATAAAGCTCTTTGAAGCCAAGTTATGATGAATTTGTAATGAGGTTTTGAATTAATAAATTCACAATCCATATTTTGTGGCCAAGTTTGCTTCATATGTTCTTATTTGTAATAATATATATAGTTATAATTTATATTAACTAATGAATGTTGATTTGATTAAATTTTGTTCAAAACAAATTATTACAATTCAATGTAAAATTTGAAAATAATTTTGTCAAGTCCTAGCGATATTTATTACATAAGTATTTGATATTAAGGTCTAATTTCAACTAATAAAAATAATTTATGTTAAGGCTATATTTTTATATATCCTTTTTACTTTCACTTATTTTTTAAATTATTATTTTAATGTATAAAAATAAAGTATTGTTGTAGATCAGTGGCTCTCAAAAAGTTGTCCGAGAATTCTAGGCGTCCGCATACGATGTCTACTAGACAAGCAAGATCTCATTGAGAAACCAATTTAAATTACTTTAACAAATCAATTTAACAAATAATAAAGCTTTGCTTGTAATGGAACACGGTAATAAATAGAAGTGTTTAGGTTCCATGGTAACAAGAATATACGAATACCAGAAAGACGTCAAAGTCGTCGTTAAAGACGGGAAATGCGTTTTATCATTTAGTTGCGAAATTAATAATCTCGCGGCTTATAAGAAGTACTTAAAGGTTAGAATTTATAAAAATATTATTCTCCCGGCGCACAGAGGAAAATATGACCGATTTAGGTGGATACAATTCTGAAACTTGTCCATATTTAACCTTTGGGGTCCCAGATTACAGAAAAAATTATAAAAACTAATTATTTTTTTTGATACGATTGGCGGGCGTACAGTGGTTGAACATCGAATTTATATGCTAAAATCTAAAACATTACATTTTACGTTTGAGTCGCAGAAAACGGGAAAAATAATACAAAAAATATAATTATGGCTCGGGGTTGCTGAAACCTGCTATTAGACGTATTTTATATCATTTAGGAAACTCTTCAAATTATAGGTTGTAAAACTTTTGATTCGGAGTGTTGTGTCTGAAAAAATTATATATCACCCAAAACGCAAAAAATCGCAAAAATTCTTTGTAATATTTAATGACTAGAAGGATTGATGAAATAAATCCTACAAACAAATCCTTGGGGTAACATGGGGGTTATATAGCTTTTCATTATTGAATAGTGGCTTACATTTGCAAATTGCTAAATTAACTTTACCGGTAAATTGCAATGTATATTCAATAACGAGTTTGGAAATATAATGTCTTACCTATCTCAGCAATGTTCATTGATAAATAAAAGCTAAAAGACTTAGTGCTAAACACAATAAATGGCCATCGAACAAGATAAACCCACTGCCGGTTATTAGGCACTTGTGCGAACAGGAATGATTCACTCATTTCCTATTTATTTGTAAACACGGTATTGCGGAAAATATTAGTATTAATGGTCTTGCCAACTAATAATAAAAAGGTGAAAACACTGGAAAATTCAAAACTTTTGACTTGACTTTTGTCCACCTAAATGATATTACTCATTGTGCGGTGGTTCTATACAGATGTGAAACGTGGTCGCTTACATAAGGTTTCCGAGAATAAGGTACTGCTTAAAATATTTGGTCTTAAGAGGGATGAGGTAACGGGAATGCAGAAGGTTGCACCATGCGGGATTGTGGAGTTTGTACCCTGTGAGTTGATATAATCGCGGAGGCCCAAATGGGCGTATTAAGTTGTTTCCATGACATTTTTATCTTGTATCTCATTTACTAGATGTATATCATTATACAGTTGTAAATAACAATAAATCTATTAAAAAGTTGTTTGGCTCTGTGAAGAACAAATATCGAAAAAAGTTAGGAGATGTTCGAGAGGAAGGCCGAAGCGTCGACTGTGCAAAGTCTGATTTCGGAGATATGGTGATATCGTAGTTCGCGTTTAATAAGTCTATCATTAATATTATTATTGCTTTTAATTAGAACCACACATGCTCTACACAGGCTGTTTCAAAATTTTAAGAGATATTAATAAAGTTTTTAAAAATATTTTCAAACAAAATATTACTTAAAAGTGACTGCTACTGCACAATCACAACCTTGAAATTCTGTTGGATTTGTAGTTTTCGATTCAAAGGAAAAAAATAAATAATAATTTTTTGTATTTTATTTAATACTATAGATATTTAAATATTTATTGAGATATATTACAATTTGTAATTACAAATAAAATTAGGTGTAAGCGTTATAGAGATAAGAAGAAAAATTATACAACAGCCTAATCAATAATTTTTTACATCAACAAACAAATTAACTATAACTTTTCAGGAGAATGAGAGAATTAAGCGTCATATCGAAAAAAATAAATGAAGGAAAAAAAAAACACATCGACTTTAATTTTTTTAAAGATGGACCAATCTTCTAAAACAGAATAATTAGAGTTATAATATTAAATTTCAAGTCTCGTCACCTCGGGCGGGGCTGATGTGGGCGACCTAGATTACCTTTTTCATTTAGCTATTACAATTTACTTTTACCAATAGAATTTTCAGTTAAAACATCAATAAGTTACTTACAGACTCTGATGCGACCAACCGCGTGGTAATTGTCAAGGTCTTTCTCTTAATTGAAAACAGATTTTAGCATCTATACATCCTCAACATGAAAGAAAATCAGAATTATGCAATATGAAACAAAATCAAAACTGCTTACAATTAAATTAATATTACAAAATTAATAATTAGGAATAATATGATTATGGCATATAACACAATTTAACTAATAACTTATTTCGAAACCAAATGAGTAATACTCCATAAAATACTGTTATTGCCGCATGATTTCATCATTAAATATAGATTAATCCTTAAAACACGAAGCTATAACTTTTTCCGTCTCATTTGAAGACATTTTCAAAGATAATAATTTTTTTTAAGGCCCATAAAATTTGATGTTTTCTGACCCTTTTTTTT
The DNA here is from genome assembly GCA_023052935.1 of Piezodorus guildinii. Lineage (NCBI taxonomy): Eukaryota > Metazoa > Arthropoda > Insecta > Hemiptera > Pentatomidae > Piezodorus > Piezodorus guildinii. Next base: position 40,181,879 of record CM041292.1, on the reverse strand, counting down.
TTTTTTTTTTTTTTTTTGTTACACTCATACTCACAAAAAAGTTTTTCCAAGTTGGTGGAGTCAATTTTCTTCTTTACAATGAATTATATCTTGTTTTTAGCCATAATATAATTTGAATAGCAACATAATACAATATTTTATGTTATATTAGCTATTCGTAAATTTTAAATAAATAATTGCAAAAGCTGCAATCCAAATAATAAACCTTATAACGCACCAGTAAAATAAACTTATTTTTATCATATCTCGTATATAATGTTATGTATTGGTACTGAGGGAAATTAAATGCATTACTATTATTTTTGTTTTAAATATTTGAAATGTCCTTGGCCAATTCTTAAAATTTGTATCTACTAATCAGATTACCTCTTATATTTATGTTATCACTTGCCTATACGAGTTTTTTTTCTCCTTTACAATGAATTTCCAGGTTATTAGTGGAGTAAACACTATATTTTTTGTTTTTATTTTCAACTATAATTTGTTGATGAACATAATATTAATTTATATATAATTAATAATAATGTACTCTCACTAATCATATAGGATAAAACATTTCTCGTAATACCATATATAATAATATAATGAGAAAATCAAACATTCTGAACTCTTTGCTAGATGCTTGTTGCATCGCTGCACCACTATGCGGGCTCCCTTCAACGAATTCCACCTTCCAATTTTGAAGATAAAGTACCTCCACTGATAGTAACTCACACCAATCTTCAGCAACGCAAGCAAAACGTTGTGTTTGTTTGTTATTTATTTAACGTCCTTTTATACTGCTGTGGCTAATCGGACGCAAGTAAAACGTTCTTAACTTTAACGGCAATACATTCAAATTTTGTTTCAGGCCAAAACTAAGAACAAAATGATATAGGTTCTAGGTGTATCTTCAAGGGGTAAATTTTGGTAATGTCAAAGTGTACTTAAGGCTCACCTGTTGCGCATTTTTGTTTACTTTATAACAGGAAGACACGCGCTTCTGTACTAAGTATTATTTAAAAAAATTTTTCAGGTGCATGTTCGATGGGTTATCTAAATCCACAACTGGCTCCGTACATAGAAAGATTCGTTTCAAGTAGGCTGTAATCGATGGATTGATATAATTAAAAAAACAAAACAAAAAATATATAAGTACACGGTTTATTGGTATAATAATCTCCATTTTTTGTATAATTTCAACATACAATATACATAATATACTATAAAAGGGATATAACAGAAATGAACTATTTCAGGCCAAAACTAAGAACAAAATGAAATAGGTTCCAGGTGTATGTCCGATGGCTAATTTCTGATCCTGCTAATCAAGGTCATTGGTTTACAATTGAAAGGTAGGGTGCAGGATCATTATAAAGTCCGTACTTGGGGAATGCCACGATGTATGCGTACCTCACTGATCCGTCCGTAACAATGCAGTAGACCTCGTCAAAACAGGTGAAATATTTTTCCCTAAGGTGATTTGCTAGCTCTTGCTTTACCCTGAGGTACCAACGTGCGGTGAGAATGGAGCGGTTGGGGCAATTTCTCAGCACATGGGCTAGTGTTTCAGACTCTCTTTCGGATTAGCGGCATAGGAATACAACTTCTCTCACTTTTCCGCAGGCTCCTAGGGCCCCAGGCATGGGAGGATAGTATATGTTCAGTTTTAGAGCATAGAATCAAATTCTGACCCCGAGAGAACTTGCTTCTTACATATGGTTCTATTGGCTCTTGAGGTATTTTTGAAGTGTCGAACGCTAACGCCCAACCACCACCTGCTATTAGCACATTCTTCAAATTCCTTTTCCGGAGCGATTGTCGTAGAGCTTTCACATTTCGGTAGCGCTGCTCAACCAACAACCTTTCGGATTCTGTAATTTCTTCATTATACCGAAATATAGCTGGACAATACACCAATGTTGTAGGGGAGCCTCTCATTGACAGCGGATCAACCACGATACCTTCTGGGGCGAACAACATCGCTGTAGAAGTGTTAGCCGGCAACCTAACAATGGCCTTGATACTCCTTCGGACATTTGTATCAATTCCTCCTAATACCGCAGGAAACAGGCACAAGAAATAACAAGATGTCCACATTTTGCTTCATGCTAAAACTGGGGAGTAAAATGGTGTAGTTCTCAAGTATATATATGATGGGTGAATTTTGGTGACGTCAAACTTCACTTTGAAAGCCCTTGTGCACATTTTGCAAGGATTTCCGGCGTCTAATTTTTGAAGTTTGAATTGAATTTAAATTTTCGTCAACATCACTACACTATAAAATAGCAAGACTAGCGCTTAGATATGACTATTATTTAAAATTATATTGAATGTTGAAAGAGTGACCTAAATATACCACTGGCTCCTGGACTATAACTCCTGGTGAAATGTGTGTCACAATATAGTAATGTTATTTACTGGTTTCAAGGGGAGCCCGCGGCTGAGTGGCTAGCGCGCTGGTCTCTCATGCTACAGGTTGTGAGTTCGAATCCCAGTCCCGACGGGGCTTTTTAACGTTGCATTTCAATGGGGATTCTCTCACTGCCGCTCCCCCGGGTATATGAGACCCATCAGCCAAATGCAAGCCACTCACAAAATTAGGCGTAGGGAGTGATGACCCTACACTACAAAATGCATCGAGAAACGCGAGTGTAATCTCCCAGGAGATTATACATAGCGAGGCCCAGGGCTTATTCGGTCTATCGCGCCACTGGATGATATTTACTGGTTTCCACGCTTTTACTCTACTTTTCCTCATATTGGATTTTTTCTTCTGAATGAAAAATGAATATTTCCCTACAATAGTACCAAATTCTTATGTTTTAATTTTAATGTTGCATTCTAATGCATTAAATTCATAAAAAATTATATGAAATGTATCATGTTATTAATTATGCAATGAAATGTTTCAGTAGTATACTGCAGTTATATACAACCTATAATGTTAAGTAAAATTAATATATATATGCTTTTAAGAGAAACAAATAAAAGGCGAATAAAAGTGGAAAAACCGGTTTGACTAAGTGGAAAAACCGGTTTAACGAAGTGGAAAAACCGGTTTTCGGTTTATGGCTATTTCAATTCCCACTCCTCATTACTGGGATTATTTACCAGATAAATATTGAAATCCTCAGCTCTAGGAAGGAAGCCAAGCTGCCTACAACTGAGCTCTTCACCAACTGTTCGATACGTCAATTTATACTCTTCAAGGTAGGATGGAATTTTTTATTCTATATAACTTAATGTTACACGCAGCTTCACAAACGAATATTACATTTTTATTTTTACTCTCACTTACCTGTGTATGGATATATAGTAAAGGGAAACTATTGCTAAAGGGAAACTTAGGAAAATATAAAAACTTTAAATCTAGATTGACATAATAAAAATACACTATGAAAAAAAAAAACCTGATAACTGTCATTGTAACACCCCGTTATCATTAAAAATAATATTCCATTACTGAATCATAGATAAAGTTATTTCTTTATCCTTTCTTATCATTATCATTCGTTATGAATGGCTTCGTCAGTCTGCTATCTACTATCGTACAGTGAGTATATTATTTGTTGTATTTTATTATTATTATTATTTTTTTTTTTGGATTTCGCACTCCCTTTGCCTTGCTGGGAGTATCCATCCCCCGGACTCAATGAGTCTACGAGATATCTGATTAGGCTATATTTAGAAATTTGTTAATTGTTGCCGCCGTTTTCAGTAAAACTGCTTGCTGAACCACGCTAGAATTTCCGTATGAAGCTATTTAAGCTAAGACATTATTATTATTTATTTTTCAACTTGACAAAAGTGCTTCGTCACCGATATTGAATTGAATAATGGAAGCTCAAAATTGTAAAAATACAATGACAATTTAAGTCATCTATCAGAAGTGACGAAAACTAAAAACCATAAACGTGGTGTCTGTTATTAATATTTTTATTATAATTAATGCGTTATTCTGTAAAACAGATGGTGAACATGATAATTAACTGACTTCGTATGAAAATCTTGCTGTTACTATTTACTATTAAAGGTAAAATTTTAATTTGGAAAGTAATTGAAAGTATTTTGGTGCTCGCTGAAGGTTTCCAATTTTACTATATTCTTGTGGTATTCGTTGATAACCGCTCTGGTTATGTATGTCTATATTTTGCAATCGGATATTTAATATTATAACATTCTTATTTTTAACATTGGTAATATTTATATTTATTATTTGTAAGAAACAGTGTAAGAAATATTTAAATGCAAAATAGTCTCATTATAATATTTTATGCATTAAAATAGCATCTATCTTTTAAACTCTAAACCTTTTTTTTTAATGTGAAGAGGTAAAGATATTACAAGATATTTTTTTCATAATGCTCTATAGATTCATATCAATGATATCAGTGTTTAGATAAGAAGTTAAAGTTTAGGACAATATAATTTTATTATTATTATAAATATAATATTCTTAACATTTTTTTTCACAGAAATGAAGATCGTTCTCTTGTTGATTGTTGTAGTTAGCTGCTACGCCATGCCTGTTCCAGATGAATGGGAAAATTATAAGGTACATTGTTGGATCCTAAACTAAAAAAAAAAAAAAATAAATGATTTTTTTTTTTTTTTTAATAAAACTAATTATCATTTAGGTTTTAGTTAGTCTACATACAAAAAGTATTTATGAAAATATTTATTGAAGAATAGTTAAAAATTCGATTATTATTGTTGTTTTCCTTGAATTCGTTATCGATGGTCTGCCTTATCTGAGGCTGTCGGATTATCGATTACGCCAGCATTTTCCTAGTCAGCTCTGATAAAAAATCGAAAAAAAAACGATAATTTTTATGAGTCATTAATTGATTTATTTCACAATGGTTAAAAGGTTTTTTATATATATTTTTTAAAACAAATAAACAATTGTTGTCACCAATTTTGAAATAAATAATTCTAACATAAAATATAAAATAATCTTCATAAAAATTACTTATAAAGTTGCGTATGTACCAAATATTACTCATCCATCAATATTTTTCAAATGTGGGTGATAAACCGGTTTTAATATTATCTTGACCGATTATTGATTTACAAACGACTTTTCTTTGAACCAAACCAAAAATAAATGAAAAGGATTATAAAAAACTACAGATGCTCCCAATTGAAAAAGAGTTAAAAGAAAACAATTAGTTGAGTGTATCCTTATGTTAAAAAATCATAGTGACTTAAATAAGTCAAATTATTTACAGGTCGATTTAGAAATGTTTTTTGTATGACGCCAGAGGATTTTCAATTTTTAAATCTTGTTTAAGTACTGATAGTTCCAGGAATTACAAACTTTTCCACTTTTGTACTATGTTCTTTAATATGAAGGTTTATAACTAAAATAAATTTCAATTAAGTTTTTTTTTTGAAGAGAAAATTAAATTTTCTGTAATCAAGTCATCAAAAAGTTATTCCTGAAATATGAGATGTATTATAAACATTTAATTTACCGTCGGAAAGCGCAAGATCTTTATTAGTTAATGTGGAATGAAATAAGTCGTGCAAGTTGTTATAAACTAAGAAAGCTAAGAAGAAAATTGTTACAAGCCCGTAAACCTATTAGCGTGTGTTAACGTTAATTAAATTGTTATGAAATGAGAAAGGTTATGGGGATTCAATGTTGCCTCCATACAATATCTTAATATTTATATTCTTCCATACAGAGCACAAAATGTTAGAAAAAAAGTACTATGTTCCAATTTGTACGTAAATTGTCAAAATCCACAAACTAACGTTATACATTATTTCTAGATTTAGATTATTTCATATGTACTTGATGTATTACTATAATACAAGTATAATTGGTGTGTTATAATAAGTTGAGTTGTAAATTTCAATAGTAGTATAATAAAAATCTGGTGCGGACACGACTTTCTCTTACCACCGTTTTAAAAATCGATTAAATAATTTTCAAGTACAGTAAGAGATAAAAATGAGTGAAACCATTAAAGAATTAGTTAAATGGAATTCCTATAGAAACATGTGTTTTATTAAAAAATCTATTATATTATTATCTAAAATAATCAGTTAGTTTTATCGGCTTTTCATCACTCTCTATTAACTTTTGAAAGCTAATATCTTTAGCTTTCCAACGGTATATCATACATGTATATTTCAGTTCTTATGTTCAAAAACGAAAAATTGCATTAAAAAAATATGTTTTTTGTTTTCTCCTTTTGAATCGAATTCGTTCAATTTATATATTCACCTGTTTTTCATCGGTGGTAACAAGATAATATGGTTATTTTTATAGAAACAGCAAAATTAAAGGTACTTTAGAAGAAGAAAATTTAAAATATCTGTATTTAAGCCCTGTCAGATCGTTTTAATCAAAATGAAACCTACATGATATTGAGGCCCATTAAATTTTACATCGATATAGCGAGTTTAATAAAAATCGTCGGAACCGTTTTTGAGAAAATCGAAAAAAGATGCAAAATGTATGGTATAAAGTGGCTTTTCTAGTAAAGCTCATTTTGATGAAAAAGGTCTTGTAACTTCTCGGGTGTATAGTTGTCTTGTATATGAAATTTCAGTTTCATAAGACTTTTCGTTTCTGCCCGGGAGTTACCACACACACACACACACACACACAAACACACTCACACACACACACACACAGACCTTTTTGCGGGACTTGGTTATTTGGACTCAGGGGGCCCTAAAACGTGTATTTCCGTTGAAAACTGGAATTCGAAAATTTTCTCGATCGCAATACTTTCCCTTACTATATATAGTAAAAATAAATAGTAGAAAGTGAAAAACAAAAACATTTTTTCGGTTAGTACTTCACGCTTGGCTTAATAGGTTTGTTTGGATTTTTTTCAGACACAATTCAATAAAAGTTATTCTGATGCAGCAGAAGACCAGATGCGTAAGGAGATCTTCCTTAAAAACCACGACTTGGTAGAGAAACACAACCAGAAATACAAAGATGGATTGGCAACCTATACTCTGGGATTGAACAAGTTTTCAGACTATGTAAGAATATATTTAACATTTCTTTATATATGTAAAAAAATATTTGAATTGTACAAAGAAACAATATTTTATAAAATATCTTTAGATAATCACTTTATAATTTCTGTGTCTTGATGACCTACAATGTGGCCCGAAAATTTGGCAATGAATAGTTAATATTGTTTTATCGGGATGTGAGTAATTCCCTATTTTGATTGGTGCTTGAATAATTGAAAAAAAAAAAAAAATGTGGGTTTCTCCGTTCATTTCAGAGTTTGTTACCGATAATTATTTTCTCCACAACACTATATATTACTTTTCTATGTCTGATTCTTAAAAACAAATTTAACGGGGATCGGACCCCGTATAAATAAAAGTAAACTTTTGCACACAAATCAATATATTAATACGCCAACATTTTAAAGAATTTCACAAATAGTGATGTAATTGTAAAAAAAAAAGTTTAATAATATTAATATTAATTAAATACGGATATGATTTAAATCTCTGATGATAAATATAAAAATCTGGTGCGGTCAACAAAGGACAATTGTTATGTATAATTATCAGTATTACGTTTATGCCCTATTAGTCACATTACATTACCTTTTGCTTTAGATTTTCCAACGGTATATTACATATTTATGTTACTGTTCTTATGTTCCAAAAACAAAATATCACATAACAAAATTTTTTTTTTCACTTTTCTCCTTTAGTTGTTATAAAATTCGTTCAATTTATATATTTGGTCGCTTTTTATCAATCCTAATAAGATGATATGGTTAATTGTTTTAATTCTATAAAATTAGAGATATTTAGAGAAATAAAATTAAAAATATCATTATTTAAGCTTTATCATACTATTTCAATCAGAATGAAACCTTCATGAGATTACAGCCCATTAAATTTTACATCGATATAGCGAGTTTAATCAAAATCGTTAAAGCTGTTTATGAGAAAATCGTAAAAAGGTGCAACATGATTGGTATAACTTGGCACTTCCGGTCACCTCATTTTGATGAAAAAGTTGTCGCATAGTTATCTTAACAATTAAATTTAAATTTCGTTCGACTTTTCGTTTCGGCGCTAAAACACACACACACACACACACACACACACACACACACACACAACATAAACACACACACACACACCCATGCACACACACACACAGACCTTTTTACGGTACTTATATTAACGGTATTAAAGAACGTAAAAAGTAGTATTAAATGTAGGTAACAAGATTTATTTCCTGACTTATTAGGAGATTAGGATGTTAAATTTTACAAAATTCAACTAGAAAAATATTTTAAAGACGTCTTGAAACCCTTTTTTATTTATATTTTATTGAATTTTACAACTGTATATACATAAATACAAGTATAAGTGTTGAATTATAATAAAGGGCGTGGAAAGGCTTGTGAAGGAACTACCCAGTGGTAGAACTTCGATGCCTATTTAAGTTAGTCCTGAGGCCATCTTCTTTTCAATCGCCTCGGAGGGCTATCAGGAATATGTGACGTTGATAGGTTGCAAACAAGAGGGTTTATGTGGGTTCGGAGTTTGGAATTGAAAGTGGTATATCTGATACGGGAAAGATCTGCAGCAAATGTGACATTAAGGTCGTTACGGATGATTTTATTTGTGATGAAATAAGGAGTATTTAAGATTTTGCGAAGGATTTTGGATTGGATGCGGAAGGAATTAGATGGTTTAGTAGAGCCCCAAAACTCGATCCCATAAGTCCATAATGGTAACATAGATGAGCTTTTTGCAATTGAGTGGAAGTTTTGAACGTTTGTCGAGTAAGTGTTGTAGTAATCGGTATCTACGAGCAGTTTCTTGTCGGTCTTGAAACCCAAGTAATAATATTGAGGAAACAATCTTCAAGACACTTAATAGTATTGAAGTTTCATTGAAAGAATAAGTTTGTCTTACACGAAGGGAAGAGATACACTTTTTTGAACGCAGTGGAATACATAAATTAAATGGTACCTTGCTAAAAAAGATTAAAATTCATATTAAAACCAAAGTGTGGATGAGCTTAGGATGACATATACATGTATGTACACACACACACACACACACACACACACATATATATATATATATATATATATATATATATATATATACATATGTTTACATATATACACACACACACACACACATATATATATATATATATATATATATATATATATATATTTTAAGTTGTCTGAAATTATTTTTTTTGTTTATCAATAAATATTCTCATATTTTTGTAGACGGAAGAGGAAATGAAGAAACTCCACGGCTACCGACCATTGAGTTCATAAATTCACAGGAAATCTGGAATTTAAGTTGTTGAATCGAACATTTGGATTCCTTAAAGTATTATATTAAAAAAACACTTTTTTTTTGGCGTATTTGAAATAAGTCGAATAAAAATTGTGTGTTGACTAATTTTAAACAAAAATAAAAATTGTTATGGCTTATTTGAAATAAAAATAAAAATTGAGTTTAGACTTATTTGAAATAAAAATGTGCATTTTAAATAACTTCTGTACATAATCAGATATTGATTTACTGTTAACATTAAGCTAATACACTTTATATTCATTTAAAAAAAAACACTAAATAAGTAGATTTTATTCCAGTATCAACAACCAAATTTTTAACTCCAAATCAAATTCCTTCACAATCAATTAGATCATCTGGATGATGTACAAATTTGATATATAATTAGAAGATAAAATTTATTATCATTTCATTGCAAAGAAGGGTATATTTTAAATATATACATAAGCTTAAATAGTCTTTATTTCGTTTAAAGTCGTGTAAATATGTAAGCATGTGTGGGTAAGTATGGGCATTAATATTTTTTATTATCGAATATAATTCTCATTAACTTTATTATTTAAATATTTAATTTATGTAAAATAAAATAGTACTAAAAGAATTATCAAAACCACATATTAATTAAATATAAAACTAACCATTTATTGCTTTTGTTTTGATCATCATATCACCAATAAAATATTTTAAAGTACTTAGGCACTTATCATAATCAATGTGATAAGTTATTGAATAAAAACACTTATACCTCTAAACTGCTAATTTATTTATATAACGTTCCTTTTATTTATTTATTCATTTATTTAATTCCTACAACAGTAAAATTAATTTTTGACCATTTATCACAACCACAATTAATCCACTTTGTATAGGTCAATAACATGAATAAAGGAATAATTTGTAACGAAAATAATTGAGGAAAAAAAAAGAAGAACCAAATGTTTAAAAAATCTTATGATGATCTGACTTATGACATTGAAACAACTGGTTGAAAAGATTGAAGAATGATGAATACTTGATAATGCAAAAAAATAAAATAAATAAATAACATCGTTGTCAGCTGCGGAAAATAAAAAAGTCAGCTATGAGAGAATAAAAAAAATAAAAGATTAATTCATTTTTATTTAACTTAGTCTTTTATGCGATAATAATCACAGAACAAAAAACTTTTTGCGGAAGAGGGAAAGAAATTTTATTTTCTCAAAGTAAAATTTATCTGACTGCTCACGTATTTTATAGATAATTTCCGAGATGTGATATCATAAAACCAAGTAATGTGTTTTGAATAAAAAAAATTGTTCTTCATTGTCAGTACTTGTAAATAATTATAGTAAATTAAAATATATTCTGTATAAGGACGTATTGTAAACATTAATAAGTACCAAAGGAATAAAAGATTTTTAATGGACCGAAATATTGGTTGTCTAGAAGATAATGCAGGATTTTATTTTAAAATGAAAGATTCACAACAGTTTTATTAAATAAAAATAACCTCCATCACAATCAATACATTTCTGCCAACATGTTGGCAACTTTCTATTCCCTCCAAAAAGAATATCCTGTTAATAAAGTTCAAAATCGCGTATTCTGATTCCCTTTGCGTATTAAATATTTTTCGCGTAAGTAGTGTTCAGTTGTCTAAAAAAATTATAATCCGTAGGCGAGATGTCGGGGAGGGAGGGGATGTGGCAGAGATTCATATTCAAGCTCCAACAGTTTTTTGTGACGCCACACATGAGAGACATGTTTCTGAGCTCTGTTATGAAAAAAAAAAAAAAAAAAAAAGTGTTCCTTTGATTGATCTAAGATGGCTTCGTTGTTGCCAAATCCTGACGCATGAATGCATTACTTTGGTTACAATACGTTTCAGCATTGATGGTTTTCGAAGATTTAAGAAGCTTTAGTCTATCCACGCAAATGAACCCCATAAAATATTAACCATTAGATGAGATGGTGGCTTTAGAAAATGTTATTGTAAAGTATCCACTTTTCATCATCAGTAACAATCTTAGACACGAAAAGAGTGATTTTGGTTATGGCAAAGAAGAGTAGCACAAAGTTCATAATGCTAGAGTTTTTTTTGTTTGGTTGTCGTTTAATTTGTGAGCAAACAGATTGTCTATTTTTTTTACCCTTTCAATCGCTTTGGGGTAGTCATTGACGGTATATTTGCTAAGATTAAGTTTCTCTGCAAGTTCTCGAACAGATGCTCTGGAATGTTTTTCTATCGAAGCTCGCAGAACATCGTCATCAAGGGAGGAAGTCCTTTCGCGACCTTCGTTGTCTTCAAGACTGAAGTCACCCTTCCGGCCTAGTTTAAACTCGTGAAAACAAATTATAATAATAAAATATGTTGAAATCTTAATAAAGACTGAATTATTTCGAAACAGCGTAATGTTGCAGATATTATCGTTTGGATGAGCATTAATAAGTGTTGACATTCAGACAAATTTTGTCAGATTCGGTCTAAGCATTAAATCATGTATCACTTGATTTAATGTTTAGATCAAATCTGACTACGTCAGAATCCAGGTGACATAAATTTGATCTAATATTCTTATATAAAATTATTTACGGCTTAATTATTTAGACTGATTTATTGGAACAAATTAATTTCCACGTACCGAAAATGACTATCAGATGTTGTACACTTTTTTCTATTGATGTAATTTCCACTAATTACCATTATTAAATAATAATAATAATAGCATTATTGACAAAAGCCTCTCCCATAGGGAGGAATTTATAGTAGTTTGGCTATAGTAAAAAATAAATAGATAAAAAATTAAAATATTGAAGAACAGCAAATAATCCTAAGAAAGAAAAAACAATCACTTTTATTATTCCCCTGTCAATAGACATCACCGAAAGGGAAGTAAAATAAGTCAGCTTATTGATTTCTTTAGTAGTGATTTAAAAATAATAGCTGTCTATTATTGTAGCTAACGATTCTGAACTATAATAAAATTTAATTTTGTCTATGTAAAATGTTAAAATTGTATTATTCTATATTTATTTTTGTTATTATTGTATTCTTGCATTGTATTCTTATTTCTTATTTGATTCCTCTTTTATTTTAGTTTAAGTTCTTGTAAAATGGGCGTAGCTGCTCGTCAATAAATAAATAAACAAATAAAAAATGAATAATCCAGTAAACGTAAGCAGTTTTTTTTATATAAATGGGTATTTTATAGAAAACTCTAAATCCGGTATTATTTCCGGACATAACCGAATCTTTTCATAGAGAAACATTTTATTTTTTTAGACATCTCTTCAGTCTTTAGTATTATTTGCGTAGAGGCCAGATAGGTTCTAGCAATAACCAGGTAAAACAACAATAAGGAATTTAAGATTGGAATGTTAATGTTAAAAAAGACTGCTATGAAAATTCAGAACGCTGGAGATTAGAATCCTAGTATAAAAAAAGAAGGATAAGATAAAAATATAGGCGATGGAAGGCAAGGCCAAAAATATCTCAATGATGAAATCGAAACATAATATACACGCTGATGTGTGTTGGAATCTCATTTTCTATTGGTGTGATGAAGTCCTTGAGGCCTTGTTTGTCTTGAAACTGATTTGCTAGAAGTTACTATTTAGATTATTACATTTCTAATCATCACGAGTTTAACGACTATTCAGTGAAAATTCTTCTTGGATGGAAAAAGAAGACTTCTTTTAGGTAAATAAATGAAAATAATTACCAAACCGTTTAGTACCTTGAATTTAATATGCATTAAACAATAGCGTGGATACGAAAATATTTCAGAAACTAGCACGTGTTTTTGATGAAAAGTAGTTTGTATACCTCTCTAGTAGTAAAGATTTTAGATTTTAATCTTTAATTATCTCTATTAAAATCCTACCTCAGAAAGAAACAATGAATTTCTAAAACCCAACAAACCTGTTTGATCTAAAATAAATTCATACCTACAAGTAAGATATATGAAATGGGGGATTGATATGTAGATGATATTTTTTTAACAATTATCAATGATAAGAATCCTAATATCTAAACATCCTTTAATTCATGTCGCCCATCCCTCCTTTTCACAGCAGAAAAAGAAAACAGCTCATTCCTTCAGAGACTGTCTCCAATAGACTCATTTGTTGTCTCACCACTTCATATCAAACTTCTGTCCAGCCTTGTTAACTGGAGAAAACTTATCCAAAAATGCATTCATACATTCCAAAATTTGGCGTATAGCCTTCATTCATTGACCATGCCTCACATCCATAGCTTAATATGGACTCGAAAATACCTGTTAAAATGCGCAATGGGTGTTGCTTTCTAATTTCTTTCCTTGCCAGCTCTACTTTGCTTTGGACATCAATGTCATACCCCAATATTTTCCAGATGTTACCCAAGATTTTTAAAAGCCTTTACTTTTCTGCAAACCTGATCACCTATGTTTAGGTTGTTTTAATTTTTGATTGTTTAATAGAATCCGCATAATTGACACACAGCATATTACTACTTTATTAATAAAAAATATGACATACTGATAAATAGGTAAAATGTAAATATATTTAAATTATGTTTTCACTTTCAACATATATTAATTTAGAAAAATGCATGTTGACCTGATTCATGTTTAATTATTTATTTTTATTGTATTTTTGTCTTGAGAATGGGGAAAAGACCCCGGAAATGTTGATTATACACTGTAAGATGTTAAAATAATAAAATGTGTACAGGGAGAATCAAATGCTTCAATATAATTGTTTTATTTTAGTTTAACTTTTTATTTTGTTGAATAAAGTCATATAATGGATGTTAGTTTTCATCCCTAAAGCAACTTTTCCACCCTCCACTCCTCCTCCCCTCCCAATAAAAATCTCACTGCTTTCATGTTTGTATTACAGTTTCTTTTAAGTGCCATAATTTCAAAACAAGATTGTTTATCTTTTATTTTGAACGATAAAAGATTTATGCATGTAGGTAGAGTTTAGTTCAGAATGATTTAATAAAAGTTGATGTTTGTAATTGAATTAAAATTTGAAATATTTATAGTAATTTGGTATTTCCAAAATATTCTATGTTTGAATATTCTTTATTTATATAGAATAGATCTGCAAAAGATATAATATTTTGATGGGAAACTCCTTTACAATGCGCTACATGTCATCTGGAATTCATTGGTACATCAATATTTTTACTGTGGGCAAAAATTAGAACTCATATTATCGAACATATTAACAGGAAGAATAAGGTATATTAATTGAAAAAGATTAAATAAATAAAAGTTGAAGATTTATTTATTCATATAAATGCATCTGCCCTTGAAGGGTCTTTAGCATATTACATTAATGTTTACACTTTTTAACACAATATTACACTGTTGTTATACAATGTTGTTTTAAGATAAATCAATATATAGATTTTACATGAAAAATTAAATTAAAGAATTGAACAAACAAATAAATTAAAAATTATTAATGAAGGAAAATTTTAATAAGATTTATACATTTTGGAAACAAGCAACACTTTCACTGGGAATTGTTTTAAAGGTAGATATTTTTGTCAAGTTCTAGTCTTGTATTATTTATGTCCTTGCAGTCTAATAAGATGTGCACTACTATCACCGATATCTTGCAGATCATAAAGATCAGTCGATAAAATCTCTATAGAAGATGGCTGCACATCTTGACTGGATGTCTGCTACATTCTGCAAAAGGGTATGAAGACTTCCATTTTTTTTCATAACCTTTTAAAATCTATTTAATGTTCCAGATGACACCTATCATTTCTCACTGCTGTCATATGTGTGTATTACTGTTCCCAATTATTACAGTTCCCTACTTTTATAAGGACATTTTCTATCTTTCATTTTGAAGGATAAATGATGTATGAATGCCAATAGAATATAGGTCTGAATGATTTTAAGAAGGTTGGTGTTTATAATGGATATATATAAGGGAATTTGATATTTTATAAATATTCAATGTCTGAAGTGCATGTCATCGAATATAATCAATGGGAAGAATAAGGTATATTAATTGAAAAAAAAAAGAAAAAAATATTTATGTATATTCTAGGATGTATGTACAGAAATATATATATTTTTCATTGGTATGCTCTATCCTTGCCTTGGAGCGCCAATGGGGAATCCCCTTTCATCGTAGTCTTGCTGTGGCTGTGAAGCAATGATCTCAAGCACCCTCTGGATCTCTGGTGGTATTGGTGGTGGAGTCGGGAGGTGGGCACCCTGTGGCTGGAACCCTCCATCATCAGCTAAGTACTGGACTGAGATGACCTGTCCATCGGGAGCGGTGTAAGAATAACCTCCTTCTGCGACTTGAGCTTCTCCTTCAGTTCCAGGGTTTTTGAGGTAGCCTCTTTCCTGAGCTGAAATTCCATCTCCAGTTTGGTAACTGGAGTAGAGATTGGGATTACATTTATTAATAGGTGACAAAATCTTTTTATTTAATCATTCTAATTTAATAAATATTAAAATAGTTCTATGTACCTAGCTTGATAAGAACCATCTGGATTTGGCCCATCCTGTGACTGGGCGACTATAGGTACAGGTGGGTTGTATTGTTGTTGTGGTGCTGCATTGCAGAATGCAATGAGGAAGAGCAAAAATAGCTGTTATAAAAAAATAAAATAAATAAATTAACATATGTTCATATTGAATATATGTAATAATATGGTGAATAATTTTATGATGGGTGATATACTTTTAATAGCAGTCCGTAAATGATTACAAAATTATTAAAATGTAACAAGATACAATATAACTTTTTAGCCCTGATGAATGTGATTCGAATCATATTTATTGTTTTAATGCAAAACTATTTTTCAATATTTTTTGTGTTCAATTGAGACGTTGATTTCCAAAAAGGTACTATATCCATTCTAGGAAATTTTACAGGAGGCGCGAAAATCACTAATTATCATATTATTATATTAGCCAATTTGATTCTTTTCGCATTAAAATCCAGAATTGTTTTTTTAGTGTATTAATAACATCATATTAAAGATATGAAATGAGATGTTTTGATATAATTTGGAACAAAATTAAATGTGTAATTATTTCCTTTAGAAAATAATTATATTTCTAAATTGCGTTTATAAAGTGCTTGGGTGTTCATTAGATAAAATCAAATAGGAGATTTAGATATAACTAATTGATGAGAATACAAACATGTAAAAAAATCAATTTTGTAAAAAATGTCCTTTAGTACTTTTTGGAAATCAACGTCTCAATTATTGGGCCCCAGCAGAACCATTTCATCTTTCATAATATACAAATAGTAAACTATTCAATTTTCAGTCAGTAATTTAAAATTATATAAATTTTGCTGGAAAAAAAAATTATTCTGGATTAATAAATCGGCTCTACATTCTTTCAAAAATTTATTTCATACCAATGCTATTTCCAATCAGTGTTCAGTGTTCTTTCCTTAAAGACTCTATGTTACCAAATGACAAATTAAACTTAATACATAAAATAAATTTTCCAGATTGTAACAAATTTATATAAGAGAAATACAGTTCACAACAGTTATTGTAAAAATGTAAACATCAGTGCATTAGCACAGCATTGTATTCAAATGAATCATAAATTGGATTTAAAATATAAACAATTTAAATAATAGAAATATCTAAATCTATATGTATATATTTCAACAAAAATATAAAGGATACAATTCAAAACACCTATTTTATCATTATCAGCATTTATCATTATCAGCAATTATAAAATTGAAAACATAAAAAAATCCTGACTGACAATAATTAAAAACAAATAAGAGTGTACAAATGTTCAGTAGAAGGATAGTCTCTCATCACAGCCTCCTATGCCAAAGGTCACAGGTTCAAACCCGCAGGTGGTCCTAGGATTTTTTTATGGGAGTAAAAAATCCTTAGTTATGCTGTCCTTTGGAGGGAACAATTAAAGGTGGTCCGGAGCCTGTGCTATGTCAGGTACTCGTTAAGGATCCCTATTCTAATAAAACCTGGATAGGCAAAATTTAGGACTCCCACTGTAGCATCGTCCGATTAGCTATACTAGCATAAAATGACGTTAAATAAATAAACAAACAAGGATAGTCTCTAATACATTAGGGGCCAAAGAATATGTGGCTAAATAATTAAAATTTTATATGTTTATATAATAATTTTACAGAATTGTAAAAATGGATACCAAGACGATAAATAAAAGAAACCCTAGTTTGTTGCTAAGTAAAAAACTTTTTTTTTTCTACATTACATTGTATATGTTTTTTTATCAAATGTTTTTAAATAGTATTAGCTCTTATATAACAATAATTGTTAATATTTATTTTTAATATACTGTAGTAAGTCTTGAAGTCAGTCGTGTAAAAGATATTTTAATTTTGCCGATGTTTCTGCTCAAAAATGAGACTGAGTTTATGCTTGACACGGCTCACTGATGCCCTAACGATGGCTCACACGTTTGAGCTAAAACATCAGCAAAATTAAAATATTTTTTACACGACTGAGTCCCCATAATTTCTACCAATCATTATATAAATAATAATTTATTTTTCTTCACAAAATATAGCAAGATTTTTCAAAGGAAACTTATTGAATTATAACTTTTATTATAATTAATTAAGTAATGAGCTCATGACAAAGTAATTTTTTGGGGACCGAACTTGGTTTACTTTTACCTAACAATAAATGAAATATGTAAATGGGCTTCCATGTTCCACATTGATGTGCTGACATCTTTGCAGATAGTAGCCCTGATGAAGGCCTAAATTTTATGTTGAAACTTCATCACACAAATATAATAAGTATTCTTTACAAGTATTTTATTAATGTTTCCACCCTAAACTAACTTCTACATCATATATTCCCTATGGTCAGCAATTACTCCATCATTAGTTTTAATTTTGTTTATATTGAATAATTAGGTATTTGGTACAGTTTGTAATATTAAAATTTAGTATTACTATTTCACACACATACTGTTGAATGATTTGATAAACAACTACAGGAGAAAAAAAAAGATATAATTTCTATATATTTTGGATTCAATATATTTTTTTTTGGGGGGGTGGGGAGGGGGAAATAAGAGTTGTAATATACCATTGGATAGTTAAATATTTTAGGAATAAATATTCACCAACATACTAATTCTTATAATTCAATGGTAGTGAAGAAAAATGCAAATATTTTTGTGATTGCTGTAGATAAGTAATAATTTTGATTTCTATGTTATTTAATCTAACATATATATTTTCATGACACTGAAACGATTTTTAAAATTTATAATATTAGTTTAGAGTAGCCCTTGGCAGTGAGACTAGTATGCTAATAAACCACACCAACGGTTGTGAGCCTGAATCCAAGTCCAAGAGAGACTTTTTCAAGCACATAATTCAATGGTGATTCACACAGAGCTTCTCCCCCAGGTATGTGAGACCTGTCAGCCAACTGGTGGCTACTCACAAAACTAGCCATAGGGAGTAATGACCCTACCCTATAAAATATCATCGAGAATCGTGATTGTATTCACCGAACACATTACACTGCGCAGCCAAGGTACTCCACAACCAAACGGAAAATTTCACTATCCTATATATGAAATATATAGAAAGGGAAAGTAATGCGATCGTAAAAATTTTCGAATTCCAGTTTTCAACGGAAATACGCGTTTTAGGGTCCCCTGAGTCCAAATGACCAAGTCCCGGAAAAAGGTGTGTGTGTGTGTGGGGGGGGGGGGTAACTCCCGGGCGAAAACTAAAAGCATTATGAAACTGAAATTTCATATTTAAGACAACTATACGCTTGAGATGTTACGGAATCTTTTTCATCAAAATCAGCTAACCAGACGAGCCACTTAAAACCATGCATTTTGGACTTCTTTACGATTTACTCAAAAACGGCTATACCGATTTTTATTGAACTCTATATATCGATGTAGAATTTGATGGGCTTTAATATGATGTAGGTTTCATTCTGATTGAAATATTCTGACAGGGCTTAAATGCCAATATTTAAAATTTTTTTTTTGTATAAAGTATCTTTAATTTTATATATTTCAAACAATTTGTAATATCATCTTATAAGCATTGATAAATAACGGGTAAATATGCAAATTTGATAAACAACTAGAGAAGAATAGTGCAAACATATTTTTGTGTTTTTGAACACAAGGATAGTAATATAGATGTGTAATATACCGTTGGATAGCTAAAGATTTTAGAAAAAATATTATCTAATACACGGAATTTTAAAGCCGATAAAACTAACTGATTGTAGTTAATAAAAATATTATAAATTATTTAATATTGTATAAAACATGTTTCTATTTAAATTTAAAATAATTAATTCGTTAACTATTTATTTGTATATTTAAAAATTCTTAATTGATTTTAACACCGGAGGTAAGTGAAAGTCGCGCAACAGATTTTTTTACTATATTAATAACACTATATCAATGTTTTATTATGATTTGGAACGAAACTAAATGTGTAATTAATAACTTTATAAAATAAATGTATTTATTAATCGCGTTTTAAAGGACTTGAGAGTTCATTAGTTAAAATTTAGTAGAAGATTTAGATAAAGTTAAATTATGAGAATACCTATATGTCAAAAATGCCCTTAGTAGCTTTTGGAAATCAACGTTTCAATTGGTATATCAGGGAATCGGAGAACGGTGGTGAAACCAAATTTTATCGTGATGATATTGTCTTGATCTCAAAATTCAGAAAACCATTTTCATGGTTCATCATAAATTTTCTTTTTTTATTCATATGAGAAAAAATAATTAATATGAATCAGAGGAAGAAAACCTGAACATGATATTCGCTTGGTCTTTAAAGCCTTTTCGCGCTCAAAAAAAAAAAAAAAATTATGTACTTTTTTCACAATGTTTTTTAAAAAAATAGAAAAAAAAATTCTCACTTTTCGGAGATACACACAACTGAAAACGGTTAATTGAATAAAATCCAATGTTTATTATAAATTTTTGGTGAAGTAGCTTTTTCATAGAATATGTATTATTTTTTCAGATTGTTTAAAGTTTTATTTTTAACATGTTATAGTTAAGAAAAAAAAAAAACCTCCACAAAAACAAATACTAAATTTATTAAAATAGATCCACATCAAGTACTCACAGATAGTATCCTCATTGTTTGGTAGACTGGAAGTGACTTGTGAAAGGATGCTTCTTGCAGCAAATATATATGTCCGTTCCCCACCACTGCGGACCAATCTTGTGTTGGTCAACTTACCGAATGTATTCATCGGTAAAGGATTGGTATAACTTTTTAAATGAGAATAACAATGTGTTGGGTTATTTATAAACCACAGTAGGCATATGTAAGTTCGTTTACATTGCTACTAATAATCAATCAATCATACAGAAACAAAAGGAATAAAGATAGTTAAATATTAATTATTTTAGTGTAGTCGATGTAACCTTCCCGCCCCTTTCTCTTTACCATTATCGAAATATTAATCACTTGGGAAAGACTGGATCTTGACCGTATCGGGCACCCTCCGAAGTAATGATACCCAACAACTGGTCCGCTGACACCTTGGAGAGCGTAGACAATATTCAGGGGGTCCGCGATGGGTCATTGAGAACTAATTTTGAACGAACATAACGTAAAATGTGAGGCCTTGTCATTTTATAAAAATCTCCTGTAATTGCAAGTGATCACTGGCAGCTGTCAGCTACTGCACATCACAATCTTAAAATTGGTCATTTTCCAAAATTTCAAAATTAATGAGCTAATAGAACAGGTGCAACTTCTTCACGAATATTTGAATTAATAGCTATTTCGTATAAGTTTTAAATTTCAGTTTATTTGTATGCATTTATGCCATTTTTACTTTCACTTACCTATATATGAAATATATGTAAGGGAAATTATTGCTATCATGAAAATTTTTGAATCCCAGTTTTTAACGGAAATACACCTTTTAGGGTCCCCTGAGTCCAAATTACCAAGTCCCGCAAAAAGGTCTGTGTGGGTGTGGTAACTCCCGGGCGAAAACTAAAAGTGCTATGGAACTGAAATTCCATATTTAAGACCACTATAAGCCCGAGATATTACCAAAACTTTTTCATAAAAATCGGCTGACCAGAACATGCATTTTGCACCTCTTTACGATTTTTTCAAAAACGGCTAAACGAATTTAATTAAACTCGTGTATGTGTAATTGTGCGGGCTTTAATATCATGTAGGTTTCATTCTGATTGAAATAGTCTGACAGGGCTTAAATGCCGATAATTCAAAATTTATTCCTCTAACGTACCTTTAATTTTGTAGTTTTTATGAAATTGATCATATCAGCTAATTTGCATTGCTAAAAAACAGGTAAATATATAACTTGAACGAATTCAAATACAAACTGGTTGTCGTAAATAATAATATAATAGATTATTTAATAACCAAACGTTTATACATTTTATTAAATATTCTCTAATTGATTCTTGAAAGTCGTGTGATGCGCGCACCAGATTTGTGCTACTGTGGCCAATCGGACGATGCTACATCAGGAGTCCTTAATTTTGCTTATCCTGGTCTAATTAGAATAGGGACATTGCCCAGGCTAGGGACCGCTATTTTACGTTCCCTCTGAAGGACGGTATAACTAAGAATTATTTGCTCCCCATGAAAAATCCTTCAGCCATCTACCGAGTTTAGTATTAAATTATGATTATTCAATGTTTTGCGGATTGAAGTAGACACCTAGGACCTGCTTCTTTTTTCTCAATTTCCGTTTCTCCAACATTTTACATAGTACATTTATGGAGTACAGAGTTTCGGTATTGGTATTGTGTATTGTAAAATGTGCGTAATACGGTGTAGTCTAGTAAAAATTGAAATATGATATTTAGGATTTAGTGGTTTTTTAGGATTAAGGCAGTCCTTGCCATTGTAATGATGAAAGCTTGCGAGAAATATTGTTCTTGGTAACTAACGCTCTAAAGTACTTTTTCGATTTTGCTTTGAAGAATTAGACTTATAGCATAAATCTGTTTCTTCTTGATGCGCTTAGAACAAAGATAATAATTAGGTGTTGATTATTTTAGGTGAAGGTCAAAGTCTAAATATAAAATTTGGAGGTTGATAGTTAACTTCACCACTATTTTATTTAATTATGATGCACTACGTTTTGGCTATGATGTTTCTTTGCACTAGAACTGAAGATGACATTGTAACCGAAACGTAGTGCATCATAGTTTAATAAAATAGTGATGAAGTTAATTATCAGCCTCCAACTTTATATTTAAAGATAATAATTCTATTTTAATGTATTTATTCCCATATATGTTTGACTTATAATTACGGTCAATTCTTTTTGGAAAGATTTTTTTTCTGAGAGAATATTCTCACCACGTTTCTCGATGAAATTTTATGGGATAGAGTCACCACTCCCTTCGCCTGTTTTGGCTATTGGCCACCAGTAGGCTGGCGGGTTTCACATACCTGAGGGAGGCTGTAGGTGAATCCCCATTACTACTGTGCGATACTACTAGCCACTCAGCAACAGGCTCCTCCTATTTTTGGAAATAGATGTTGGAATCCTAAAACTTATAATTCATAAAACCCATTTTCTAAAAGTCCTTGAACAATAAATTGTTGAGCTGCTTCTCCTTTGTCGAGCCATTGTCCTGAACGTCTACTGTTATCCATTTTACAGTACAACTTATAATTCCGCACAGAATCGTTTAATGATTGAGGAACCCAACTTTAGATTTTCTTCATAGTTGCAATTATCTTGAGGTAGTCAAATATTGTCGATTTTCTTCCACCAAAGCTTGCAGAACATTATTAACGGAAGGAGTCCTTCCACGACCTTCTTTGTCTTCCAGGATGAAGTTTCCAGCTCGAAATTTTTGGACCACAGTGGAACGGTGCATTTACTAATACTGCCCTCCCTCAGCACTGTTTCTGATGCTCCGGGCCGTTTAGTAAGTTTCGGTCGAGTTTAAACTAACATAAAATTGTGTGTAAATAACGCTTTGAAATTTTAGTAAAAATTAGTTTCAAGTACCGAAATGCTACAGAGTTAAAGAAATCTTTTATTTTGGAAGAGGATTCCGAAGTTTTGACGTTTGACAATAACAAATAATCCAACAATGCAAGAACAAATTTCTATTGAATTATAAATAAAATAATGATGATCTTTTTAGGGCAGTATGTCAACCCCTTCTCCCATTTACCTAATAAAGTTTCTGGATTTTATATTTGCTTTTCCGTTTATATCTTGTGAACCAGTTGATTTTCACGATTTATATGATTTTATGACTAGTTAGAGGTAGGCTATTAGGAAAAGAGTGCGAAAAGTTTCCGAATCACCATTCGCTTTTCTGTTTCTGTATCTTTAACGGGCCAATGAATTATCAGGATTTTAATGTTTATTGAGATGAAGGTATAACACAAATGAAATTAATTGCGAAATTTTAAGGAATACCATTAGCTTTTCCGTTTATTTTTCCCGAGCGGATTAACGGATTTTGAGAGAGTACAAATTATATTAAGTCTCATACCCGAGTACAACCACAAACTGCAGATGAACCAAGTAAAAGGAAGGTAATTGCATAAAATTAATGGTAGCCTATCATATTAAGTATCGGACGTTCTTTCAGGATTTCTCTACAGAATGTGGAGGTCGCTATTCCCCTGAAAATGTTCTGCATCTGCTAACCTTTACCGACTCACCTTTGCGCTGAGGTACCCCTATTTGAACATCCTTCACACTCGAACTCCGACATCTATGTCGTAAAAAGTGAACATAAATGAATCATACATCACTCAGGCATGCGTCTTCTACTTCGGGTTGCCACCATATACTCTTATGTAAGGTGAACCAAAGGAGAATTCAAATTATAAAAAAACATACAAAGTTATTATTAACGATGAGGGCAAGAATCTGGAGCAGGCATTATTATTATCATATTATCATAATGAGTTGATGCACTAGAAAAAAAAATGGCTTTATCACATATTGGGAAAACAGTAGCGTAGAAAAGCCCATTTATTATTTACTGATTTTCCAAGTCAGGGTGAAATTAAGTTGAAATAATTTAATATAAAATCAGTAGACAATATTTCCTCGTAACATTTCTTTATCCAACCATCAACTCCCAGCACCCTGGCTATATATACGATTCTCTGCATTTCAAACCATCAATCCATTCACAAGAAGCTAGATCCCGACATTCCGACCTTTATATCCCTTCCCACAGAACTAAAACATATGAACGTACCTTTCTATCCCTCTTCACAAGTTTTTGGAATTCTCTCCCAACAAACAACCGTCGGGCAACTTCTCTTTCCACTTTCAAATACCTTTTGTCCTAGTATCTTCTCACTTCCCATAATGACGTTAGCTGACAATGATAATTGTACTGTTAGATGATAGTAAATACTTTTAATTTTTTACAAGTGCGTAAGTAAGTTGAAATAACTACATTTGTCGTTCTTTTTTGTGCATTTTCTTTTAGTTCAATCAAAAGCATTAAATATTAGTTAATTATAGTGTCGCCACATGTATTTATTTCTTATCGTTATTTTTATTTATTTATTAGCTTTTTACTTATTGTAAATCTATTTTCTTTTTTTTTGCTGTTTTTTCCTTTTTTGTATCTTGGCCAGATGTAGAATATTTTACTATGTTAAATTTCATGTTATTCTTAGGGGACTTAGTCCCAGAATAAAGTTTTTTTTTTCTTTCTTCTTCTTCTTTTTTTTTTTTTTTTAAATTATATTTTATTGAATTTTACAACTGTATATTACATAAATACAATAAGTAAAAGTGATGAATTATAATAAAAGGCGTATAAGGCTTGTGAAGAAACTACCCAGCGGTAGTACTTCGATGTTTATTTAAGTAAGTAGATCCCGAGGCCATCTTCTTTTCAATCGCCTCGGAGGGTTGTCAGGAATATGCGAGGTTGATAGGTTGCGGACAAGAGGGTTTATATGAGTTGGGAGTTTGGAATTAAAAGTGGTATATCTGGCTCGAGAAAGGTCTGCCACAAATGGGATATTAAGGTCGTTATGGATGATTTTATTGGTGACGAAATAAGGAGCATTTAGGATTTTGCGAAGGATTTTGGATTGTAAGGATTGGATGTGGGAGGAATTAGATGGCTTAGTAGAGCCCCAAAGCTCGATTCCATATGTCCAGATTGGTCTGATGACAGTGATATAAATGAGCTTTTTGTAGTGAATTGGAAGTTTTGAACGTTTGTCTAGTAAGTGTTGTAGTAATCGGTATCTACGGGCAGTTTCCTGTCGTTTTAGTCTCGTGTGAGGGTTCCATGTAAGACGTTTGTCAAGATGGAGTCCTAGGTATCGGATTTGTTCAACAGGTATGAGTGGCGTATTATTAAAGGATACGGTAGGGCAGGAGGTCATCGGTTTTCGACGAAGGGTAAAGGTTATTTGATGGGATTTTTTAGGATTTATTTTAATCCTCCAGTTCCGACACCATTCCTCAATGGCTGTGATGTGGGACTGAAGGATTTGGGATTTCTTCTTCTTAAAATAAGGAAATATACATTGGTAATTCAAACCAATATAGCTACAGTTCCAAGCAACAAATGTTATATATAACACTTCTGATTCCTCTTCCAAAAGAAAATGTTTCTTTAGCTCTGTAGCATTTCGCTAATTGGACATAAATTTTATTAACATTTCAATGCGTGATTTACATATAATTTTCTGCTACGAATATAAACTCGAAAATTGAAATTATTGGATAGTGGTAAGGATAAACTGAAATATAATTGGAACGAGATCCTGACGAATCCAAAGAGTGTTAATATTCACTTATCCTGTAGGACTCTTTCATAAGTCAAAGAATTGAAAATTACCGAACCTTATCCTCAATATTAAAAGAAAGGTAAAATTTAAGTGATGGTGGGGGATGAGTTTATCTTCAAAATAATTATCGCAAGTGTTGCAATAACGACCACAGCATACACTGTAAGTTTTAAAAGAAAATATATATAAGCGAGGATTACATGTGGCTTAATCGACAACTACTTTAGTTCAATTACTTTAGTCCTCATTTTAACTTTTTCATTAAATTATTTTTGCCACATTGGCTTCTTTAGCTATTTCTAAATCACAAAGTTGGTTTTCTTTTTATCAGAATTGTAATTAGCAAGAAATGGCAAAGAGGACATAATCGTCTTCAAGATGAAATGTCCATCTTCTTTAAAACATTTATAACAGTTAAAAGTTACTTAAAGAGAGAAAATTGCATAATGTTGAAATGAGGTTTCTGGTTAAACGGATCCCTTATAAGTATGATGTCCATTAAGTTAAATATTTGTTAACACAGGTCAATATGAATATGTCCTGTCTTTGCATCTATCTCTTACTAAATAAAAGAAAAAAGAAAGAAATGAAAAATGACATTTTTCATATTAATTTTGATGATATTAATTGATAAAATGTTTAGATAAAATATATAAGATTTAATGTAAATATTGGATAAATTATGAGAAGTTAAGAAGTTTTCTTTCAGCCTCTAATCCATTCTTCTATTTTTTTTATTTTTATTTTTTTGTGTTGGTCTAAAAATTACCTTAAATGTTTCAACCATTTGGAGTATACAATACTTTTTCTGCTGGTAAAACTTCTTACTGTGTAAAACTATACAAAAAAAATCTGGTGCGGGCAACACACAACTTTCACTTACCTCCGTTTTAAAAATCGATTAAATAATTTTTAAATACAGTTAGAGATAAAAATGATTGAAACCATTAAATAATTAATTTAATTGAATTTATAAAGAAACATGTGTTTTATTAAAAAATACATGATATTATTATCTAAAATAGTCGGTTCGTTGTATTGGCTTTTCATCACTATTTATTAACTTTTACAAGCTTGTGTATAAAACAATATTTGTTCTAAAATTATTAGCTTTCCAACGGTATATTATGCATGTATACTACTGTTCTTAAGTTCAAAACAATAATTTGCAATAAAAAAATATTTCTTCAGTTTTCTCCTTTAGTTGGATATTGAATTTATGTTTTTCAACTTATTTATTTACTTTTTTTTCATGAGTGGTAACAAGATAATATGGTTATTTTTATAGAATCTAATCTAATTCTTAAATAATCTATTATATTGGGTTGATGCGAAATTAATGCAGGTTTCCTCTATTGCAATATCTTAATTCCAATTGTGTAAACAAAGCTAATCCTAACATTGATCATTATTATACCAAAACAAACCTTATCTAATACCCTCTCTTTCACCATGAATTTGTTTAGTAAAATCGTTTTGTTCAGTGTGTTCAAAGGTCTTGAATCGAAAATGTCAAAGTGCGATTTTCGTCAAATTTATTTTTACGAATTTAAATTAGGGCGCAGCGCTGCGCAAACGACTCGTAATATTAATGAAGTGTGGGGTTAGGGGGCTATTAATGAGTGCACGGTGCAGCGTTGGTTCCAGAAGTTTCGCAGAGGAGATTTCGACCTCGAAGACAAGGAAGGTCGGGGCCGTCATCTTGCTCTGGACAACGACCAGCTGAGGTCAAAGCTTTCTCAATCGAGGTGAGACTATAACTGCTGACAAGTACTGTCAAGAAATTGACAGCATGAATCAAAAATTGCAACGTCTTTGCCCAGCATTGATGAATCGGAAGGGGCCGATCCTGCTCCACGATAACGCCAGACCACACGTTGCACAACCAACGCTTCGACGACTGCACGAGTTGGGCTACGAAGTTCTCCAACATCCGCCTTATTCGCCTGACCTCTCTCCTACAGAATTTTTCAGGCATCTGGACAACTTTTTGAGGGAGAAAAATTTTCAAAACCAAGACGACATTGAAAATTCTTTTCGTGATTTCATTGAGTCCAGGGATTCGGATTTTTTTTCTAGTGGAATAAGAAAGCTTGTTGAACGTTGCCAAAAGTGCATTGATTCAGATGGAAATTATTTTGATTAAATATATATGGTTAAAGTAAAGATATGGGGTATTTACAATACCTACTAAAAACCTGCATTAATTTTGCATCAACCCAATATTATTATCTACGACAACCAGATTGTTATATCAGGTTTTCATCACTCTCCGTTAACTTTTACAATAGTGTGTATAAGATAATATTTTTTTAGAAATCTTTAGCTTTCCAACAGTATATTATTCATGTATTAAATCTGTTCAGTAATTGTTTCTTAAGTTAAAAAAAAAATTGCATTAAAAAAATACTTTTGCAATTATCTTCTTTAGTTGGATTTCGAATTCGTTCAACTTATATATTTACCTGTTTTTTAGCGATGCTAATCAGATGATTTGGTAAATTTCATAAAAACTACAAAATTAAA
Source organism: Piezodorus guildinii (assembly GCA_023052935.1). Taxonomy (NCBI): domain Eukaryota; kingdom Metazoa; phylum Arthropoda; class Insecta; order Hemiptera; family Pentatomidae; genus Piezodorus; species Piezodorus guildinii. Next base: position 40,153,277 of record CM041292.1, on the reverse strand, counting down.
AGTACTTTAGAAGAATCAAATTTGAAATATCGGCATTTAAGCCCTTTCAGACTATTTCAATCAGAATGAAAGCTACATAATGTTAAAGCCCATTAAATTTTACTTGGATATAGCGAGTTTAATCAACATTATTTGACTTTATCATTGTATACTGTATATATTAAGTGAATGGGATCTTATATCACTATTACTAATGTTTATATAGATACAACTTGTGATATATCTCAATAAATAAAAAAACAATCAACATTGGTAAAGCCGTTTTTGATAAAATCGTAAAAAGGAGCAATATACAACATAAAATGGCTCTTCGGGTTAGCTGAATTAGATGAAAAAGTTTTTGTAACATCTCAGGCGTATAGTTGTCCTAAATATAAAATTTCAGTTCCATAGAACTTTTTGTTTACTCGCTGGAGTTACCACACACAGACACAGACCTTTTTGCAGGACTTGGTCATTTGGACTCAGGGGACCCTTAAACGTGTATTTCCGTTGAAAACTGGAATTCGACAAATTTTAATGATCGCAATACCTTCTCTTACTATATATTTCATATATAGGTAAGTGAAAGTAATTACATAATGACATCGCATCTACTTCCATGTACCCCTTTTAGATGAATGTCTTCTACTTCTCCTAGTCCGAAGCAGGACAGCCGCTACTTCATCACACCATTTCCTTTACATTGCCATTGCCTTCCTTCGGGTAGTTGGTAGAAGCAGTCTTATTAGAAGGAGATCTTCTAGCTTTCTTTCAAAAAGATCAAGCCATCTTAATAATTACTAAAATATCTCCTAGTCACCAGGAAATGGATCTTCATTTTCTTTAACCATCCTTAAGATATTGTTTTTTAATTACATCTACGGTTAGATGAATATATATATATATATTAATTACCTGGAGTCCATGTATCATATGTCAACACAGACTGGATGGTACCCTGTATATTATTTACTTGGTTTGTCTAGAGTGTGTTCTAAAGTCAAGTTCGTTTGGGAGGCATGAAGCGCTAGGATCTCCTGAAACTAGCTTTTCCTTCCACATTTAAATAGTTATGAATGTCAATTAAATTTGTTATTGATTTTTTTTTTGCTATTATTTTACTTCTCACACATATGATTATTAGTTAACCATTATATGATTTCAAAATTTGTATTCTTTTTGTTTCTTATTTCTAATATTTATGTTCTTTTTAAACAATACCGCGAAATGTTACTTCAAAATTGTTCTATAAAAGTTTAATTCTATATACATTGTTTTTCTTTTAACAGTAATTAATTGCTTAGTTTCTCATTAGAGTCTTCAGGTTTTTTTATTTCAATAATATTATTTGAATTGTATGTTTGCTACCAAATTTTATTATTGTCATATTATTGTACCTAAATTATTATTATTTTTCTTTTAATTGTATTGGTAGTTATTTTGTTTCTCTTAGCCCTGGTGAAGGCCCACAATGCATGCTGAAACGCCAGCAAAGAAATATAATAATAAGTGTTACTTATTAGTATGTTATTTTTTTTTATGACCGCACCCCGAACCATCTTTGCTCTCAACATTCAATTAAACTCCATCATTAAAACTCTATACATATTTTTGTCAAACAAACTCTTAATTGGTCAAACAGAACTTTCAAGATAAATCTTCAAAAATAACTGAGTTATGAGCTTGTATAAAAAAAAAAAACATACAATTATTTAAAAAAAGTCTTATAAAAATATATTTAAATTATATTGTACAATTTCCATTCTAGCCGAAGTTTCTATCCTTGCCTTGGAGCGCCAATTGGGAATCCCCTTTCATCGTAGTCTTGCTGTGGCTGTGAAGCAATGATCTCAAGCACCCTCTGGATCTCTGGTGGGATTGGTGGTGGAGTCGGGAGGTGAGCACCCTGCGGCTGGAATCCTCCGTCGTCGGAGAGGTACTGGAGGCTGATGACCTGGCCGTCGGGGGCGGTGTAGCTGAAGGATCCCTGGGCAGCCTGGCCCTCGTCGGGGGTACCGGGGTTCTTCAGGTAGCCCTGTTCCTGGGCCGAGATCCCGTCACCTGTCTGGTAGCTGCAGGAATTACAATTGTTACATTAATAATATCCAGAAGAAGTTAAGTAAAAGTTGTGGCAGAAAAGAAAAGAGATGATTTTTTAATTTATAGTATCGTCACAAAAGGACTTTTAATGGTATCTAAACTATCTTCAGGATCCGATAAGTTAAAAAAACAGCACCTCTAATATCCATTAAAAACCATTATTGCGAAGTAAATTATTAAAAACTAGCTAGTAATTTTAAAACCAAAATGAAAATTATTACACAAATTATTAAAAGGTATGTGAACAAAATAACAATGTTGCATAGTTCATAATTAGAAATAATAAATATTCTAAAATTCACCTAGTTTATAAAATTCCTTATCAATATCTGTTTCTCACAAACTTCGTCAATTTTTATTTAAAAAATAAAATAAAAACATCAGCACATTTAAAAAGATTTTTGATAAATTCTTTAAAAGACCAACAATTTTAGAAATAGAAAAAAAAAAATCAAAATAGAAAAATCATAGAGTCCATGTATATAAAAAAAATATAGACAGAAAAGTTAATTTCAAAACATTAAAATTAAATCTGTTTCAAATATTATATTATGTTCATTTAATAAGGCTAGCCTTCTTATTAGGTTCTTTTTATATGACATACATTTACATAGTTCGTGATAAGCAATATATATATATATATATATATATATATATAAGAAATTAATTCATCGACCCTTTTTTTTTTTTTTTTTTTATATTATAATTTTGTTTTAAATAATTCGGGTTTAGGGTCATTAAACTAATACTCCTTCTTAATTTTCTTTATTTTGACGTTTCGATCCTCCGTCCATGAATACACATAGGATCCTTTTCAACACTGCAACAAAGAATTTTATTGAGCACCGGCACACCACTCAGGCTAACACAGGGCACACGAATATAAATATACATATATATTATATATTATATAATGATAACCCGATTCTTGGTTCCGCGAATCACTTGATAGATTTTGTTACGATTTTCATTGTCATTTAGAGCATTCTCTCCTGAATGTTTATTCGTAAAATACATTGCAATCAAGTTTTTCTTTAGATGGGAAAATTACATTTTCCGTAATATACGCATCAAAAAAAATATTTTCTGAAATATGAGTAGTAATATAGATGTATAATATTCCTTTGGAAAGCGAAATATTTTAGAAAAGTTAATATGCAATAAAATAAATTGTACAAGTTAACATAATGTCGTTATAAGCGCATAAACTTACAAACATATGTTGTTTGTAAGATTGTGAAGAGGGAAGTTATGGTTATTCAGTGTTGGTTTTTTTACAGTATCTTAAAGGTCATATTCATTCAAAAAGTACTAAGGATTAAAAAAAAAATAGTACTACCAAATCGTACGTAAGTTGTTTAAATAAAGAGAAAGTTGTTATCAATTAAACATACTTCTAGATCATAGATTCTTTGGGTATCTACATCATAGAGGTAGACATGTGCCCCAGAAGGTTTTCTCTATCTCAGGTTCGCATCACGGCTGAAATAACAGAATTGATAATTACTTTGCGAAAACCGAGGTTCGAACCCTGGACCCGGAGAACAGTAACGCAGTGTACTGTGGATTATAAAAACCCACTCTTCAGTAATCTGTATTATTCAAAAATGGAGTAACCAATAAAACTATTACTTCATGACTTGATTATTCATAAACATACCGGAAGTAGTGAGTTTGGAGAGATGAATGATTAACTACTTATATACTTTAATTTACGTCGGCAGTAAAACTTCCTGCAAGGAATCCGTACGAGCTTTGTCATAAATAGTTGCCGGTAATATTGGCTGGAGTAAATGACTTTCACGCTGGAACTATCTGAACTAAAGGTCGTATCTGTGTCGGTCCGGCTTTACATAATGATTACTGGAGGATAGCACCACTGAAATCATCAGGTTTTTCTCAAATGTCAAAGGTGTTGCTGTAACCGAGGTCAAATGGTCCTTGCTCTACGAGTATAGTAACCCCTATTTTCGTATTGTTTCGATCATGACAGAGTTCACATTGCAATAGTATTGTCGAAAAAGAATTTTCCAAAACAAATTTTTATATTTTGGCAGAAAATAATTTTTTATTTTATTTTTTAATTTACTGAAAGAATATTTTAATCCCAGATATTTAAAAAAAAAATTCTAAATACTGTAGTTTTACGATTGCTATACTTAAACAAGAAAAAGTTTGTTAAATACGATTATTTTTATATTTAAGTAATAAAAATTTATATATTAACTTTTAAATTATTATATTTATAATTATAAACATAATGAAACCTTAAAAATGCATTAACTTAACGCTTACGAAATGAAATGCTTGAGATATTTTAAAATCCTTATCATTGATTTCTCAATTGGGAAAAAGATATATATTTTTTAGTTTAAGGGAAAAAGATACAAAAAGATAGGTTTGTTCAAGATGATTTTTGTTTATTCAACAGACCGATTTCGATCAATTTCGCTTTTTTACCTCTTATAAATTTTGAAAGCATTGCAATCAGTTCCTAAGGGAAGTTTTAAAAATGTTATGGCATTCCTATCAATCTGAATTGATTTATTTTTCATTTAAATATATAATTAGCACAATATTCAAGCTCATATTTAAGTTGTTTTAATAACAAAAAAATATCAAACCACATAAACTAAGTTCTAATATTTACATTCACATATATATTTTTTTTTTTCAATCTATCATACTATATATTAAGGAATCAAAACTCTTAATAGTGATTTCAATACTCGATAAAAATTAATTATCTATACTGGGTCAAATTTCGATCAAGACGAACAAAATTAGTCCATTTATGTGTTTCTATCAATTTTGCTATCGTACAGCTTCAAATTTCAAAAGACATTCATATATTAAAAGATCATTAACTTGCGTTCAATAAATGCACATTCAGCCATTGATCTCTGCATGTGTGCTTAACATCAATATTAAGAAATAGTTAATCGTTGTTTTTATTGTGTTTTTTTTTCATTCTATTTGTTGAATTTCAGTTACTCCGTCCTCAATACTTCGATGCTCCGAGTACCTTAATAAAACTCCTATACTAAACAGGAGTCAATAAAAAAATCTAAATTTTATTGGCTCCTAACTCAAAACATATTTATTTGTAGTAAAGGCTTGATATTAGGTGGTGGGCATAATCGAATAATCGCATGGTGGGACTTCGATGATTTAAATAATCGAATGATCGAATGATGTAATGTATTGTAAGATTTATGTGATGAAAAAAAAAAAAAAAAATGTCGTTCGATTATCCGAGCTCCTCATAATCCCTCATTATCGTTAAACAGTTCAGTTCGAATGATCATTCGCTTATCCAAACCGATTAATCGATAACGATTACCTAATGATTGTAATAATCGAATGATCCGATGATCGTAATTCGATTATGCCCACCCCTACTTGATATGAATAATTAAAGCACAATTGAATTTTCACGGGAAAGAAATGCGGAAAGAATAGTTGCGTTCAGTGAAATATAATTAATTAAATCTTCTAAATATAAAATAATTGTAAAAAAAAAAAAAAAAAACATAAATCATTTATATTTGAATTGGGTATTATTTTTCAGGGTTTTATGGACATGCCATAAGAATGACCTTTTAAATGTGATTTGTTTTTTTTAAAATATTGTGAATCTCGAAAGGTTTGAAATGTTCTATTAAAATAAAAAAAAAAAAATGATAAATGGCTCATTTGAAATTAATCGATGAATATTTACACAGTATTCATGTATATAGTAGGAAAGAATTAACCTTTTCTTGAGAACTAATCTTTTTGGCTATCTAGTTTGGATTAGGAAAGATTACTGGTGTTGCGAGATGGCAATGTTTTGCAAACAGAATGTGAATGAGTTTTCAATCTGGCAAGGAAAAGTCAATTAATAAGCATTCTCGTGGGACATATCAGTATTTCAATTAAAAGAGAAGATAAAAGAAGAAAAAAAGTAGACTTTATTATTTATTTTTTATCTATTTAGTTAAAAATAACTGTAAGAAAAATAATTGTATCTCATGTTTAAATAAATAAATGTTTAGTTACCTGAATTGGTATGTACCATCTGGGTTCGGTCCATCCTGGCTCTGTGAGATGATGGGTACGGGGGTGGTGTACTGTTGCTGGGGTGCAGCTAAACATACTCCTGCCACCACCGCTAAGAGAAATCCACTCTAATCGACACAAATAATGCATTTTCAGTATTAATATTACTCATAATAAATAACGGAAAGATAAGAGTTTCATTAGATAAAAACCTTTACAAGACAGTGGCCGAAAAAGTTCTAATAAGTCAGGATAGGAGTGGGAAATGAAAGCTGATATAAAAACCTGACATGGTTCCTCACATACTATTGGATATCGCCATTACTTAAAGGGCATTGTAGATTATCAGCTAAATTTCATAATTTTGGCTTTGATATTGACACGGAATGTCCCGGGTCCGTTTTTTTTCAGGGACTGCTGACCATGTGGCCACGACTTGATCTCTATTCGATCAGCTAAGCACCCAGTTTATGAGAACCACGCGAATATCTTCCTCAATGGTGGCAATTTCCTTTGTTCATGAGTGAAATCAACAAAGCATGGGTACATGCAATTAACTTTGGAGCCGAATAACAAGAAATAAACTAGCAAAAAGATGACCGTCAGTAGAAGTGAACTCGAAAATTAAACTTCCAGTGATTCCCGTTTGTATTATGTAAGACGAGTATATACAAGGCGTGGAAGGGCTGTGAATAAATAAATAATTTTATACAAATGGAAAAGCTACGAAATGAAAACATAATTAATAACTGATAGAAGACTGTTTAGGAAAAATTATTAAAAAGGCAATTTTTCAGGGAAGGAAAAAATCAGCGCTTGGAAAGAGGTTGATTCAAGAGAAGATGGAGCGGCACTCTCAGAGGATGAGGGAAAAAGAACCAAAGTTGATTTACCATACCCTCTAAAAGGGTTATTCGAGGACAACTATGCAAAATGAGAGTTTTGTTGTTGGATCATCTTAACAAAGCCTTGATCCCGCCTCGACAAAGGACTTGGAAATTACTTCTTATTTTTAGAAGAATGCAGAAAGTAGTTTCGATTGGTACAGCATAAGTTAAACTACGTTATGTTTAAAATAATTAAGTTAAAAAAATGTAAAATTTTCGGAGAAAAAAAATGTCGAGAACATAACTTAAACGAATTTCAGCGCAATATGTAAATACATATTAAAAACCCCTAAATACTAAAAACGTTTCTTAACTCTGTGAATCGATTATAAAATATACCTTCATTCCTCTGCGATAATCTTTAGACTAAAGACGTAAAAGGACGTAAAAAAACTTTAGTATAATACTTTCTGGAATAACATAATCAATAAAATGGATAAGAGGTCACCAGTTGTTAGTGGCATAACATTTCTTTAAGTCCACTACCCGGCAGATGGCCCTAAGATATTTAGAAGAATTTAAAAATCCTTGTTATACCTTCCGTCGTAAAATGGTGGTTCTGACCCTGTGTTATGTCTGATAGCATTAAAGGCTCCTGTCATCATTAAATCTGTATATGGAAAATTCAGGACTTACACTGTAGTATAGTCCGATAAACCATAGTAACATAAACTGACGTTATATGAATAAAGACACAAAAAAACGAAACAAAAAAAAACTTCATCATAATTCCTTATTAAAATACAAAATTATTCCATTAAATAAATAAATCTATTAGCACGTATGACTAAGGTAGATACTATTGACAAACGCTATATAAAATATCACGATTTAGTAAAACTATCATGCAAAAATAGTATACAGTGTCCTGAAAATAATATTCAAGTACTCACAAGGTATGTTTTCATGTTTGATTTGTGCATTGAACTGTGATGGGGTGTTACTCTGAGTGCTTTATATAGTGGTTTCACTTCCCCACCACTTTTCTAGCCAACCCTTACTCACCTCAGGCAGTACTGTACCACTCGCTTCTTTCTGTTTCTCCCATACATGTTATACAAAACAATTACTAATAAAAATAGTATAAATAATTTTAATATTATCTTCAAGAAACTAAAAATGTAATTGGATAAAAATTGGATCAGTTCAAGGCAATATTATAAATATAACATCCTAGCATACATTTATTAGACATCAGGAAAATTAAAACATGAAAGATCATTTTATGTATGAATTTTCCTATTCCCTAAAACAAAATAGTTTAAAAAAAATGAAAAAACGAATTGATGAAATATGTTTTTTATATTTAGATAATAATGAGACTCATTTAATTATACATTAATTTACCAAATTTAACTTTCAACATTTTCAGTATACTCAGTCATATGAGATGTCTATAAAAATGAATTATAAATTAGAGTAAGACAATTATTTTCATAGAATCGTGGCGGTTTGTATATGTAACGATGTTGTGTATAATTCACTGAGACTTATTTGATCATATTTTTTAAATATTCGGTTCTTAATGAGGTTAATATATAAAAATATAATATCTTTATATTATTTTGTTTTTTGTTCGTTTAACGTCACTTTATGCTACTGTGGCTAATCGTACGATGCTACAGTGGGAGTCCTAAATTTTGCCTATCCAGGCTTAATTGGGATAGGGATTGTTAACGACGGCACAACTAAGGAATTTTTACTCCCATAAAAAAATCCTATTTCCACCTGCGGGTTTGAACCCATGATATTTGTCATAGGAGGCTATTATGCTAGCCACTCTGCTGCAGGTGATTACTTTATAAAATTTTTAATGGCAAAATAGTTAACTGTAGACATAAAATAATGAGAAGTTGGTTGGGAGGTGCAGTAACAAAAAAACTTCAATTAAGTAAATACAATTTATTTTGCCGACGTTTCAGAACTCATTGTACATTTACAGCCTACAAAGACGGGCCTTTATTGTTTGATATCTTATTTTTTTAGCAGTGATGAAGGTCCACAATATAGGCCGAAACGTGGACACAATAAATTAAGATCACTTAATAGAGGTGTTTTTATATTTAGCACCTCCAAACATTTTTTCATATCGAAACTAATTTTTTTAAATAAATGAAATTGACAGCAAAGAGGTTTGCACTATAAAGGTGATATCACACCCTGTAAAAACAGTTTGATCCTAATATCCACAGAAACTTTAGAAAAGGGATTAAGAATCATCAACATTATCAAAACTTGTTACAATCAAGAGTTTTTGGTGAAAAAGAAATAATTTGTAAAATATTTCTTTTCTATTTTATTTTAATTGTTAAACCTGGTCTGTTCAGACACCGTTGTTACTAAGCTATAAGCACATCCCTTTTAACAAGCATATTAAAAATACTCCCCAAAACTCAACTATTATGGGTATGTATTACATATAGACAATTTATCTCCGAACACAAGGGTCAAATTTGGTAAATGTGTTCTTATAACATGGACTGTAAGTGTATGTAAAATAATATAATAATGTAATAATGTCTGATACGCATTAAAGGCTCCTGTCACATTTGGCAGAATTTCTCTCTATTTTTTTTCTTTAAGATTGTCTTCGGGATTGATGCGGTATGCTGTGTACTGATAGCAACTCGGCGAAGTTGAGCAGCAGATCCAAATTGGAATTTCCTCCTGGTTTGCGTCACATAAAATGTGCGTTTTCAAGGTAAAGGATTTTTATTAGAAATACGATATGAAAACAAGATCATTTTATTCGAAGTATTTATCTTCTTTTTCTACACATTTTTCCCAACATGACACCAACTTTTTTATCCCCGAACTTAAAAACTCTGAGCTTTGAAGTGAAACAAAATCTGAAAACGCACTTTTCACTTGATCATCATTTTCAAAAAAATTTCCTTTGACGAAGTTGTCTAAATTCCTTTACAGGTGGTACTCTGTTGGAGACAAGTCGGGAGAATATGGTGGGTGCGGAAGAACTTCGTAGCCCAGTTCTTTCAATTTTCGTGCGGTATGTTTTGAAACATGGGGTCTCGCTGCCGCTCAGTGAGATCATGAGGTACCCATGTATCGAGCTTTTTTACTTTTCTAATACTCTTTAAATGTGTGGAAACGGTAGATGCACTTGCATTTAGTTGTGCTGAGAGTCCTTTAACTGTTTGGTAGGGGTTTCCTTCTACTGTATGTTTGAGGACATCGTTGTCTATTGCGGACGGAGGTCTTCCTCGGGACAAGTTTTCCAAGTCGGTATCCCCAGCTGAAAACTTAGCAAACCAACGTCGAATGGTCCGTTCATTAACACTCCCTCCCCCAAACACCTTGCAAATATTTCTAGCGGCCTCAGCTGCTGAATGGCCGAGTTTAAACTCGTACAAAAATATTAATCGAAAATCGCGTGTTTCCATGTTCATATTTGGAGGTATACTAAAAAGTGGGTAATTGATTGGGAAGCTAATGTTTATAATACAAAGGTAGAGTATTAGTAACCGTTTACTTTAAATATATAAACATTCGGAAGAAAACAACAGAGACCTGCAAAATCCTTTATGTATTTCAGAAACTATAAAAACAGACATTTAATGTGAAACAACCCAATAATAAGCTTACCGAACCCGAAGTTTCGTTGCCATACCACCAAATACTTCCTACACAGGTTCGTCCAATGATCATCCCTCGTGCCCAAGGCCATGAAATCAGCCTAAACACAATCCTCTCATCGATGCTTTATACTACCTTTCGGATGCTTACCGGACGGTTCAGCGAATACCAACTTTCTTGGATTCCGTTCCTCACCGAGCCCAACAACTTTATACGCTCATTTGAGTCTCCGCGATGTTATCAACTCAATTATACTCACATGGTACAAGCTCCGCAATTCCGCTTTGGGAAACCTTCTAAATTCACCAGTGGCCTGATCTCTCTTTTTACCAAACATTACACGCAGTACTTTTTTTTTTCAAAAAATTAAGCGGTTCTTCAAAGTAAGCGGCCACGTTTCACATCCGCAAAGAACTGTCGGAAGAATAATAGTTTTATAAATTATAACCTTTAAGATTTTAGACAGAAGCCGCAAGCTAAATAATTCCGCAACTGAATAATAACAGGCATTCCCCGCCGTTTTTATTTCCTTCTGGATTTTTTTTTTCTTGTTATCATTGAACCTAAATTCTTAAATTTCTCTACGTGTTCAAACGTATATCCTGATATATCAATATCACCAAGATAGTCACCGTTTCTGCTACTAATCATGTATTTCGTCTTATCGGTATTTATTTGGAACCCTATTTCTTTAACGGTTTTTAAAATGCACTTGTATTTAGTTGTATAGTACCCTTGTCTTGGCCCAGCAGTATTAAATCAGTAAAATAATATATATATATATATTTTTTTTTTTTTTTTATAAAGGATAAGTAATGATTACAAAAGTATTAAAAAACTATTTATTGTGCAAACAAGTTTGTTTTATTAGTTGATACACTTTAACTTTTAAAATAAAAATACAATATTTTGGAATTTTTATTTAAGTATATTGAGATAGATTTATAAGATAAGATCGCACCAAAGGTAGCGGTTTCAAAACCGACAAAAGACGGTAATAATTTTTAAGGGTGTAAAAACTCCTGTCCTTTGGAAGGGACTTAAATCGCTGGTTACGAGACTTTTTGATGTCAGGTACTCGTTAATTGTTAAATATTATTATTTAGATCACTATCTTAATTACACTTATTTTCGAAAAAAATAGGAAAACAGGGTTTTGGACTCAGTCCATACCGAAATTCGTACTGTTTCTAGTCGAGCGGCCTCCAATGAGGTGATAAGACTGAGATCACGCTCAGTCGTTTGGAATTTTACCCACACAGGGCCTTTTCACACATAGACGGCTGCCGTAAAAAGGCTTATCTGCCGTGCCGGTCGTTAATCCCTCCCCTTTTCACACGTACACGGCTGCCGTCCACTTATAGTTGCCGAGATAAGGAAATGTGCCGTACACGGCAGCTACACGGCTGTTTTTTCTCTCAGGTCGCTACACGGCTATAAAGAGGATTATAAACCGTCCCAACGGTAGCTATGTATGTGCGAAAGCTCCAACTATGCCCCTATATCAACTACAGTTTGGACGGCTGATAAGCCTAGGATTATAAACCGTTTGGACGGCACCCGTCTATGTGTAAAAATGCCATTACTCTTTATTAACTGTAGCCTCGGCCGATGAACCACAGCAGCATAAAGTGAAGTAAAAAACAAAACAGCAAGATTATGTTTATTAGGCTAATAAAGATTACCTTTATTTAGTAGGGATTGGAAACTCTTACTTACATTAAAATTCGGAAAATCTTAAACTTTTATAGTTTATTCATTTAACGTCACTTAATGGTACAGGGAAAGTCCTATGTTTTGTCTATCCAGGTTTCATTAGTTTAAGTCTTTAACGAGTAACTCACTTTGCGATGACTCGGGACCACCATTTTATGTCTCCTCGGAAGAAGGGCTTGACGAAGGATTTTTCACTCTCATTAAAAATTTCTGGGGTCTGGCGGGTTTAAATTTGTACTAAATTGGATTATTGTTTAAACTTTAAATTATTTTTTATACACAATTATATATGGAAGATTATAAACTGACGTAGATATTTTTTATTTCTGATATGCTTTATAATGTCAAGTGTTAAGCCCAAACACAAACACTGATATTTTTCATCTAATAAATACCATCACATCAAAATCCATCTGAAAGTTTATTTTCTTTCGATCAAGGATATCAATATTTGTGATCTGTAAAGGTGTAAATGAATAGATTATTGATAATTAAATACAACTAGTTGAAAACAAAGCTCTCTCTCTCACTCTCTCTCTCTCTCTCTCTCTCTCTCTCTCTCTCTCTCTCTCTCTCTCTCTCTCTCTCTCTCTCTCTCTCTCTCTCTCTCTCTCTCGTTTCCTGGCGAAATACAAGGAAACGTCTAAACTTAAAAAGTTTCTGAACAGTAGCTGAAGCAAGACTTTTGCAATTGAGAAGCAATTTTAAAAGGTCTGCTATTAGTGTACACTGGTCACTAAGTATTTAGCAGGCTCTCTCTAATCGTCCGACCAATTTACCAGATTTTTTGTGGATGCTTTTAGGACAACAACTTTTTAGATAATGCGTATGTTTGTTATACAATTCTAATTGTTATTATAATTTCATATATTTAATGATCAGGATTATTTCGATAAGTAAATAATCATATCATTCTTTTGTAAAAAGTTTATTTTAAAATATTCAAAATCTGTCGAGGTTATATTTCGACAGAAAATTAGTGCTTTGCTCATACGTTTTTATGGTGGAGATATTAAAGCTATAAGAGATCAAGGACGAACTGCACTAGGTTCTGAATCCGGTAAGTTAATTAAGTGATTAGGTTTTCGTGAAGCTCAGCCGCCAGGATTTTTCCCCGATTTTGGGTACCCATTTTAAATACGCTAGGTGAGCCCCAGGAAGGTCTCCAAACCCCAGGTTCGCTGCACGGCTGAAATAACAGAATATATAATTCTACCTCAGCCGGGGTTTGAACCCGGGACCCGTAGAACGGTAGCCTAGCGATCTTACTTACCTACTCCCTCACAAGTATCGTTCTGTATTCTTAATTTAGCGTATATGGGTTTGGATTTGGTAAAGATTATTTTTATTAAATTTACTTATTATCCTTCGTATAATACGATTTGTATTCGGCATCACCAGAGACACGTATATAACCCAGTATTACGCCGAGATAAGGTGGCATTATCCTCGTTACAGATGCCAGTATTTTCTAGCTTCCTTCCTCTACCAGGTTATCAGAACTCATCATCCCAACTATATTTTACTAACCCATCAATATAAATCATCAATTAAGTCCCGTTTTACCAGTTCCCGTTCTACCAGATGGTCCCTGCCCTCCTCCTCACCATACTGCTGCTTTAGACAAGTTATTTCTAGCCAAAGTAACCTCTCTTTGGAATTATATCCCTCCTGAGATCCGTCATGTATGAATTGCTTCCTCCTTCAATTCACTCCTTTTCAAACACCTTCTTCTTACCCAGTCAAACAGACAATAACCTCAAACTGCAGATGCTAGAAATACCAATTTTGTTGTGCTTACATTATTGTAATTATGACTGATGAAGTAGCTATTTCTGTTCTTTTATTTTGATTCTAAGAGTCTTTTTTGTAAATATGTACATCTTTTACAACCTTAATTATTTTTTTTAGTTTAGCAATGTTAGAAACAGTGAGCCAATAGACAAGTAGCAGTGTGCTATAAGATGTAATGAATAAAGAAAAATGTTTTAGCAAGGATTAAGTTTCAGTCTTGAAAATGGGGAAACAACCCCGAAACGTCGACTAAGATGGAATAAAAAAAAGGTGTTAAAAGACTAAGGAAATAAAGTAACTGGATGATGAATGGAAGGTAGTGGGTGCTTTATTGAATGTTCCAATTAAGAAAACTTCCACAAAAATTAAAAAAGAAAAGAAATTAGCAATGTTTTGTTCAAAGCCATGACCACATTGTTCCGGTCATAAATTCTGTATTTTTATTTTATTTTTAAGGGACTTTAGTCCTAAGATAATAAAGAAGTTTTTCATTTTTTGTATTTCAATCATTCGTATTTTTTGATTTGTCTTATATTTATTTTGTACATATAGATGGTTTCTTATTGTTATGGTCTTAATTGCTCCAAAGTGTGACAGATTTCATTATTTCTCAATAAATAAAAGTTGTTTTAAATTAAGTTGTATTCATTTATTATTTTAGTAGAGGAAAGAAGACGCTCATAATGCAAATAGAGGAGAGTGGTGTGTGTTCAAGGCCAGTACTGATTGATTTAGTATTTTATAATTATTATTATTTTTTAAATGAAGCGTAATTTTGATAATAATTTTTAAACAAAATTCTCATCTCCTGTTAATGATCTGAATATATTTCACCACCTGTTATAAAAACAACAGTTTATTTCTTTTATTTCCCGAGTGACTAACCATATGCCTGATTTAGTAAAATTAAAGTCTCTGGGTTATATAATTGTTAATTACATCTTAATATATTATTAAATTGAGCACAACAATAACCTGTTATTTCATATACAAAATAAAAATAAAATTCAACTCATCTTAAGCAAGAATGAATGTAAGATAAGTGTTGAACCATTCCTTTCTTTTTTGGGTTTCTTTCAAGAAGTATTTTGCAAGAGACCTTAAGAGGAATTCGCAGATCAGATTGGTTTAAACGGTTTAAATTAAC
This sequence comes from Piezodorus guildinii, assembly GCA_023052935.1. Classification (NCBI taxonomy): domain Eukaryota; kingdom Metazoa; phylum Arthropoda; class Insecta; order Hemiptera; family Pentatomidae; genus Piezodorus; species Piezodorus guildinii. The sequence goes on along the minus strand of CM041292.1, from coordinate 40,138,016 downwards.
ACAGCTTTTGTCAAACCTCGCTAAAGTAGTTTATTTGTATTTAGGTTTTTGCTTTTTTAAACCAAATCAGTAGTTCTGTTATGGTGAAGGAATTCCGAAGATCCAAAGTTACGTTTTAGGTGTCGGAATTCGTTTACGACATCACATTTGCATACTTTAAGGTAAGACTTACAAATATTGTAATCGTATTGCGATTTCATGAAATGATGATGTATTATAAACAATTTATTTAACAGTATTATATGTGGAATTGGTAGGAATCCTTAAATAGTAAATTTCAAATCATCATCTGTGTTTTCCGAAACCAAAATTTCTGGCTTTTTAAGCTCTTATATAATTAATTTTACAAATTTTGTTTTCCCATTCAAACTGATCTGTTTTTCAAGTCAAAATGTCCCAAAAAATACATCTTGATTCTGTTCTAAAGACCAAATTTTGCCATTATATATAAATCGAATAATCAGATATAAAGGACCATAAATGAATTACTGAAATGAAAATGAAAAAAAAGAGGAAGTCCGATTTGTCTGGCTTTGTTTGATACATAATTATTTAGGAAAATTGTATAAAGTTAATATAAATAAAAGAAACAAATAAAACAGATAACAACATTGAATGAGTTTAGTTATGTAATATCCGAGACAACAATAATTACATATGTATGGGCTACTACTATATTGTAGTAATATGGGTAAAGAGCTCCAAAGTATGGTAGAAAGGATGATAAAGGACTTTTCAAGTAATGCTGTTCTATGAGAGGGTAGGCATAAATCGGTAGGTTGGGATCTTGTATTTTGGGTGTGCACGGAAGAGCGTGTAGTAAGAAGGTCAAAGATATAGCTCTCAAGCTCAAGTTTTTTATCTCTCAAGCGTTTGAATAGGAGGATACCAAGTAAGTATTTTCTTCGGAATTCATGTGCAGAGCCACCTTTTACCAGAATACCAGCGAGAGACGTGTATATAAATAAAGATTTTTTATTATAAAGAAGATTACCTTTATACAAGTAGTATGTTGAGAATGCATGTTTTTATTTATTTATTTTTTTTTACTTTTGTGCCATTTAATTGTAAAACACCATCACCTTGTAGTGATATATCATCTTGAATTAGCAATGTCAATGCGACTGTAGTATGTATGGTTTATATTGTATTGATAAGTCAACAGTTGGAACACAAAGCACAGTTCAAAAGTTGGAACATAAAGCACATTTTTTGTAGGTGAACCTGACATTTGTGTTATGGAAAAGTCGTTGAATTTTTCGCCTGTGTTATTCTTAACGACCCTTAATTTTTTCTTTACCCTTACGGATTTCGACATTACACTTCAAATTATTCTAAAAGATCCAAGTCAAGTTATTATTGTATTTTATTTTAAAGCAGGGACTTTATTTTCTTTTCAAATATTATGGGGCATTTGGCTATAAAAAGTAAGTTCTGGGTTATATTTCGAAAAAAAAAAAAAAATTATGTTTTAACACATGCCCAGGGCTATAATTTAATTTTTTGTTATATATATATATATATAATTCATTAATTGGGCCGTTAAACGTTTTTGATTTAAATGAGTTTTCTACCAGCTATTTTCTATCCTTTCATGATTAAAAAATCATAGATACAATTTTTTTAAGGCAAATACTTTTAGTGTTGCAGCCGTTTTAAGTCAGGTTCACGACTGAAAACATGTGCTGGAAAATTCTCTTTTATTCTGGTAATTTTGTGAATAATGAATCAAAACAAAAACTTACAATAATACATCGATATGTTTTATATATATATATCCTTACAGCTCATTACTTTAAAAGTAAAAAAGTGGTTAAACTCGTTTTTTCGCGATGTTTGCAGGAAAATATCTTTAAAAATTATGAAACTAACACAGGTTAAACATCTATAGGATGTTTAGAAGAGACATTTGGTGACTGAGACAGAGAAGGTTTATGAGTTCAAATATATTCTTCGCTGTTAAAATAACGATTTGGAGACGATTGACCCATATACATAAATATAGTAGATCATTGCTATAAACGCTCTATCTGGGAAGTCTTGAAGAGAGTTTGGTGATCATAAACAAAATATTACAATATTAAGTATTTTTTTTTTAATAATTTAAATTATTATTGTTAATAATAAATCATAAAAGATCACATTAGAAATTTTCTTTCCTTTCGGAGATGTGAAGGACATATACAACGTCGGTCAAATGTATGAGATCACTAATCATTTACCTTTATTAATCTGATATAATTTGTTTGATTTGCACCACTTAGGCGCTCGGATTTTTCTTCTTTTTTTTTGTACTATGTGGGTAGCACTATGCGATTCAACGTAAAATTAATCTTTTTTACCACTTTTTAATGAAAACACGAAAATTACCTTTGTAGTAAATATCTTACAACCTTGGTATTTATTTGAAATTCGCTACAAATATACTAGGGTATGCAACGATGATCTTAACACCTAGAAGTTCATATCAGCTGTTTTTTTTTTGTTTTTTTTAAATGGCGGTCGGTTAAAATTGTTTTAATTCAATAACTCAATTATTTTTGAAGATATGGACAAAAATTACTTGTGTTTTTTAACCAAAAAACTGCGATTATTGATTAAAAAAAAATAAAATAAAAAAATAATTGAAATTTGACTCATAAATACACCCATAACTCAGTTATTTTTGACTTTAGGAAAAAAATGTGTATAGAGTTTTAGAATCAGTAAAGTGCGATAAACAAAAACAAAAAAAAAAAAATGATCTATATTTACTTAAGTCCTAAATTATAATACATGTAATTCCACCGAAACTCAGTTACTGTTAAAGATAGAGAAAAATTCGCTCTTGATGAAAATGTTGCTGTAACATCATAGTCCTATATAAGGTTTAATATGGAATTTCTGTTTTGTGTAACTTTTTGTTTTCGTGCTAGACTTACCGTAAACACGGACAAGCACATCTTTTCTTACTTGGACTTATGGGACCTTAAAACATGTACTTCCGCTGAAAGCTGGAATTCGAAAATGTTCAAGATCCCAATACTTTTCCTTACTATATATTTGTATAAATAGGTATTCCATTCACAATTTGACACGATCAATAAAATTTTTAACCTGCTTAGTAACGAGAGCAATGGTGTAAATATGTATGTATACAGTTCAGTATTCAGGAGCAACCTGATTTTATGTCTTTTATGAAAAGAAGACGCAATTTTCAATTTTAGTCTATCATGTGGTCTCTGGTCAGAGTATTGATGCATCTTTTTCCATCCTATGTTTTAGTAATTTTAATGAAAAGGTCAGGCACACCAACATAGTATGAGGTGGGCAATGCACTGACGCAATCTGTGTGGGAACACAAGCTGCGGCTATTCAAGATTTTCTATTAATTATGAGAAAATACGACTTAGAGTTTATGATTTTATTTTAAATAAAAGCTAGAGTGTATTATCTACAATTTAAAAGAACCGTATTTTGTTAATTTGTTCAATAATAAATTTCGTTTAAAAACATTTTTTTTTTAGAGAAACTATGTCACTATCTTCAGCTCTACGTTACATTTTAAGTAAGTTCCAATAAACTATGAAATACAGGAGTTTCTTTTCAAACGTAGTTTTTATCGGATTTATAAAAATATTTATTCCAGAGTACTTCGAATTTCAACAATTTATATGAAATTATATTATTATTTGAATAGAAATATATCTGATTATGTTTTTATTTTCTAATTATATAAATGGATCATAAAATTATAATTACATTCCTGAAGAAAAATAATATCGAGAAAACTAAGGCCCAAAATACATAAATATTTATTAATTACATAATTTGGTCATCATACCGTTGAATTTCGATGAATACGAGTATTTCTTGAATTGGTGATTAGTATTACTTATTTTCCATATTTAGCTGTAAGTTATTTTAGGCGAAGGTCAAAGTCTAAATATAAAATTGGAGGCTGATAATTAACTTCACTACTATTTTACTTAATTATGATGCACTACGTTTCAGTTATAATACCATCTTCTGGTGCAAAGAACAATTTTTATATTAAGGTGAGTGTGTACTTACGCCCATACATGAGGCTTCTGGTTGTAAGTACCCACACACCTTAAGATAAAAATTGTTCTTTGCACCAGAAGATGGAGTTATAGCCGAAACGTAGTGCATCATAATTAAATAAAATAGTGGTGAGGTTAATTATAGCATCCAACATTGTATTCTCCATAACATTTAAAAATTAAAAAAAAACAATAAATAATTGAAAAGCTTCCTTAACACTTAATATGAAAAGATCTTCTAAATTAAACAAAACAAAATTATTGGTAAATAATTGCTCAATCCACCAGTTTAATGAACCGAAAGAATCCTTGTCATTTCTAAGCACTCTAAATACTGGATATATAAAATATTATGCGACCCATAGCGGAATGAGTCACAAGCAAAGTCGTGAAATGTCTTGTAGAGTCTATAATTATTCTAATATAACTTCACGATTCATAGAGGATGTATTCTATGGCATTTGTATCATTTTATTTTTCAATTTTTTTTTTTTTTTTTTTTTTGGTTGCTGCTATGACGAAGATCTTTGGTCTCGCGAAACGGTTTTCGTAGAGACATAAATTAGCTTAGAGGAGCACAAGCAGCTTAGATGGGCTTACTAAACCTCACGTTGCTATTAACCATGGTTTCTATGGTGTAGCGGCAGGCTGAGCACCCTTTAGGGCCAATCTGCCAGTATCCTCACCACTGACTCCTTCAGGTACAAGGACGTTGGCAGATCAATCGAGTTCTATGGATTATAGCCGTCCTAGGTCAGAAAGTGCACAAGGACTTATATTTCTTTCCCTGAAACAAACTTCCAGACGGCTATGTGATATTTTGGAAGATCACAACGCGATTCACAGTCAAGGTTAATTTGAGTAGTGACATTTTACCTTCCATAACGAATTCGTGTAATATATATTGATTTAGAAGATTTCTAATAGTTGAATCCCATACATAATTATAACCCGACGAATGTGAATAGTTACTTATATGAGGGTTAATATATAGAAAACACAAAATCCTGTTGACATAAATATTTTGTAAGTATATTTTTCAAAAAACAATTTTTTGTTAGTGGTATTATTATTTGGCTCATCGAAGACATTTGTAATAGTGCTTGTTTGTTTGTTTATTTATTTTACGTCACTTAATGCTGCTGTGGCTAATCGACATATGCTGCAGTTGGTAGTCTTGAATTTCGCCAATGAAGATTTAATTGGGATAGGAATCGTTAACGAGTACCTGAAATCACAGAGGCTCGGGACCATCTTTTTTAGACTGAACGACGGCATAACTAAGTATTTCCTACTCTCATTAAGGCCACCTGCCAAGTTAAAACCACGACTTTGGGCATACAAGGCTATCATGCTAACCACTACACCCAGGTGACCCCTGTAATGGTGCTTAGGGACAAAATTTACACACTATAAACAGACAAAAATTGGTAAAGTAAAATTACCTAGAAACAGAATAATAATAATAATAATAATAATAAGGTGGTCCCGAGCCTGTGCGATGTCAGGTACTCGTTAAAGATCCCTATCCTAATAAAACCTGGATAGGCAAAATTTAGGACTTCCACCGTAGCATCGTCCGATTAGCCATAGTAGCATAAAGTGACGGTAAACGAATAAACAAACAACAATAATGACAAAAGAATGTGTAAAAAAAAAAAAAAAAAAAATCAATATATTAAACACAGACTTTACGAATAAAAGATCTTAAAACTCATATTCAATATTTATAATGAGCCTAGACCAGTCCTCTCCCCCATTCGAGGAGGGATCCCAGCGTCTCTCTTAGATACGACACTGATTCAAGAGCTACCCGAATGAGGATGCTATAGCTACACACAATGATAGAAACATGCAAGTGAAGTGTGTAAAAGTGAGTGCTTGTGAGATTTCACGATAGTATCAGGAGAGGAGAAAGCATGTTTGTTTCTAATTGAAGTCAGATAATAATATTAAATATTACTTGTAAACGAATTCTGTAATATCATTAAATATTTTTTTTTTTTTTTTTAGCGAACAAATATAAATGATAAAGATTTTTTTTTTTTTAATATAGAAATACCATTTTAAGAAGTTAAACATCATTTATAAGAAAAACTAAAATAAAAAATAATCAAAAGGTTATATGGAAAAGATGGTTATTGTATATTTATTACATTAAGTTTAAAATGTGTGATGGTTCATTATCACCGACTTATCTACACTTGTCTGTCTCTATGTCTGTATAACCAGGCCTAAACGTACAGCACTAGAGAGGAGAATCTAGTCAGTGCCAGAACTGAAATATAAATAATATACTACATAAATAAATAAATTCGTTCCTGTAACACCCGCTGGCGGCCTTCTGATCTGTATGTAACACCCCATCGATCCACAGCCTTCGACAGATCGTTCATAATCCGATCCTCATGCCTCTGGAACTCCATTCCTTACAATATCCGGGACTCCCGAACTATCACAAAATTTAAAATCTATTTATTCAGCCATACCCCATCAATTCAATTCCCAAATAATCCCAAGTAGAAGCTGATCTCAGGAAAAATAGGCAAACAAAGTTTATTTATTAATCCAATTTTTCATTTTTATAGGCACATCCAAGAGCGAATATTATTTAAAACGATTATCTTTTCAAAGATGTAAGTATAAATTATATATTATTTTGCAAAAATTTTGATGAATTGTAATTTCCATTTTTTTTCTTAAATTGTATATTTTTACTTTTTCTTTTCTTAAATCTTATTATATTTTTTCACCATCATCATAACCATTTCCCCTTCTACCGCTGTTCGGTGTGAGGGTTCTGCTTATAGAGTCTGGTCCAGGTGTCTCTCTCCTGCACCAACTCTGCTCTTCTGTCCCAATTTATTCCGTGCCTCCTACATGCCACTTTTACACTATCCTCCCAGGAGATGCGAGGCCTTCCTCTAGGTCTTTTTCCTTACGCGTGGGTCTCGTAGGTCTTCCTGGCACTTCTGTCTGGATCCATCCTAAGAAGATGTCCAAACCAACTTAGATTTTGCTCCTCCAGTATGGTCTCTACCGGTTTGACATCGAGATTAGCCCGTATAGTGGCGTTCCTTATTCTATCTCTTCTTGTTTTTCTCTCTATTTTTCGTAGATACCTCATTTCCATCGCTTGTATCTGACTCCTGTGTTTTGTGGTGAGGGTCCACGATTCAATAGGAGTACGATAGAATAGGGAGGAATGTCGATTTATAGACAGCTATTATATTATATTATATTTTTTATTATATCTTATTTTTCTGTTCTCATATTAATATGCAGTTTTTTATGTTGTTTGTATATTTTTACTAAAGTTGTTTCATTTGTTCATTTTATTGGATTAATTAAATTGTTTTCAATACTTTTACTCTAAAACTCTAGTCTTAAATCCACTGTTATATTATTCTGAAAGGACTTGTTCCAGAATAAATAAAGAATTATTATTATTATTATTAAATATCTATATCATTAAAAAAAAACAAAAAAAATAGAGTTAAGGAAACTCTAAAATTATAATGATAACGTTAAAAATTACTGGGGTGTTAACGATATTTATTTAAAGTATCTTATTACTCCTCAATGATAAGAATACATACCGAAAACAATTGCTCATGACAAATAATAGGTAATGTTTGATGATTAGTTCAGTTACTCAATCTATAGTTCATACATGCAAATCGGTTATGTAAACTCTATCACGATGCCTCCGTGAGTATTAAATAAAACGGGATTGTCCCAGTTATCTGAGTCATGTATGTCCACAGAAGATCCAGCCACTATTGCCGGTCAAGTGGCCAACAATCCTCAAATCATTTCCTTGATTGTCGAAAGGAGGGGTATAATCTCGAGGAGATAATATCTAGAAAGGATTCAATTCCCTTGAGCATCCTCCATTTTTCTTACGTGAGGTTGTGGCCATTTACAATGTGAAAGGTCAGTCGCTCTCAACTAACAACTAAAAATATTCACTGTTCTTCTAGGATCGCTTGTATTGACAAAGAATAAATCACTATCATTATTTTGGGCAATGATTTAGGTTCCTAGAATAAGATTAATGCCACGATTTTATTTTTCTACAGCTATACGTATATTTTTCGTAACTCGTAAATAATATTTCAAAGCTAGAAGGAATCAGTCCGGGTGGTGGTCAGTAAATGAAACAATTAAAGAAATTCAACTATTTATAGCCTGCCGACCTTCATTGTGGGTCATCATCAGGGCTAAAAGCATACAAAAGGAACACACTCAGTGTGTAGTAACATAACATGTGCTAGAAAAATTCTGGAGAAAACATAAGACAGGGGGTTATATAAATTATTAAAAAATAAAATACAATATTTTATAATTAATAATTAGTAGGTTCCTAAATCTTAAAAAAAAAAAAAAAAAAACAGTTTATTAAACATAAAATTTAAAATTCATTTAAAAATTCAAATATAATCCATTTTTAATTTTGTCATTAATTTTTTTTTTAAATTAACTCAAAGAAAAATCACTCATCTAAACTGACATATTCTTTGGCCCCTAATATTATAATTAGGAACCAACTAATTATTTATTATCAAATTACATTCTTCCAATTAACCTATTTTTTTATAATATTTAATATACAATTGAGTTACAGGATGTCAATATTTAAAATGTAAAAATAGAAATAGATGGGTAAAGAAATCGATTTATTAAAATACAATGACTTTATTATTACAATTAACAATAATAATAATTTGTACATTATGTTCAGTCATAACTTGTTGTGTAGAGCTATTTCATCATTATTGTTAGTATTTTTAGTAATTTTTAATTATTCATATAAACCTCCCTGTATCATGTTTTCTCTTTAATTGTTCTAGCACATATATAATTGAGTTCCTTTTGTATCTTTTTATCCCTAATGAAGACTCGCCAATGGGGGTCGCAACGTTGACAGACAATAAATAGTTATAACTATTAAATGGTTTTTTTTACTGACCGCCACCCGGATTAATTCCTTCCTACTAATTATATTCAATTTTTCAAATCGAGTCGCCCTACATCTTTCGTCCAATATAAAAAAAAACCTATGGACTAGTGGATAGAGCACTAGTCTACTATTCCCCGGATTCACCCAGGGAGCGACCCTAGGTTATGGAGACCCTCCTAGGGCAGACCCAGCCTCTATAAAGTGGGTATCCAATGAATTGAGGAAAAAACTGGCGGCTGAGTTTGATCTCGGCCCAATCAGCTCAATGCACATATGCAAGTACTGTGCCCAATTTGTAGTCCCGATTTGTCCAATAGTTTATCACTAATTCTGAATGTGTTAAAAATATTTGAGCCAAATTTTTGAGACTTTAAATACACAAAGATTTTCATCTTATCGGTTTGAGTTTAAAAAGTAATATTAATTGAAGCGAGATAAAAACAAAACAAAAAGTTCTTCGTCTTTTATTAATGTAATTTTATTAATTGGCAAAATGGACAAATAAAACGTCTAAACTTTGATGAAACAATTGTCTACTAATTTACTAATTGTCTAATAATCGGCGACAACGAAATTCATAATTGATTCAATATCATTATACTGTCTAGAAATCGGCTAAATGCATCAAAATATTTTATCAAACAACAGCTGGCATTGGTTTACATGAAAGAATCTATTATCTTTCATGATAACTCCCGGTCCCACGTATCAATACAAGCAGTGAATAAGTTAGGTTATGAAGTCCTGATACATCCCCCGAATTCCTCTGATCTATGCCCTGCAGACTACAGCTTTTTTCAGGAAAATTGTTTATTTAGTCTAAAACCAATGATTTAGACATAAAAAATGTTTTTGTTTTTTTTAACAAGTTACTCAAAAGTTTTTTAAATCTGGGATAATAAACAAGGTAAGCCGTTGGCAAAAGTGTATCGAAAATGATATTATATAATGATAAACGGTCATTTCATTTATTACAATCAAATACATGGAAATCAGAAATGTTTGACAATACTTACTAAATCAACTAGTTCAGAATCACAGTTCAACTACATGATTGATGGTTACATAAAAGAATTGTTACTGTATTGTAAGAATTTGAGATATAATGAATAGAAATAACAGAGAAAGGTTATGTTTCTTTAATAAGCTTAATAAAAAAAATAACCGTATTGCGTAACCCCTCATTTAACTACAAACGATAATTGAAGTTATCAGTTGTCTTGATTAATGTAGGTAATTTTAATCGTTGTCTAATTGGTATTAATTACTGAAGTGTAAAGAACAACTTGATTTGTCTCATAATGGAACTTTATAATTTTATTATATTTAGTATTCCAAGACCTTTATTTCTACCTATGCTGATGACACTTGTGTATTATCAGTCAATTACGATCCTACTATCAATTACTTGCCTCTTAACATCTTCAATCCCACATCAGAGAGCTTGAGGTATGGTGTCAGAATCGGAGAATCAAAATCAATTCCAACAAATCCCACCAATTACCTTTACCCTTTGTCGTAAGCCTATGACATCCTGCCCTACAGTGTCCTTTAATAATATTCCGATTGTTCCAGTTGAACAGATCCGCTACCTATGACTTCTACTTGACAAACGTCTAACATGGAATTCGCAAACAAGACTGAAACGACAAGAAACCGCTCGCCGTTTTCGACTAATTCAACACCTACTAGCCAAACGGTCAAACCTTCCTCTCAACTACAAAATGCTCATCTACATGACTATTATAAGACCTATCTGGACGTACGGAGTAGAGCTATTGGGCTCTTCAAAACCATCAGATTCTTCCCGTATTCAATCCTTACAATCCAAAATCCTTCGAAAAATCCTCATTGCTCCTTACTTTGTCACGAATAAACTCACCCATAAAGACCTTAACAACCCATATATTGCTGATTTGGCCCAAACGAGGTATCAATCCTTTCATGACAAACTCCATTCCCACCCTAATCCACTAGTTTCAATCCTTGCTTCCTCTTCAATTCCTGACAATCCTCCTAGGCGTCTGAAAAGAAGATGTCCTCGAGACCTCCTATTTTAGATTACCTAGTGGAGTGATGCCAATGGGAATTTTCTCTTCATGTTTTTTTTTATGTATTTCATCGTTACCAGCATATTTACTTGTATTTCAAAATACAGTTGTTAAATTTCAATAAGAATATTAAAAAATATATATATATATATTTAGTATTGGATAAGCAAAAAAGTCCCTTCAGTTTTTCAGAGTGAATATAAAACTTGATGTATTATAGACATAACATTCATTTTAATCTACAATAAATTGACTATTATTTAACATAAATTTAACCCATCTTTCCTCTAACTGAATAACGCCATGTTTATAGAAAGTCTTGAGTTCATTTTTAAAACTTACCCAAATGGTTTTTGATACGCTCATCCTTTTGGAATATTTTTCCGTTCATGTAGTTCTGAAGAGACCGGAAAGCTCGTAAGTGGTATTCACTTGGAGCTAGGTTCGGTGAATAGGAAAGGTGGGGAAAAAGATATATTCCAAGGCTCAATTACTTATTGCGGATGAACAAGGACCTGTGGGGCCTAGCGTTGTCTTGGTGGAACACAACATCCTTACAATTTGCCAGTACTAGGCATTTATTTTGAATTGATTGATCTAATTTTGTTAGTTGTGTGCAGTATAGAGTTGAATCAATTATTTATTCTGATGCTTATAGCTCATAGAAAATAACACTCTTGAAATCCCACCTTATGGACAGGATTGTCAAAGAAGACAAAATCAGTTTTTTGACATTCTTCTAGGAAGACTCTAGGTCCCCAAGATTTACTACTGGCTACATTATCGTAAAATATGCAATTTTTATCTCTTGTTACCAATATTTTTAAAAAAGGGTCATTTTGTTGCCGTGTGTATTGCAAACAAAAATACGTATTGCCAAGTTGACGTCGGAGAGAGAGTGAGGTACCGAAACATTAAGCCTGGAAAAATAGCCGATCTTGTGCAAATGGTTTTCTACGGTTGTGTGCGACATATCCAGGTCAAAGCAATCTCTTGCCCTGATTGGGTGTGATTTTAATCATCAATAGCTCTATCATTGCTCGTTTCAATTTCGTGTGGGCTACCAGACCGATGATCACCATTGATGTCAAAATTTCCTGAATGGCATTTGGCAAACAAATTCTGTCAAGTACGTTTAGTTAAGGCATCATACCTATCAACACTGCAAATTGTTCTATGAGCTTCTACAGCACGCTTACCATTGTTACATAATATGGCGATAATAGATGATATTTTCTTCCATATTCACAGTGTAATACCAAACCTATACTATTTATTATGCTAGTTTCAACATGAGTTAACATATTTAGTTATTGGCATATAACAAATAGGATGAATAATCCACCTTAGGACTTCATTCATTAGACAAGGGTAAGGAGTGTGTCAGATTCGCTTAAAAATTCACAGAAAAACCGGAAGACTTATTTGCCAACACAAATTTTCAAATTTATTGTTTTTGGAAAAACAATTCTATTCTTTTTGATATAGAATTGAATAGAATAGAAAAGAAACTTTATTCTGGGACAATGTCCCTTAAGAATAACAATTATGAACAAAATAATATACTATAACTGGCCAAAAACAATATATAACTACAATTAAATAACACAAGAATGAAAAAAAAAGAAGAAATGGAAGGGTCATAGTACCATCTCTATTTACAAATTCTAGAAATAAATAAATAAGAATAAACATAAAATGTACTCAAATGGGCGAGTAAAATTGTTGGACTCGGTGAGGAACAGATTCCCAGAAAATTGGTATTTGCTGATCTGACTGGTAGGCGTCCGAAAGGTAGGCCAAAGCGTTGATGGGATGATGGCGTTAAGGCTGATCTGGGGGTTTGGGCTTGAACGGAGAACATGGGACGAGTCTGTGCAGACGAAATATGGTGGTATCGGCATCGAACCTTCGGGTTCGCTAAGCCTATTATTATTATTAAACATTTTACATCTCATTAAAGTAAGTGCATTTAAGTAAAATTCACCTTAAATAACTACGCATAGTAAAAATTAGCATCCATCTGACTGAAGAGAAAGGAAGTATTGAAATAGGAGGGATTTAAACGATGATAGGGAAAGAGCAGAATGGATATTTGAAGGGAGAGTATTCCATAAGGCAGTGGAACGGACTAAAAAGGAGCAATCATATCTTTTGGTTCTATGGAAAGGAGTGTGAAGGTCGGACAGACAGGATCTTGTTTCCTGGTGATGGGTTGAGGATTTAAATACCAGAAGGCTGTAAACAAATGGATGGTGGAAGTTTATGATTTGATAAAGAAATGATATAAAGGAAATATTGTCTTCGAAAGGTTTAAATATAAAAGTAAATTTCTTTGCAAATGCAGTATTTAATAGTGATAATCGTTATCACAAGATAGGAAATCGTCATAGGAGCGAATCGAGGTCATCAGGTAACACGTCCATCATCCGAAATGGAATACCGAGAGTGGTAGCAGTTCACGAACTGTTGTGATGTAACGGTGCCGTGTACCAGCAACCTTTCGGATCTGCTCAAGGCCGCCGCGACTCCCCGGCATGTTCCATTCTTGGACCTTATCGCATGGACCTTATGGTTCTTTGCTGGAACTGCTTATTTCTTGTGCAGAGCTTAGGAGCTTAAGTTCCATGTAAGTGGAAAAGTCCACTAAAGTCGAAATTATTACGAAAAACAATAAGGAGTAGAGATGTAGTGCACCGTGCCAATTTGTGCTGCGGATCTCTACAACTACTTAAAACATTTTTTTAATTATTAATAACACTATGATAAATAAAATAATTAATCATAATGCGAAATAGAATTATTATATTTGATACATGGATGTGGAGTGGGAGAGAAGGAAATGTTACACATAAAGAACAGAATAGAATATAAAAGTCATATAATGAACATTTTGACTATGATTTGGAACGAAACTAAATGTTTATTGAGTACCTTTAGAAAATAATTGCGTTTCTAAGTCTCGTTTTTGAAGGATTTGAGTTTTAATTTTTTTTTTTTTTTTTATATGCCAATTTAAAACATGCTATAAGTATGTACAATTTATGTAGCTGAAATATTTTACTGTAACAATGTTAATTTTTAAGATTAAGAAATAATATTAAATTAGTGTGTTGCTTACAAAAAAAATAGTTTAACTAAAGAGCTGATGGGTTCAACCATTTTCTGAGTTTATTAAAGGGTTATAAGTAACTAACTTAATATCTAATTTATAACTAGCTTATGTGATAATGAAAACTATATGGTCTTTTTCAATCGAACTAGAGCCGGTGCTGGGTTAACGATGGGAATAGAGGAAATTATCAATTTTCTGGATGTAGCTACTAATTTATGGTATATTTAAAATATTATTATGTCCAAAACAATATGAAAAAAAAAGCTACAAAACTAAAATAAAATAAAAGCATGCTTAGAAGAAGAGAAAGTAAAGAATTAGGTAGAAGACTTGGTAGGAACCACAAATTTAATGCAACCACGAAAAGTAAAAGTGAATGTCCGACTGCAGATTGCCTTAACAATATTAGGAAATCTAAATATAGGGATAGCGACTATACAAGTAGCCAAGAGTAGCTCACAAAACTAAGGGAAGCAGAGAATAATCATTTTTATAGTGAGCGTGCAGTTAGAGGTACTTCATTCATGATCTATAATTGGTAAATAAGTGGTCAATAATATATGATTGATTACTCGTACAAATCCTAGGTGTCTCTGATTTCATAAAGCTGGTAGTAATATTTTTGTACGAGTTTAAACTCAGCCATTCAGCAGCTGAGGCCGCTAGAAATATTTGCAAGGCGTTTGGGGAATTGAGTGTTAATGAAGAGACCATTCGCCGTTGGTTTTCAGCTGGGGACACTGACTTGGAAAACTTGCCCCAAGGAAGACCTCCGTCCGTAATAGACAACGATGTCCTCAAACATACAGTAGAAGGAACCCCTACCAAACAGTTAAAGGACTCTCAGCACAACTTAATGCAAGTGCATCTACCGTTTCCAGACATTTAAAGTGTATTGGGAAAGTAAAAAAGCTCGATACATGGGTACCTCATGATCTCATTGAGCGGCAGCAAGACCCCATGTTTTCAAAACATACCGTGCAAAAATTGAAAGAACTGGGCTACGAAGCTTCCGCACCCACCATATTCTCCCGACTTGTCTCCAACAGATTACCACCTGTTCAGGAATTTAGACAACTTCGTCAAAGGAAAACTTATTAAAAATGATGATCAAGTGAAAAGTGCATTTTCAGATTTTGTTTCACTTCAAAGCTCAGATTTTTTCAGTTCGGGGATAAAAAAGTTAGTGTCACGCTGGGAAAAATGTGTAGAAAAAGAAGGTAAACTAACTTCGAATAAAATTATCTTGTTTTCATATCGTATTTTTAATAAAAATCCTTTACCTTAAAAACGGACATTTCATGCGACCTAACCCAATATAACGAAATCGCCCAGACTTTTAGCTGTGTAAAAGTATATAAAGGAAAAAAAGACCCACCTTTGATTGTTTTTTCTTATATAGCTTAGCCATTGCTGTAAAATCTTAAATAGCTTAGTCTACTTCCTATACAAATTTCGATTTTGAGGACATAGACCTGTTTTGTATGTGAATTTTTAAAAATAGCGTTTTTCGCAAAGTTTACCCGAACATATCTCAAAAAGGACTAAGTTAAAAATTATGTAAACTAATGCAGATTACACATCTATGAGTATAAGTGATATAAATTTAGTGATTAAGACTTTTCTGGTTTTGGAGTTATAAAATTCTCTTCGCTGTTAAAATAACGTTTTATTTAAATATTATCATCTCCGGTAATTTTGCATATTTCAGAACGAAACCAAAACTAGAATGTTAATGAGAGTAATACCTACATTTTTAATGTTTACAACACATTACCTAAGTAACCAAGAAAACGGTTAAAAAATTCACGTAATGTATATAGGGTAAATATATATGTCAAGGCCAATTTGCGAATCGCGATGATGTATTTTCCAAAAATTAAGCATGATATTTTTATTTTTTTAAATAATTTAATTGCATATTTCGTACCATGAGTTATGTAGAGTTATTACCTAAAAAATAGCTAAAAAAAATCAATTCAAAATATATACTTTTTTGGGCCCAATGGGCGACAAATGGAAGATCCTCATTAATACAAATGGAATAGAACAGCTCATATTTTCTATCTATCATATGATATTTAACTATTAAAGATCAGTTGTAAATATTAAAAAGATATCTCAGTTGCGCGACTTCCAATATGCTGGAATTAAAGAATTTTTGTTTCACAAGCAAGCCGTACAACTTGAAATCCAAAGTCATGGATAAATCGTATATTCATTTTGTTGGCATGGATATGTCTCTTGGTTGGGTTAACTTTCATCGTGTAACGTTTTTTCACTCGCAGTTTGACGCGCTCTAGCACTGTTGGTGTTGCTAGAATCGAATATACTGTTTACAAGTGGTCTCGGGGCCACTGCTATTTCAACCTTCTAGGGTGATTGTAAAGGTGTGTGGAACTGGATAGGGATGATGAGATGGGATGAGATAATGGGATATGGGATGGGGAGCTATCGGATTGGGGTGATGGATAACGTTCTGGCGAACTTTAGAGAATTTTGATGGAATAAGGTGGTGTAAGGTATGGTTAGTGAAATAATAAGGAGCAGTAACTATTGTTTGTAGGTCTTTAGATTAAAAGGATTGATTGCGTTTGATGTTAGAAAATTTGGCAGTCCCCCACAGTTCAAGTCCAGATAGGTTTCAGTACTGCTTTTTCTGTTTTCTGATCAACAGTCTGTATAATTGGCCAAATCGTTGGTTAAGTTTTTGTTGACCGAAATATAATGAATTTTTTTTTTTTTTTTTGTTTTTTTTGTTACACGTGAATATTTAGGACCTATAATTGAGTTATATTATTTTTACTGTAAACGGTCAAGTTTGAAAACACCCTTTTTGCTCTCAACTGACGACCAATAAATCATAAAAAGATGTCTCCAAGATCTATTTTTTTTTCTGTTAAGGAAAAATTGTTTTATCTTTAAATTGTTTCTATTTTTCGATAGTTCTGGTTCCGAAAGCGTGGATAACGAAGTTAAAAAAAAAAAAAAAAAGTAAAGTTATAAAAAGTAAACGTTACCAAAGCTTTGCTAGACTTTAAACAATTTGATGTTTACTAAACGAATATAGACCATACAAAGAAAACTTCTTAACTCTGATTTCTTATTACCGTCATTTCAAAACTTAATACGCTAAAATTTAGTGAATAGAATAGTTATTTAAAGGGTTAACTGTAAGAAATGCAGTTACCCAGTGTTTACGACCTTTGACGAAAACGTTTAATAACTACGTTCGTTGAAGGCTGCGTATTCTGAAGCCCGTGGGAGCTGAGAGATGAGGTAACATACTGCATTCGAAATGCCTAATGGTCATTAAATCTTTACTCACTACGTTTTAAAAATTTTAAAATAAATTGTTGAACAATTCCTTTTATTACCAGCTATAAAACAATACCAAGTAAGATTTATTGACCTAAAAATTACTGTATTACCCCTGTCTTTATGGGCGAAGAATCGTCCCGCGAACTTAGTTGATCAGGGATTTGTCTTTTCCAAGATCATACGTCATAATTTAGAGAATTGAATAATATTCTATTATATAGAAACATCATAGTGATTTAAATAATTTGAATTAATCACTATAATTGTAACTCCTGGATATCACATGTAGCTTTCTTATCATAGTTCAGTAAAACAAGTACAGTCATTGAAACTAGTTTGGGAGATAAGATATTAGTCATAAAAAATAAACAAGATAAGGACAAATCAGCCAAAAAAAAAATAGAAACAATTTTTTTTCATAATTACTCAAAACTAGAATAGAATAAAATAGACTTGCATAAAATATTGCAGTCGGGGAAGTCCCTATACAATAGGAGTGTGTACATAAATTATAATTTATAGACAATTTTCTAGTTTTTAGTGTAACAAAAAAAATAATAATAACACTTATATGAATACAATAAAAAATAAATTTAGCCACAAAAGAAAAATAATAATAATAATAATTAGCATAAAATAGGCACATCCATTTCTTATGACTTCAAAAAATAACAAAATCATAATAAATAAATAAAACTATTTTTATGTCAATGATCTATGACAAAACATCTTAAATTTAAATTTATTTTGGTGTAAAATTACAGTTTTTTTAGTATTTTTTAGACGGCTTATTTTTGAGGAATATGTGGAACTTTAAAGGTGTTAGCTGGGCTATAACTGGTTTAATGGTTGAGCGGTAGGAGTATTATGCTGGGAATGATGTGAAAAAATGGTGAATATTGTCAGCTTCTTTTTTTATTGCAGATGGTCCAGGTTGAATCTGTGCGATATGGTTATCATTATAATTTGCTGGAATTAATTGCTCAAAACTATGAAATAATTATATTATGTTATAAATATATTTATTCAATTTATCATATAAAATTTAAATATAAGGGAGAATTATATTTATATAATTATGATTATAATCAAAATAGTAATTTTATGGAGCATTTATTTGATTAACCCTTAATAAATAAAATATATAAATTAATTTGTGAAATAATTATATTATGTTATAAATATATTTATTCAATTTATCATATAAAATCAATGAATTTTTAGTATGAACAATACACTTTTTCAGCCACTGAGAATTTATTATTAATGTTCCGAATTTAAAAACGTTGGTATGGGTTCACCACCGTATGAACTAACCCATATTATCAGAAGCATAAAATGGTATTATTAAAAGCTTTTATAGACAATGTGGAAACTTCAATACCTAAAAACAAATTCTTATATTAAAATTTGAAACACAAACAAAAATGGTTTATATAAAATATTTTTTTCTACAATATACATGATATACTCATACACACAGACATAAACACACAAATGTATATCCAACAAGTTTTCGGAGTCCCAAGGCGCTCCAGCGTTACTTACAGATATGCAAAGTTTTAGTGGCTCAATTCAGTTTCTCGGCTACAGTTTATATTGGGAGTATTCCTATTTCACACTTTCAGTACAAAAAATCCGCCCTACATACTTTAATCATTACTTGTTTATCGGTACATTCGTTTAATAAAGGATCCCAGTCCACTAACCTCTATTTTCTTCATCATCGAACTTCCATAAAATTCCATACCTATCTCTATATGCAAAGCATCCTTTTTAACCTCATTAAAAAGCAAATTGCTCCTTCATTTTCTCAGCCATCCATCTTCCGACTGGTGTAAACAAAATGTTAGGATAATGGTCATATTCCATTTTAAAATAAGGACCACTAAAAATATGTAAACAACTTTTTGTTTTTATCCTTTTTTTTCCCTTATTGATCTTATTATATCATAAGAAGTACAATTATAATATCTATCCACACACACACATATGATTATATAATTTTAATCATATATATACTACTATCGTTCTATTTACTACTTAATAAATAATGTAAGTAGTAGTCTTATGCCGAACAAGTAGTCGTATTTACTTCTATTATAAATAATATAAGTATATCCTGAGTTTGTATTTTTTTAATGTTTTTGTTTCTGTGCCAAACACAAGTCTCAGTTTCTGTGTTTTTCTGTTATTCTTGTAGGAGTGAAGGTTCCAGAATAAATTAATTTATCTTTCTTTCAACAAGTAAAAACTAATATTATACGTCGTAAATTTCTTTCGACCGAATTTTCACATACCAGGTTCAGTATTGACTCCAAGTCCTTGAAACGGTTTCCCATTGTTCTTTCATAACTGGAACAGAGTTTGGAATTACTTAATATTACTGACATGTGCGAACAATAAAAATAATCGTTCACACGGAAACTTAATTAGCTGTGCTTCCTGAATTCTCTAGCATGATATATAATTGAAATAGATTTAGCGAGTATTTTCTTGAAATCGTATCGAATTGCCTGGAAGTCTCTTTCACTGGTTAATAATATACTCATGTTAATGAAAAAAAAAAAGAAAAATAATCTCTATAACTTTAAATAGCTATGGTTCATTGTTACCAATAACAAAACATTGCAGTCGGCCAAATAAAAAAAAAAAAAAACCTCCTCCTTCACCTCTTAAGGGTTTAAAGTTTCAAAATACTTAGAACTTAAATATTGAATAACAAAATAAATAAAAATTGTATGCTATATGCTGCTGATCTCAGAAAGTACTATTGGGCCTTATCTTTCGAAGTTTTGCACTAATATCACAGGTACAATGTCAGCCAATTAGTATTAAAATGGAGGCCTATTAAATAGGTTCCACGTTCATAAATCCCTATTTTATGAATATAAAGAGTTGATGTTAAGTTTTTATAATCAGGACAACAGAATAAAAATAATAATAAATTAATCCGTGTACGGTTGGGTATTTGCTTCTCTTATTTTCTGAAATATTTTCATCGTGAGATATAATTTCTTCTTGTAATGTAAAAATTATCGAATACATTCAAAGTTTATAGTTATCCATATATTACATATTACTAATTGTAACTAAGGCGAGACAGTTATTTAAAAAGAACTAAAAGCACTTCAGAGTATACTTTAGAGTATTTTGAAAATGCGAAATTCCATCATATTTAAACTATTCCTATTGGGATAAATCAAAGGTGATATTCAAAACCATTTAGTTATTAAGGTCTATCTTTATTTTTAAGACGAGCCCAATCGAAATAGCCATTAGTTAAAGTAGCACTTCTGGTAGATGATTTTGGTGAAAAAGTTGCTTTAACATTTTTGACCTATACCTGTTTTAGATATCAACTTCAGGTACAAATTATAATTCTCCTCCCTGATACTATAAACACACAGACACAGACACATATAAACTCACCGACCGTCGTTAAAGGTCCCTATCATAATTACACCTGGATAGGCAAAATTTAGGAATCCCGTTGTGGTATCGTCCGTTCTAGCCAAAGCAACATTAAATGACTAAGCATGCTCACCGACCACATTGCGAGATTAATTTGTTCTTATGATCCCAAAAAAGTGTATTCGTTAACAAATTAAAACTTTTCTCGATCGCAATAATTTTACTTAATATATTTTTTACTTTCACTAACCTATATATGAAGTATATCGTCAGGGAAAGTATTGCGATGGAGAAAATTTCTGAATTACAGTTTTCCACGGATATACTTGTTTTACGGTCTCCCGAGACAAACTAACCAAGTTGCGCTAAAATGAGTGTTATGTCCGTGTACGAAAACGAAAAGTCATAAGAAACTGAAATTTTATATTTAAGACAACTATGAAATGAAATGAAATGAAATAGCCTTTATTATGCAAAATAAGTAGTTACATATGTACAAATGGTTTATATTTTTTAACTACTAATATAATATAGCATGCATATCTACATGGATATGCACACACACATACACACATACACTATTATACACTTCTTCTTCTATGTCTTTCTTCCTGAACAGGCCTTCCCGTAAGGGAGTAGTAGTCAGCACTTCTCTGGGTGACTAGCCCTGATGAGAAGTAGACAACTATACACCCAAGATATTACAGAATATTTTTGATAAAAATCGGCAACCCAAATACCTTTTTGCGATTATCTAATAAATGTATCATACGATTAATAATTAATGATTTAACTCGCTCTATGGGTGTATATTTTATGGGCTTTAATGTCATGTAGGTTTTATGCCGATTGAAACAGTATGACAGAGCTTAAATGATGATATTTTAAATTTTCCTTCTCTAAATTTAGGCAATACGAAAAAATTAACTGTATCATGTTGTTATCATTAATATAAAACAGATAAATTTATAAGTTGAACCAACTCGAAATCCAGCTTAGGAAGAAAAAAAATGTGTTTGCATGTATTTATTGTGTTTTTAAACGTAAAAACAGTAATATATACAATGTATAATGTATCGTTGGAAAGTGGATTCTTGATAAAATTTCATCTCGTAAACATGATTGTTAAAGTTAATGGAGAGTGATGAAAAGCCGATAAAACTAACTGATTGTTGTATATAATAATATGATAGATTTTTAAAATAAAATACATGTTTCTATCGAGTCTCAATATAAATAATTCTTAAAACTTTTACTTAACTCTATAGTTAACATCTCTCACTATATTTAAAAAAAAAAAAACTTAAATTGATTTTAACAACGGAAGTAAATCCAAATTTTTAAGACTGGCAACGAACTCACCACCTTATGTTTCAAACGAGTTTGAATGTCAGGAGGATGCACCACTGGGTGCTGTCTCCCTCATGCCTAACCATGCCATGTCTCCTTGTTTATAAAATCCCATTTGCTTATTGTAAACATTTTACAGGTGCAAATAAAATCATTAATAACAAAAAAAAAATAAAATAAAATGTATGACAAAATCAGATGCATTAAAAACAAACTGAAATTCTAATCTAAATATTAATGGAATTTTTCCAGATATTTGGATAAACACACAGATTGGTTAGGCATAAACTGTTGCACAAGGATACGATGAAGGATTGGAAT
Organism: Piezodorus guildinii; assembly: GCA_023052935.1. Lineage (NCBI taxonomy): Eukaryota > Metazoa > Arthropoda > Insecta > Hemiptera > Pentatomidae > Piezodorus > Piezodorus guildinii. The sequence goes on along the minus strand of CM041292.1, from coordinate 40,115,438 downwards.
GAATGATGAGACGCTATTGGACAAGGATTATTATCCTGTGAGGTAAGTCCAATGGCTTATATCTCTGTCGAAAGGTGTACTTAATCGACCTTCTGGCTCCTCCTGGTTCTTAACTCCAGTGATTTAGCGGAATTTGTGTCTGCGTGTTTGTCATTTTTCAATGACAAGCGATCAGCTTTTTGCCACAACCTTCAAATTATTGGAATACGGAGATCCATTCTGGTAGCATATCATGACAGTGAAATATTAGAAGACACAGATAGTAAGTTATAGAGTACAAATACAGTATAGTCAGTTATTTTTAAATACAGTTAAGGTCCATATGTTCCATCTCAACACTAGACAGGAACCAGACGTTATTAAAGCGTTCAAAACGTGGCAGCCCAGAGATCTCCTAGTTAAGCAGTTAACAGTTGGAAAGTTTTGGGCTACAAAAACGTAGTAAATTTTTTTATCTTCTGTAAAAAATAATAACGAGAATTATGCTTAATTTAATAGACCACGCTAAAAAGATACGCAATATGAAATATAAGACTCGAACAAATCCATCTGGAAAATTTGATTACTCTTTGCCAAGTAATCGGAACATTAACAATCATATACATATTTTGTTTCTACGTTATATACTATGAAACTTTATGTATTTAAAACGGAGAAAGATTATGGTTAAAATAAATTCAAATGGGTTTTATACGTTTTTATCTTTAGGCATTTCTAATTAATAAGTTATATAATTTATTTTTTTTTATTTTGAAGTAACTAAATATGGAAATATATTAAAAAAACGAGATAAAAATGAGTGGAACCATTAAAGAATCAATTAAATGCAATTTCTAAAAACACCTGCTAATTGAAAAAACGATTGTATTATTATCTAAATAATAGCTTAGTTTTATCGGTTTTTTATCACTCGCTATTAACTTTTAAAAGCTTGAGTATGAAATAATATTTTTTTCTAAAATCTTTAGCTTTCCAACGGTATATCATACATGTATAAAAATGTTCTTATGTTGAAAAACGAAAAATTGCGTTAAAAAATATTCTTTCTGTTTTCTCCTTTACTTGAGTATCAAATTCATTCAATTTATATATTTACCTGTTTTCATCAGTAGTAACAAGATAATATAGTTATTTTTATAGAATCAACAAAATTAAAGGTACTTTCGAGGAAGAAAACTTAAAATATCAGCATTTAAGCCCTGTCAGACCATTTTAATCAGGACGAAACCTATATGATATTAAAGCCTATTAAATTTTACATCGTCGGAACCGTTTTCGAGAAATTAAAAAAAAAAAGGTGCAAAATGCATAGTATAAAGTGGCTCTTCTAGTAAGATCATTTTGATGAAAAAGGTTTCGTAACGTCTCGGACATATATTTGTCTTAAATATGAAATTTCAGTTTCATAGGACTAACCGTTTTTGCCCGGGAGTTACCCCCAACACACACACACACTCAGACCTTTTTGCAGGACTTGGTTATTTGGACTCAAGGGACCCTAAAATGTGTATTTCCGTTGAAAACTGGAATTCGAAAATTTTCTTGAACGCAATACTTTCCCTTACTATATAGTAAGTGAAAGTAATAATGTGATTTTGAAATTTAAAAAAAAAATTGTGAAATTTGTTTAATTATTAATTTTTTTAACGAATACACTTTTTAGGGCTCATAAAAACAAGTTAATCTTGCAAACTGGTGTTAGTCTGTTTATTTATTTAAAGCTATTTTTATACTGCTGTGGATGTAATGGAACGATACAGCGGGAGTCCTAAATTTTGCCTATCCATATTTAATTATTACATGTATTTACATCACACAGGATCTTGACCACCATTTTAGGAACGCATAACCAAAGATATTTTACTCTCTTCAAGAAACCCTAGTCCTATTCGCTAGGTTTTAAATCAGGACCTAGAGCATAAAAGGTGGTTATGATAGCCACTACACCACAGGTCAACCCCAGTAATACAAACTAATTAACATAAATATTTTGGCATTAAATGAAACCAAATGCACGAATGTATATAGGCACGAAGAGGATGCATGATATACAAGTTAATACTCACAGAGATCAAATTTAGTAGTCTGATTTTTTTAAAAATATTAATATTTAGTTTTAGTTATTTTTAAATTATATATTGAAATACAGGTATTATAGATTTTATTACATATGAACTAAGCATGGCTAGCATGATAAATACACTTTTAAATAAATAAATAGACACAAAACATTGATAAATATACTTTAGAAACTATATTATATATATATATAATATATATATATATATATATATATATATATATTATATATATATATATATATATATATATATATCTTCTTCTTCAGTGGCGCGACAGGCCGTGGAGGCCCTGGGCCTCGCGGTGTAATCTCCTGGGAGGACATCACTCCCTACACCTGATCGGCTGACGGTCTCACCTACCCGAGGGTGAGGCTGTAAGTGAATCCCCATTTAATCCTTATAAAAGCCCCGGCGGGGCTGGGATTCGAGCTCACAACTTTTAGCATGAGAGTCTAGCGCGCTAGCCACTCAGCCACGGGCTCCCCCCTTATATATATATATATATATATATATATATATTATATATATATATATATATTATATATATATATATATACATCCATATTGAAATAGTTTTTCAAAATGTTGATCTAAACTGCGTTTCCAAATCAACAAAGGAATTTTAGTCACACAACTTTAAAAGCGGTTGTATCATGCTTTTAAACCGCTGCAAATTATTACACAGTTGTTTAATATTTCCCTATAACTATATTAGGGTATAACTGTATAGAGGCAATTAATTAATATGAAAAGCAATAAATAATTGAAAGTAAAATGGTCAATCACCACTACTAATTGCAAAACGTTATATCCCTACTATTTCTGAATCAATTTCAATAATTCTTTTTTCGTTTTTTAGAACATAAACGAACAAGCGTATATGTATATATGGGATTATATATTCCTTTTCTTTTCTTATATTCGTAGCGGAGCCCTGATCCTAAAACTCAATACAATTTTTTCTCAATCTTAAAAAATAACTGTGTTATTAAATTGATCGACCGCTATTTTTAAACTAATAGACGGAAATCAACGTTTAGATGTTAGGGTATGTGCTAGTATTTTTGTGCCGAGTTTCAAAAGTTTTGTCTAGTATTTTTGGAAAAAAACCGCTGACCGCTTACGAACGGATTTTTTTTTCTATTCTTTGTTGTTTGTTTATTTATTTAACGTCACTTTATGCTACTATGGCTATTCGGACGATGATACAGTGGGTGTCCTAAATTTTGGCTATCCAGGTTTTATTAGGATAGGGATCTTAAACGAGTACCTGACATCGCACAGGCTCGGGACCACCTTTTAACGTCCCCTCCGAAGGACGGCATAACTAAGGATTTTTTACTCCTATTAAAAATCCTAGGACCTGCGGGTTTGAATCCGTGACCTTTGGCATAGGAGGCTGTTATGCTAGCCATCCAGCTACAGGTGATGAAGTTTTCTATTCGTTGTTGTTTTAAGGGCAAAAAACTGCGAGTGGTTATTATTGCCCAAAACATCTTCAGAAGACGATTAACTTACCTATGATGAGGGAAAAAAAATAAAAGGACGAAATCAATAAGAATAAAACATAACAATAGGAACAATAAACATTATGATTTAATTTAATTCAATCGGAACTGCAAACACGATGATTAGCAACAAAATTAAAAAAAACAAAGTAAACTCTCAAATTTTGGGTATTTTTTTCTTCGGTCGATTAAAAAGGTTCATTATAGAAAATAATAAACCGAAAATTGTATCATCTCCAGTTAATTGTTTGTTTTCATATCATCTCAAATTCAGTGGTAAATGTTTGATGTTACATAACATCTGTCGCTTGGACCTAAAATTTACGAGTTATATCGATTTTAATGAAAAATCTTATTTTTTAAATCTCTATTTCTTCTAAACTTTGTGTAGTTCGATATTTAAAATGTAACTGAACTGATAGACCTCATGTATCCTTCTTACTTCATGCTTACCAAAGCGATGCGGCTGGCTTGTATTTACCGAATACTTTCTCTCATTTTTTGAGTAATGAACTGGAGGAATAATGTAACTGGGCACATCCATCTGTCGAATTCAGTAGGTTGGCCGCACGTTGCATCAGTCCGGGTAATTTCAGCCTGTGAAAGCTCGACAGCCCATCATGTTTATTAAAAGAAGTGCTGGTATTTTGGGTCCGGGTGGGTGAAGCAAGAAGTTGGTCGGACAAAAAGCCAGCGACTATTCTGACATTACTATTGTGAACTTTGACATGGAGGACCTGAAACAGAAAGGAGTTATGACTCTTCCGATTATGGTAAGATCATTATGAGCGATTTTAGGTGGGATAGTAACCTTTATGAGGCTTTCTGAACGACCATTTCGAATTTATGTACCTATTTGGCAAAGAAAATCAAGAAAGGTTTACTAAAATCATTATGAATTTATATATCAAGCTGTAAACAGGTGTTCTTTATAGCTCTGTAAAGCGCTAACGTCTCTTCACCCACTTATGTAATTTTTGCAGTAATCAAATTAAAAAAAAAAAAAAAAAAACGCTGCAAATTATTACACAAGTATTTCCTAGTAACAATATTAGGGTATCACTGTTTATATGGCTGTTGGTAGGCAATTAATTAAGATCAATTATCAATTATTGAATATTATTGACAAATAGAATTGCTATTTGGAATAATAAATTTGCTTCTCATCTCGAAAAGTGTGTTTGACATTTCGATTTGAATATCATTTTTGGCGTGGTTACTTTGGACCACGGTGTCCATGGAGAGCAAAAGCCCTCCTATAACGGATCCTGCTTCCGATCCGAGGCTGGGACAGCTCCCTGGGACCATTATCGCCCCACATTTCAGGTCCGCGTCCTTTGCTCCCTCCCTTGAACATCCCACGATAAACGTGGTTAAAGGAATGGAATTAGAAGCAACATCGGACAAGCGGAAAATTCAGTCAAATGATGAATATATATACCCGAAGAAAACTGCAAAACCCAGGAAGACGACAGAAGTACGTCCAGTTGTTACTACTAACACCTTCCTTCCTTTAGCTACTACCAATACTAGTTCCACTGAGCCTCAAGGGCAAGCTGTCACAACTAAATTGCCGAAAGTCCCTCCGGTTGTAATGCCAGGTACCTATACATCAGCCTTCATAAGAAATTACATGAGCTCATTAAAAATCGAAAATTACTTCATGCGACGCAATAGCCAAGAAGTACGTATTTTTCTTGACTCAGTCAAAGACCGAGATACGTTAAGGAAGGCCTTAGAAAATTCTAATATGACATACCATACATTTGCTGTCCGCGGAGGTACACAACATCCTCAACGATTCTTACTTAAAAATCTCGATATTCAAGAAGATCTAGAAAGTGTAAAGAACGCCTTGGCGCCAGTAGGAGTTATAGACGTAAGAAGACTTCAGAAATCGTTATCGGATGGATCAAAAATCCTACTCTCTCCCATTCTTATAACAGTACCTGCCAATGTCAGTATCGAAGATATCCAAAAGATCAGAGCGGTCAACAGGGTTCTTTTTCGCGTAGAGAAATACGTACCACAACGAAATGGTTTAACCCAATGTTTTCGTTGTCAAAAATTCGGACACACCAAGAATTATTGTGGATATGTACTAAAATGCGTGCGTTGCTCCGGACCACATGGCATTTCAGAATGCCCAAGACAGGGCAAACCCAAATGTCCAAATTGCAATGAGGAACATGTCGCCTCGTTTCGACAGTGTCCTTACCGTCTTCAACTTACAGAACAACTGAAGAAAAAGAAAGAAGAATGGACAATAAAAACTAGAACTACAGCTTTACAAGTTCCACCAGTACCTCCTTCTTCCTCAACCCCAAGTAAAACAACTTTTGCGACTACTCTGCTACCGGAACCTGACCCACCCCAAAGAGAACGGAAATTAAATCACATACCAGACGACGCACCACCTTCCTGGCTCAGGCAGTTTGAAATTTCCATGAATGGGTTGGTACAACAACTCATAACTTTAATCAAGTCGGTACTGAACCACGCAGCACAACAATGAGAGCCTATTCTTTGCTCAACTTCAATTGCAACGGTCTGGCAGCCAGGATTGAAGAAGTAGAGGCATTGTTAGCCATCGCCCAGCCCACCATAGCGGTTATCACTGATATTCGAACCTTACAGGGTCGTCCTCACTTTCAAGGCTATTCTGTCGTCGTTGATGAATGCCATGACCCACACGGAGGGGTATTAATAGCCGTTCGCCATGGAATGACATGGAAGAAGGTACCAGCACCTATGCGTATTGCCGATAATAGGATCAGTCACCTGACCATACAGGTTCATATGCAACAACCAACCTACATCACTGGTATCTATCGTAGGCCGCGTGCCTCTCTTAGAGATCTACGTCAACTCCTTGAAATATGTGCAAATAAAACAAACCATTGGCTTGTAGGAGATTTAAATGCTAGGCATGTCTTGTGACACAATACTCGTTCAAACGGGGCAGGAAAACATCTGGTAAAAACAGCCTTCATGTGGTGCATCCAGCTACCCACACGTTTCGCCACGCCGGTAATGGCTGTACCTCGACTATCGATCTCCTTCTCACTAGGCAACCCCATCGTATTACTGGTTGTTCCGCCCTCGAATTCATCACATCTGATCACCGTCCGGTGATGTACACTATTCACGGAAGGCAAGAGCAACCGATGGCGAAAAAATTTAAATATAAGGAGGCAGATTGGAAAAGATACAAAGCTGAAGTTTTCCAAAAGCTGCAAACTGTGCCTTCTCTCCGCACAAGGAATGATGTGGATATATACATCAAGTATTTCACTAATGTGCTTCGCGAAGCCGCAATATTAAGCATACCCACTTTTCAGCCAAAACCACCTCATCTTAGACAACCCCCACCGCACGTAATGACGTTAATTGAATGCCGGCGGACTCTTAAAAATAGGTGGTATCGTACTAAAAACCGTCATGTAAAGAAGGCATTGAATTCACTCACGACGCAAATAAAGAACCTATTAAAGCAATGGAAGACAACATTATGGCATGAGCGACTCACAGCGACCCATGGCGATGTCAGGAAGCTCTGGAAACTAACAAAAACGGCAACAAGAAAATCTTCAACGATTCGGCTACACGACAAGGACCGCCTTCTAACATCTTTTGAACAAGCCGAAGTATTAGCGGGCCACTACCGAAGGGATATAGAAGCTAGGACAGGCACAGAACCTACCCCTCAAAAAATGGCCAAGGACATAAACTTTATGTTCATTAGCCCTAAAAAATTAAAAGCAATTATTCGGAGAACAAATGGCAACCGTGCACCAGGGCATGATGGAGTGCAAACCATCTTGCTTAAGCAACTTCCCCGGAAAGGAATTGTGCATTTAACAAACCTTTACAATGCATGTCTTCGGCTCCGATATTTTCCGGTACAATGGAAACATGCCATACCTTCTCCATTGTTGAAACCGGCAAAAACAGGTGATGACCCAGACCACTATAGGCCTATCAGTTTATTGCCCCACCTCGGAAAAATATTTGAGAAGATAATTCTTAATTACTTAAGAAACTTTTGTGAAGAAAATTCCGTCATTCCGTTTGAACAAACAGGTTTTCAAGCACAACTTAGCACTGAACATCACTTAATGAAATTGCAATATGAGATATGCAACAATTTTAATAAGAACAATGCAACTGCTATGATATCTATAGATTGCTCGAAGGCATTCGATTCCGTATCTCATTACATCCTTTGCCAGAAGCTAGCGGATCTTGAGTGCCCAGAACAACTCTATAATACCATTGCATCTTTCCTGGAAACTCGAACCCTATCAGTCCGAGTTCACGAAGAACATTCTCGCACTGTTCTCCTTACTTGCGGTGTTCCTCAGGGTGCAGTTTTATCTCCCGTCTTGTTCAATATATATACTGCAGACATAATAGGCCATAACTATAAAACCGCTACAATAGCCGCATTCGCGGATGATATAGCCGTCTACAGTTCCAGTATGAATCCAACTCAAGCTCTTACTCAGGCTGAATCGGTTTGTCAAACCATTGTTCGGAAATTAGAGCAGTTGAACATCAGAGTGAATCCATCAAAAACGGACTGTATAGTGTTCTCTATCCAAAAAGGTAAAAAGTCTAGACTACCAAAAGTTTTTCGAGTCGGCGGCACAGTTCAGCGACCCTCTCACGCTATTGTATACCTTGGTATCAAGATGGATCGCCATATGAAGCTCTCTGCTCATGTGTATAATAAAACAAGGTTGGTTAGAACCAAATCATACCGACTTCATCACCTTCTAATCTCTCCAGCGCTCTCACTAAGGCTTAAACTGTTAGTCTATAAAGGCATATTACGTCCTGCAATGATGTATGGCGCGCCATTGTTTACGCACCTAACTGAAGGCACACTGAAACACCTTCAGCGATTTCAAAATACAATGCTCCGAAGAATGACCCGTTCGACCTCAATGAAAAAGGTGAAAGCCGATCTCCTCCACGAAATTTTAGAAATACCAACAATTTCAGATTACATTAGGCAACGCCATGTTAAATTTTTTGATTCTTTAAAAACATTAACTAACCCACTATTCAACACGATGACTCCAGCACCAGCTCCAGTACGATGGCAAAACACCACATAAATAAATGTTAGTTTTGATCAGGACTTTAGTTATAAATAAGTTAGTTAAGTTAGTAATAAGTTAGTCATAAGTCTTTCATGAACACGAAAAATGGGTGAGCCCCATCAGCTCTAATCTAATTTCAATCTAATCTATTTTGTAAACAACACAGTAACATAACACCCTTACACAATCTTAAAATGTAACATAGTTACAGTACAAGATATTTAACTACATAAATTAATAATTAAATTTCATATTGTTAATAGGGGATCTGGAAAAAAAAAAAGAAAAAAAAAAAATTAATTAATATTTAAAAAAATAAATATTTTTATTGAAATTTACAACTGTATTTTGTAATACAACAAGTAAATGTGTTGGTAATGATAAAAAACATGAAGAGAAAATGTCCATTGGCATCACTCTAAACTCTAATTAATTAATATGAAAAGCACTTATTCAAAGCATCATATCATAACACTACCACTGATTTCAAAACGCAATTTCTAAGCTGGTTGTTACCAAATTCAATGATTCTTTTTTCATTTGGTCCAAAGTTTTTGGTATTTATTCATTTTCTTATTAGGAGAAACGGATTTTTTTTTTTAGTCGTTATTCGGATTCTACGCATCTTAAAACTTAAGCTCTCAAATTTTGAGCAGAGGTATTTTTTTATTTTTTGGTCGATTACAAAGGTTGATTATTGAAAGTAATAAACCAAAAGCATTTATACAGGACTGTGTTACTATTTTCTTTTCTTTTCTTTCGATTTTCAGTCAAATAATTCAAATAAAATTCCCTGATTTCAGAAAATCTTACATTTCATCTTTATCATCAATAATAACCGAGTTATCAGGGAATCAAATCTCTAATAAGTTGTAGCTTGATCATATAAGATGATTTTTTAATTTTTTTTTTTCTTTTTTGCACTTTATTCATAGCGTTGTTTTGATCACGAAAATATTCGATTTTTCTCTATGTTCTTTTTTTTTCTCTATAATAATAATAATAAGAATATTTATATATATATATATTATATATATATATATATATATATATATATATATATATATATATATATATGTATAAAATTGAAAATAAAATTAATATTAAATGATTAAGAAAGAATCACTTCTGATTTATAAAAACAATCTGACAACTGTCAGGCATTTATGTATCCATTGATTAAGGCAAAAATTTATTCACGACAATTTACATATAAATTGTTAATTCATACAAAGCTAAAAACATGGTGTTCATTATAGCACTATAGAGTGGATTATTTTCGGAAATAAAATTAATATCAAATGATTAGGAGAAATCAATTTAAAAAAATCTTGAATCGTAAAGCTCTGCATCTTACATCTTATAACATTAGAATCAAATGATTATTATATTAGACGCAAATGAAACATTAGAAGCAAAAAAATAAACAAATAAAAAATAAAAATTATCCAACACATATTTATGAAAGAAGAGTCGTACATATACGCAACACCTCAATGCTAGTTAAATTTCAGGCAAATTATAGCCAATTTTACGACATTGTTCTACATAGAAAAAATGTGTTTTTTCTAAATACCCTAATACTAAATACATAATAAATCCGGAAATCCCATAAGTAAAAATATGTTATTGCTAAAATAATATAATTTATTAAATTATTTTTTGCTCAGATATACGCAAGTTCTTACTACTAAGACCAGAAAAACACTCATTGTGAAGCGTAAATCACGTATTCTCTAAATTTAATCTATAAGCACAGGTAATGAATCTCTTTACTACTAAGCTGAGAAAGAAGATGGGATCCCTAGTGTCCTGCTTTTCCCTCAACCCTCGGGTTGGGCTTACTACGGCGTATTGTAAATAATTTAACATAGCTATGAGTAGGTATAAAGGTATATTCATCTGTTCTTAAACTCTCTATTAATTTATAGAAGAAACAATACGGACACTTCTTGGATGGTATTTCTTACGGTGAAATTGTCTGCTATATGATAACTGGAAATAAACGTCTCTATAATTCTATATTCTCACATTTACTTATGTTATTCTGTTTATAGGGTTGTGAATTTTTATAAATACAATTAAAAAATAGATTAAAGGTGTTTAAAATAAAACAAAGGTATTTTTGATTCCTGAGTATTTACTGTAATTAAAAATTGTTCACGATCGCAATACCTTCCCTTACTATATATTCCATATATAGGTAAGTGAAAGTAATAATAAAATTAATATTTCAGAACTTATTTTACTCAACTTCACTTTATTTAAATATTCACGATTGGCTTTATTACTTAAATTCTATCAAATAAAATCTCGAATCCAGAGAAATTTTGAGAACTCCGTTCTCATAGAGATCAACCAGAAAGAAACCTTATGATCAGATTTTTATTTGTTCTGGAATGCCCGTCGCTGATGAGCAAATGATTTGCCACATTAGAAGCTAGCTGGCGCAATCCCAGTTGCCATGTAATGCGCTTCGAGTGAAAAACCTCGTTATGGACGTTATTTGCCACTATTTCTTTGTCTTAGATTCTAAATGCAAAAGAACTATGTTAAAGAAGTCTGCGGTGAGTACATACTGCATAAATCTTTTACACAAGTCAATCTATTTTAACTTTCCATCAATTATAAGTATTCAGATTACCTTTTGAAAATTGAAATATGATTTAAAGAAATAACTCATGTCAAAAAAAATTTAAAGATATTTCATTTTGCATTGGGCCATCGTAATCTGAATTTGGCTGTAGGCTGTATGAGATGGTGGTACATATGGTACATTTTTGTTAATAGACCTACCATTTGTATCATATGAATTCAGATATTTCGGAATATGCTTAATAAATGTTTCAAAAGATTAATCTATCTGTGAAAGAATTAAATTAGTCACACTTTTTTCGTTTCTGTCGTCGACTTTTTTGGTTATGTTAAAATTAACAACCCGTAATTTTCTCTTCATTTTGAATTTCGGCATTATAATTCAAATTATTCTCTGTTTTAGAAGATTTATTTGATGTAAAATTAAAATGGATATTTGTTTTTATATCTATACCGCCGTTTTTTTAAATTTGTGTTTTTCTTCTAATTACTCCTTCTTCTTAACCGTTATTGTTAATTTGTTTGTTAATTTAGAATTTCGTTGATCAGGCTATTGCATAATTTTTCTTTTTATCTCTATACCGCTTACACCTAATTCTATTTTATTTATTTCCTTTTTTGAATCGAAAATCCCAAAGGCAGTAGGATTTTGGCTGAAAGGAGGGAATCATTCCCCCTTATTATTTATATTTAATTTAATGAATAAATAAAGATGTTTAAAAATATAGTTTATAAAAAATGAAGATATTTTAAAATATAGTTATTTCTTCGCTAATATTTTAAAGATATTTTTCTTATGTCAGATTATTAAGGGTTAAAATTCTAATACAAAATCTCTTAGACTGAGTTCTATTAGTTCAAAAGTAGTAATTATTTGAGACACTCTTTTCATTTGTAACTGATTTTAATTCAATTTAATACAAAAATAACTATATTATAAATATCGATATTTTTGTGCCTATATTAAACCGGTATCGAAAACTTTGACGGAAATTGATATCGATATTCTATCTCTAGTGGACAGGTATACACAGACCGCTGCGCATGTCCCAGTCTAGAGCATGTTGGTAACGCAAGCGTCACCTTAAATCAAAGGTTTTACCCCTGCTAAAAATCGTATAACGCGCCTAAAGACGTTTTCAACATTATAAAATTTCACACAGCTGTTAAATATTTTTGTTTGAAATTAATTTCTCATAACATTTCTATGATAATATTTTTTGGATAAAAAAGTACCTAAGTATTAGATATTATATCCAACTTATATATGCTTGAAGAACAGTTAGTATGAAGAAGATTACCCTAAACTTGCTAATAACAATGGTTTCTATGCTACTACTAATCAAAAATTTATTTTTCTTAAAGGAATTAATCTCCGGACTTGGTTTTAATACTTGGAAAAATCAAATTGCGATTTCCTATTCTGGAAGGGTAGTGTTAATTATTTCTTCGACCGATCGGCGTTTGTTGGGTCCAGTAGTTATACGGCCCCGGGGAAAGAAGGATAGCTAATAACTCGGAACAGATTTTAAATCGCATCAAATGACATTTAAGTTTGTTAAGCGATGTACTTATTTTAGCTGAAAGAATATTTTCTTGTAATTTTTCATAAACTTCTTAACATTTTTAAATTTTTTACTATACTTAAAATGGAAAAGAATAAATTATTTCAGATAAATAACTTAAAGGACTTTTAGAAGAAGGGTATTTGAAATAATTTTGATCAAAATCGTCTGTCCTGTTTTTAAAACAATGGTTTATATTGGCACTTTCGGCAAGCCAATTCAGACAAAACATTGCTGGATCTATCGTTGAATATACAATTTGATTCCATTTTCGAGCTGTATTTACCACACACAGACCACAAAGCGAGATTTGGTTATTTGGAAATAGATAAGATAGGATAAAGTACAGAAATTTCAAGAAGGTTATACATTCCCATGCTATGTGTTTAGTATATATTACATGTTTTATAAGTGAAAGTAAAAATACAATATTTGTTATTTAATTAAAACAACTTGAAAACCTTTGAACCTACATCTGTTTTTGATTGGATCAAATAAATATTCTGCTATTAGTAAGATCAGTACAACCCATGAAGATCAGTACAAAATTATAGTAAAACACATACACTATTTGCATCAACATGAAAAAAAACTGGTGCGAGTAACACACGACTTTCACTGATTCCGTTTTTAAAATCGATTAAAGAATTTTCAAGTACAGTAAGGGATAAAATGAGTGAAACCATTAAAGAATTAATTAAATGGAATTTCTAAAGAAACATGTGTTTATTAAAAAAGCGATTGTAATATTATCTAAAATAATCGCTTAGTTTTATCGGCTTTTTATCACTCTTTATTAACTTTTAAAAGCTTGTGTATGAAATAATATTTTTTCTAAAATCTTTAGCTTTCCAACGGTATATCGTACATGTATATTACTGTTCTTATGTTCAAAAAAGAAAAATTGCGTTAAAAAATTTGTTTTTTCTGTTTTCTCCTATAGTTGGGTATCGAATTCATCCAATTGATATATTTACCTGTTTTTCATCAGTAGAACAGTAACAAGATAACATAGTTATTTTTTTAGAATCAACAAAATTAAAGGTACTTTAGATGAAGAATGTTTAAAATATCGGCATTTAAGCTCTGTCAGACCATTTTAATCAGAATGAAACCTACATGATATTAAAGCCCATTAAAGTTTACATCGATAAATCGAGTTTAATTAAAATCATCCGAACCGTTTTTGAGAAAATCGAAAAAAGGTGCAAAATGTATGGTATAAAGTGGCTCTTCTGGTAAGCTTATTTGAATGAAAAAGGTTTTGCAACCTCTCGGGCGTATATTGTCTTAAATATGAAATTTCAGCTTCATAGTACTTACCGTTTCCGCCCGGGAGTTACTACACACACACAGACCTTTTTGCGGGACTTGGTTATTTGGACTCAGGGGACCTAAAATATGTATTCCCGTTGAAAACTGGAATTCGAAAATGTTCACGATCACAATACTTTCCCTTACTATATATAGTAAGTGAAAGTAAAAATTAAATTTATTGGGAACTCTAGCAACAATGTTTAAAGAAAAATAAAACACAGCTGTAAAATTGTTCAGTTATCTAAAATATACGAACTATAATAACAGAGTTTAATAATCATATCATACCAATGACCGTCAAGGCTTGAGGCAAAATAAATCTCCAGAAAAAAAAAAACTATATTAATTTATTAGTAAATATAGTACGGTAGAACAATAGGTAACAATAGGTTAAGTTCATTTCGACATAAGTAAGAAATGAACTATGAACGCCACAAAGAATCATTTACAGAGTGGTTAGTGATTGCTAAATATGAAACATCATTGCGGATCTTTCTTCTAATTGCTGCACCCGAAAGGTCTCCAGTATACCGTGTTTCTCAACTCCCACGCCAATCACGAAACACACAGTAATTTCTGAACCTGTGGTTCAGGATATGTACAAAGATATGGACAACTCAACGGTAGGTGTTTGGTAATAGACAGATCAAAATGTCCAGCTCGTAGGTAACCAACATAATATCAATTGATAACTCTTATGTACCTATTTATTTATATTAATAAGAACCGAAACACATTAAATTGTCGCAGCTAATAATGTAGGGATACGTTTGTATGCCTTACTTTCACCAAGGAGAGCGCTCAGAGGAACTATTCCCTTACTCTAATAACCTCATTCTTTGGAGCAAAGTCAAGGTTACACCTCGTTATGTCTGGAGGATTCACGCTTTAACTGGAGACTCGTTCTTCTTAGTTTGTAGGATTTTATTCTCTGAACTCAAGCCGGATCCAGAAGTAGTTTTTTTTTTTTTTTTTTTTTTTTTTTTTTTTTTTTTTTTTTTTTTTTTTTTTTTTTTTTTTTTTTAAAGGGTTAAAGTCAGCTAGAATTTAGCACTAGAATAGAGACGATGATCTTGACACCTAGACGTTAATATCACCCGATTACTTTGAAAATGGCGACCGATTAAAAATGATTTAATTCAAGATCTCGCCCACCATCAATAAATAAATAAAACAAAATCTGTTGCTATTGCTGTCGATTCAGAATTAAAAGTAAAAAAAAAAAAAAAAAAAAAAAAAAAAAAAAAAAAACATTGAAATTGCTTAAGAAATAGCGGAGATATAGTGATGAAATTAGCAATGGTGGCCATTTTCCATTGATTAATTTATTGCTTTTCATATTAGTTAATTACCTGTAAACAGCTTTATAAATTGTTATACCCTAATACAGTTATTTGGAAGTAATAAACCCTTTTGTAATAATTTTAACAGTGTTTTTTTGTCGCTTATTTTCGCTAAAATCTAAATATTCACTATATTACTTTAACTTACCGAAATATATAGTAAGGGAAAGTAAATAAACGAAATATATGAAAATTTTCAAGCAAGAGTTTTTACTGGAAATAAACGGTTCAGGGTTTCAATTACCTAGTCTTGCAAAAACGTCTCTTTGTGTAGTAAATCTAACTACAAAATCTAAAGTTTTTTAAAACTAAATTTTCGTATTTTAGAAGTGTATATGTCAGTTGCTTATACCCCTCTCAGATATATACACTTCTACTACGTATAGGTGTTAAGATCATCGTCAGACGCTCTGGTATTTTGTACCAAGTTTTGAACAAAATGTTCCAGTTGTTTCGGTGATAGACGGGGGAAAGACGGATTTTTTAAAATATTCTTTTAAAAAATCCGTCTTTTATATACATATATGTTGTTCGGGTTCTACGTATCTTGAAATGTAATCCCTCAAATTTTGAGGCGGGTGATTATTTTATTTTTTGGGAGGGAGATCGATAACAAGGGTTTTATTGAAAGTAATATTAAATTTAAATGACATTTTATGCAGAAAGAGCGTATGTAGATTGAAAATCGTTAGGACTTTCAAAAAAGCATATGAGTTTTTTTTTTCTTACTGCAGTTTCATATAAAACTTGAAAACCGTGTGCATTTTAGAAGATGAAGCATCCTCTAACCACACACACACACACACCACACACACACACACACACACTATATATATATATATAATTGTATCTTTTTTATATGTACAAGTAATTTTTTTGGCGGAGGTGAGGGGAACACCGATTCCTTTTTCATATGCGCCTATGAGGTTTGTCATTATACTGTGTTGTGCACCTATTAAACTTTTTATAACTTAGTTGTTTCTATAAAGATAAACTGATCTTTAAGAAGGCATTTTTTCGGATCGATAATGCTGTAGCTTAGTCATTTTATTGAATGAGATGTTCAGCTTTTTATTTTAGAATGTTAACGATAAACGCTTGAAATGGAAATGATTAGTTTATTAAGTACGGCCTCAAGATAACTAAGGCCACATCATCGGCTAGCTATTACGTGAGAATTTTTAGCAACCTTAAGATTCCCATCCGAACTCCCCGGAGGTCAAGGACATCCGAGCGGGATAATTGTGCCCTTTCCAAAAGACTTTTGTTTCAAAATAGTTGGGAGATCCTCGATCACTTATATCACTATTGGACTTCATATTTATTCATATTCATATTTATGTATATCGTTCATCTTAGTTTGTAGGATTTCATTCTCTCACCTCAAGCCGGATCCAGATGTAGTTTTTTTTTTAAGATAGAGGTAAAGGTCAGCTTGGATTTCGCACTAAAATAAAGATGATGATCTTGACACCTAGACGTTAATATCAGCCGATTACTTTTAAATTGGCGACCGATTAAAAATGATTTAATTTAATAACTCGCCCACCATCAATAAATAAATACCCCATACTTCAATAGGTACTCAAAACTATCATAAAAAAACAAACTGATTCTCTACAATCATTCCAATAATCGGAAATTGGAGGTGGTGCAGAACACATGCATGCGCATCGTTAATAACTATTCTCGTTACACGCGAATCACAATCATGTTGTCGGATTTACAACTCCCGTCGATAATAAATTATACGTACTCGCTGGCTCAACATTTATTTTCTCTTACTCCTACTAGTGACAACCCAATAATTCAAAAAATAGGCGATTACGACAAGAAAACCCTAAAACGTTACGTGCATAAGCGTACAAAAGATGTACTACTGGACTAATTTTAAAATGTAAAAAAGAAATAATATATTAGCATGTAACCAAAAGATGTACTTGTATTCTTTCGTTTCCACGTTTGTTTTTTTTTAGCTGTAATTATTTTGTTTTTACTTATTTTTTTTTTTTTTGTGAGGTTTGTTTAGATTTTTTCTACTGTTCAAAAGCAATATAGGCTACAATTACCACTAACCCCTACTTCAAATATAACGTAAAAGTAACATGTAATTGGTGCAATTACCACAACAATATAAAGTTTAAGGCATTATATTTTTTGTAAAAAAATATTGAAAAATAAAAATCTTAAAAAAAAAAATAAATAGAACAAAATCTGTTGTTACTGCTGTCGACGAATATTTGTAATTGAAACTAAAAAAAAAGTTTAAGGAATTATATTCAGTTTCATTAAGATTAAATAATATAACAATATAAAATTGTTACATACCATAATCATATAAGTGTATATACTTTTCGGCACTTTACATTACATTTCACAGCTTTGTATATATAAAAATATCATTTTTTCTAAAATCTTCAGCTTTTCAACGGTCTATTATGCATCTTACTTAAGATTAATATGTTCAGAAAAAGAAAAAAAACCTTAAAAAATATGTTTTCTCTTTTCTCCTCTAGTTGTTTATTAAATTCGTTCGACTTGTATATTTAACCGTTTTTTTATCAATGGTAATAAAGTGATATGAATTATGTTTTGGAATCTACAAAATTAAAAGTACTTTAGGAGAGGTCTGTTAAAAAAAAAAAAAAAAATGGCCCTGTCAGACTATTTCAATCAGAATGAAACCTATATTAAAAAGCCCTTTAAATTTAACATCGATGTAGCAAGTAAAATCAAAATTATTATAGCCGTTTTTGAGGAAATCGTAAACAGGTGTTAAAGGCATGGGATAAAGCAGCTCTTCTGGTCGGCTTCTGAAATATTGAATTTCAGTTTTATACAACCATGTTGTCGGATTTACAACTCCCGTCGATAATAAATTATACGTACTCGCTGGCTCAACATTTATTTTCAATCCATGAAGACCATTCTCCTCAGCAGTATTTATTAATAACTAGTTGAACCCCGGGGCTTCGCTCACGAATATGTCAATTACGTTTCAGGTAGGAGTAACTGTAATATCTAAATTTATAATTTACTAGTGGACTTGCCTCAGCTTCGCACCTGTGAAATTTGAATGTGGTGTCATTTATGTTAAAAAAATCTCTTTCGGACCGATTTCAGAGTTTATCGCTTTGAGAGTTATACTTTTACGTGTCGAAAAGTGCAATTAGCAAGACAATATGTATATTTCATAATGGCTATTCATTATTATATTTAATCTTTGGCAGAAAAGAAAAAAATGTATACAAATTTCATAAAAAATACACTAAATGATTGTGAAATCCGTATCAAAATCCATTTTGTGGTGTACTAGGAGTTAGCGGAAACCGAAAACGCATTATCATTATATATATATATATATATATACATATATATGGATAGTGAGAGAGAGAGAGGGAGTAAATTATCTAATAATTTACAAAGCGAAATGATCACATTTCATTTAATTCAATCTACATTTCTTGGTATAAATCACACCAGAAAAATCGTTGACACTCAAATAAAACAAAAGATGTATCCATCATGAAAAAATACCATTGGAATTATGAGAAAAAAAACAAAATATTTTTATTGAGTTCATATAGTAAATAAATAAATATTTTAATTCTAAATTTAATAATAATTAATTTTATGTGTTGGATACTTCTCTTTTGTTTTCCCTGCGTACAGTAGTATTGATATTAAAGACATTTTCAGGCATCTAGTCTTTTTTTAAATATATTTATTAATATTTTTAAAATTTTAATATATTTTTACTGAAATTTACAAATGTGTATTGTGACGCCATACCTCAAGATCTCTGATTTAGGATTGGAGAGTTTGAGAGGCAATTGCAGGGTAGTTATTAACTGATAACACGCAAGTGTCATCGGCATAGGTAGAAATGATTGTTATTGATATTTAAAACTGTATTATTAAATACATCTAGTAAGTGAGATGCAATATTAACTAAGACATGACATATATGTAGGGATATTACTCATTGGCACCTCTCTATGGTTAACTCTCAATATCAGAGTAGGGAGGAATTTTCTGAGTTTGTAAAGCAATCCTAGGTTTCATACCCAAGAAAGGCATCTAAAGTTTTTTTCACACTCAAAAAAACACTCATTAACTTCCTATTCTTACACATTTATTTTTCTTCACTTTCTGTTACATTGTTCTTCTACGTTTCGGGGTTTTGTCCCTAATTTAAAAATATTTTATGCTTTTCTTAAAGTTCACCCATTTTTTTCTTCAGATTTCATGAATTGTTGGTCATATGGTTGGTGCTAATTTCCATATTTAAATTTTGGTTCTTTTCTTTTTTGAGTTTAAAATATTAAATAAAGCTTTTTAATTAAGGAAATTAACACCAACCATATGACCAACAATTCATCAAATCTGAAGAAAAAAAAGGATGAACTTTTAGAAGAGCATAAAATATCTTGATAATAGGGACAGAACCCCGAAACGTAGAAAAACAATGTAATAGGTAGTGGAGAGAAATAAATGTACAAGAAAAGAAAGTTAATGAGTTCTTTTTTGAGTGTGAAATGTTAAATAAAGCTTTCTAAAAATATATAAAAGAAAATAAACTAAATTTAAATATGAAAATAGCACCAACCATATGACCAAAAATTATCAAATCTGAAGAAAAAAATGGATGAACTTTTAGAAAAGCATAAAATATCTTGATAATAGGGACAGAACCCCGAAACGTAGAAAAACAATGCAGTAGATGGTGAAGAAAAATACATGTGCAAGAAAAGAAAGTTAATGAGTTCATTTTTGAGCGTGAAATGTTAAATAAAGCTTTCTAAAAATATATAAAAGAAAAGAAACTAAAGTTTTTTAAAATATTTTTTTGAAGTATTCATTAGCCAAATTTAGTAGTTTGCTTGACCTTTTGTTTTTCTTTTAAGTAGAAATTTGTTTGAAAATTTCTATAACTTGATTTTACTGATTTGATTAATACAGTTTATTAACCTTAAGACATTGACGTGCTTCAAATTATTTTTTTTTTTTTTGTCATTATGCAGTGCAAACAGACACGATTTTAACAGGCAGCATCAAAAAATGGACATCAGAAGACGATTTGAGGTGAGGTAAGAGTTGCAAGTTGTTGCTGCTCAGGAAATAGCTCTCCGCGTTACATAAGGGAATGGGTCGCTGCTTTGTGGCTTACCCCAACATTCTTGACCATCGTTTAGCTACAACTGTATGGATTCGCCAAAACAGGGGTCCAAACCTCATTTATTAAATTATTTCATCACAGTTAAGGATCTAGCTCATCATTTTAACCTCTATCGACAAATGACAGGGGTTTGGAAACAACTGGGTATAGGACAATGGCTTTAATTTTGATCCACTTCCCGAAAGAATGATTTTGGATACTTCCTAAATGCTTTTATTAATTTGGTGTATAATTTAAAAAACATTTTGATGATTGCAACACACGACTTTCCCTTACCTCTGTTGTTAAAATCAGTTTAAGAATTTTTAAATACTTAAAAAAAAAAAAAAAAATTTTTACTTTCACTTACTATATATAGTGAGGGAAAGTATTGCGATCGTGAAAAAATTCCAGTTTTCAACGGAAATACACATTCCCCTGAGTCCAAATAACCAAATCCCGCAAAAATGTGTGTGCGTGTGGAAACTCCCCGCCGGAAACGGTAAGTACTATGAAACCGAAATTTCATATTTAAGACAACTATACGCCCGAGACGTTACAAAACCTTTTTAATGAAAATGAGTTTACCATAAGAGCCATTTTATACCATGCATTATGCACCTTTTTTCGATTTTATCGAAAACGGTCCCAACGATTTTGATTAAACTCGCTATATCGATGTAAAATTTAATGGGCTTTAATATCATTTAGGTTTCATTCGGATTAAAATGGTCTGACAGGGCTTAAATGTCGATATTTTATATTTTCTTTCACTAAAGTACCTTTAATTTTGTTGATTCTATAAAAATACCTATATTATCTTCTTACCACTGATGAAAAACAGGTAAATATATAAATTAAATGAATTCGATACCCAACTAAAGGAGAAAACAGAAAAAACATTTTTTTAATGAAATTTTTTGTTTTTGAACATAAGAACAGTAATATACATGTATGATACACCGTTGGAAAGCTAAAGATTTTAGAAAAAATATAATCTTATACACAAGCTTTTAAAAGTTAATAGCGAGTGATAAAAAGCCGATAAAACTAAGTAATTGTTTTAGATAATAATATAATCGATTTTTTAATGAAACACACGTTTCTATAGAAATTCAATTTAATTAATTTTTTAATAGTTTTACGTATTTTAATCTCTAACTGTATTTGAAAATTATTTTATTGATTTTAAAAATGGAGGTAAGTGAAAGTCGTGTGTTGCCCGCACCAGATTTTTTCATTAGAGATGAAAATAAATTGTTAAAGAATTAATCACATTGAGATGC
Organism: Piezodorus guildinii; assembly: GCA_023052935.1. Lineage (NCBI taxonomy): Eukaryota > Metazoa > Arthropoda > Insecta > Hemiptera > Pentatomidae > Piezodorus > Piezodorus guildinii. Next base: position 40,093,477 of record CM041292.1, on the reverse strand, counting down.
AATGATAGCAACCTAAATGTGAATTACTCCTATTTGTGAGTAAAGCTTTTCACTTAAAATAAAACAGGTTTTTTTTTAAGGTTCTAGAAATAAGTTATCATATTATAATAGTGAAATATTTTTTAGTCTCTTGTATTTTTTTTTTTTTTTAAAGCCAATAACAAATGATCGTGTTCGCATGGATACGAGGCTCGATATGCTTGAATGTATTTTTATTGTAATTTGAAATTAGATTATCTTTCGAGTTATTAAAAAACAATTTTATCTATTTATTTTTTTTTTTTGGGCGCGAAAAGGCCTTAAAGACCACGCGAATATCATGTTCAGGTTTGCTTCCTCGACTTCCTTCTCTTCCATACCTCCCTCATGAGCTCCGCATGTTTGCGCTTTCTTTCCTACGACCACGCATAATCCCTTTTTTGGCGTTCTTTGACCACGAAGACCTTTATATTGTTCAGTGAACTTATGTAGGTCTCTCTATCCTCACAGTCTGAATCCTTCAGTCCTGCTGAATCCATGTCGTGTTCTTGCGCTGGTGGAATCGTCGGAAGATTTCCCGGTTTAACCTTTATCTTTATATTTTATAAGTATATTTTTTCTTCGAACAACTCAAAGGACGAATTTTGCAAATTTATACAGTAAGAGGAACATACATTAAAAATTTAAAGCTTCATAGGCATTAGGGCATTTTTCAAATGCTGCGAAGACCAGAAAAGTGAGTGAACTAGTTCTTTCGTTTATAAATATAGCTAAACGTGTTTATTTATTCTTCTGTTAATGTATTTTTGAATTGTTTTTATTCCAGAGTTATACTTCCAGCAGCTATGGATTAATATAAACGTCTTCATTTTATTTTAATGTTAATTTATTAATACAATTTCTTTTCTTTCCTAAGGATTGGAGACGTCTTAGAATCTTTTGAAAGTAGATCGATTCATTCCATTTCATTTCATTGTAAGATTGGAGTTGAATTTTACCGCATCTAAGTTTTTTTTAATTATTATTTCTTTTCTTTAATTGTAGCCCTTTGATAATTTGTATTTAAGGCATAAAAGTTATATGTTTGAATATCCTTCTTTTTCCACTGTTTGCGTAATTATAAAAAAAACAAAAAGCAATATTCAGTTGAAAGAATTAGTTATCGTTAATAATTTCAAATCTCGAACAGAAATAAGTGACATTAATGCAATCAGAAAAAAAAATGTTAATCAATTCTTTTTAGCTCATAGTTATTAAAGGAATGTCCCATTTATAGTACTTTTTATTTTTTTTACTTCTTTTTATTTGTTTTTTGAAAGATTTAGTAACAAAGAAAAAGTACTGATAACCGTTATCTTGATTCTATTTCATCGATTCTCCTTGAACCGGATGTTGTATTTTTTTCAACATACTTCTAGCTTGGATTTTGCGAATATGTTTATTGACATCATGAAATCTTATAAAATTGGAATACCGCCTTAGTTCCAATATCTTGTTTATTGAATAACTATGTTTTTTTTTTATTTTTAATTAGCTTATTATATTTTCTTGAATATTCTTAGTTATCCCGTCAAGCAGCCAGCCCAAAACTTAATTCACCGTTCATTTTTGGTACCTTGAAAAAATCTTTGAGCTTCTGAATGTTCGAGGTTTTCTTGTCAGGCAAACCTTCCCATCTCCAAACATTTATGGAATGATGGAATGTAGGTCTAGTAAATACAGGAGGAAGAGATTTTCGGTAAATCACACAGGCCTTGCTGGAAGGTCATATAATATTGTAGAATCTGAAAAGCTAACGTTAGAGCACCAGCATTGAACGTTTTAGGAATCCTAGGAGAATAGGTATTTGTTAATGAAAGAAGGAACGCATGTATTTCCTCTTACAGAATGTAGTAAGCATGTATTTATTTAGACCTTACTAACTTACGTTACGTTCATATAATAATAATATAATAATAATTATGTTCAACTAAAAACAATAAACTATAAATAATAATTATGTCTAATATTATGGCTAATATCACAATTAAAATATTAAAGTATTAAAATATTTAAAAAAAATGAAAATTAAAAACAAACATGTATTTAGATATTACAATTATATTTTGTCATAATTATTTGTTATTGATATAATCTTATTTTCTTTCCCTATTTGTTCTTTTAGTTTATTTATTTTTTAAATATATTTATTGTATTATTATTTTTTTTTCATACTTACTTATTTTATTTTTTTAATGTATAAAATGATCATTGAAGCATCATTATCCGGATCGGGCACTAATGAGCTAGATGTTTTGCGCTTTTAACATATAACTAACTTACGTTACGTTAAAAAAATGAGATAAAAAAAAAAATCAGTTTCACTGCATTAAGATGCTTTTATTTTGAACCGAAAAAGAACTGTAAACACAGTTTAGTTTGTACGAAATCCTTGTAGGTATAATTATAAAAAATGGCTTAATGAGAAACATGGTCCATCAGCAACCTCTTAATTCTGATGAAATCACATTTTAACACGAGATGCACTCATCATAAAGCTTTCACATAAATCCTTCAAGTATAGTTGGAAGAATTTTTACTTCCATTTAAAAATCCATTGTCACCATTGTTATTCGAAGAAATTATCATGTGTGGGCGTATGAAAATCCCAGAATTATCAGAGATCAAATTTTCAGCATGAATTTGATATCAACTTAATGATTTAAATTTGAAGCTGCCAGTTGGTAGGACCGTATTTCTTAACCTTAAGATTAAATCGAACATTTATACATTTTAATTAATCACATTTACGCATTTTTAGAGTACGACTTCTCTTGTTATTGTAAGTATTCCCTTACAGCAGTGGATTGAAATGCAGTTCCAAATCGATGGATGTCCAGCTCATAACAGCTTGATCTGGGATGGACATAAATTACATCAATATAACTGAATAAATATAAATATAGATCCGTTTTTACTTTCACTTACCTATATATGGAATATATAGTAAGGGAAAGTATCGCTATCGTGAAAATTTTCGAATTCCAGTTTTCCAGAGAAATACACGTTTTAGGCTCCTCTGAGTCCAAATAACCAAGTCCCGCAAAAAGGTCGGCGTGTGTTACGATTTTCTCAATAACGGCTCTAACGATTTTTATTAAACTCGCTATATCGATGTAAAATCTAATGGGCTTTAATATCATATAGGTTTCATTCTGAATGGAGTGACAATGATTGAATGTGTGTGTATGTGTATATATGAGTACAGTTGGTTCAGGGTGCAGTCAATTTAACACAGAATTAAGCGTAAACTTAATTTATTGGTGCTGACGTTTCGGCCGAAATTATAGGCCTTCTTCAGAGTGGTTGTATGAGCTGAGAAGGTCTATAATTTAGGCCGAAACGTCGGCACCAATAAATTAAGTTTACGCTTAATTCTGTGTTAAATTGACTGCAACCTGAACCAACTTCTCTCATAAGGTTTCATTCTGATGGAAATAGTCTGACAGGGCTTAAATGCCGATATTTTAAATTTACTTCTTTTTAAGTTCCTTTAATATTTCAAAAATTGGCACACCATCTTAGTACGGGCAATTCATAAATAACGGCTAAATATGGAAGTTGAGCGAATTTGAATGACAACTAAAGGAGAAAAGTGCAAACATATTTTTTAATGCAATTTTTTGTTTTTGAACATAAGAACAGTAATATACATGAATAATATACCGTTGGAATGCTAAAGATTTTATAAAAAATATTATCTTATACATAATATTGTGAAAATTAACCGAGAGTGATGAAAAGCCGATAAAAAAATGAATGTAGTAGATAATAATATAATAGATTATTTAATAAAATACATGTTTCTAGTAAAATCCATTTTAAATCATTCTTTAGCAATTTATTTTCGTTTATTTTATTTATTTATTTACGATTGTTTTTGTTTGTGCACTAATGTTATTTGCCATCTGCAAAAAAAAAATAAAAAAATAAATTGCAATAAGCAAATATGATAACTTCCGAAAGTCGGTTAAATCAAGGCATCTCTAGGCCACCGCTTCAAAAATCGTCGGAGTGGGTTGTACGGGTTCGTGTAAGAATTAAGTGTTTGGGCCGAAGGGTTCATGTTATAAGTCAGTCTATCATAAATTTTTTTTATAATATTCTGTGGCTGTATCTGAAACTGTGAGTATGTCCAAGTCCTTGAGAAGTAATTCGTTGGTTACATAAAACGGTGCATCCTCGATTTTTCGCAATATTTTCGATTGAGGAGACTGAATTATTTGGATGTTTGAATATTTCGTGAATCCCCATAACTCTATCCCGTATGTCCATAATGGTATGACCAGTACTTTGTAAATAGTAATTATGGTGTTCACGGATAATTTTGATCGTTTGTCAAGCAGACGGGATAGTAGTCCAAATGTTCAGCTGTTGTCTTTTAAGTCTAATGTCGTTTATAAATTTGTTTAAAAATTCTTGAATTGATATAAATAATAAAGGTAAGTGAAAGTTGTGTGTTGCGCGCACCAGATTTTTTTTTATTTGATAGCTAAATATTGCATTCCAGAGGTGACAGGATACAATATATTTTGGAAGACAAACTAATGTGAATGGAAAAGTTTCGTGGATTGAGGTCCTGCCTTGAACCTTCGGCTGTTTCTGCCCTTGGCATCTGCCTTGTCGTGAGCCAACTAAAATATGAAGCTCTAATGAAGGGGTACTTTATGGGATATTTTGCTAACGACGAGAAAATACGGACTGAGAATAATACTTTCTACAGATAAATCTCACCAGCTATGTCTGTATTAACTGAATAATTGATAGATTACAATTTACAGTTAGTATATTAATTAGAGATATTCTGTACATATTTATTATATAGCAAGCTGTGAATTTATATTATGTCACAATTCTTCGTTTCCGCATCTCCAACTAAATTACGCGAAGGATTTTAATATGATTTTTAGGATCCTTCAGGCTTATAAGTCAAATACATTGCAATTGAGTTTTTATTTAAAACGAAAAATTACAGATAGGCCGTTTTTTTAAGAAGTTTTAATCCCTTAATAGAAAACATGAGCGCTGAATAGTAACTATAAATTCATTTTTAAGGAGAAAATTTCCAAATCGCGTACGTGCAGAAAATAATCCTAACCATGGAAGGAGGAAGCTGTCTACACTAAAATTTTTAATGAGAGTAACTAAGTAATTTGAAATACGATATTAATATTTATTTACTTAATTTCATTTTGTTAAAACAAGATTTTATTTTCTCAGAAGATAAAATTTTAAAGATATATAGATATATACTTTTTTTATTAATTTCTTTGTAATTTTTTATGAATAGTATTTCTCCTTATTGTAAATAATTTTAATTGTTAAATAATTATTGTAAATAATAATTAATCAATTATGTTTATTTTGTCTATAGGCCAGACCTATTATATATTTCAATGGTACATAACTGTTATTCTTAGGGGACCTAGTCCCAGAATAATTTTTTTCTATTCTATTCTATATATTATGAATTTTAATTTATAAGAATTAATTTATGGTACATTAGAAAAAAAATATATCAAGAAAAAAAAAAACAACTAATTTCAAAATCCTTTTGACTGAGTTTCATAATATGTTGACGAATACGGAAGCCAAGAGTGAGAGCCTAATGCAACTAAAAGTCACTCTTTCTTTGAAGGATAGCTCAGAGAGGAATTCTAAAAATAAAATAATCGTTTGAACTGCGCCATATTGGGCCTGTTGCCGCATATTTCAATAAAAAAAAAAGCAAATGGAAATTGCTTTAACTCTATGTAATAAGTAAGATAAGTATTGTAGAAACTTTTTTATTTTTAAATGGAGGTGATAATTTAAGCTTAGTACAAAGCTGGTTGTTTGTGATATGGTTGGTAAAAAGATTCCCAAGCATTAATTTTTCTTCTCAAGTTGAGATTAGTTGGCATTTATTCTAAAATTTTATTTATAAGTCTAGAAAATTACAGTTTGCACACTATACGAAACATATAGCAAGAGAAAGTATTGCGATCAGGAAAATTCACGAGGTTTTCAGCGAGAATACACGTTTTAGGGTCCCCCTACAACTCTTATCAAACTGAAATACACCTCTACGTCCCACAAAAAGGACACTTGTAAGAAAAGTAAGTCTTGCTCTAAACGATAAGTAGTGTGAAACTCAAATTTCGTATTTTAGAAGCGTATATGGCTGAGTTGTTACAGCAATTTTTTCACCTAAATCGGCAAACCTGAAAAGGCACATTTAATACCATGCATTTTGCACCTGTTTACAATTTTCTCGAAAATGGCTATACGGATTTTGATTTAACTCGCTATACCATTTTTTTTTTCTTAGCCCCTTATCTTCTCTTCTAAGCTCCTGCAATGCTGGTAAGTTCTCCTTTTTCTGCAATCGTGCATTTTAAGGAGTTGCAACTCATTAACGTAACTTCTGGAGAGTAATAACATTATAAATAATAATTCAGGTGATGGGGCTCACCTTCTAGTTTGTTTCGGCCTTACGACTAAAACATGAACTAAATTACTTATTTGTTGAGTTTCTGTCATCGCTGAGGTATTCCTGGGGGTTTCAGTTGATTAAATATAGGGTGATTTACAAATTTCGTTGATTCGAAAAACTTTAAATTCCTCTCACTCATAAATTTTTTAAATTGTTGGCATTTTCATCTGTATATTTATTTCATATATATATTTTTAGATAGAAGCCGCGAACTATAACTTATCAGCTGAATAATAACACGCATTTCCCACCTTTAACCGGGACTTTATTTCTTCCTGGATTTCATTTTTGCTAGTTATAATTGAACCTAAATATTTGAATTTCTCTACGTGTTCAAAAGTATGACCTGATACATCAATATCACCAAGATCGACACCGTTTCTGCTACTAATCATATATTTCGTCTTATCGGTATTTAATTCGAGTCCTATTTCTTTACCGGTTTTTATTAACACACTTGTATTTAGTTGTATGGTTTCCGTGTCTTCACCTAGCAGTACCAGATCATCGGCATACCCCAAAACCGGAATCTTGTCACCCATATTTAAGCCTTTCTCGGTACACATCACATATTCTATGACATATTCTAAAGCTATATTAAATAACACAGGTGAAAGGGAGTCACCCTGTTTCAAACCCGATCCCACCTCAAATCTCTCGGAGTAATTATTACCGATTCTAACTTTATGGAATGTTTCCGACAAACACATCTCTACTAGGTTTACTAACTTTCTAGGTATTCCCTGTTCAATCATGATGATTCCATCATCATCATGATTCTATATATATATAAAATTATAATATATTATAAAATTATAATATATATATATATATATATATATATATATATATATATATATATATAAAAGAAGAAAATAAAAATGATTTTCCAAACTAAAAATATAATAGTAGATGCTGTATAATCATTCAATAGATGGAAAAATTTTCCCTTGTAAATTAAAAAAAAAAAAAAAAAAAAGATATATATATAAACCTAAAACCAGATGCCACCTTTGATATTGATAGAAACAAATATATAGAAGACGCTGTCCAGGATGTAAGAATTATTTCCAGCCGTAACCGGAAATGGCTAAGCAACAGACGCAAGCTTTAAGAATGCCTTCCGTGTTGAAACCTTTATCATTCGTGTTGCGTTGATAGTAATAAGTTCATTCCAGCTGGATGTGTGATAAAAATGCTTGTTTATAATTAAGTTAACACAGAATGTCAAGAAAAATAAATAAACTAAAACATTTTAGACTTATAGAAAAGAATAATATATATAATTTTGTTTGAAATAATTCGGGTTTTAGGTCATTAAACTGTTTAATAACCTAAAACCCGAATTGTTTCACACAAAATTATAATATAAATGGGTCGATGAATGAATTTCTTGTATATATATAAAGAAGTTAGCTCGTTTGGAACCACAGAGAGTGTTTCTTTTAAAGTGTAGGCAACAAAATTTAATTCCACCACACATTAAAGACAGCACTAAAAGCATTTATAAACTTATTCCTACTTCTTTAAAGTTTGTAAAACCACTGGAGAATATAATTTGTAAAACTGAAGTTTCGATTCTGAATTTGGAAATTAAAGATGTATGTTTAATAGTAACGAGAATAAAATACAAAATAGAACATATTCTGGTAGAAATCTCGAATACTATTAATAAATACCTGTATTACAAGCTAACGTCGGATCAAGATAATCTCTACAAAAAGCAGAAAAAAGAAAAAAAGATAAAACTAATAAAAAAATAAATAAAATAAAAAATTAAAGGAAGGACAGAAGTTTAATGACATAAAACCCGAATTATTTCAAACGAAATTATAATATATAAGGGTCGATGAATTAATTATTGTATATATATATATATAATTATATATATATATATATATTATATATATATATATATATATATATACAATAAATTAATTCATCGACCCTTTTATATTATAATTTCGTTTGAAATATATATATATACAATAAATTAATTCATCGACCCTTTTATATTATAATTTCGTTTGAAATAATTCGGGTTTTAGGTCATTAATCAACCTCTATTACCTTATCTACCCACCCATTTAATATGACAATCTCAGCTGTATACTGCCCTCCCGGTAATTCACTCTCCATTCACCACCTTGAATCCTTATTCCGATCTCTTGGTCCGCGCTTCATTGCTGGAGGAGATTACAACGCCAAAGACCAACGGTGGGGATGCCGAACGTCCAATACTCGTGGCAGGATCCTTTCCAGAGTCACAACCTCCAATAGTTATTCCATCTTGTCACCCCAGAACCCTACGTACTGGCCTACATTTCATAAAAAACGTCCTGACATCCTTGATATTTTCATTACTTCCCAAATCTCCTCCACCCAATCTACAATCAAATCCTTAGATGACCTCTCCTCTGATCATAGCCCGGTTCTGCTTCAACTGCATTCCAATCCTATTCATAAGCCTCCTTTACCTTCCCTGATTAAAGGACAAGTCAACTGGGACAATTTTCGATATGACTTAGAGAACAATCTGGACTTGAAAATTTTGTTAAAAACTAAACAAGATATAGACTCTGCCATTGAAGAACTTAACAAATCAATAGAAACTGCCATACAGACCAACACATTACAATATACAAACAGGAAGGCACAAGAAACCAACCTGCCATATTATATTCGACTATTACTAACTGAAAAACGCCGAGCAAGAGCGAAGTGGCATCGAACACGATACCCTTCGGATAAAACCATTTACAATAAACTGACGAACAAACTCAAGACAGAAATAAGAAAACTCAAAATTCAAAACTTTCAAAACTTCACAGAAAACTTAAGTACAACAGACAAATCATTATGGATAACAACCGCAAAACTACTGAAATACAAAACCTTTAATCATCCACTCCTCACCGATTCAAAATCCTGGACAAGATCCGATGATGAAAAATCTCAGCTGTTCGGAGAACACCTTTCCAAAACGTTTGTCCCACACCCTGACATCCTTAATACAATCCATATCGACCGTGTTGAAGCAGAACTCACTGTTCCTCTCCAAATGACCCTTCCTCCTAAGGCCTTTCATCCATCAGAAGTCATCAACATAATTCAAAATTTACCTTCCAAAAAAGCTTCTGGCCATGATCTCATTACATCCCACATCCTAAAACAGCTCCCCAGAAAAGCCATATTATTCCTCACCTATATATATAATGCTACTCTCCGTTCTACCTATTTTCCAGACCACTGGAAACTGTCCATTATCAAAATGATACCTAAACCAAAAAGGCCTCTTGAATATCCATCCTCTTACCGTCCTATCTCCCTCTTGCCCATTCTGGGCAAAATTCTCGAAAAACTTCTCCTCAAACGTTTATACCCAATCCTCGAATCCAACCACGTGATTCCTGACCACCAGTTTGGATTTCGGACATCCCATTCCACTATACAACAGTGTCACCGTGTGGTGGATGTCATATCTTCCACATTGGAGCGCGGAAAGTATTGCACTGGAGCCTTTCTCGACGTGGAACAGGCTTTTGATCGAGTTTGGCATCCAGGTCTGCTATACAAGCTCCGTCAATTCCTCTCTCCAGCGTACTTCCTATTAATTCGTTCCTATCTCTATGATAGAACCTTCAAAGTTAACCATAACCTTTGTTACTCATCCATATTCACTCAATCAGCCGGTGTACCGCAGGGTAGTATCCTGGGTCCGATCCTTTACACGGTGTATACAGCTGATATTCCCTCCCATCCTAGCACTATCCTTACTTCCTACGCCGATGACACATGTGTGTTATCTGTGAATAATGATCCTGTTACTGCATCACAAATCCTACAGAACCATCTATCAGCCATTGAAGAATGGTGTCAAAACTGCAGAATCAAAATAAATCCTAATAAATCCCATCAAATCACCTTCACTCTACTTCGTAAGCCTATGACTTCCTGCCCCACCGTATCCTTTAACAATATCCTACTTACTCCTGTTGAACAGATTCGGTACTTAGGACTCCACCTCGACAAACGCCTAACATGGAATCCTCATACTAGACTGAAACGACAGGAAACTGCCCGTAGATACAGATTACTACAACACTTACTTGACAAACGCTCAAAACTTCCTACTTACTACAAAAAACTCATTTATATCACAATTATCAGGCCTATTTGGACCTATGGCATTGAGCTATGGGGTTCTACTAAACCATCGAATTCCTCTCGCATCCAATCCTTGCAGTCCAAAATCCTTCGTAAAATCCTCAATGCTCCTTACTTTGTTACTAATAAAATCATCCATAAAGACCTAAATATCCCATTAGTTGAAGACTTGGCCCGTTACAGATATACCTCTTTTCATTCCAAACTCCCTGCCCACTCAAACCCGCTTATCCGTGACCTCTCCTCCATATCTATTCCCGACAACCCACCGAGGCGCCTTAAAAGAAGATGGCCAAGAGACCTTCTAACATAAGACATTGGAGTGCTACCAATGGGTAGTTTCTTCTCAGGACTATCATGTGTACTAATCATATATAAAGCCTATTTACTTGTTGTATTTATTTAATACAGTTGTAAATTTCTTTAAATAAATAAATAAAAAAAAAAAAAAAGGTCATTAAACTTCTGTCCTTCCTTTAATTTTTTATTTTATTTATTTTTTTATTAGTTTTATCTTTTTTTCTTTTTAGTAGCAGAAACGGTGTCGATCTTGGTGATATTGATGTATCAGGTCATACTTTTGAACACGTAGAGAAATTCAAGTATTTAGGTTCAATTATAACTAGCAAAAATGAAATCCAGGAATAAATAAAGTTCCAGTTAAAGGTGGGAAATGCGTGTTATTATTCAGCTGATAAGTTACTTAGTTCGCGGCTTCTATCTAAAAATATATATATGAAATAAATATACAGATGAAAATGCCAACAATTTAAAAAATTTATGAGTGAGAGGAATTTAAAGTTTTTCGAATCAACGAAATTTGTAAATCACCCTATATTTAATCAACTGAAACCCCCAGGAATACCTCAGCGATGACAGAAACTCAACAAATAAGTAATTTAGTTCATGTTTTAGTCGTAAGGCCGAAACAAACTAGAAGGTGAGCCCCATCACCTGAATTATTATTTATAATGTTATTACTCTCCAGAAGTTACGTTAATGAGTTGCAACTCCTTAAAATGCACGATTGCAGAAAAAGGAGAACTTACCAGCATTGCAGGAGCTTAGAAGAGAAGATAAGGGGCTAAGAAAAAAAAAAAATGGTATAGCGAGTTAAATCAAAATCCGTATAGCCATTTTCGAGAAAATTGTAAACAGGTGCAAAATGCATGGTATTAAATGTGCCTTTTCAGGTTTGCCGATTTAGGTGAAAAAATTGCTGTAACAACTCAGCCATATACGCTTCTAAAATACGAAATTTGAGTTTCACACTACTTATCGTTTAGAGCAAGACTTACTTTTCTTACAAGTGTCCTTTTTGTGGGACGTAGAGGTGTATTTCAGTTTGATAAGAGGTGTAGGGGGACCCTAAAACGTGTATTCTCGCTGAAAACCTCGTGAATTTTCCTGATCGCAATACTTTCTCTTGCTATATGTTTCGTATAGTGTGCAAACTGTAATTTTCTAGACTTATAAATAAAATTTTAGAATAAATGCCAACTAATCTCAACTTGAGAAGAAAAATTAATGCTTGGGAATCTTTTTACCAACCATATCACAAACAACCAGCTTTGTACTAAGCTTAAATTATCACCTCCATTTAAAAATAAAAAAGTTTCTACAATACTTATCTTACTTATTACATAGAGTTAAAGCAATTTCCATTTGCTTTTTTTATATATACTTTATTATAAATTATCAATAATTTCCAAATTGATCTAGTTTATACGTATTAAAGTATTGAGTAATTAGTATTACTCAACGCTTTTCTTTCTGTTTTTTTTTTTTTTTTTTTTTCTAGGATATTTAACACACTAATTTCAGTTTATCTGTAATCATGGTATATAAATTGTTCGACGGAACGACTTTTAAAGAAAAATAGATGAAGTTAAAACAAAATGGAATTTTCAAAGTGGCAGATTATATTTTGTAAATTACATAGAAAATTCTAAGATTAAAATTTATCATTTAGATAAGGTAAGTGAAAACCTTTTAGGAGCAAATCACATCTTTCACTTGTACCTAAAATTACCATGAATTCAAAACCTCTAACCATAGGAATGTTCAGGCATCACAATTTTTTATTAATCTACAGCCATATTTGAATAGTAGGTAATGGAATGGCTACTCGTAGGAATGTAAAATGTTCGTACCCTAACAGCCATAAAATGTTTTGCATTCTAGGAGAAATGGAGGCTAAAAGGCAAAACTTGTGGTATGGATAGATGTTAAATAAACCATAACCATTACTAGTTTTAAGTCATAAAATCAAATAAATAGATATATTACGAAATTTTACGTCTCGATAAGATCATTTAAGAGGTCTGGTCTTTTGGTATTTCTTTCCTTATTAACGGTAGCATCCTGTCAATATGTAAATAATGAGAATTTCCTAATATTTCTCGTTATCTGGCAACCGTTGCGTATACTACTGCGTATTTTTACACAAAAAATGCCACATTTTTCATTGTATATTTACTAAAAAACAAAACAATAAAACTTATTTTAATTTGTAGAGCATCAGTTTAGTAATAACTGGCAAAAGTCCAAGGAACTTCCAGGGGAGGTAGCTATTAACTAGAAGTCAATTAGAGATAACTAATTATCTAAACGCTTAACGTTTTACGTGATTTCCTATATTCATCAATTATTATTTCTCTTATTTTGTGATTGTAAAAATTTATAACACTTGCGATTAGACCTCGAATTAGATACAATTTGTCTAAAGTACAATTTAGGAACAAGTTCAAGTAGTAGTGCTCTTTCTCTTTTTTTTTCCGTATCATTTCGTAGAATCTTCTTTATTTATGTACAAGGTAAAAAAATATATTCCCTGTAATAAATTTTGTAATGGAATAGTATAATTAAAGACTTACCTAATAGTTAAAATAACTATAATTAAACATTTTTATATATCCCCTGAGAGGAGTGCTTAAATTTTTATGGTAGCGCCTAAAACACGTTATTACAGCAGGACGTATCAGTCATGCGGTATTATCTACTTTTCAGTTTGAAGGGGCATATTAGTTCAAGAATTTCACCTGTTGCCGGTACTACATGGTAGGTTTGATTGATTTTAACCATCTATGATTTTTAGTTTATCTGTTTATATACAAAATTATAATAATGATACATAAGCATGTCTTGTGATATACATTTTTGGTAAAAACATAGAATTTCTAATGAGCATTAGTAAAATTACTAGAATTTTATTAGTTCAGCTTTGGTTCTCAGATATGCTCGGTGGCAAAGGATAATAAAAAAAAAGTAAAGTTTATTAATTAACTACTCATGTGGTTCCAGAAATAATACTGATTTATTGAGAGATGTAATGCAACCTTTTGGAGGTTGTTTACATTATCAACTGGTATTAAGGCTGATACTGTCGGACCCCAGGCCCTTGACGTCTCAAAAGTCTTTGTACGGAACAATTTAACGCTGATCAGAGCTTGACTGAATGCTCCTTAGCATATTTACTAATCCGCCGAACGTCTAAATTTTAATCTCTTCTTAGTAAAAAGGGTGTACATCTAATCAAGATTTGTTAAATAAAATACTGACTTTTTACCTCCCCAGTATCAAAATGGTAGTAATAAATTATATGAAAATGAATTTTTCATTGAAGGCTTTGTAGCATTTTCGGGAGGATTGTATAAATATAATTACTCAATATGTTTTAGCTTTTAATTAAACATAACGGTTAATTATTATCATAACTCGTTTGCAATATAAATGCGAATCAATCTTATTTATGAATGAAGCTTTCCTTCTTCTTCTTCCAGTGGCACGACAGCCGTGTAGACCCTGGGTCTTGTAGTGTAATCTGGGAGATTACAATCACGTTTCTCGATGCATTTTGTAGAGTAGAGTCATCACTCGATAAGCCTAATTTTGTGAGTGGACACCATTTGAATTGACGGATCTCACATACCCGGGGATATAGGCTGTGAGTGAATCTCCATTTAATTACATCCTTATAAAAGCCCAGCTGGGATTCAAACTCACAACCTATAGCATGGGAGACTAGAGCGTTAGCCACTCAGCCACGGGCTCCCCAATAAAGGGATGAAGCTTGCCATCGTCAGAAAAAACTCGATATTTTTTTAGGTTTCAGAAATAATTTGTATAGTGTTCTAAAAAAAACAAAAGGAGAAAACACGTTCTTTGGTTACTTTAAATTAATAAACAAATCAACGAATTCTCATGAGAATCTGCCCAAAAACCACGGATACTGATCACATTAACATGTTTTTGGAGTCATACGGTTAGAAGTTTGATTATATTTCAAATGAGTACGAATTGATTTAATTTTTTTTCAGAGTATGAATGAATCATTCATAATACCTTCTTTTTAAAGGTTACAATTTTTTTCTTCTTCTTTGTAATCGTTATGAGGACAAAGTTTCCTCAACACAACCTTATTGCACATCTAACGTTAATGGGAACCTCCATATATAATTTCAGGGTCATAGACATGATCATATTTGAGATACTGCGATGTGTAATGTAGACACTTATATGTGTAAATGGTAACCTGATTTTATAAAAATATGAAAATAACTGGAAATCATTTATTCTTCGGAATGATTCATAAGGGGTCACCTGATGTCTTATGGCTGGCATACTAACCTTCTATGCCCAAGGTCGCAGGTTTAAACGTGGTAGGTAGGATATTTTAATGAGAGTAAAATTTCCTTAGTTATGCCGTCTTCCGGAGGGGACGTAAAGATCTAGTCCCCAGCCTGTGCGATGTCAGATACTCGTTAAAGATCCCTTTTCTAATTAAACCTGAATATGCAAAATTTAGGACTCCCACTGTAGCATAGTCCCATTAGCAAAACATCATAAAATGACGTTAAATGAATAAACAAACGATCCATAATTCTTGATGATGAGCTTGAGCAATAAGATTGAGAAATCGGAAGAAGAAATCGTTCACTTGCATTTATTGAAATTGCTATTGATTATCCAATAAATACCTACTCCCAATGCAAAACATTCATCGATCGGATTACATTTTCTTTTATTACGAGTAGCCGTAACGTTTTGGCTGGAGGGCAGTTCGTGAGATCGCTCTTAGAACGGCTTCTTCCGGAGTGGGCAATGGATGAGGTTGGGGTAGGTGGACGACCCTTAACCCCTTCGTCGCCTTTCGCCGACAAACTGTCCAGATCTTGAGGTGAAATCCCCCTGTCACCGTTAGCTTGTAGAGTCAGTTGAACAACACCCCTTAATTAGAGGAAACAGGATTTTACTTATTTGGTCATCTGCTGACAAAATAATAATAGTCATGATAGAAAGACGTCTAAATGAAGTAGTAGTGCCGAATCAGTGTCGTATTATATAAATTTGTTATTGTTTTTTCATTTGTGTTCACGTAATGCTGCTGTTGCTAATTGGAAGATGCTAAAATAGGAGTCCTTAATTTTTCCTATCCATGTTTAATTAGGATTTGAATCTTTAGCTTGTACCTGTTGTGCTATTCACTACACACAGGTGACTCTTGATAAAACTACCAACACAGCTTTTCCATAACCTCTGGATAAAATTTAGAATCAATAGAATTGTTTGTTTGTTTATTCATTTAACGTCACTATATAAGTATATTATTTCAACCAAATGTTTTACTTTATATTTCTTGTTCTCCCTTTTTAATATGACAAGTGCCATTATATCTCTGATATTTGCGAAGCCTTTTTTAAAAAAAAAAATCCTCTTTTTATCCTATATATATATATATATATATATATATATATATATATATATATATATATATATATATATATTATACTAAGGAGGGGAAAATGCTAAAAAAAATATATGGAGTACGGTACTCAAACAATGAACTAGTTGAAATACAGAGGAAGTATACTTTGTACTTCAGCCGTTGGTTGCGAAGTTCCGCTTAATTCCGCTTTTCTCCTAGATACTTTTCATTTTCTCCTGTAGTCCTTTTCATTTTTGTCCTTCGAGTGTTGGAGTACTTTATATAGGGCCACCAGAGTATACTGTAATTCTTACATATCTTTATAAGTACGAGAATCGCCTTCTTGGAGGTACATTAATAATAAACTGTTCAGATAGATTTTATATAGATCTCTTTTGTTATATTACTGGTGTAATCGCATAGTACTGTTGATTATACGACCATGCGGTCGCGTATTGATTATTTTATACTCTTTAGGTATATTTGAAATAAAGATTTTGTTGTTGTTTTTTTTAGAGTGGAATCACATGGTATTATTAATAAGACGACCGTGAGCTAGCTTTTTCATTATTATAACTATTTAGATATTTTTTTTATAGATATCTATTATCATATTATTTTATCACGTTATAATATATTAAGGCCCGTTATTCTGTATTAGAGGATTTAGCATTGGGAATATACTATTAAGGTTTGTGTTTAAGCGCAGGCCACCTTGGCTGAATTATCTCCTTCAGTTCTACGCAAGTTGGCAGTCTCATGGCACTTCAATATTCTCTTAATTTTTTTTTTTTGGCTAGTTTTTAATTTATTAGAACATGACATGTTTGATTTCATAATATGAAATATTACAGCTTAGCTTGGTTTATTAAGAGTTGAAACATGTAGAGATCGTGTTATCAGTGAACAGTTTGAAAGAATGAGCAGAGGTTGAAGTATATAGCGCTTAAAATATTTTAGAAATAATAACTGGGTGGCTTCATGCTTATCATAGCAAATCATATAAACTAGATCGTATGATATACCTGTTTCCAATAGGTGCTTTTTCTGTAACGGATGAGATGTCAAACACAAAGACTCAGTAATTCTGGGTGGAAAAACATTTTATTGGTAGTATGCCCACAAAATATTTCCATACAAAAGTATGGTATGAATGTAAAATAATCGATTCAACGTTAAACACAATAACCAGTTAGAAAATAATGAGGATGCTATAACGAGACATTGCAAAGGGTTGAGGTTTATATTATGGAATGGATAAATGATTTAGAAGAAATGAAAGGAATTTATTTTGTTATTATTGCTCATGTTATTTACTAATATCTACAGCGAAGGATTCCTCACTGAGCACTTTACTGTAATGGTAGCATCCATTATACTAGAATTGTTTTTCAACTACAACCACCATTGAATAATATTTATTTATTGACAGTTTTATTAGTAAAAGAATTAGAAAATATATTTATCTCGGCTTCACAAGTATGTGAAGAATATAAGCAGTACGTTTTTAAATCCTCTCATATTTTCTTAAGTGGGTATCATTATAAAGCTTTATTTATAAATAAGTATATATATTAACATTTTTTTTTTTTTTTTTTTATTGAGATATATTACAATTTGTTTCTATATGAACATTAGTAATAGTGATATATGATCCCATTCACACAATATATACAATGATAAAGTCAAACAAATAAAATATAATATATATATACAAAATAAGAAAACAAACAACAACCTATAACTGAGATAAATACAAATAAATGATATATATAGAATTAAATAGTAATAAATATAAAAACAAAACAAAACAAAACATTAACCTATAATTGAGATAAATAAAAGTTTGCAGATAAACAAACATCATTCAAACAAACATAACTATATACAAAATATACAAGTGCTATAGAGGGACCCCAGACTGGGCTTTTCCCCCCACTTGTGGAGGAAAAAGCGGAATCCAAAAGATCCTAGACCCTCGCTCTCAGCCGCGTCACTGGTGTGAATCAGTGGAGGCCGAACTAGGGCGTAATAGCCACAAACATACATTACATGAGTGGAGGATCTGACCAGTGTCAGAACTCCAATTTAAACGTTTACAATACGTCTCGCGGCCACTGCCGTTTCAATCTTCGAGGAGGATTATAGGGATGGGTGGTACTGGATAGGAATTGTGCTAGAGGGTTAGGATGATGACTAAGGTTCTGATGAAATTTGGAAAATTTGGATGGTACCATGTCTAAAATAAATGGAATTTTAAGGTCGTGGTGTAGGGTAGAGTTGGTAACGTAATAAGGAGCATTAACTATTGTTCGGAGAACTTTGGATTGGAAGGATTGGATGCGTTTGATGTTAGAATGTTTAGCTGTCCCCCACAGTTCAAGTCCGTAGGTCCATATTGGTTTCAGTACTGTCTTGTATATTAGTAATTTGTTGTCAACTGTAAGATGAGATTTTCTATTTAGTAGTCTGTATAACTGGCCGAATCTGCGGTTAAGTTCTTTTCTTTTAAGTCTTGTGTGTGGGTTCCACGTCAGTCTTTTGTCTAGTAAAAAGCCAAGATACCGGACTGTGTCAGAGGAAGGAAGCGGTAGGGAATTTAAATAAACCGTTGGACAGGATTTGCGTCGAAGAGTGAATGTGACGTGTGAGCACTTGTTTTCGTTCACCTTAATACGCCAAGCGTTACACCAGTCTTCGACAAGGGAAAGGTGATTTTGTAAATTAATCGATGCTACTTCAGGATCGGAATTGGATGACAAAATGGCGGTATCATCAGCAAATGTTGCCAGAAAGGTATCGGGATCGGTAGGGATATCGGCGGTGTAGAGGATGTAGAGGACGGGTCCCAAGACGCTGCCTTGAGGAACACCAGCCTCAACAATATAATGTTTGGAAAATTCTGAGCCACAGCGAACTCGGAAGGAGCGGTTTGATAGATAGGATCGGAGGACTAGGTATAAGGATTGGGGTAAATGGGTTTTGAGCTTAAAGAGCAATCCCGGGTGCCACACCCGGTCGAAAGCTTGAGATATGTCCAGAAAGGCACCCGAACAATACTCCTTGCACTCAAGGGCAGAGGAAATGTGGTCCACAACTCGGAGTCCTTGCTGAACCGTGGAATGTTGAGGACGAAATCCGAACTGATGTGAAGGAAAATTTTGAAATTTGGCTAGGATTCGTTTTAGAGGAGCTTTTCGAAAATTTTTGAGAGGATCGGAAGTAGGCTGATAGGTCTGTAAGATGACGTGTTGTTAGAAGGTTTGCCTGGTTTTAGGAAAAGGATGATAGTTGAATGTTTCCATAAGAGAGGAAAATAGGTAGTGCGTAGGATACAGTTATAGAGATATGTAAGGAATGTAATGGCTTTAGGTGGAAGTTGTCTTAAGATTTGAGGAGTAAGGAGATCGTATCCAGGGGATTTACGGAGAGGAAGCTTTTTAAGAAGATATCTGACCTCAGAGGGATTAACTGCTTTAGGTGGTAAGGAAAGCGGTATTGGTGATATAAGGAACTCTTCAACTGCCGCCGTATGGGTAGGATTAAGCTCTGGATGAGGAGTAAAAACTTTGGAAAGGTGCTGTGCGAATTCCTCGGCCTTATCCTTGTCAGAAGCAGCCCAGGAACTATCACAGCGCCGGAGAGGATGGGAAATGGTGTGGGATTTTAGGATTCTCTTCGTGACATTCCAAAGGGAATTGTCACGAGTCGAGAGAGAGGAGAGGTAGGTATTGTAGGATTGGGAACGGAAGATCGCCAACTCCCGCTTTAATTTTCTACAAAAAAAGTATATATTAACATTAAATCTTTATTCACACCTGTTAATAATACAATGAATAGTCAGTGAATTAGCTAACATCTAAAAAACATGGCGTGATAGGCAAGGGCGAGAGCAGTACTTAGCGGTATAAAGTCTGGCATAAAGTTAGCATTAGTTATTAATGGAGGTCTTTCATCCAACACCTTTTCAGTCATATGTGGGCATTACTGTCATGAGTGTTGTCTCCATGTTCATGATAAGCGAATTCGGTTGTCCTTATAGTTTGATTTAGAATCGTTTGTAGTGCTTCCGCATTTGTTTATTTTCAGTTGGCATGTGAGGGTCAGAGTGTAAAGTTATGTTGCTAACATACCATAGTGCTTTTGCCATTTTTCTAATACTCTTAGTCTGAATTGTTTTAGTTTGTTAATATTAGTCTTTTTTGTTGTCCCGCATATCAGTAATTAGTACATTAGGTTTCAATAAGTAAATGTATGTGGTTAATTTCTGTTTAAGTTTTCAGTTTCGAATGCGTTGAAAATAGTGAATAAAGAAGTCCCACTATTTGGTGCAGGGTTACTTTATTCTTTTTGATGGTGTATAGTGACTGTCTGTCCCCCAGTTTTCTTAGAAAACACTCAAATTCCACGGTTGTTTAAAGTTTTTTTGTTTTTTTTTTAGAACTTAGATACTTTTATTGGATATGATTTATTGTTGTTCATTTATTTTATTTTTTTTAATGTATAGCATGAAATTTTTTTTTACTAAAACCAATGTACGTGTATAATCAGCTGGATACTTGTATCCAGGTTTTGATGAAAATCGGATAATCTTCATTGTGTACTTGCCCACTGTATCAATAAATACTTTTTATATAATGAAAAATATAATGAACTTTTCTATTACTATTCTATTCTATCTCAAGACACAATATTTTATTATTATGTACAGACTCAACTATTTATTTATTTTTTCTGAATATTTTTCTGAACCTGTCAGAATTTATGTGACAACAAGCAAATGTACTTTATAAAACCTATAATAAATTTAATTATTAAAACGTAATAAAATAACAAATCAAACTTTGTATAAAAATGTTTATTACAAAATATAATCTTTTAATGATACAAAATCATAAAAAACTTAAGGTAAAACATAAAAATAAAGCTTTGGAATCGGGTTTGTTTTTCAGTAATACATTTTTCTGAGAAATTATAATGATCCTTGAAGTTAGCATTTGATGAATGAGCGAGAGTAATATTCTATTTTTATGAACACATTTATCATTATAGAGTAGATCCGTCCAGTATGTTGTTACACTCAGTCAATTCACAGATTTAATATTATCTAGTAAGCCTAGAAATATTTCAGTTCTCGATTCCACAGTTTCGGTAACACAACACTCCACAGGTAACTTGTTAAGAGTTCGAACACAATGATACTGCTCGGAGCTCAGTACTTAGCCGTACCCGGACCTGTCGATTCCTGGTTCTCCGGTTGTGACCTGATGAAGTCGAGAGCCTTCTGGATGGCCGCTGGGATTGGAGGTGGGGTCGGCAAGTGGTCGCCCTGGGGAACGAAGCCGTTCTCGTCGGCGGTGTATGTCACTGTGATCCGGGTCCCGTCCGGGGCAGTGTAGGAGTAAGAGCCCTGGGCGGTTTGGATTTCCTGTTCGGGGACGCCGAAGTTCTTCACGAACCCGGTCTCTTCTGCCACTATCTCGTTACCAGTTTCGTAGCTGTAAATGATAAATAATAGGTATATGATCATATTTAATATTATAAGAAAATGATGAAAAAGAATATTGAAATAGGAAAAGTGCTGTAGTGCTTATTATTTGATTAACTGATTGAAAATGAAATGTCTAAACGTTGCTAACGAACAGATTTTCATCAATTTTTTTATGTTAAGTTTTCTGGAATTGAGAGAAATAAATGCTTAATTGAATTAATAATACAAAACAAAACAGTAGTGCCCAACTGTCTTGGGTTGCTATCTCATACAGCGTTCTGATAAATCAAGTGATATTTTATGAATTTTCTTTACATTGTTATTCTTAACAAAAGTTTTATGTTAAAGCACTATCTTAAATGTTCATTTACAGCAAGATCATCACAAAAAAAAAAAAAAAAAAAAAAAAAAAAAAAAAAAAAAAAAAAAAAAAAAAAAAAAAAGTGAATGCTCACCTAAATGATCAGCAAAGAGCAAAATTAAGTAAAAAGATCAATCACAATATAGAATAAAAAAGATAATAAAAAAAATCAAAAGAAGTTGTCTAGTTTTAGTCAATCTTCCTTATCCTTGACAACTTTATAAGTAAGATCTAACAAATCCAGCAAACGCAGATAAATTTCTTACACCAATGATATACAAACAATTTAAGAAGAATCTTAATCTAAACTTATAGTGATAATTATGTGAGTAAAGCACTTTTACTTAAATAAATAAAAAATCAAACAAGGTCACCTATGGTGTAGTGGCTAACATAACAGCCTTCTATGTGCAAAGTTGCGGGATGAAAAACAGCATGTAGTCCTAAGATTTTTGAATGACAGTTAAAATATCCTTGGATACGCTGTCCTTCGGAGGAAATGGTTATTCCGGTGCTTTTTAATTACAGGTACTCGTTAATGACCCCTATCCTAAATAAATCTGGACAGGCAAAATTTAGGACTCCCACTGTAGCATATTCCGATTTGCCACAGCAGCATAAAGTAACATTAAATGAATATAAACACGAAGAACAGAACAAAAGGACTCTGCGATGAAATAAAACATATGATGTTATAAATAATTAGAGCTTCATAAACTCCCATCATGTAGTACGAGACTTTATTTAACTTTTTGGCATTAACCGTACTCATTGTGGCTTGGAAGTTTTTGAGGTGAACGGCCTGAGAAAAGTGTTGTCTCCATTGTATGTTTGGTAGTAAAGGAGAATGCGATTAGACACTTAAAAACATATTCGTACATATTGCATGACGTACAGATTTCATGCGTCGAGTATGCTAATGTTGTTTTTAAATTGAGAGTCGCCAATCCAGACTACCTATAGTGTTCTGGGTTAGCAACTCTCATCTGACCGACAAATCTATATTTCTTCGTATCTGTTCTAAAAGTGAGCTATATTGATTGAATTTAGAATTCTTTATAATGTGGGTTAAAACGGTTATGGGAATTTTTAATTATGACTTATTTGTATCGAAGAAAGTGTGATGAGTTCTTCTGTGAAGGCATTAAGCTTAGCACTGGCTCTAACTTGTTAAACACAGTTTAAAAGTGGAAAGACATTTTTGTAATGTATTTAGTTTTCGAATCATATATCATACTTTTCCTCTCTACCAATCATTAAACTATTTTTTTTTTTTAAATCTGTTAGTTGATCACAAAATAAGGTTTTGTAGAAACCTGTTTGTTTTTTTCACAGTCTGGAGAGAACATTACACAGCTCTCTAAACAATATAAATTTCGGAAGTTTACATTACATTTAAACGAAAATTGTATTTAGTTTTTATAAAAAATATAATTTTCAATAAATAATATACTTAATTTGATCATTCTGTATAAACAAACAGTGGTCTACAATAAGATGGTCATAAGCAATAAATTACATTAGAAAGAATTATGTTCAGCTCATACGCAATATATTAATATTAAATATAAAATATTTGATAATCAGAGGAGATGAATTCTCTGGTAGAAAAGAACTTGTCTTTCTCATCTTTCCTCACCTCCATTTGTATGATCCATCATAATTAACTCCCTCGTTTTCGTATTTGAGGATGGGGATTGGAGTTGTGTTTGGTCCTTGTGAAGACTGAACCTGCGGCCTTCCAAGTCCTACAGCAAACACTCCGCAGAGGACAACCAAAAGTTCTGTCTGAAAAAGTTAAAAATATAATAGTTAATTAAGAGATCACAATGTATGGTTGGTTGGTAGGGTTGACATTGTCGGTGTTATTAAAAGGAGCATTAACGATTTTAAAAAAAATTACTAAAAATTTATTGGATTACTGATATTTTTCTGAAGTAGCCTGTTCCGAATTCCGGATGTTCGAGTTTTACTCTATTTTTTTTTATTTTGGAAGGTCTCGTGAAATAAATCTCATTATGTTTATAACTATACTCCACTTTTTAGCATTACAGGAACGAATACGCAGCACTGAAGCCCACTCACCAATGATTAAATGTCAGGTAAGGGAATCTTGCATTCTCTTCCTCATTGAGACTGAGGTCTAGCAGACCATAATCTTGGTCCTGAAAGAAACTCAACCAAAGAAACTTCAGAGTCCTCAACATTGTAGATCTTAACCTATCGATCAGCACCCAAAAGCAGAAGAGTTCGTGAGCACCTTAAGTGTGGCCTTGGGGATCAACATCCAGGCCAAGGCTGTGAAGCTTGCCTAGGAAACTCCCATAACACGTAAAACACAATACTCCAGGGATCGTGTTTATGCAAGCTGTTAAAGCAGTACAGCGAGGAAGTATTTTATTTGCTTACACATCTTTTGGTTAAAAACCACCTAGAAATACTATCTTTACAGTATCTACACTGGTTGGCATGCGAGGGATGAGAAAAAAAAAAAGACCATAAGGCCCACTAACAATTTATTTAATTCTAGGTTAACTCAATGAACTGTAAATAGGTTACTTTATGTCAATAACAGTATTTTAGCACCCATTCAATATCAGTTTTAACCAAAAAGTCGCACAGAAATACTTCAGAGAATAATGCAGAAGAAAGTGTTTACTGAATATTACTAATTTTTATGTTATCGTCAGTAAGTACTACGAGTGTGTTGCAATGAAATTAGAATCACCTCAAAATGTTCGATTATTTAATTCTCAATAAGCCTAACAAAGAACCGATCATTTAACTTAAAATCAAGCGGGATTATTTTCTAGAAGGAATTAGTCCGAGTGGCGATCGATTGATGAAACAATTAGGTAGTTTCAACCATTTATTTTCTGCCCACGTTTCGACCCCCATTGTGAGTCAACATCAGGGCGTATTTTAGGAGTGATTCCTAGGAAAACTGACCCGGACTAATTCCTTCTAGTAATTTTCAACAGTTAACTAATTATATTAAAGTTGATTATTTCCATTTAACTTTTTGTTATATAACGAAAGAAATTTTTCAACATAAACTAATTTTCTCTCCTTCAATTCATTATTACATTCCTTGGTTCGATACACAAACATGTGTATATGTGTCTATTTGTATATATATATATATATATATATATATATGGATTTATAAAAACTTTCCTTCTTCTCAACAATTATCATTTATGTTTCAATCACAGCTAATTACATGGGATTCTTTCCAAAGCAATTTGAAATTGATTCCCCTGCCAATCTGTTACTGACATTGATAAAGATGGGTGCGAAATTGAATATTTTGTGCCCTGCGTTTGAATTTGACAGAGTCTACGTTTCGACCTCAATTTCAGGCCTTCTTCCAGGTTTTATATCCCTAATGAATGCTTAAAATTTAGGCCGAAACGTAGGCCCTATTAAATTAAGTTCTTTTTTTTCAATTGAGTGTTAATTTGACAGCAACCTCTACTAACTTCTACCCTATACTCACACAGTCAACCATTCTTACTTCACGGTAATTATATTAATGTAAAATTAAATCCATATATATTTATAATATATATTTCAAGTATATAAATCCCTTTTGAGCCTTCTTCAAGAGCTCGCTTACTTCACCCAAGCTATGAACGCTCCAAATGGTCCCTAATCGTATAATGATAGCCTAATTACCAATCCGACGCAAAATAAAGACTTCAATCATTTAAGAAATGATGAACACCATACATAAAAAAAAAAAAACCTGACGAGAAGACGTGCTGCTGGGTATTGTCCTTCCTTATGCCTGACATGTCATTATTTTGTTGATTATTCTATCCCATTTGCTGATTGTCACATACTGCTGACAGGTGCAAATCAATAAATAAAGTGAAGAAAAAAAAAAAAAGTATATAAATAAAAAAAGGCGGGTGATGCGAGGTCCAGACTTAGTTTTTGTTTTGAGAATAGGTCGATAATTTACGGATATAAAGCTTATTATAAATATGTGCAGTTTCGCTTATATATAGCTAGTGTATATTAGGTGAATTTGTCATTGCCGACAGTGATGCCTCGAAAGGTTTCACAGCTGGCAACATAAGAGCAATTCCTGACTTGTGCCCGCCACTTTCATTTGTTCGCAACACCTTCTGCGACGGTTTTATTGTTCTCGGTGACCACGGCTAACATCCATCTTAGTGGATTAATAGTTGTGTTCTAGGAAGTGCCTGCGCAACGGCAATTTCTCAACCATCCTGATGATCCTGACTTTTGGAGGCTGTGGCGCAATCCCATTGCAACTCGGCGGGGACGTCCTCTGCTTGGTCAGAGGTGAAGGATCTTAGGAGATTAATTCTAATAATAACCGTAAAAGATATGTCAGGAGGACTGTTTGGAAATATATACTCAATTCTTTAATGCATAATCCTTAGTCAAAGGTCTGATACCAAGTGTTGACGCTGGAGATTGCCTGGTCGGAACGCTATGTCATCGTTTCCATTAAAATGAAGTGTCCGTAGATTTTCGAAAATATACATTAAATTTCTCGGTGATTTAATTTAACAGTTATTTAATTAAAATATTTAATAGAACCATGAAGATTTCACACACAAAGCGCCGATTCCATAAAATACATGTATTTATTATTTAACCTTATATGTACTATATATATATATATATATATATATATATATATATATATATATATATATATATATACACACCACAAATAAAAACAATGTACATCACATATCATTAAACACCCGTTATTGCAAAATGGGATAATCATAATTTTCTTAAGACAGGAGCACGATTTATGTATATTTTCCCCTCTGGATAAAATTCCCATATAAATAAACTGCTTGATTTCTTTGCTTATTTAATGTAACTTTACGATTTAGTTTGGGATTAGCAAAGCTGAAAAAAAAGAAAAACAATTTTTACAATTCAAACCTGTGCTCGCAAAAAAACTAATTAAGTAATATTTGTATGTAATATATCACTTGAAAATTTTTAGACAAATTAATGTTTAATAAATAAAATCGTAGAAGTGTCATAATACCAAGGCAAAGGCAAGATTTTCATTAGAGAACCAAGCTGATAATCGTTAAGGACGGGAAATTGTTGGTCGGGAAAAAAAAAAAAAAATCCATCATTGTCTATATGCTTATTCATGTGAATATTAATTACGGGTTTGGAAGTCGTTCGTGTAAACATTACGTGAAGAAACTGATTATATCTTTTTTTTTTTCTTTAATCTGATCATTTCTTTTTTTTTTTTTGTTTTCTTTTCTTAGTTGGTTTTTTTTAATTTTTACCAACAATAAAAAAAATTGATGTACAAAATAAATTTTAGCAAATAAGTAGCGCATTGTAATGGATTTCCAATCAATGTTTTTAAAAACTGAGCAGATGTATGCTATATAAATAAAGATCGATATTGTTGTATAAAAAAAAAAAAAAAAAAAATGTGAAGAAAAAGTCTCTAGCAACACCTTTTATTATAGTAACTTATTTTAGTTTCCTAACTTTTACTTTGATGCGTTTGACAATACACTCAACGTTACTTCATCCTACGATGCTACAACAGGAGTTCTTACAGGTCTATGCAGGTATAATCGTAATAGGGATATTTAAAAATTACCTGATATTGCACAGGCTCGAAATCGCCATTTTACGTACACCCTAAACGAAGGAAAAACCAAAGATCTAAATATCTGTATGAAATCCTAGGACAATCTGCCGGGTTTGATCAGGGGTCCTTAAGCATTGAAGGCTGTCATGCTTTCGACTATGCAACGGATGACCCCAGAAACTAGTTCCCTAAGTCTGATAATTTCTAAGAAATTATTGTTTAAACATACAACTAATTTTTTCCATTATCAATTATGGAAGGTCTTAAAATGTATTAAGTTAGTTGTTGTAAAATACGATAAAGTTTGTTCAAATGACAATACAAATAACGAATAAAAATAAACTCCTATTCACAAATCCGTCATACAAATGTTCAACCAAAACTTGTTATTACTATTATATTACAATATATATATATATATATATTGAGGAGAGAGAGAGAGAGAGAGAGAGAGAGAGAGAGAGAAAGAGCATGTGAAAAGCGGTGATTTAAAATTTGAGGTGAAGGCCATAGCCTAGCGTGTTAAGAGATCCAAGGTGTCGGATATGTGATTTTGCTGTAAAGTTCCCACTGTTGGTCAATGTTGTCAATTAACTTACATCTTCCCAGGCCTGTTTGCTAATTCACATTATCTTATTTGTTTAACTCTCTATAATTATCTACCAAACACAAAGAGGTTGCCGAAACCTTTCTATCCGATATGGGCACTCTAACATGTCAATATCAACCTATTGCGCATTTTAATAATTTTCTGCATTGATAAAAGTGGTGTATTGGTCTCTGGTTCAAGCCCTGGCTGTGGTAGGATACTTATTTATCCAATCATTTGAGCCGTATGGTGGTTTGGTTCTCTTAGAGGCAACCTAGTCTTAAAAAAGTGGGTACTCAAAAAACAGTGAAACAAAGCTTTATCACCGTTGTCCCTAGTAACAGTACAAGTCTTTGAAATATATAATTTGTCTAGAAGATTTTATCGCTAAAAGTATTATTAGCTGTATGCCTTGAAAGAACGCAATGCTTCACAATACTTTTAACATATTGGAATTATATAATATCAAAATATATTAGTTAATAGAATTTGATTATCTTTTTCAATTAATTGCGACTGTTATGTTTAATTATTATTGGAAAGATTATTCTAATGTTTAATTAGAAAATCAATAAACTTGAAGATATAATGATATAAATAGCGATGGGCACAGTGAAAATGTAGTAAAAGAATGTTATGTGACCACTTAACGTTTTCAATAATTGTTACATAAAAACATCAGAACGTTAAGCCATTTCTTGATTTGTTAAACAAATAAAGATATAAACAAAAAAATAAAAGAAAAAAAATGAATCGTTGGAGACTCCCATCTTTGACAACATACTTGAAACAAATTTAAAATATATATACAATGTTTAGTTTCTGTGGCAATTACAAATCTTAAAGTATATTGAAATATTTAGTAATAGTTATATATTGCTCTATTTTATTCCGATACAGAACTGATTATGAACAAGGTTCCTATGACTTTATGGGTTTCAAGCATTCTATATCACCTTTTACAATTTCATTTATTAGATAATATTATGTAAACCTTTGATTTTCCAATACGATGATGATAATAATATTTCTATTTTTTTTTTCTTCCTGAGAAAATATTTCTTTTTATTTCTCACTTAATTAATGACAAAACACTTAAAACTATTACGTTATCTCATATTACTGTTTGTGATTAACGACTCATTTGAAACAAATAATTTTTGAAAATTCTGAATTTAAGAAATGTGGAGACCTAAGAAGTTGTTGAAATCTAAGACCATTTATTCGACGAGGTTTCGCAAAATGATTTTTATTAAATTGAAAAAATCTATAAAATTTAAACATAGCACTAGGTAAATCGATATTGAATACTAATATTCCATGATACGTTTATAAAATATGACGTAAATTTTTCTTACGTAATTTTTGCGGTGTACTTACTGCATAATAGACAATTTTTATTTTGTTATTCGGAACATAAAACATGTGTATTTTAAAAAATAAAAATTTCGAATTTTTTTGAGCTGCAATTCTTTTCTCTACCACATAAAGTTATTTCATACACAAGTAATTAAAAAAAATGAACTGAAATTGAGTTATTTTTAATCGATAGTGATATAAAAGCTCGAGTACAAATGCAATTTACATAAGTGGCATACAATCAAAGACACTCCACGCATATTTGGGAATTAAGATAAATTTACTAAGTAAAGATTTTAAAATGTACTTGGAACATTTCACAATTGTTCAGAACGGAAATACGTACTTCCATTATCCTAATACCACTAGGTTATTATGCTTACGTTATTCAATTATATATATTATTAGTAATATTTGAAAAAAAAAAATTAAAATATAAAACGGAATGGTCAAAAATATGAATATAGATTTGTCATAGAAGGAATTCCTTGAATCTATTTTTTTTTTTTTTTTTAATCTAGCTAGAAGCAAACCAAAAGTGAAAGTTTCTTCTCCTTATCCATTTAAGTAGATTTTTTTGTAAAGAAAGAAAACAAAGAGGTTCCTAATCGGGGGGTTGCGTGCTATTCGATGAATTACGTAATGTACCTTTTTAGTTTTACAAGTTTTGAAAGGCGGAATATTTATCAATACTTTCTGATAGCTTGAGAGAATTCGAGATAAATAGCAGGCATTTAACGAGTGTTGTCAGAGAAGATCTCAATATTTACATAGCATTGAGTACCAATGAGCCACGTAGCGCCATAATGGATCAGAAATGAGCGAATATGGTCAGTAATTGAACGTGATAGTCTATAGTCCATTTATTATGCGATCTAGGTTGCTGTGATGATAATTTCGTAAATTTTTAGCCTACTATGTCACTATTAGATTAGGTTTTTTTTTGTTTGAAGTGCAGTCTAAAAAAAAAAAAATCTTATTTGCTTAAAAAAAAAAAAAAATCAGTTGGACATTAGAGCTATATGAGAGGTGGTGCAGGTTGCTCTAATTTCTAATATCACTGAATTATCATTTGAATCTCCTTCATGCCTGACATGTTACTATTATTTTATTTTTTATTTATTTTTTCTTTTTTTTTTTTCTTTTTTTTTACTGTATAATAAGTTAGGTGCGTTTTTACTTTCACTTACCGATATATGAAATATATAGTAAGAAAAGTACTGCGATTGCAAACATTTTCGAATCCTAGTTTTCACCGGAAATAGACGTTTTAGGTTATAGACGAGAGTCCAAATGGATCCCGCATAAAGGTCTGTGTGTTTGTGGTGTGTCTAAAACGAAAACGAAAAGTCATATAATATTGAAATTTCATATTTAAGACAACAATAGACCCGAAATGTTACAGCAAAATTTTCAAAACAATTTTAAACTTTTTAAAATTTCACTAACCGATATATGTAATATAGGGAAAGTACTGCGATTGTGAAAATTTTCGAATTCTACTTTTTACCAGAAATACAGGTTTAGCTCCCTTGAGTCCAAATGACCAAGTCTCGCAAAAAAGTCTGTGTGTGTGTGTGTGATAAGTCTAGCACGAAAACGAAGATTCGTATAATATTGAAATTTCATATTTAAGACAACAGGCCCAAAATATTACAGCAACTTTTTCAAAACAATTTTAAACTTTTTACGATTTTCTCAAACAATTTTGATTAAACTCCCTATATCATATTATGTAAAGTATAATATGCTTTAATATCATGTACGTATCATTGTGATTGAAATAGCCTGACTGAGCTTAAATGCCGATAGTTAAAATTTTCTTTCTCTATAGTGCCTTTCCTTTTGTAGAATGTAGAAAAAAAAAACAATATCATCTATTTAGTACTGATAAAAAAACGAATAAATATATAATTTGAACGAATACGATATCCAACTGAAAGTGAAAAGACCAAAACTTAGCCCTCGACTCAATTAGCAGAATAAATGATATTCTGCTATAGCCGGGATTCGAACCCAGGACCCGGAGCATAATAGACTAGCGCTCTATCCACTAGACCACACACGCTCCTTTTAAGTTAATAGTATATAGATAATAGTATCATAGATAGTAGTATGATAGATAATAGTATGATAGATAATTTAATAATACACATGTTTCTATTGAAATTCAATGCAATTAATTCTTTAACAATTAGTTTGTATCTCTAATTGTATTTTAAAAAAATTGTTTAAATTGATTTTAACAACGGAGAGAGAGATCACTTGTAGTTGGGTGGCTAGCGTAACAGCCTCCTATGCTAAAGGTCACGGGTTCAAACCCGCAGGTGGTCCTAGGATTTTTAATGGGAGAAAAAAATCCTTAGTTACGCCGTCCTTCGGAGGGGACGTTAAAAGGTGGTCCCGAGCCTGTGTGATGTCAGGTACTCGTTAAAGATCCCTATCCTAATAAAACCTGGATAGGCAAAATTTAGGACTCCCACTGTAGCATCGTCCGATTAGCCATAGTAGCATAAAGTGACGTTGAATAAATAAACAAACAAACAAACGGAGTTAAGTAAAATCGTGTGTTACGTGCACTAGAATTTTTACCGGTGTTTTCAGTAAAAACTTCAGAATCTCGTAATATTTTTAATCAACTATATCTGACTCATTTTGATCTATTACAAGTTGCCATCTTTCAGGCAATTTTTGAATTCTGTCCTGACAGAACAGTTGCAGAACGACCGGAGCTTTTTTCAAGTTAAAATTTTCGGTTCTGAACCGACCCAACCATTTACGTTTTCTCTAAAACCATCATTGCAATATTTTTTTAACCACCTGATTTTTTTTTAAACACCTGCAGCTGATTTCCTTTTCGAAATTAAAAATATCATTAAAAGACAAAATACATTTCTTTCTCTTCCATTTTTAGATAGCGAAATACCACTTAAACATAAGGAATTTCAATTGAAACTGCATTAAAGCCCTAACTAATCCTTTTTTAGAATATGTAAATATTATTGACCAAGCAAACATGATTTTAAAAACACAGAGAGGATTAAATTGAAATATTAAAAAAAACAATACGAAATTATTTTACAACCCAATATTAGTATAAGATCAGGAAAATGTACACGTACATTCACCACACATTGAATAAGTTGTTGCGGAAAGTTAAGAAGCGAATGAAAAAAAAAAAAAAGCTTGATGCAAAACCGTTAACTTGGATCCTAGGAGAAGCGATAAAGGAACACATCTCCTTGCTTTTAACAATTATGACCTTTACGTTTTCAACGTGCATTTATATTAATATGTCTTAAAAATAAATAAATGTGAGCCTGAGCTTAAGGTCGGATCAATCATTTAACCAACTTTCTGAGTGGAAGTAATTTTGAATAAAGAATAGTAAGATTAAGTACTACTGAAAGCGCTTTACGTAAATTTTTTTAGAGGATGGAGCAGTACGATGGAATTTAGCATATTAACTGCTAACTGCGTTAGCTTTTTTTTTAAGAAAGTATTTTAAAATCTATCAAGGTTTTGTCCGTATTGTGTTTGATGCAACGTGTGTTGTAAGGAACTGTTATTCAATACATACTGAGGATGACAAAAGTACTCGGTCTGTATGAGGGACTGTTGGCCAATACTAAGTGCTAAGTATTAAAGGTGGGGCACCTAGAGATAAGGCTTCTCAACAGTCAGTGAAAAAAAAATTCTAAATTGATAAAAGTGTGTAACTTATTTTATTTACTAGTGGCCACCTGTGGTTTAGTGGCTAGCATAACAGCTTCCAAGCCTAAGTTGACAGGTTCGAATCTGAGAGGTGGCCCTAGTAGTTTTTAATGGGAGTAAAAATCCTTAGTTATGCCGTCCTTCGGAGGAGGCGTAAGAAGGTGGTCCCGAGCCTAATAATAGAATCTGATATATGAAATTTAGGAATCCTACTGTAGCATCTTCCGATTAACCATAGAAGCATACAATGACGTTAAATCAATAAACTAAGAAACTTATTTTTTAAATTAAGAAAATTTACACCACCTGCATTATGATTTTTAAACTTATATTAAAAAAAAAATCTATTAAAAAAAGTAAGTTGGGCAGGTACTTGGGTGTACCAGGTGATTGGGCTCTCAACACAACGCCAGATTTTTATATATTTTTTCGTATCCGCTTCGTGCATAATTTGATTTTTTTTTTAAATTAAGATAAAGTATTAATGTCAAGAAAATATGTATTATTATTATTTTTTTAAACTTTTTCAGAATATAATATAGTACACTCACTATAGATAAATATTGTAGTAAAAGTAGAGCAATCTATTAAGAAAACAAAAATCTGATCTTATTTATTTTTATGGCCATTTTATTTATAACGCCTTTTATAAATATGTCTACTTGGCCTTAATGAAGGATCACAATGTAGACCAAAACGTCAGTACGAATAGAATAAGTTTGTTTTCTTGCTGACCGGACACACAACTAACTTCTCCATCATATTTTTATTTTGATTATTGATAGTTCTATTCTGCAA
The DNA here is from genome assembly GCA_023052935.1 of Piezodorus guildinii. NCBI lineage: Eukaryota > Metazoa > Arthropoda > Insecta > Hemiptera > Pentatomidae > Piezodorus > Piezodorus guildinii. The sequence continues at coordinate 40,059,181 of CM041292.1, read as the reverse complement.
AGCGTTAAATAAAACAATACCACAAATAGATAAACAATCAATAAAATTCACGAGCATAAATCATTTCCAACTACATTTACGCAAAAAGTAGGTTTTATTTCTTTATACCAAACTTATTCATAAGTATCCCAACCTTCCACATATAAATGATCGTTGATGAATAGTCCCAATCATGCAATGGTTATAGAACCTATTAATTTCTCAGAAAATACTGTCTTAATTTTGTAAACAGTAAACAAAAAATTAAATAAAATTGATGTCTAAATAATGACACAGCAGGTATTAGATAAATGGCTGTGTGTGCGAAGGTTATGGAAAAAAAATCGAATATAACATCTCAAATTTAAAAATATATATATATAATAAGCGCATATAAAATGGATATAATATATACGATTTATTCATTTATACAGCTACATTTTTAGGCAAATCGAAAAACAGGAAGGGCCACTTTATGTCTCGCATTTGACACATTTTCTCAAGAATAATTCTAATGATTTTTATTTAATTACGTTCGTTTTGAAAATGTAAATAGTAAATAACAGTTTTTTTTTTTAATTAATAAGTTTCATACTAACTTGGTTAAATGGGATCTTCAACTTATCTAAGAAGTATAAATTATAGCGGCCTTTGTACAGAGCTCCGGAATTCTTCAGGACTTCCGGTTCTAGGTTCGAACGCTAGGTGTGATTCAATAATTATTTATTCTGTTATTTTATTTAATTTTTCTCTAAAATTTGGGAAAAACCTGGAGGCTAATCGGTACTGAACCTAAGACTCTTTAAGGCCGCGCTATACAGTGAGAAACAAGTAACTGCAGTTGAGATGAAATATCGTGAAGCGAGGTTTTGTGAGAGCTTACGAAAGTAGCTGGAGAAGGGGAAGGCTTGTTTTAAAAAAATAAATTGTTGATAATGATAACGAATATTACTTTATAAATGATCCTTAAATATCTTAAAAAAAATGATAAATTTATATCAAAATAAACAAGTGTATAATATACACATCATGAAAAAAAGTTTTTTAAGGTTGATACTCCATTTTAAGTAATTAAACATTATTTATAATAAAAGGTAAGAAAAATAAATGATGAAGTAGTAGAGAAAATTCTGTAATTGAATCTTACTACACCTACCTGTTTTCTCACTGTGTAGAAAGGCCTTTATGGGTTGTAGAGGTTTTTTTTTTTTCGTTTGAAGATTAACCCCTGTCTTAGATATGTTCCGAACCCAAATGTATTATTAATAGGCGTGTTTGGAGAATTAAACTAACAACACTCATAAATATATTAACGAAATAAATTTTTTTCAGAACAGTAATGGGAAATCGTGATTGTGACGAGCCTTGCTTTACAGTTAGTTAGAGCTATGACTGATGATGGTAATAAGTCGATCGCATTGCATAGCAACTTATCTCAACAATGATAGGTTCGACTTTCCCTAGTTGTGAATCAATGGGATCGAAGGAGGAAGCGAGAAGTGCATCCTCCCACTGCTGGAGTCCTTTAGGAAGTCGGAGGCACTGCGGTTCTTGCTCAACGGCCCAGGATGTCAATTTGATTTATAGCCGTCTTTGGCCTGTCTTTGTTCGCTGTTTCTTTAAGCAGTCTTAGACGCATCACATTTGGATTCTTCTTGCGCAATCCTGGCATTCAATAGAATATGTACGTGTCGTAACGACTAAATATTCATATGATAGTGAATAAATGGTATTATTTTATTAAATACTAGTTGCATGGCCCTTACTTTGCACTTATGCCTTTTTAATGTTGTGTAATTTATGATAAATAAAGTAAATTTGACCAATAAACTGTTAATCATTTTGGGATTATGAGTTCACAGTAAATAATAAAAATTATATTTATTTTAAAACATCTATTCATTATTATCTTTAATTATTGGAAGAAAATCAAAGTATAAATTTGTCAATAGATCAAAATTTATTTAGAATATACTCGTATGTTCGTAATGTTAAACGGTTCCTATTTTATTCGGGTTATTCTATTTATTTAATTATTTTTACGCCTAACATGGAATCCTCATACTAGACTGAAACGACAGGAAACTGCTCGTAGATACAGATTACTACAACACTTACTTGACAAACGCTCAAAACTTTCTACTTACTACAAAATACTCATTTATATCACAATGATCAGGCCTATTTGGACCTATGGCATTGAGCTATGGGGGTCCACTAAACCATCAAATTCCTCTCTCATCCAATCCTTGCAGACCAAAATCCTTCGTAAAATCCTCAATGCTCCTTACATTGTTACTAATAAATCATCTATAAAGACCTAAATATCCCATTAGTTGAAAGACTTGGCCCGTTATAGATATACCTCTTTTCATTCCAAACTCCCTGCCCACTCAAACCCGCTTATCCGTGACCTCTCCTACATATCTATTCCCGACAACCCACCGAAGCGCCTTAAAAAAATATGTCCAAGAGACCTCCTAACATAAGACATTGGAGTGCTACCAATGGGTAGTTTCTTCTCAGGACTACCATGTGTACTAATCATATATAAAGCCTATTTACTTGTTGTATTTATTTAATACAGTTGTAAATTTCATTAAATAAAAAAAAAAAATTATTTTTATCTCCTTTATTGTACAACAAATAAGTAACAAATAAAACAGTTAAATTAGTACATTTCGTGCGTAACCCGCCTTCCCTCCACAATATAAACAATTAGACTTATATTATTTCTGACAGATTCTTGCATAAAAAGAGTTTTAATATTAAAAAGTGTCTTTTTTTAGTGTGGTAATTCTTGTTACCAGTGAAATATTTCGATTCGTATCCTTTTAAAAGGAGAATTGAGTCAATAGTGGTTCTCTTCCATTTTGAATCGTATCCTAGTTAACAGATATGTCAATTGTTACATTGACTTGGAATGAAAAAAAAAATTAATAACAGACCTTAAAATATGAAAAATGGGCATATCCTTCGTAACAGTAAAATTAATACTTTTGTGCGTTTTTATTTTAAACGAACTGTTTAAAATATATTTTAAAAGTTCAATAAGTTTTCATGGGAATCCCATTTGAATTACAGTTAAACATATTTTTTCACAATACAATCTAAAATTATAAATAATTAATGACAATATTGGTTAATGCATTTCCAATAGCTTCACATTTATTTCAACTTAATAACGTAAGATTTGGTAAGTAATATTTTTACAAAAATCTCTTGCACTCTATAAAACAGTATAACTTGTACGGTACTGTACGGTGGCGATGCTGAATCACCATAACCTTCCTCATTACTACATTTAAAGTAACATATGTTCGTAACTTAAAGTAAATTATAACAATTTTCTGTCTACTTGTACGATATATCTTATTGCAAAATAATGTTTCTAAAATCTTGGACATTCCGACAGTATATTTTACGTTTTTACTACAAATATTTCAGGAATAATTTGTTAAATATTCTATAACCCATCTAAAGAAAATATTAATTACAATCTATTTCCCTTATAAATGTTCGGGAAAGGATGCCCTGAATGATAGAGAAACCCATATCAAAATCCGTTCAACGGTTTGAAGGAGTTTGCGGAAAAGAAAAATCGCGATATCATTTTATATACCCCATATTTCTCGCTAGAAGGAGACTTACCTTGAACTGCCTTAAATGACAGTGTTTAGGGAGAACATCTGAGTTTACTATGTATAATAATGCTCTTTAAGGGTAGCTATTATCACTAACAAAGGTGAAGGCAGGATTTTCGTTAGAGTTGGGGGAGGGCGATAAGGTCGGAACTATATGGGAGGTTGATCGAAAATATAAGTTGTTTTCTCCAAAAATCTTCTATTTGGATACATGTGTATGTATATATATATATATATATATATATATATATATATATATATATATTTTTACTCGCCTATATATGAAATATATAGTAAGGAAAAGTATTGCATCAGTATATATATTGTATCGGAAAATTTTCGGTTTCCAGTTTTCAACGGAAATACGTGTTTAATTAAAAGTATGTTTATTCATTCATGTGATATTCACAACTCTTTAAGAATAAATACATCCAATAAAACGTGAGAATATTATAAACAATTACTTGGTATAAATGTAGAGAAGCTGCCCATTGGCAGCAATCCAAAAACTATTTTAATGAAAAGGTCTCGAGACCTTATTCTTTTCAGAAGCCTCGGAGGATTATCAGGAATTGAAAATAAAACCAGAATAGAAACTACTGAGTTAGAGTGGAAATGAAGTTTGTCATTAAAGGAATAGTACCTGGTGCGGGCTATATACTTATTAATTTGTAAAGTTGTTACTTGTTTGTAAAATACAGTCTTTAACTACACATTTTATGCTAATACCTTATTTTACTTCTTTATCTTTGATTTTTATTTTCCCCAACAATCTTTAAAGATAGTTAGGTTAATGATTTGTAAAAAAAAAACAAAAAAAAAAACACTGCTTAATAATAAGGTGGAGAGCTAGTATTACCCTTAGTGTAAATTTTAGAAAACAAAAAAAAACAACCCTGAAATCAGGGACTGAAAAGGCAATATTGTACGTTTATCAACAGTATACAAAACTTTCGTGCGCCTCTGAACGTAATCAACCAATCAAAAAAAAACTTATTCTTAATAAGCATCTTAATTAATTTCTAAGGATTCCCCGATAAATAGATCAGCTACTCGTTTAAGAAAGATTGTGCACGCGATTCCAGATTTGATTCAATCATGAAAACGAAATTGTCACATCAAACATCCCCAAATGGAGGATTTATGATTCGTGAAAGTTGAGAACTATAACTTATTAGTATTAACATAAAACATGTTACAATATCATATCATTAATTAGTCATTATAAAATTCCTACAAGACTGGAAAAAATTTCAATAAAATTTATATATTTGGGTTTAATTAGCTATGTTCCATCTTTCGTTATTTTCTAGTATTTATTTTTTCTAAATATGATTACATTTGTCTTTAGTTCTTCGTAACAGCTCTAAATGAATAAGATTTGTTACTAATCATTTAATTATAAACTTTATTTTTAAACACATCCGTGACGTTGAGCATTAAATCATTTGTTTTATTCCAATATTTAAACTGTAGTACGCTGAGAAGATAGTTTCACTATATGGTTCCCTAACATGATTGTTATTAAAACAGTAAAATTATTTAAATAGAATCACAAAATTTATTTATATATTTTAAATATATTTGTTTCTATTTTGATTTTTCATGGTAAAAAAAACAATAATTAATCTCTAGTTTATCTCAGAATGGTGTTTCTACGAAACCAAACATATTTAACTCAAGCAGAATATTATAATGATTTTATATTTATAAGTTTAGTATATGTTTACATATACATGATAGTATCTTTGCAAAACACAATGAAAAAGCCAACCCTTAGGTGTTGTAAAGTAGACACTTCCGCGTATGAATAGATGAATATATTTGTACCTTGTTTAATGATTTTTTTTGTTTAGACTTGTATTTTACAATGTTTTCGTTTAGTTTTTTTCAATATTTTTGCAACATTTTAATCATCAACTTATTTAAGATAATAGTTTCGAATTGAAAATGTTCGAGAAAAAAAAAAGAAATAAATAAAAAAAAAGAAATATATATATATATATATATATATATATATATATATATATATAATTAGAAAAATATTGCAATTTTCAAAATCACGTTTTTATCTAAGGCCTAAGTTCTGAATTTAGAAGTCTATAATAAGGAAACGTCGCACAAAACAGAAATTAATATTTTAGTATAGGAATAAGACTGGAACGTAAAAGCCAAAATCTCACCGTTCTGTGAATCTGGAAGACGTATAAAAAAAAATAACGATTGGTTACGATATTTTAATATTTTCTCATAAGTTTTGTTAACTACTTAGTTCGAACTCATCATCTCGGTGATGTTTAAAGATTCTTTAGCATTTCAGAATATTTCTTTCTTTAGGATACCTTTTGTTTTGTATATTTTAAATAGTCGACCATCTGACATCATTATTCATAATAATAAAAAAAGTGAACCTATAATTTTTCAAAGAATTTCAAAATTAACTGAAAGACAAATAATATTCAAGGCAAAAAAAAAAAAAAAAAAAAAAAAAAAAACAACAACAGAAATATTAAAAGAAATATAAATATGTACCGTTGGTAGACTTAAGTTTTAAGAAGAAAGTATAAAAGTCGTAAAAGGAAAAGAAAAATGTACTGACCTAAGTCACTTTGTAATTAAAAACTTATACTATATTCATGAAAACAGATACTTCGATAAAATTTTTGTGAAAACTATATGTTTATATTTAAAATTTTAAATAAGGAGGTGAAAGACATACAATATATATTTATATATACATATATATATATATATATATATATATATATATATATATATATATATATATATATATATATATATATATATGTGTGTGTGTGTGTGTGTGTGTGTGTGTGTGAAATAAATTAGTAAGAAAAAGTATTGCGATTGTGAACATTTTCGAATTCAAGTTTTCAACGGTTTAGGGTTCCCTGAGTCCTAATCACTAAGTCCAGCAAATAGATCTGTGTATGGGTGTGTGTTCACTCTAGTTCTATGAAACTGAAATTTCGTATTATAGGAGTCGTTTATATGTGAGATGTTACAACCCTTCTTTCAACGAAATCGGTAGAAGAACCGTTTCATAAAATGAATTTTGCATATTTTTATGATTATCTCAAAAACGGCTGTAACGATTTTGATTAAACACTCTATATCAATTTAAAATTTAATGTTATGTGGATTCCATTCTGTTTGGAATAATCTGACAGGGTTTAAATGCCGATATTTGATTTTTTCTTCCTCTTGAGTACCTTTTATTTTGTATATCGGATTTTTTTTATTTTTTTTTATTAAGGTTCAGCCTTTGTTGAACCGCAAGACCTCAAATTTTATTGAAGGTGATTTTTTTATTTCCGCCTTTTCTTTAAATATTGTTTAAAGAAGGTAAAACACTCAAGTTTTCAGTATATCGGTAAAATTTTGTGAACAGCAAATATTTCGTCATGTATTTCTTTTAGAATATAAGAGCAGTAATATACCGTTGTAAACCTAAATATTTTTGGATGTTATACACAAAGTTTTATAAGGTTAAGGAGAGTGATAAACAGTGGATAAAACTAGCTGAATATTGAATATAATAATGTAATTGATTATTTAATTAAATACATTTTTCTATGGAAAGTCAATGTATTTTTTAGCGTTTTTTTTTAACTCTACATCACATAAAAAGTTCTTAAATTGATTTTAACAACGGAGGTAAATAAAAGACAAATGTATAATTTTCGAAGTAAAGAATTTAATTGAGGGTTTCGATTTAAAATATTACAAAAGTCTTTCTCGGCCTTAGTTGTATGTTATGAAATACTATTTAATGTAAAAGTAATAACGAGATAATTATGTGCAAATAAATATATCCAATAAGTCTTTTTTATGTATTATTTTATTATATAATCCCGTTGGATTTTTTGTCATCCTGAAAGTTTATGCGTAGCGGATTAACGTTTATTATACGCCGTTAGATGAATATTAATTATCAGTGAAATTTTAGGAAAGTCTAAACAAAAACTAAAAACTTTTCTTACCTTTGCCATGGTGAGTTAAAGCAATGTGTGTGGAGTTGTTGTCTGAGGAGGCTTGGTTGTCTTTTATACTCGGCGACCCCACTCCGCGCACAGGCGAGCTCCCCTGCAACCTCATGCGTTAGGAAATTGTTTAAATGTTGTCTTAACTGTTTTATGGCTAGCCGATGACATCGGATCTAGGTCGCAGGGGCGTGATTGTGACTATGTTATCTTCGAGGGCAAATTGTAAATTAGCCGAATGTGTTTACATCGTCTCCCTCGTTTCCTGAAACGAAATAAGCGTGAAAAAAATTCAACAATGATGAAAAAAAAACAACACTAGATTACTACACATGGTTTATAATTTCCAAATAACTATATTAAGGTATAACTGTTGATATGCAATTAACTAATAATTCAAAGAAAAATGGCATATCACCACTGCTAAATTCAAAACGCTATATCTCTGCTAGTTAATTATTCTTTTTTTTTTTTTTTTTTTTTTTTTTTGTAGGAATATATAGATTAACTTTTTACTTTCACTTACTATATATAGTAAGGGAAAGTATTGCGATGGTGAAAATTTTCGAATTCCAGTTTTCAACGGAAATAAACATTTTAGGGTCCCCTGAGTCCAAATAACCAAGTCCCGCAAAAAGGTCTTTGTGTGTGTGTGTGTGTGTGTGGTGTCTCTGTGTCTGTGTGTGTGTGGTAACTCTCGGGCGGAAACGGTAAGTCCTATGTAACTGAAATTTCATATTTAAGACAAATATATGCCCGAGACGTTACAAAACCATTTTCATCAAAATGAGCTTACCAGAAGAGACACTTTATACCATGCATTTTGCACCTTTTTTCGATTTTCTCAAAAACGGTTCCTATGATTTTGATTAAACTCCCTATATCGATGTAAAATTTAATGGGCTTTAATATAATGTAGTTTCCATTCTTATGAAAATGGTCTGACAGGGCTTAAATGCCGATATTTTAAATTTTCTTTCCCTAAAGTACCTTTAATTTTGTTGATTCTATAAAAATAACTATATTATCTTGTTACCACTGATGAAAAACAGGTAAATGTATAAATTGAATGAATTCGGTACCCAACTAAAGGAGAAAACAGAAAAAAAAATTTTTAATGCAATTTTTCGATTTTGAACATAAGAACAGTAATATACATGAACCATATACCGTTGGAAAGCTAAAGATTTTAGAAAGAATATTATCTCATACACACGCTTTTAAAAGTTAATAGAGAGTGATAAAAAGACGATAAAACTAACAGATTATTTTAGATAATAATACAACAGATTTTTTAATAAAACACATGTTTCTATAGAAATCAATTAAATAAATTATTTAATACTTTCACGTATTTTTATCTCTAACTGTATTTGAAAATTCTTTCATTGATTTTTAAAATGGAGGTAAGTGAAAGTCGTGTGTTGCCTGCACCAGATTTTTTTTTGTTTGATTTTAAAACACTATCTTCAAAAATAACTGAGTTATGGACGTATTTTGGGCAATTGTTCCTCCCCTCCCCCCTCTTTTTTCAAATTATTCATGAGTGTTTTGGTTAAAAACACTAGCATTTTTTTCTCTATCTTCAAGAATATCTCAGTTTTGGGAGTATTTATGGGTAAAATTTCACTTATTTTCTCTTTTTTTAAATTATTTGCGGGTTTTTTTCATCAAAATGAGCTTACCAGAAGAGACACTTTATACCATGCATTTTGCACCTTTTTTCGATTTTCTCAAAAACGGTTCCTACGATTTTGATTAAACTCCCTATATCGATGTAAAATTTAATGGGTTTTAATATAATGTAGTTTCCATTCTTATGAAAATGGTCTGACAGGGCTCAAATGCCGATATTTTAAATTTTGTTTGGTTAGAAAGTACCAATAATTTTTTTCTCAATCTTCGAAAATAACTTAATCGGCCGCCATTTTAAGAATAATCAGCTGATATCAACGTCCAGGTATTAAGATCATCGTTGCCTGCCCTAGTATTTAGTGGCGAATTAAAAAAAAAAAAAGTTAAGTAGTTTTAGAGAAATGCCGTGGAGGGTTGACCAACGGATATCTTTAAATTAAAATTTTGAGAGGGGCCATATTTTTATTTATTTATTTTTTTTTTGTCGATTGCATAGGTTCATTATTGAAAATAATATATCAATATAAGAACAACTGGTGCATATAAACAACTTTTTATCGAATACAATCATTTTTCTTCAGTTTGAGATAAAGCGGAGACGAGCTTTCGATAATTCTAATGACCAATTTTTATTATTCTCGATATTTTTACATTATTCCTATTCTTGCAAAAGCAAAAATATTCCTAATGATGAAGTCATATTTGACCGTTGAGACTAAATGATGGAGAAGATAGTTGGGTGTGCTGTATTGTAAGAACAGTAAAAACAGTAATTTTTTTGTCTGTTTTTTAATTTTTGAGAATTAATAATAATTAGAAACAATATATTAAGTTTTAGATTTACATGATTACATTTTACACAAACAGAAAAAAAGACTTGTATTAATTTTAACAGAATCAGTATGGAAAGGTAAGTATAATATTATTTAGTCTTATCTTTGGCTCTAAGAAAAAAATAAAAAATAAACTCAAACAAAGCATTTTCAATAAACATTTTTGTTGACTTATTCAATTCGTCCCTTAAGGAGGTTAAACCAAATAGCGGTTATAGGTTATATATTATATTAGTTTCAAATAAAATAATAAGCGCTTCCCCAGCTTCCTGTTACACACTTCCGTCCCTTTTCGTGAAATTAATCCCACAAATCGTAGGAAAGCGAGAAAAAGAAGCTACAAAAAAAAAAAATAAATAAATAATAATAATAAATAATAAAATAAAATAAACAACAATAATAATAAAAAAATGAATAAAAAAATCGAAGACTCACATACCTATTGATTGTTACTCCGCTAGATAGAGATACTTTATTTTCATGAAATGTGTGACGTCTTATTCTTATTCTAAATGATTTCTTATTGTGAATATAATTTTTTTTTAAACTTGTTTATATACCACATATATCGACCATGGTTAGGTCTAATTTATATGGTAATTATTTCTATAGTTATTATAAAACACTTTCCATTTTATTTTATTTTAAAAAACGAAATAGTGGTTTTTTTTTTCATGTTTATCATTTTTGTATTGATTTATACAAACACCATTGATTTTTCAGAACTGAAAATGGTTTTAATATCAATGTAATAATTTATGGTTATCTATTTTAGTTGTTGATTATCTATTTTAGTTTTTTGTTATTATTTAGAACGTACGCTAGTCTACCACGCCAAAGGTTGTGAGTCTGAATTCCAGTTTCACCAGAATTTTTTCAATCATACAATTATATAAGGATTAACTTACGGCCTCTTTCTCGGGTATGTGAGGCCCGTCAGCCAACTGATATATATTCAGAAAAATAGTCTTAGCTAATGATACTCTATACTGAATCATCATGAATCAGTGTGGAATCCAAGCAAACGAAATCTCGTAGCCAAAGGCTGTTGCGCTAACCGAAAAAAAAAATTATAAAACAAAAAAAATTTGTTAAACAGTAAATTAAATCAAAACATCGTTTGTAGGTTTACTTACTAGAAAAATTTATCACAGTAATAATCTAGATTTATGATTAATTTTGAATTTTATTCACTTTTCCATTTTTTCTTTTAAATAAAGAAATAATGTATTTTTTTCTGTTTATCATTTTCGTATTAAAGAGTACAAACACAAGATTTGTTAAAAACTCAAAACGATTTTAAGTTTTTAGCAAAATTTATATGATATCGATTATTTTTGCAGCAGAACAACCGACAAGCCAAGAAAAAGGAACTATGTTTAGGGGTTCAAAATTCTTAGTCAATGGTTGTTCTATTGTTGATTAGAACATTATAACGCAAAATATTTAAAGTTTCTATATATATTTCAAAATAGTTAACACGATCTATATGGCCCAAATACTTAAATTAAAAAAAAAAAAAAATGTTTTGATACGAGTTTTATATATTGTTCAATATCTATTTCTTTCGGACATTTTCTTCGAATAGATTTTATATCGAATATTTTCAAAATGAAGTAGTTTGAAAATCACGAAGAAATTTATTGATAGAATAAAATAAAGAAATTCATTTTTATAATTGGAAATATTGAAATAATCGATTTGTATAAAATAAACAGAGACAGTTGTATCAAGCTATATAGTTAAAGCAGGAAATCATTATTTTGAATGTTCCATTTAAATATATTGATGGAAAGGTGTTTTATAAAAGCACAATACACATTTTACATCAGCACTTCAGCAGTAATATTGTTATGAAATCTTCCTTGTAACTTGAATGATTCCATAGCATCTGATTTATTGTTTCTGATAGTCAGGCGGTTAGTTGGATGAGTTTATAGTTGTCTTCCGTCATTGGGGTACTTTGAATTAATCCAAAAAAAAATGTCATACTTCGGATGACAAAATTAATGTAAGAATTGTAAAATAAAGATAATCAATTACTATTCTTAGGTATGTTAAAAACAATTCACCTAAAAAATATTTTTCCTCTTTTCTCCCCTCGTTTGTTAATGAATTCGTTCAACTTGTATCATCAATAATAATAAAAGGATGAGGTTAATTTTTTGGAATCTACAGAATTAAAAGTACTTTAGAGGAAGATAATTAAAAAAAGTTGGCATTTAAGCCCTGTCTGGCTATTTAAAATAGAATGTAACCCACATAATATAAAAGCTCGAAAAATTTTACATCGATTTAACGAGTTTAATCAAAATCGTTGGAGCCGTATTTTAGTAATGGTAAAAAAAAGGCAAAAGTTATGGTGTAAGTGGCTGTTCGGGTTGGCTGATTTTAATGAAATAAATGCTTTAACATCTGGCATTTACGCACACTAAATATGAAAATTCAATTATACACAACTAATCGTTGGTCATTTTGACTCAGGGGAACCTAAAACTTATTTCTGGTGAAATCTCGAATTCGAAAATTTTCTTGATCGCAATACTTTCCCTTACTATATATTCCATATATAGAGCAATAAAAGAAAAACAAATAACAAAAAAAAAATTATTTATCCTAGCGAAATCTGCGGATGAAGAAATACTCGTAGAGCACCTAATCCCTTAAAAGAAATTGCTTAGAGTCGGTTTGCAAATATCATTAAAAAAGAAAGGAGTTGATGACTGCGGATCGATGACTGCAAAAACAGTTAAAACAAAGTATGGAGAAAACAGGGGGGCACAAATAGCTTCAGGTATTTAGGAGAAATTATTTGTAGTGATTGGTCCGAGAAAAAGGACATGGAGCTGCGAGAAGCTGGTTAGGATGGAAAGACTCAGGTTTGCCACCAGTAGTCTGTACTGTAAAAAGGCTATTTCAATAAGAGACCGCTTCGCTTCCTAGCTTAAAAAAAACGTTTGGGAATTGAGAGAAAGATCTTGAGGATTTATGGACCAGTAAAGTTACCGGAGGGATATAGGCTGAGGCCTACCAGAGTACTGTAAAAGAAATGGATGACCTGGAAACAGACATTAGGTTAAGGAGGATTAGGTTCGACGGGCATATGTTAGGGATGAGCCCGAGCAGAATAAATAAGGAGATCTTAAGGAAATTCATTCACATTCAGCAGATAAAGAAAAAATCAGTGAAATTAGGAATCTCAAATGAGGATGGTCTCAATAGAGATTAATATAGGCAAAAAATAGGGAAGATAAATGTCCTTGTAGGTTCCAAAGAGGTGAGAAAGGGGAGAGTGTGGAGAAAGAAAGAAAGAAGAGTGCAGTCCGAAAGAAGAAAGAAGAGGAGGGAAGAGAGGTAGAGAGGGAATGTGTGGGAAAAGTTGGGAGAAAATTGTATTTGCGGGGTCTATAAAAACAATATAAATAAAATAACATAGCAACAGAATTCTTATTTATTCTGCTTTGGGATGGCCAGGAAGGGAGCTTCCATAAAGAGGGTAAACGAAATAAATGAAAATACTTTACGACCGTGCCACGATCTTATCCCCACTGATTCCTTGCATTACCGTTGGCCTGGAAACTCTTTACATGTACTTAAGGTTTTGAAAATAATTCTGATGTAACAACTTAATAGTATTTCAATTTACTTATCTTTTTAGTAAATTACAAATTTAGAAGGGTGGCCTGTTGTTTAGTGGCTAGCCAAACAGCCTTCTATACCTATTCCCTTTTCAGTTACTCGTTAAAGACCCCTTCTCTAATAAACTTGAATAAGACAAATTTAGGACTCCCACTATAGCGTCGTCCGATTAGCGATAGTAGCATAATGTGACTAATATAAATAAATACACACACAAACATTTATTTTCAATATAAAAAAATAAAAATATATATTGTACAGAATGTTTGTTCTGCAATATTTAAATGAATATTTAATAACTTGAGTAACGGTATTTTTAAATATCTTTGAGTATCTCGGAGATTGAAACTTTCTACACTCGACGAAGCGATCCATCAAATAAGACAAGAATACAAAAAAAAAAAAAAAACTGATATACACCCTAATAGTTCGAGAAAGGGATTTTAACGTTCAGCGATTTACATACCATTATATAAAATGAAAACTTTAAACTATTTTATGTATATAATTCACTATCAGTTATCTAGTACTATATTATAGCTCTGTTAATATTATTATTTTAATTTTTTTTTTTTTTAACTGTTATATAGGGGTTCATACGTATGATCTGGAAAACGCTGCAAATTATCAAACAATGGTTTATTCTTTCCAAATAACTATATTATCGTATAACTATTTATAGATGCTAATCTTTCCATATTTTTCCTATCTTCAATAATAACCGAGTTTAGGTGGAATCACATTTATTATAATTTATAAGTTTAATATATAGATTTTTTTTTTTTTTTTTTTAATTTCTTTTTATCGCGCTTTTCTGAATCTGACACTCTTTACATGTTTTTTTTTATCTTAAAAAATAACTGAGTTATGTGGGTATTTGTATGTAATATTTCAATATTTTTTTCTTTTATTATACTTATTCCATTTTTTGGTTGAAAAAACACTAATATTTTTTTTCTCGATCTTCGAAAATATATTAGTTACAAGCGTATTTATAAACAAGATTTCAATTTATTTTTGTTTACCGCGCTCTACTGATTCTAAAATACTCTACATGTTTTTCTCTAACTTTGAAAATAACTGAGTTATGGAGTTATTGCGTTAAATAAATTTCAATCGACCGCCATTTTAAAAATATCCAGCTGTTATCAACGACTAGGTGTTAGGATCATCGTTGCATGCCCCAGTATTTTGGCGGCGATTTAAAACTTTGAGGGTTTTTTATTATTATTTTTTTTTATTTTGTTTTTGTCGATAACAAAGGTTCGATAGTTGAAATAATAAATCAAAATCTTGTTTTACAATGTCTGACCAAGTCTCATGGACGAAAGAAAATCTCATACAATTACTGAAAAAATTAAAATCATATAAATGCAAGATGGATTAATGAAATGAAAGACAACTATGGTAAGATACTAAGAACCACGCACTTAATATCACATTATACATACGAGGTTTTGTTTGTACTAAAAACGATTAGCGAGATGACTAGAGAGATGGAGTCACCTAGAAAGTATAACTTACATTTTTAGGTACAAAAAAAACACGGAATTTATTGATTCATTTAACATAAATTTTTGCTACTATGACTGATTGACGATGCTACAGCGAAAGGCCTACATGTTGTTTATCTAGGCTTAATCAGGATGGGGATCTTAAACGAGTACCTCACATCGCACATGCTCGGTAATACCATTTTACTTTCCTTCCAAAGGACACCATAGTGAAGAATTTTTCACTCCATTTTTAAAAATCCAAGAGTCCGAAAAATCCATCTGCCTTGTTCGAACCCACAACCTTGAGGGGAAGTCTACTTTTATATAATAACTAAATCATTATTTTAATCGATCTATATAATAAAATAGCATAACTTAGGCTTTAAGTAACTTCTATACTCAACACTCCTGGACATTTCTTTTTTTTTTTTTCGATTTAGTACAAACAACGTTTAAGGCCTCTAAGGAATAGATCATTACTATTTTCATACTCATGTTCTGGTATCGACCGTGTCTTAAATTTCTTCACCAACGTTCCATCAAATATACTACCGACATCTTTAGGGTTTAATGAAAGAATGAGGTTGTCTTTGTATGCCTTATTTTTTGTATAAATCAACGCGATATCCAATGGGGTAGGGAGGTAATTCTAAATCTTTGGAACTACGATGATTCTTGGTGGTACGGAATCAGTCAAACCCAAAGCGGACTGATATTTGAACATCTGTTCTCACAAATCACCTAAAAACAAATCATGGAATTACAGGAGCACTGATATTAAGTATCATAAGAACTTCAAAAGAAAGGAAAAAATCATATAGGATGAAAAAAAAAGGCTCTTGAAACCAAATAAGAAATGGATTTCTAAAAAAAGTGTTCTAAGATAGAAACGCCCGAGAGTTGAAACTAACAAGCAAAGCCTATACAAAAGATCCAACATTTTCTGTCGTATCCTCTCCTACTGTCGCACAGTGGGCAAAATCACCAATTTAGGTGGACAAAAGTCAAGTCAAAGGTTGGGAATTTTCTATTGCTTTAACTTTTTATTATTAGTTGGCAAGACCCTTAATACTAATATTTCCCGCCATAACGTGTTTAAAAATAAATAATAAATCAGTGAATCCTTCCTGTTTGCACAAGTGCCTAATTAACGTCAGTGGAATTATCTTTATTCGATGGCCATTTATTGTGTTCAAGGTGTATTTAGCTCAAAGTCTTTTTTCTTTTATTTAACATTGGACATTGCTGAGACATTGATATGACATTATATTTCCAAATTCTTCATTGAATATACATTGCAATCTACCTGTAGAGTTAATTTAGCAATTTGTAAATGTAAGCCCCTATTCAATAACAAAAAAACTATATAACCCCTAATTTACCCCAAGGATTTGTTTGTAGGATTTGATTCATGAATCCTTTTAGTCAATAAATACTAAAACAAATGTTTGCGATTTTTTGCGTTTTGGGTGATAATGAGGCGTTTTTTCAGACATAACACTCCGAATCTAATGTTTTACAATTCATACTTTGATAAGTTTCCTAAATGATAAAAAATACATCTATTAGCAGGCTTAAGCAACTCCGAGCCATAATTAGATTTTTTGTATTATTTTTCCCCAATTCTGGGACTTCAAACTTAAAATGTAGAGAAGTGTTAGATTTTAGCAATAAATTTGACTTTGAACACTGTGCGCGCGCCAATCGTGTCAAAAATGTAATTAGTTTTTATAATTTTTTCCGTAATCTGGACCCTAAAGGTTAAGTATGAACAAGTATCAAAATTTTGTCCAGCTAAATCGGTCGAATCCTCCCCTACCGTCGGCCAGTGCAGAGGATCCTGCTTATAGAGCCCCATTCATGCGCCTGTCCTAGACCAGCTGTGTTTAAAAATAATATTAATGGGTCCTTATCCACGCCATGTCTCTCCTCTCGATGCCACCTTCCTAGGGTCTTTCGAGGCCTTTCCTTTCCCCATTTTCCTCTTACACTATTTTGGCTATCCTATATTCTGCATTCTTTTCATATGGCCAAACCAGAGTACTCGCCAAAGTCCCAAACGAAAAAAATACTAAAGGTACTTAAGAAGTACAAAATAATTATGCTACCAACCGAAAGATCATTCATCTGGAATCTTTAGCGTACTATACACTTGTATAAAAAAAACATATCGAACAAATCTGATGTCTTATGTTAGAAAAACTCTTTAGTCGCCTTAGAGAATAATCTGCTTTCTGGCGAGTTTTTAACTAATAAGGTAATCGAAGTTTTCCCAGATGATGTTATTGCTAATCAATTAAGGGGAATTTAGAATTCTTCGAAAATTATAGATTGGTTGTGAAGGGGTTTTGATGGTCTATTTATCTTATTAGCACAACTCCATATCTCCTAACAGGCCTGCTAATTATAATATTTTTTTTTTTTTATAAACTGGATTGGAAGTTTTGAGTCTGTCAAGTAAGTGTCCTAGTAACTTAGTAGATTAGTAGAATAGTAGTAATATGTTATCCGCGATAAGTTTTTTGTTACTTCAGTCTAGTATAAGAATTAAAAATCAAGAACGTTGTCAAGATGGAGTCTTAAGTGCCAGATTTGATTTCAGGAGCAAGAGTAATATTGAAAAGTACAATGAGGCAGACAAGTTTAACTCTATCGAATAATCTTATTTTATTCAAGAAGTTGCTATGATATTCGGGAAATCCCAAACGTCCAATTGAAGTGTAGAATTTGTAAAGAATTTTCGACTTCCATTGGCATATAACCAAGAATTTTACCATTTACGGAAACAGTTTTCTAAGATCGCATAACCAAGTCATTCTCTAGAAAACATTTTGTAAACACGCATTTTCTTGTAAATTAATATTCCTCAACCATTCCTATCTAAATTTGCCCTACGCTATCCCAGACTTAACAGACTAGGATAATGAGATCAGCTAATGAAGGACAATATGTCGATGTTTGTTATTTAAGGAGGATTCTATAACAGTTTTCTTAATTTTATTTGAAACCAAACATCAATTGGTATCAACGTCTTAATTGGCAGTATCATTAACTTAGTCGTATCGCCGGTTGCCATATATCGTAATAACTAATAGCTTTACCGATTGTCACAACAGTCAGCGTGTCATTGCCGAAATGAATATGCAAATTAAAGATGCAATGGTTGGCGTCGGTCACGTAAATAGGACGGCCAGTTGTATCTTTAAATTCATTATCAAATCAATCGCGAGAAGACAAACTCTGTCTGCAATAATCTTTGCAAAAAAAAAAAAAAAAGTTTAGTTTGACCAAAATAAAGAATAACAAATAAATGAATTAAATATAATAAATAAATAGGTTGAATGATGGCACCTCAAAATATGAAGTTTAAGGATTATGTTCTGTTGACGAAATGAAGAAAAAATAGAAAAAGAAAAAAACTTTATCCTAAATATTCATAAATGGCCAAGATACAAAATTAATGAGGAAAAACAGTGAAAAAAATAAAGTAAATTTAACACGAGTAAAAATAATTTAAATAAATAAAAATTATGATAAGGAATAAATACATTTGGTGACAATATAATTAACTAATATTTAACGCTTTTGATAAAAATAAAAGAAAATGCACAAAGAAACAAAACAAAAACAAAAGGTATTTAAAAGTGGAGAGAGAGGTTACTCAACGGATGTTTGTTGGAATAGAATTTCAAAAACTGATAGAGCGGGATAGAAATTAACGTTCATATGTTTTAGTTCTGTGGGAAGGATATAATGGTCGGAATGTCGAGATCTGGTTTCTTGTGAATGGATTGATAGTTTGAGCTGCAGTAGATCGTATATATATAGGGAGGGTGCTGGGAGTTGATTGTTTGGTAAAGGAATGTTCCGAGGAATTATTGTCTTCGGGTTTGAGGGATAAGCAACTTTAAATCGCCGTAAAAATGGAACGCGTGACACCGCCTCGAGGTGCCAAAGATAAATCTTAAAAAACAGTTCATGATATGCTTTGCTCGTTTCTCTAGCATCGTCAAGAGGCCACTGTATACCATACATCCATA
Source organism: Piezodorus guildinii (assembly GCA_023052935.1). Classification (NCBI taxonomy): domain Eukaryota; kingdom Metazoa; phylum Arthropoda; class Insecta; order Hemiptera; family Pentatomidae; genus Piezodorus; species Piezodorus guildinii. Next base: position 40,039,911 of record CM041292.1, on the reverse strand, counting down.
GTCAAAGTGGGGGAATATATATCAGAAAATATAAGACAACTATCCACCGACTGCCGTCCACTTTTTTTTTTTTAATTCGGGCGATTTTCTTTTCTTTCGAATTCGAACACCAATGTTACAGGGCATAGACATACTAGTTCATGTCAAGCGTAAGATTTTAAAATAGGGGCCGAGTAAATATATTTAAAATCCATAAATAAGTTATTTTTTTTTTTTAAAGAGGCCATTTTTTCTTTGGAAGTCTCGAAAAAGTGAACTATTATAACAAATAGTAGACTTAAAGAGGAATAAACATCTTTATCCATGGAGTATGCATTGATCAATTCTACTTTCCATGGTTTTAACAAATCGTTGAGCACTAAAATATTACTACTAAAAAGGAATATAGAGATCCAAAGCACATCTTAGAGAATGAATAATATGCAGTTACATAAGTAATATAGCGTAAAGTTAGTAATGTGATTTTTTTAATTTTTTGTATTTGACATGTATATGAGAATCGATAATTAATTATTTCATACATCACGCTGATGATTTAAATCGTAGTTTCAATAAAGCTACATACAAAATGAAATTTCTGACAGATTTTCTAACTATTTATCAGTCAATAGATGAAACATAATATGCAAATGTACAATTTTTTTTACTTTCACTTATTTGTATATAAAATGGAGGGAATGTATTGCGATTGGGGAAATTTTTGATTGCCAGTTTTCACCGCTTTAGTGCCCCATGAATTCAAATGAATCAGTCCTGCAAAAAGCTCGAAAACGATAAATTTATAAAAACTGCAATGTCCTATAATAGCCTGAGATATAACAACAACTCATCATCAATCGTGCAAACCAGCCACTTTGTACTATAAAGTTTAGACATTATCACAATTTTATTAAAAACGACTCTAACAATTTTGATTAAACTCGCTTTGTTGATGTAAAATTTAATTGGATCTAATATCATGCAGGTTTCATTCTAATTGAAATAGTCCGATAGGACTCCAAAGCCGTTATTTTTTTAATTCTTAAACCTTTTTGCAACTCTAAGTTTATTTAAAAATTATTACATTGATTTTAACAATATGGGTAGCGAAAAGTAGTCTGTTGCGCTCACCAGAGTTTTTAACTCAAGTTTTAAATTTTTCTGGCATCAAGGACTGTTGTACAAACTCCGTAAATTCCTTCCTCCCACATACTTCCTGATTGTTCAATCTACCTTTCTGATAGATCCTTCTAAATAAATCACAATATTTCCTATTCATCCCTTTTTACTCAGACTGCTGGTGTTCCTCAAGGCAGTATCCTCGAACCCATTCTTTTCACAGTCTATACAGCTGATATCCCAACCCATCCTAACAATTTCCTTTCTACATATGCTGATGACACCTGCGTGTTAACAGTTCATAAATATCCATTTATTGCCTAACATAACATTGAAGCCCACATCAAAAACCTAGTATGGTGTCAGAACTAGAGAAAAAAACAAAAAAAACAAAACAAATCCCATCAAATAGCCTTGTAGCCAGTGCTGTAGTATCATTTAATAACATGACATCCGGCCCTACTACCTCCTTCAATAATACTCCTCTTGTCCCGGATTAACAGATCCGATATTTAGGACTCAACCTTGACAAACGCCTTACTTGGAACCCTCCTACAAGATTGAAACGACAAGAAAGTGCACGACGTTTTCGACTACTTCAACACTTACTAGACAAACGTTCTAATCTTCCACTTAGCTGCAAAAGATTCATCTACATGACTATCGTAAGGCCGATATAGACTTACGGAGTGGAGCTTTGGGGCTCGACTAAACCATCAAATTCTTTCCGCATTACAATCCAAAATCCTTCATAAAGTCCTCAACGCTCCTTACTTTTTTCCGAATAAACTCATCCATTAAGACCTTAAGGTTCTCTATGTTATTGATTTGGCCTGGACATGGTATCAGTTCTTTCATGACAAACTCCATTCTCATATCTTCTTCCTCCCTTTAATTCCTGATAATCCTCCGAGGCGCCAGAACATGATATGGCCTCGGGACCTCCTAGTTTAGAATATTTTTAGAGTGTTTCAATGGGAAGCTTCTCTACATGTATTTCACGTCGTTGTATTATATAACTATCACATTTAATTTATTTACTGTATTTTTTTAATACAGTTATAAATATCAATAAAAATGTTTTGAATTTCGAAATAAATATTTATTTGAAACTTAACTTCGAACTACATTATCTAAGATAATTTGTGGTTGATTACTTTTGAAAGTCAATTTGAAATAGTTCTATTATTGTGAAGTTAATTAATGTTTCAGTAGTGACTTGCAATTTTTTTAATTTTGCTAAATCGTTTTCGGACCGTCATTAGGATGGGTCATTCTAAAAAGCCCCGCCGACAATTGCAACATCAATGCAGCTGTCATGGATATTTTTGTTCAACATTTAAACTCTCAATAGAACTTAAGCATAAATCATTTTAGAATTAGCGAATTCTGGCCAAATGTTTCAAGAGTTAAAGAACAAGCTACTGAAAAGATGTTAACCTGATTTAAAAGCAAAAGCATTTCTTTACTCCATTAAATATTTTTACATTTATAGATAAATGATCATTCTTTAAGTAGAAAACTCCTAATATCAGTTTTTATTAGAAAATAGATATCTTAAAAAGAGGATATTATAAATGTCCGACTTAAAAATATTCTTTGACTGAGCCGAATGTGTTGCAAGAGATACTCCTCGTTCACAGGAGTAAAAGAGCCTAACTAAGAGGAACTCTTATTATGACTTATTCCTGTGACGGTTATGAAAACACGTAACGTTTACACTACGACAAAACACTTGCCCACCAATTTTTATCGACAACAACCAAATTCCTCAGACAAACTCTGTACATTACCTAGGACTGACACTCGATCGAAGGATGACTTGGGGCCCACATGTCAAGATAAAAAGACAGACTCTCAACCACCGACTGAAAATACTATACTCTCTTTTTTCAAAATCATCAAAATTAAAAATTAGACAGAAACTGAATACATACACATACCTTCTTAAGCCAATATTGACTTACGCTTCACAGATTTTTGGTTCAGCAAAAAAGACTCACATACAAAAACTGCAATAATTTCAATCCAAAATTTTAAGACTGATAACGACAGCTCCTTGGTACGTAAACAACAGAACCCTACATACGGACTTACAGCAACCAACAGTTGACCAACATATACGAACACTCTATTCTCGATTTCACATTAAACTTAACGGACACGACAATAGACTGATTAACGACATGTCAGTTGCTGAAATGCCGGTCAGAAGAAGGCTAAAACGAAGCTGGATGAGGGACCTCCTCAGCTAGATTAAAGCCTTGGAAGGGGTGCTGCTGGGCACTTTACTTCCCCATGCCTATCATGTCTAATCTCATTTTGTCCAGCACATTTGCTGATTGTCAGGCATCTTCTGACAGGTGTAAATAAAGATATAAAGAGAAAAAAAAAAAAAAATTTGAAGTTTTTGTATAATCGGACACCAAGTATATAAATTATCAACCAGAAATAAATATAACAAAAGCTAAAAATATGATTTGTTTCGGATATTCAAAAAACTAAGGAAGTGAAAAATAAAATATCTAAAATTTAAACCACTTGAAAATTAGTGATCTTACATTTCTCAATGAAGATTAAGGATGAGATCAATGTAAAATATTAATAGGATAATAATTAAATTATCTGTACCATGATTCTTCATGGGCTGTAGTCATATAGTTTGATCATTATTGGTGACTTTAAATTTTTTTTTTGCAATTAGTGCTTTACAACAAAGGGCTAAACAGCGTCCTCGAGATTTTGCAAAATACTCCCTAAACGGTGCAACAGTCCCCTCATTTCTTAGCTCTTTATTAGGCGTCAACGACCTGCGTTATGTTCATCTTCGCACCTGTATAGGATATATGAATATGGAAGTGAATTTGAAAGGAGAGAAAGATCGGTGGCGAGGCTCAATAGAGTACATGAAGAAGCATATTGTAGGCATTCTCTGTAGATGTGGAATATTTGGGTAGGGACTTGGCAGGATGGACAGGGAGGTAGAGGTTCCCGGGTCATGAGGTTAGTGTGGGCCAATCCGCATGGTCCGATACGGAATCGCGCAAGCAGAACTTCCTCATTTCGAGGCGCACGGCACGAGAAACCCTATGGCTAAAGGCCGAATATATATATATATTATATTGGATAATAATCAACTTACGAGAAATTCCAGTGCAAACCTACAATTAAATTATATCTACAATATTTATAAGTAATAGTGTAATGTAGGCCATAAACATCGGACAACTCCTAAGATTCGACATTTTTTTTATCGCCTAGGACATAAAAAGACAAATACGAAAATTCCCATGTGGTGGTACAAGGCATAACAGAAATGGTACTTCTTCATTCCATATTCAGAAAACAATTGCTCTGGTTTTTGAAACCGGAAACAACATTACCCGAAACCATATATTCAAAGAAATTTGAGCAGCGAATAGTGACGTTAGAAGCGTTCCAAAAATCACTTGATTACCACTGAATAGTCAGACTAAACTACTAGGTTTTTATATAAATAGAATAACTGACATTCTTATAAAAATTTCAGATAAATACATGCATGTCTTTTAGTCCTTTGGTACCCATCGGTTTTGAAAGCAGACAATCTTTAATATTGAATATGGATCTATGCTGAAAATATTAGTTAGCAAGATAAATCGAAATAATAATAATCACCTTTTAAAATAAATACCATCTGAAATTGGCTGATTCAGCTTTTAAGCATAATATTATCAAATTTTTTAACCTTCAATTTTCTATTCCCTAACAAGAAGTTTAATTAAGTCAGCCCATGGTTCATTAGAAATAGTCCATTACATCGCGAGCTACATATTGAATACATCGAAGAATTCATCAAAAACCGCTTTAGAAAATACTACTCCCAGCTACCAGCAGTTAGAGGTGCAGTGGCCTATAACATAGGAGTTCCAACTTCATCTCGCAGGCTCAAACCCAGGCTTCTACAAGACATCTTGTAAATATTATTATGTTGTTTTATAAGCCTCATGTTATTTAATCTTGTTGGTTTATTTTTATTTTATATATATTTTATTATTATTTTTATTTCTTATATATATATATATATATATATATATATATATATATATATATATATATATATATATATATATAATTTTTTTTTTAAAGACTTAAATCAATTTTACTTTTATAATTTATATTCTTGCAGCGAACTTCATATTATTTTGTATATTCATTACTTTTCTTTTTTTATCTTTTTTTTTTCTTTAATTTGTATTTTATTCATTCGTTCAGTTATTAATTTAATTCATTATTCAATTTTTATCAATAATTATAAATCTATTATCGTTAGGGGTGTCTTGTGTATGAGACTATACCCCAACTTTTTCTAATGTTACCAGATGTAATAACTATTCTTTTTATATTAAAAAACCCATGTATGATTTTTATAAAAAAAAAATTAAGTCACAAAAGTTATTATTTTCTAAATGAACTGTTAGCTGAATTAATTTGGTGTGGAAGCCTATAATTAATTTTATAGCTTGAGCTAACATTTTTTTTACTTATGTTTATGTTAATATGGTCAACTGATGGTTAAATAATACTAAAAAAAAACATATTTGTTTTGTCCAGGTAAATGGGAATATTTAAAGAAATTTCGAACTTCAATCAAGCCAAATAGAATCATTATATTACAGTAACTCATGAGCATTGGTTTCAGAAGGTATTTAGTTTATCTTGCAGTATTTTAATTTAGTCTTTTTTTTTTTTCTATCGGTGGTAAATTTGGAAGGAGGAACTTCATATTAAAAAAAAATTTGAATTATAATTTTATTTTCTTTATGAGGCAATTCAACCATTAAATGACCGGAAATTTTTCAGATGCTATAGATGATTGCCAAATCGCCGAAATCTTTCCTGAAGAGCCAGTTATTTGGTGGTACGCAATAGACGCTGCATTGTCCCGAACGAAATCATCTGAGGTCGTGTCCTGTGTCATTGTGCCAGAGCAGGTCGTCCTATCCTCCAATTACTAGGCTCTTTTCTATGTCATATTTCTGTTTCTTTGTGAAGAAATTCCGCTGATGCAACTATCTTGCTCTTAGTTTTCGATAGGTAAAAGGGATGGTCATTATCTAAAACACATGATAAGCCTTTTAAAAAAACAAAACAAAAAACAATAGGTATAAAAATTACGTGTATTGGGTTGATGCAAAATTAATGCAGGTTTTTAGTAGGTATTGTAAATACGCCATATCTTTACTTTAACCATATATATTTAATCAAAATAATTTCCATCTGAATCAATGCACTCTTGCCAACGATCAACAAGCTTTCTTATTCCACCAGAAAAAAAATCCGAATCCCTGGACTCAATGAAATCACGAAAAGAATTTTCAATGTCGTCCTGGTTTTGAAAATTTTTCTCCCTCAAAAAGTTGTCCAGATGCCTGAAAAAGTGGAAGTCTGTAGGAGAGAGGTCAGGTGAATAAGGCGGATGTTGGAGAACTTCGTAGCCCAACTCGTGCAGCCGTCGAAGCGTTGGTTGTGCAACGTGTGGTCTGGCGTTATCGTGGAGCAGGATCGGCCCCTTCCGATTCATCAATGCTGGGCAAAGACGTTGCAATTTTTGAGTTCCGAGTTCCGCCGCCATTTCTCGTGTGGTTTTGGTTGGGTCTTCTTCCACTTTTGACCTCAGCTGGTCGTTGTCCAGAGCAAGATGACGGCCCCGACCTTCCTTGTCTTCGAGGTCGAAATCTCCTCTGCGAAACTTCTGGAACCAACGCTGCACCGTGCACTCATTAATAGCCCCCTGACCCCACACTTCATTAAGATTACGAGCCGTTTGCGCAGCGCTGCGCCCTAATTTAAATTCGTAAAAATAAATTTGACGAAAATCGCACTTTGACATTTTTGATTCAAGACCTTTGAACACACTGAACAAAACGATTTTACTAAATAAATTCATGGTGAAAGAGAGGGTATTAGATAAGGTTTGTTTTGGTATAATAATGATCAATGTTAGGATTAGCTTTGTTTACACAATTGGAATTAAGATATTGCAATAGAGGAAACCTGCATTAATTTCGCATCAGCCCAATAATAAATAATTATTTTATTTCCAATATATATTCACTATCTGTCAATTTTTGTGCTGTATTGATTACGTTTTTATCTATATTTACTTTTTAACAAGTGTGGGCAGATAAAAAAATTAAGAATATAATAGTACTAGTTTATTTTTTAGTCCACTTTGTAGTTATTTTTTTATTATCTTTGTTAATAATAATCAACATATATAAATATCTAATTATTATTAGGTTCTTCTAGTGTAAATTTTATGTTATTATTTTGACTGTTAAAGATGTCTACGATTTATGAATATTTTTTGTTCTGTAATATATAATGAATCATCTAAATATTTTTTTTTATTTTTTTTATTAAAAATGATTTAATGCTCATATTATGTAGTACTTTTGATATTAAATTATAAATTATTCATGTATATATGTATATTTTGTCCATCATAATCTCTTAACCTTCATGTCATGTGAGATCGACTGCTTCGCTTATCTACCAGTTCCTCTCTATTTTTACGTCTCCATAGGTCCTAGGTCATGACTACAAGGTCGTTATATTTCCTAGGACTTCCCTATACTTCTTAAGAGTTTTCAATTGTTTCTTCTTCGGTACCTTCATAGTGTACATGTTTCACAACCATACATCGGTAATGGTTTGATTCTGGTATTGTATACCCTCATTTTGAGATGTTTGGAGATCTTCTTAGATTTCAGAATGGTTGAAAAAAAAAGAAAGAAAAATGCTCGATTTTCTATATTCTTTATTCGGTTGATCTCACACTTTTAGTTGTTGATGGAGGTTACTGTGGAGCGAAGGTATTTAAGATTCTATATTTGTGAATGTCATATTTTTTCATGTAATGTAAATTTATGCTCACTTCGATGCTACATCCGGTAGCGGATACTTCAAGCGCTCGCTCACAGATAGCGCTAGCAGTGGCTACTTTGGCTACCGCCTAATATTGAGACACTATATTCAATAATATTGTCCATTTTAACTTATTTATGCCATTGTAAATATTTTTATCCATGTTACTGATTTAAGATAATAAATAAACCTTACGAGGTATCTTGACCTAGAACCGAGACGCTAGTCTGGTAGAGAAATTCTCGCTATTAATAATACCATTGTTTTATGAGTATAGCAAGAAGGTGTATTTTACAGATTACAATCATATATTATGTTCTATGATTACCATTACTACCGGTTTTTATTACCGAAAACAACTTGTTAATTACGCTGCAACAATAGTATAGGGTATGTAGACACTTTTAAGTAACTCATTTTATTTTAAAGAAACCTCTGCACTTCCTGATAGCTGAAGATTTCCTGGTGCATAACTTATGATCAGAAGACTGGATTTGTATAGGAAGACTTTTGATACTCACACTTCTCTTAGCCTTTTCGCCGCAGTAATAAACAGACCACAGGCCGCTTTCATGCGATGGTAACCTCTTGAAGGCGATAGTACATCACTCGCTTGAATTGTGAGCAATAGGATTGTCCCATAGCACCCAGCCCGAAGGAGTTACGTCACATCACGGGTCATATCCTGCCCTATGAGTAGGCTTTCTGTTCCTCCTTTACTTCTGACATAGTCACAGGCAAATATTGGAAAAATATAACTAATATCGATTAGAACAATTATTATTACCTAGTTAATTAATTTGGTGAACGAAAATACTACTTTTATTTACTTCCTTGCTTGGGATTAGTTGTATGCGTTTAAACATTTTAGTATAGAGAGAAACGCTTTATTTTATTAATAACACAAAAGAAATCAGTACTGCCTCTAATAACTTATACGGATTTATTTGTTAGATATTAAAAAGCCTGTACCTCTACAACCCATCAAGAGTTTTGGGCTCAGTACATATAGAGATTCATACTGTTTCTAGGCCAACGACCATGCAATGAGGTGATTAGGCCTTAATCACACTCAGGCGCCAGGTTTTTCCCTATTTTGGGTACTCACGCCTCAGGAGAATCTCCATACCCTAGGGTCCCCCCCCTCCCCCGGTGAATTAACAGAATAAATAATATTCTGTCATAGCCGGGATTCGAACCAAGAACCCGGAGAACAGCTGATATCTCTAACAGTACCTTTTCTAAATATGGTGATGATCTTTGTTTATTATATAGCAATAACAATACATTTATTGCCTCTCACACTCTACAATCCGTCATCAGGTATCTTGAAATATTTTTTCACAACAGGAGAATAACAACAAATAACCTTTATTTTTCGTCGTAAGCCTATGATCCCTGCTCTCCAAGTTCCTTTAATAATATTTCTTTCGTTCATGTTGAATAGAACGATACCGTTAACTTTATCTTTACTAACATCCAACGTCTAACAAAGGCTCAAAACATCTACTTATTTACAAATAGCTCATTACATGACTATTACAAAGCCCAACTCGACTTCAGCTTTGGGGCTCAATTATAGCTCTAAATTCTTCTTATATTTAATCCCTACATTCTAAAATCTTGAATAGTTCTTCTGTTGTCACGAAAAAACTCATCCATAATGAAACTAACCTTCAGGGTTTTAAGAAGAATATTTTTTTTTCTTTTCCTCCATTTATTTATCTAACTCACATGTAAATATATTGTTTATACGCAGTACTGGATAGTAACCATTATTTTGCAAGAGGGTATTTTATGGTGTAATAATCACAAGATGCAGTGTAAGTGCTTTTGGCATTTTGGCTTTTTCTCTTTACATTTTGTGATTGGGGAGGAACCATTTTACTGACTATCATAAATGTGAGGGTGGGTTCAGACTGCAGAGTCTAGACCCCTTCCTTCGGCGAAAACGTTGACCAAAGGGATAGTGCCTTGCCACCTCTGGGTCCTGGGTTGTGGTACTTATCTCTGAAGAAAGGGTAACCACAGGCCTTTAGCCCATCAAAGAGCTTGATGTGCCTCCGTCTTATGAAATCAGGCGCCTGGAATCAGGCAGGTAGCTGGAGCACCTCATAGATTGTGGCGTTTCTTGCCGCTTGCAGAGAGGTTCCTCTTTCTATCCTCCTAAGGACTGTCTTCTGGGAGGGTAGATTTATAGAGATTCCAAAGCAGCAGCGCACCGTATAGAAGAGTGGGTCTTATGATGACCATGTAAATCCGTTAAGAAGAAGTTATTTAAAAAAATTGGAATGCAAATCCTTTTAAACTGATTCATTGGAAATAAATCTTACGTTTGAAAGCAAATATTCTCTCACATCAATGAAGCGAGTTTAGTCATAACCGTCTTTGAGAAAATCGTAGAATTGGTCGGCACTTTCGGTCAGTTGATTATTGTACAAAAAAGGTTTCAATAAAATTCCAGCTATATAATTATTTTAATAAGTAATATCATTAACGTACGATTTTTTGAGGAAGACTGGCTAAGTACAGACACTCTTCATCTTGCGAAAATTGGTTACTAGGATTCAGAGGAACTAAAACTTCTGTTAAAAACTCGGGTTAAAATATTTTCGTGATTGCAATATTCCTTCTTGATATATATTTATTTCTAGGTACTGGGAAAAAATATGTGCGTTTAAATTATTATATCGTTTCCTAAAGTGTTTAAGATTTTTAAAAGTGGAAAATTCTTTATTTATAAAACCAATATTGTATAATTATATTCTCGAATATTAAATAACCTACACGGCCATTTTTCTCCCAATTTCTTTGCAGCCTATCTTCAAGTTGAATACTCTAAGGCATTTGAAAACCGGTTTTTACTTTAATTGATCTATTTTTTAAAAAGCGAAAATAGACGTTTTATAATCTTCCGAATTAAAATAATTAAGCCTGGCAATATTGTATTTATGTATGCGGTAGGTCTAGCTCAGAACGAAAATTTTTACAAAACTGAAACTGGATATTTGAGTCAGATGTATACTTGATATTTCACAGCGAAATTCCCACATAAATTGGCTGGCAGATGGAAGATATATAAAATGTATACGAATTTCATTTTTTTTTACTAAAATGCGCTTTTGATCAAAGGTAAGTTTTAAAGTAAGGTAAGATAATTTAAGTAACATTTAATTGCTTTAAATATTACGTGAATTTTATTTTCTTCATTGAAACAACCCAATGGGACTTAAATGCCGGATTTTTATTACTTATTCCTATAAAGTAACTTTAATTTTAAGAATTTGAGATAATTAATGATTATTGTTGTCGTTGTAATTGAAAAATAATTGGGTGAATATAAAATAATTGTTTAATCAATTGATATAGAAAAAAAGGAATATTTTTAGGTATAATTTTTTTATTTACAAAAATGAGATTAGTAGTTTAGATTTGTGATATACCGTTGGAAAGGTAATGATTTTAGTTTTCTAACACAAAAAAAAAAAAAAAAAAAAAAAAAAAACCTGTACCACTACAACCCATGAAGGGTCTTGGGCTCAGTACATATAGAGATTCGTATTGTTTCTAGGCCAACGGCAGTGCAATGAGGTGATTAGGCCTTAATCACGCTCAGCCGCCAGGTTTTTCCCCAATTAATTTAGGTACCCACTTTATAGAGGCTGGGTCTGCCCCAGGAGGGTCTCCATACCCTAGGGTCGCCCCTCGACTAAATTAACAGAATAAATAATATTTCTGCCACAGCCGGGATTCGAACCCAGGACCCGGAGCACAGCAGACTAGTGCTCTATCCACTAGACCACGCCGCTCCCAGTTTTCTAACACAATGTTGCATAAAATATTGAAAAACGACGTAATGTACAATGTGTTTACATTAAAACTCTGATATTTTAGATTATCGGATAACTTTAACTTGATATAAAATTAGAAAAATGAAAAAAGGCTACAAATTAGTAAGTAACTCACACCAAACCTCTTTCTATCATTAAAGTACTCGTAACTTAACCATTATTCATCATACACATATAATATTATTTTAATTGACCTTAAAACAATTTGTATGTTCAACTGTCAGAACTTAAAACATTTTATGGATCGTGGTGGCACATTTTATAGCATGTTTATTGAATTTATATTATTAATTTTACATAGAATATTATTAATATTACATAGGTTTATTATATAAAATAGGAATTCCTTCACTTTTATTTTACAGTTATATTTGACCTTATCTGAACCCAAGCTTAATTTAATAAACAAATAAAGGATTGTCAGAGAAAAAAAAGGAATGACTTTACTGCAATGCACCTCCTAGTATTTGTGCAGTGGCTAATTTGCATTTATCCTTGGGACTAACGTCAATCTATTAGTACATGGCAATGCATCTATAAGACGTGCTAAAAATGCATTATTAGCTTTATTTGATGTCGTTTTTTTTTTTTCAGGGTGAAACGGACATATAAAATGGATGTACCGTTTTTCAGGGAAGAATATATATATATATATATATATATATGTATATGTTTGTTTTTACTTTCACTCACCTATATGTGAAATATATAGTAGGGGAAAGTATTGCGATCGTGAAAATTTTTTAATTCCAGTTTTCAACGGAAAACACGTTTTAGAGATATTAAAAAATTTTGGCGAGTGCAACCAGTTAGCTGACGGGTCTCACATACCCAGAGGAGAGGCTGTGAGTGAATCTTAAGTGCTTGAAAGAATCCCTCCGGGACTGAAGTTGGAACTCACAACCTTTAGCGTGAGAGCCCAGCGCGCTAGCCACTCAGCCACGGGCTTTCCAGGTCATCATACTGGTAGACCAAATTTTTATAATTATACTTTTTGAAGTGATTTATAAAAGGTACTATATTCACTTTAAACAATTTTACAGGAAATACAAAAATCTATCATTTATTTATTATTGGACCAATTTAATAGTTTTTTTAATTCAAATATAAAGTTTACATTATACTGCGTTCATGATCTATTTTTCCCAATTATTGCACCTATGACTTTTAAATAAAATAACATGGATAGAAATTGCATCTAAAATGAACTAGGTATTTACTAAAAATCATCAAAGAAAAAAGTTACACCTACAAGATAGGAGAAAGCCTGGGACAAAGTCAAGGTCCTATTTCGTAATTGTTGTTGATGCCCCTAGCGGCTAACCTTCTCTCTCTCCGTCCCTCGCACGAATCGCTCAGTCACACTCAGGAAACAAATAATTACTTTTTTATGTATGTATATATATATATATATATATATATATATATATATATATATATATATTGTAAGGGATATAGATTGAATATAGACTAAGGGAAAGTGTAACCATCGTAAAAATTTTCGAAATCTAGTTTTCAACGGAATTACACGTCTCAAGGTGCCATGACTCCAAATAACCAAGTCCCGAAAAAAGGTCTGTAAAATTGTAAAATATAACGGAGAGTGATGAAAAACCGATGAATCAAACTGATTGTCGTAAATATAATATATTATATTACTTAATAAAACACAAGATTCTATTAAAATCCAATGTAAATAATTTGTTAACAATTTATTTTCGTTTCTAAATTTGTTTAAAAATTCTTAAATAGATATCAATAATGGAGGTAAGTGAAAGTTCTGTGTTGCGTGCACCAGATTTTAAATTTTTAATGACAAGTTTTATTCCATAATTTGGAAAAATAGTATAAATAAAGAAAAATTAAGTTACTTCATTTTTTGTTCTGGACTATAATATACCACACAAGTCATATCTGGCTAAAATAACATGAAATAAAGTCTCCTAGTGTGCTAAACGAAAATTCATACGGCTTCAGTTCGAATGTGCCCATGAACAATTGAAATTTATTCAGTAACACGTAATGAACCTCGAATTTTCCACGAGGATAGGTTATAGGTTTTATGTAGGTTAATCCATCCTGTTTGCTCTTAGGTAAAAAAAGACGTAAAACACCGATGGTAAAAAGGCAAAACGTGACGTATTTTATTTAAACCTATACAGATTCTAAACGGTAGGTCCTAACGGCAAAGTTACATGACAAAAATATTTTTCATTTTCAAACTTGTTATCCGAGTAACACCAACAGATTTTAAGCGTATCAAAATCTTACATCTTTGAGGATGAAAAAACGTTACACAATAAAAACTACAGACTCCCAAAAGACACATCCATGTTTGAAAGTATATTTACTAATACTGTATTCTGTTTAGGTTTATAATTTAAGATGAATTCAACACACCATGATAATGGTTGGAAATAGTAATCCACTTGCTTATTCAATTTCAAATCTTGCTGCTATTGTTGTCAATTGCTTTGAATAAAAAATCTAGTTCGCGCAACACACGACTTTAATTAACCTCCGTTGTAAAATCAATTTAAGAATTTTAAAATTCAGTCAGAGATAAAAATATGTAGGTAAAATATTGAAGAATTAATTGCAATGTGTTTCGATCGAAACATGTGTTTTATTTAATAATGTATTACATTATTATCTACATTAATGAGTTAGTTTTATCGGCTTTTCATACTCTCATTAACTTTTACAAATCCGTGTATTAGATAATATTTTTTCTAAAATTTTTAGCTTTCCAGGGCACATTATACATCTATTATCTATACTACTTTGTTAAAAACACAAAAAATAAACGCATTAAAAAAACAAATTCTGAAGTTCTCTCTTTCAGTTGGTTATCGAATTCTTTTACATTGTTTTATTTACCTGTATTCGTCAATGCTAACAAGATGCCATATTAATTTTTATCGAATCAATAAAATTGAAGATACTTTAAAGAAAGAAAGTCTAAATTATCGACATTTAAGCCCTGTCAGACTGCTCAATCAGAATGAAACCTACATCAAATTTTACTTCCATTAAACTTTACATCGGTAATGCGAGTTTAATCAAATTCTTTAAAGCCGTTTTGGGGAAACGGCAATGTAAAAATGTGCGAAATGCATGGTATAAAGTAACTCTTCTAGTTCTTCGATTCCAATGAAAAAGTTCCTGTAACATCTCGGGTGCATAGATGTCATAATTATGACACCAACTACCTTTGTTCTCGACTTGGTTATTTGGACCCAAGCAACCCTATAACGCTATTTCCGTTGGATCCAGTTTTTCTTCGAAAATTTTCGCGATAGTAATCGCTTTCCCTTACTATATATTTGATATATAGGTGAGTAAAAGTAATACAAAGAAATATCTTGAGTGATTAGAATGCTTAGTCTGTTGCCGTGACTTATCAATTATTAAAATGGGTTGAAATAAATTAAAATTCCAACGATTTACTTTTTTTTTTTTTTTTAATAGCTTTTATGGAAGAATAACTTTAAAGGCCAAAGGTATAGGGGAAGGATCATAGGCAACTAGGACGTGAGGCAATAGAGAAAATATCCTCCATGTTAAAAGTCATACAAGACAAATGTTGTGCTCTTAAGCAGCTGATGGATGAGATCTTCATTAGCTGACAGGAATAAGCATCAAAGAGCAATTTGTCGAGTCCGTACTAGGAAGTTGTATCATCTAGGCTGTTATTTTTTAGAGAAATAGAGAAATTATCTTCTATAGATAGATAAAAGGGTTTTATACATAAAACTTTGTTCATGTTTGTTTATTTATTTAACTTCACTTCATGCTACTATGGCTACTCGGACGATGCTACAGTGGGGTCCTAAATTTTGCCTATCCAGGTTTTATTAGGATAGGGATCGTTAACGAGTAACTGACATCACACAGGCTCGAGACCACTTCTTAACGTTCCTCTGAAGAACGGCATAACTAAGGAATTTTTACTCCCATTAAAAAATCCTAGAACCACCTGCTGGTTTGAACCCACGACCTTTGGCATGGGAGGCTGTTATGCTAACCACCCAGCTACAAGTTATCCCTTTTTTGTTCATGTTTCTATACAATATCTACAGAACACACGATACTTGAATGGATATACGGTCTGCTATATATATATATATATATATGTATATATATTTATATATTATTCTATATATATTATATATATATATAGAATATATAAATATATATACATATATATATATATATATATATATATATATATAATATATATTTATATATTACTTTATATATATATATTATTATTACTTTTATATATATATATATATATATATATATATATATATATATATATATATATAATATTATATATATATATTATTATTATATACACTCATACAAAGCGTGGCCACGACGGATATTCAAAACATTCAAAGAAGGCTGAAAAGAAGCTGGCTAAGGGATCTTCTTAAGTAAACCCCTTTCAAAACTCAAGCTAGGATTAGATGCAAATGTGTATAGACCTCTTTCATGCCTGACATGCTATATCAATTGTTATCAAATCCGCTTATTGTCACGGGCTGAACGACAGGTGTGAATATAAAAAAAATAAAATAAAATAGAAAATTGTTGGGGGGAAGTGGATAGAGTGTACTACTAAGTAAGAGATGAGAGGAACAGTCCGGGAGGGTGAGAGAGCATTGGAGAAGAAGAAGGAATGGATGAAGAAGCGATGATATTCGCGTGGTCTACGTCCGATTCGTACATAAATAAAAAAAAAAAAAAAAAACTATTACTATTATAACTAATATATTAGTTATTTATCAATTTAGTAAAAATAAAATAAAGATTGCAGGAAGAAGTACATGAACTTTAATTAATGAATTTGACATTGATTTTTAGAGTTACAAATTTTTAGGCCTAAATAATTGTAATATATATATATATATATATAATAATATAAATACTTAAGAGATTGGATTGGCTGCTCTACATTGCTGAGTTGCTATTAATACACAACATACTAATCAATCTTGACGGGGCAATCTTTAACAAAAGAAAAAAAATGGAGATATATTTCCCAATACACATATTTAGCCATATTTAATACGCTGAAATCGGTCTTGGAAAATTTAAAAATCCAGGCTAGCCTTAATGATATATAATTAGATTAAAAGTTCTAATTTATCTTACTCATACTACTGGTCTATACTAAAAATACATTACTAATAATGTCAAACCCTCGCGAACCTATTAACAAACCGCGCTGTAAAGATTTCAACAGAGGCAGATCAATAGGTTGTTCAAAGATTGAAAAACACCAATTTAAATGACAGGCGTCAAATGTATCTGCAGCTGGCACGGTTAACTGCTATCGTAATAAAACCTGAGTCTTTTCGTTTGAAAGTGGTTGTATTTGAATTGTAACCAACATGTAAATTCTAACATGTCTTTATACGCCGTAAGTATTCCTTTTTTTATCTTTCTTTATAGCTCAGATGGAGTTTAACAGAGTCGAAACTTTGGCAAGAAATATTTATTGAATCATGAGCTTTTCTGGACCGCCTTCTGAGCTGCGGAAACAACAAACGTCTAAAATTTATAATACATATTTTCTTTTAAATTTACTGCTGAATTAACTATAAATACATGCAACGAATTCGAGAAAAATGTTAATCAACAGCATACTATGTACAGAGGTACTATCCGTGTGTAGCATTCCAAGAACATTTTAAATCAATAGGTCTCCGGCCTCTTTCTTTTCACACATTATTAGGATTAACAGAGGAAGCAATGATTGAAGGAATAGGTCATTAGATTTATAATAGCTAGAGGATTAGGCCAGAAATGTTGAATTTCGGTCAAAATCAGCTACATATGAAACATTAACGTCTTTGTAGAATAACATACAGAACTTGAGAACAAGAACTAAAATAAAAAAAATATTGAATTCAATACAAATCAAGGTTTGTGGGGTAAATAAAATAAGAAATAAATACTTTTGACTGAATTTTAATTATATTATATTATATTTTTAATTATGTCTAAAAAACTTTGTATATATATATATTTATTTATATATATATATTATATATATATATATATATATATATATATATATATATATATAAATAATAATTATTATGACTTATCAATAATAACTATTAAAAACTATCGAATAATTTTTGATAATTAATAATAACAAATATTACATACAAATTGAATGTAGTAGACACAGTAGCGAAGAGAAGCTGACTGTATCTTTCGCTCGGGTACACACATACGAACTTAATTTTGATCCTAAACATCTCAGTTTTATGATTTTTGGAGCATTTTTATAGCCTAAAGTCTGGAACATTGAGGTTAACTCTTATGTAAGTCCATCAACAATAGTCTTAATGAATATAGGAAATCATTTATGACTCCTACTAAAGCATCGTCCGATTATCTACATCAGCATAAAGTGACGTTAGATGAAATAAATATTTATTCATTTTTATTTTATTTTTTAACTTTTAAGTAGTTAAAGGTATGATGAATCTTTAAAACATGTTTAGAATTCCCTTTAGTCTGTCCTCAAAGAACATAGATAAGAAAATTACTCACTTTCAGATGGTAAGTAAGAGATAACGGGCACAAAGAAAAAGTTTTAGAGCACAGAGTGGGGTTTCCTGGAAAGGGTTTGATCAATGATAATACTTAGGTGTTTGGCTGAGAAACCGATAGTGATCCTGTTGGATTGTGTTGGATCTGAGAAAGCAATTGCCTGAGTTTTCATAGCATTTACTTTAGTTTGCAAACGCACCGAGTCTATGCAGGTCTTCCTGAATATTGGAAAATCCTTCTAATGACTTGGAAGGGGAGAATAATAGTTTGATCTGGAAGCCGTCTGCTTATGGGTACAGTGATTAAAATGGGAATATTGACGTAAGAATAGAAAAAGTGAGAGAGCTGCTTGAGCTATAGCTATTAAGGAGCTGGGATCATCCTTGTTAAAGGATCACATGACCAGATGGTCATAAAATCACAGACTTCCCCGAAAGCTACAGTTTAAAGCTCTATCATTATTAGAGAATAAAACCCAGAAGGATCTAAAACATATAGTCAGGAGGCCCCTCCGAAGAAAATCAGATGTTATTTTTGTCCAAGAAACAAGGATAGGAAGTCATCTATAGTTAGTATTAAACGTGAACAAAATATTTGTGGACAATGTTCGTTTTTCTATTATAAAACTGTGCCTAATTTTAGCTGAGCATACTTTCTTTACAACATAAAAGTTTAATTTTTTGTTTATCATTTTCCGTTTTTTAAATGTAATAAACTTTGAGATATGGAATTTTTGATATATTAGTTTACAAAGGTTTTCGTTGCTTAAAATATAACATTAAAAAAAAGAAAAAAGTATTAATAAAATGTATTTAATAATATCAGGCATTTATTTAATTTTATAAGCATCCTTTCGTATGGTGCTTAACGTATTTGACAAGAATAAACAGTTCTAGATGTTTCATGATTTAAAAAAAATAAAATAAAATAAGGTTTGGAGTCTGAGAGACCCCACCTCACCAATTTTGACTATACATTTCACCTCACCAGTTAGAGGTTAAAAATACCAGAAGTATTAATATTGATAGTTTTTTTTTTTTTGACCCATGGCGGTAAGTACGCCGCTAGTGATTATGAGGATATTGGATTGTGTGGAAAAGCCGAGTCAGAAACCTGAATAGAGATGATCATGTAGACTTTTCTACAATATTTGATAATTGTGATTGGATTATTATTTCGAGCCTTTAGGAAAAGTTTGAGAAAATAGAAATAAGTCAATAGTCTTTTGGCGAAGTCTAGAGATTATCTAAATGTAGATAATATTTCATAATTATTTTTTTTTTTTTTTTTACTTGTTCGAATATTATATTTTTATTGATTTTATATATTAATATTTTTATTGATTTTATTATATTTTTAATATTTTTATTGATTTTATTTTGTATAATATTTTTATTGATTTTATATATTTTATTATTATTATTATATAAATTTATAGTTTTGTATATATCGTGTGAATGTAGTATGAATATTGTACGTTATCACTATTAAAAATGTCCTGAATTGGACAGATTGTAATATTGCTCAATGAATAAAAAAAAAAAAAAAAAAAAAAAAAAAAAAAAAAAAAAACTTGTTCGATGTTGTGGCATATCTTAAACAGATTATGATGAGGTAACATACATCTTTTCTTTTGTTTTTGCTGTTTTATAGACAAAAAATGAATAATCATTTTAAATTTTGGTAAAATATTTATTTTTGAAATTATTATTTTGAAAAAATGATATATTCAAAATGTTAGTAGGGCGAATTATTTAAATTAAATATCTGTGCTTTTAAGGGTTACAGCTATTAATTCAACAGCAAAATCCAGTAAAATAGATTATATTGTTCCTTGTAGCACTTAGTAACTTTCCAGTTTCTCAATGTTCATGTTGAAATAAATCATTTAACTTTAAGAAAATTATTCTATAAAGGATTTAAAATGTCAAGTATGTACATACCGGAGTCATTGAATTCTGCCTACTTTATTTAAAAACATTAATAATTTCATTTAAAACGTTTCCTTTCGACCAAAAAAAACACCAATCATCAATACAAAAAAATACATTTAAATTTTATGTGTTAAAAAACCACCACTTATCATGAAAGATTAAATATTTAATGGAGAGAACAAAATATACAATTATTTTATTTATTAGACATTTTGGTGCCTTGTACCACAGCATTAGGTTAGCGGCAACGTTGGGATTAAATAATTTTTGTTGAGTAATTTAGTATGTTTGATGAATTTGATTACGTTGTTGTTGAATTTATTATCATTTCCTAATAGCTATAGCAGCTCGAGCCCACCGTTTCCATTCTTTCTTCTTTCTCGTTGGTATTTCTTGCACTTCACCATTATTTTTTGTGTAGTGACTTGTTCCTCACAGTGTTCACATATCGGTAGAGTTGTGTCTTCAAATAAAGACTTGTGTGTAAGTCTCGTGTGTCCTATCCTGAATCTTGTGAACACTAATTGCTCTATTTCTTGGTCTGATTAACACGAGGTTTCAGGGTATCGTATAGGTTTTTATTAACTTGAGTAAGTTGTCTTGATTGACTTGCTACCAATTCTGATTCCAAGCTTCCTTAGTTTCCTTTTTTATCTCTTAGCAGCGTTATCCGCTATATCATTTCCCTCAATGCTTGCGTACCCTCGGATCCGCATGTAAGCAACAGTTTTTTTTTTCTTTTTGTCATAGATTAAATCCTACATTATTATATGAATCAAGAACTATTGAGTCAAAGTGCGATACCGTCTATACAGCTGATATCCCAAACTTTTCTTCCTAACTTAATGAAACTTCTGTGTTATTAGTAGACAATGATTCAGTTATTGCCTCCCAATATAGATAGATAGATAGATAACTGTTTTTTTTTATTTTTTCTTTCAGCATATTGCAACAAAAAAATAACATATAACAAAAAACATTAATAGAACTATGGTCTTTTAGACCGTCTAGTCCGGAGCCGACCTGTTCAATTTTATAATTTATATAACAGTAACTATATTCATATACGCTACACTACACAATAACAGTAAAACAAACTCACTCACTTATTCAACTATATCATTATCAGACTCAAAACAACCAAACAATAATAATAAACAATTTTTATATATATATATATATATATATATATATATATATACTAATATATTATAATTTTTAAATATAGTTAAATTCTTTTATAAGTTTATATCTGTAGGGCCATGCTATTTTACAATATTTATATACAGCCATCCAGTTCTGTCCATTAAGATAGTTTATAACTTCATCGGTGTTTAAATAATTCTTTCCGAAACACCTTATTCTAATTTCAGATAAAATAGGGCATGTGGCGAGGAAAGGAAACGTATTTTCTACTTCTTTTCTATTACAAAGAGAGCAAATCACATTGTCATTTGACCAAAATCTATTATAGTTGAGGTATACTAATTCACATCTTACTTTAAATATCCATTTCGCCCCATTAAAACTTAATTTGGTATCAAATAAATATTGTGTCCCATAATCATAGTCTAAATTTTTATATACAAACATTTTTTTTGAGACTATAGCCCTTTGTAAGACTATAGCCATTTTGATCTATAAATACCTGTCAGAGATTCCCTAAATTGCTGTAAGATTAGAGCCCAGTTATATTTGTTTTCAAGACGAATGTCAATAGAAATATTATGTTTTTCAGCCAGTTCTCTTATATCTTTAATCCAGAAAATATTTTGTTTGATGACTTCATTATTTATGATATATAGCAGTCTATTGTTTGGTAGATTTTTAACTTTTAGAATGTAGTTATTTTGTATTTTTAATGTTTCTATGAGCATTGGGACTATTTTTGTTTCGATGTGCAGCAGGTATGAAGGTGTGGCTTGTGGTAGGCTAAATAATTTTTTAATAAAATAATATAAAAGTTTTTCAGTTTCTATATATTCCTTACTTCCCCATGCCTGAGCTCCATATCCTATGAATGATTTAAAAACGGCATTAAATACTTCAAGTTTTGATTTATAGGGTATACTATTGTTTAAGAAGAAATTTTTCCATATGGAGTTGATTGCCATTTTTGCTGCCTCCCAACATATAATTAAGAATATTTAGAAAAATGAATAAAAGATTCGATTAGGAATAGTATTCAAAAGATAAAAACATACATCAAATTGTATAATACCATCACCGAGTGTTGTGTCTTTCAAAATAACCGGTCAAAAATGTTACAAACAAAGATGACTTCAGCGGTGTTGGCTAAAGCCAAATTATTCTGTGTAATAGCGACGTCTCACCTAAGATTCGAACGACAGATTATAAACAGAAAAAATCATAAGGTGATGATGATTTTATAATCACGTTTCGGCAATCAGTTAAGGAACGTCAAAAAAATAAAATAAGAAATACTTATAACCGTAAATATATATCTTTGAGTTAACAATTGAGACGTTGATTTCCAAAAGGTACTATATCCATTCTAAGAAATTTTAGAGGAAGCGCGAAAATCTCTCATCACTATATTATTTAACTAGCTAATTTGATTCTTTTCGCATTAAAATATAGAATTATTTTTTTATTATAATAATAACATCATATTAAAGTTATGAAATGATTTTATTTAGAATGATTTGGAACAAATATAATGGCGTAATTAGTAGTTTTAGAAAATAACCGCATTTCTAAATCGCGTTTTTTAAGGACTTGAGAGTTCATTATATAAAATCAAATAAAATATTTAGATAAAACTAAATGATTAGAATACAAATATGTAAAAAAATCAATTTCGTAAAAAATGTCCTTCAGTACCTTTTGGAAATCAACGTCTCAATTCATTAGTTATGAATTACTGATTAGAAAAAACAAAAAAATAAGAAGTTACCAAGAGATATAATGGACAAAAAAATCTGATAAGGGCTACGCACGACTTTCATTTACCTCGACTGTTGAAATAAATTTAAGAACTATTAAATAAACTTAAATTTAGAAGTTAATTAAAATAAAAAGTTCAATCAGTTTCGTTGGAAACATATGATTTAAATTAAGTAATATAGCAATATTAAATTATTAGGTATAATTAATTATCTGTAATAATTTTACGCTCTATCCGTCACATTACTTCATCTGTTACAACTTAGTATAAAAGATAATATATTTTTTTTAAAATATTCAGCTTTCTAGCGGTATATTTTACACCTATGTTGCTGTTCTTATGTTCAAAAAATGAAAAATTACATTTAAAAAATATTCTTTCTCTTTCCTTCTTTAGTTCGTTATCAAATTCGTTCAAAATTTAATTTAGCCGCTTTTTATACATCTTAATGAGATGATATGGATAATTCTTTTGATTCTATAAAATTAAAGGTAATTTAGAGGTAGAAAATTTAAAATATCGGCATTTCAGTCCCGTCAAACTATTTTATTCAGAATGAAACATGCATGTAATTAAAGCCCATTTGTCTTTACTACGATATATCAACTTTAATCAAAATTGTTACAGCCGTTTTTGATGAAATCGTAAAAAGTTGCAAAATGGATGGTATAAAGCTGTCAATTTTATTGAAAAAGTTGCTGAAGCATCTCAACCTGAGATTCTCAGGTGTATCGTTGTCTTAAATAAGCAAATTTCAGTTTCGTACTACTTTTTTTTTCGTGCTAGACTTACCACACACACACACACACCACAGACTTTTTTTGGACTTGATTATTTGGACTCAGGAGACACGCGTATTTCCGTTAAAAACTGGAATCGGAAAATTTTACGGCCCCAATACGTTCCCTTACTATATATTTCATATATAGGTAAGTGAAAGTAAAAATTACCTCCCCTCGTAATTTGAGGGCTTATACTTCAGGATACGTAGACCCAGAATAACGAATAAAAAAAATCAGTTTGTCCGATGCTCGTCGTACACCGTCCACGGATTTTCTCCTAAACTAAGAGACCATTTTTTTTTTTTAATTTAACACAAAAATGCTAGGGCATCCAACGATGATCCTAACATCGTTGATCTCAGCCGATTAATTTTTAAATGGCGACTGATAAAAAATGTTTTTTTTTTGTTTGTTTTTTTGTTATTAATGATTTTATTTGCACCTGTAAAATGTTTACAATAAGCAAATGGGATTTTATAAACAAGGAGACATGGCATGGTTAGGCATGAGGGAGACAGCACCCAGTGGTGTATCCTCCTGACATTCAAACAGGATCTATTATTTTAGGCTAGGAGGTCCCTCATCCAACTCCTTTTCAGTCTACGCCGAGTTATGTCAGGGATGTCAGTTGTAGCCATATTTTGAACAAATTGATTAGTGTGTCCATGTAGTTGGTCGTAAAATCTTTTGTACGACATTCGAATGTGGTTTGTTGTAGTCGGAATACGTAAGTCGGTATGAAGAGTATCGTTTGAAATAAAAGGTGGTGAGTTCGTTGTCAGTCTTAAAAATTTGGATTGAAAGGTTTGTATTTTTTGAATGTGTGTCTTTTTAGCAGGTCCGTAAATTTGGCATGCGTAAGTCCAAATAGGTTTTAATAAATAAGTATATACGTTAAGCTTCTGTCTTATGCGTAATTTAGAGTGTTTATGTAGTATCGAATATAATAATCAGAGTCGAAAGTTTAAAGTTTTGTGTTTTGTTTTGACGTGTGGGCCCCATGTCAATCTTTTGTCAAAGATTAGTCCCAAGTACGTTACTGTATTTGTTGTTTGTGGTATCTGATAAAAAATGTTTTAATTCAAAAACTCAGTTATTTCTGAAGATGGAGAAAAAATGTATCAGAATTTTTTAATCAAGAAACCGGGATATATTGTAAAAAAACAGAAATTTCGTCCATAAATACCCCTAAAACTCATGGTGTAAATGATCAAACTAGATGCAATCTGGGATTTAAGTAATATTATATTAATATTACATTACTCTTAAGATTGCAACAAAGACCGAACAAGTTTTGAAGAAAATAAATATGCACCAATAATTGTTCAGTTTTGTTATATTTTCGTATATTACAGTAAAAAATGTTTAATGCACAGTAATACAAAATATACAGAAAAAGCAGTAATGAAAATAAAATAAAATATATGTTGGGATCACTTGTAGCTGTGTGGTTAGCATGACAGCCTCCTATGCCAAAGGTCACGGGTTCAAATCCGCTGGTGGTCCAAGGATTTTTTAATGGGCGCAAAACAATCCTTAGTTATGCCGGAGGGGAGGTTAAAAAGTAGTCCCGAGCCTGTGCGATGTCAGGTACTCGTTAAAGATCCCTATCCTAATAAAACCTGGATAGGCAAAATTTAGGACTCCCATTGCAGCATCGTTCAATTAGCCATAGTAATATAAAGTGACGTTAAATAAATAAACAAACAAAATATGTGTATATTCTTTAGTATTTTAAAAATAACAATATATATATTATATCTATTTCTTTAAAGATATTGATTTAACAAAACTTTGTTTTTTTTAAATAAAAATCATTCATTTTTAACTGGCTTTAAATATATCTTAATGTAATAAAACCAATAGAAGAAGTACAAAAATGATGACAGAAATTATATAGATTAACTTTTTTATATAAGTGAAACTATATTTTTTTATTCAGTTTTTTATGAAGAAATTATAGGTAACTTAATACAAAATTTCCAAAGGAGTACATTTATATCTATTTACATCCTAATATAAAATGATGGTTAATTATAACTAAAGAAATTATGTCATAATATATTATTGTAACTCAATTATACATCAAGGTATGTAATTATTTCATTATTTTAGTACTTATAGCTAGTGCCAATGCTGCAACATCTACGTCTTTCACGTCGTCAACAAGGATGATGTTGGGGTACGAGGAAGAAGTGACTTCTTTATACAAGAAGGAACCTAAATGAATATTAGCTTGATTGGCGAGATCTTTTATCGAAGGCTTACATACGAAAGCTTGAAATCCACTTTGAGTCAGAGTCCAGGATAGTAGGAAATACTGTTTGTTTGAATGATCATGCATCTTTTTGATTTGGTCATTGATCATTTTTGACCAATTGTTGGTACCAGCATAATCATCATATATATCCAAGCTGTTCGGCAAGAAGTAACCATTGCCCTTTCTAGCACCCAACTCAACTTTAGAATCAGGATCATCAACAATCAAAACGACAGAAGCTTTGGATCCACGATTAGTGTAATCATTTAATGTTATCTGGTCGAGTTTTACATTGCTATTGCCATTTTTATAAAGGAAGTTTATTGTGTCCAGTTTTTCGAACAATTTATCCCACTCTTCTTGTTTAAACTTTCTGTAGCTATTGGATCCTACATCGGTATTGAGAGAATGCGATAATTTTATTATTATCAGCTCATTGTGGCTTTTAGTAAACACATTGAGATCAGTTATGATGGATGAGATAGACTGACCGTTACCACCCTGCCAGCTACCTTTGATGTGAGTATAGTGTCCAGTGAGATAATGACCACCATTGCCAATGACTGGCCTTATATCAAAGTATCTCATGCCCAGATTCAACTGATCTATTACCGAATGACTTTGAGTGACTACATTGCAAGACCTACCGAAGGCGGTGTGGCCATCGAGTCTACTCATACCCGCGTCATGGGATCCAGGAATGGAAATCTGCTTTAAATTTCTATTTCCTAAGATGTCGATGTTGTTTCTCATCCAGTTCGAACCGTCCAAACTGGTGCCAGTGTATTTTCCGTTTTTCCCGATAATTATAAAATTAGTATCTCCGTTATGCCTCCAGCCTAAGTTGCGACTCATTCCCTTCGCTTGGCCATCAATTTCTATATTCGTATAGTGAGCTTCTAATCTGCGAGGTTTTCCATGAGCTAGGATTTGAAAGCTTTTCCCTCCGGTCCCAACAAGTTCATAGTCGATTCGAGCGTAAACAGATTTGGAATTGTGCTTGAACTCTACATATACCCGAGCTGTGTCTCCATTTTTGAGATAGTCGGGAAATTTCCAGTCATTCATGACATGTGACTCGCGATGTGTTACTTTCCAATCCGAACCACTGAGATTGATAAGGTATACAGATCCACCTTCTCCAGCGATGCTTAAGCCAAAGCAAGTTACGAGAACAATCAGGGCGATCATCTTTTTAATCCCTCGAAACAGCCTCTCCCAAAAGATGATTTCCTAAAATCATTAATTTTATGTTAGTATTGCTTTCTAGAAATCATACATACATTCATATATATATATTACATTATAATGCGAACACCAACATACATTTTTGTATTTATATAATATAATGCAAATGCAATTTGTGATATTACATGGTTATTATAGATTAATTCATTCACATCTCTCAATTAGGTATAATAAAAAAATGTACGGTTTCACACAATTTTAGACATCCTTTAGCAAAGATACAAAAAGAAATATATTTAAGCATATTGCCCTTATATTCATGTTGTGTATGCAGGCTCTCATGAAAACAGGTTCAATTGTTAATGTCTTCTAAATAGTATTTTAAACGACTAAAAAAAACATAACATATATATGCTATATGTTGTGGATATATACAATATAGCAGAATTTATTTCTAAATAGGTTCTTTTATTTTAAATGTTCAATGACGGATTTCAAAGGAATTATTGCAGTTTCATGTTGCAAATTATTTGTGAAGAATCAACTATAAAATGATTATGCTTAAAAGTTAAAATATATTGAGTAATTATTGGGTTGATGCAAAATTAATGCAGGTTTTTAGTAGGTATTGTAAATACGCCATATCTTTACTTTAACCATATATATTTAATCAAAATAATTTCCATCTGAATCAATGCACTTTTGCCAACGTTCAACAAGCTTTCTTATTTCACCAGAAAAAAAATCCGAATCCCTGGACTCAATGAAATCACGAAAAGAATTTTCAATGTCGTCCTGGTTTTGAAAATTTTTCTCCCTCAAAAAGTTGTCCAGATGCCTGAAAAAGTGGAAGTCTGTAGGAGAGAGGTCAGGTGAATAAGGCGGATGTTGGAGAACTTCGTAGCCCAACTCGTGCAGTCGTCGAAGCGTTGGTTGTGCAACGTGTGGTCTGGCGTTATCGTGGAGCAGGATCGGCCCCTTCCGATTCATCAATGCTGGGCAAAGACGTTGCAATTTTTGATTCATGCTGTCAATTTCTTGACAGTACTTGTCAGCAGTTATAGTCTCACCTCGATTGAGAAAGCTGTAGTGAATAACACCAGCATTATATCACCAAACTGTGACCATAACCTTTTTTGGGTGCAGGTTGGGCTTCGGGAAAGGTTTTGGTTGTTCATCTTTGCCCAGCCATTGGCCAGAACGCCTTCGCACGTCACAATGCGATCGAGAAATGGATCATTTTTATTGCGTGTCACAAGCATGGAGCAGATTTCAAAGCGGCGATTTTTTTGGTTGTCGTTTAATTGGTGTGACACCCACTTGGCCAACTTTTTTACCTTACCAATTGCTTCCAAGTGGCGTACAACTGTGGATTGGTTCACACCGAGTTCCGCCGCCATTTCTCGTGTGGTTTTGGTTGGGTCTTCTTCCACTTTTGACCTCAGCTGGTCGTTGTCCAGAGCAAGATGACGGCCCCGACCTTCCTTGTCTTCGAGGTCGAAATCTCCTCTGCGAAACTTCTGGAACCAACGCTGCACCGTGCACTCATTAATAGCCCCCTGACCCCACACTTCATTAATATTACGAGCCGTTTGCGCAGCGCTGCGCCCTAATTTAAATTCGTAAAAATAAATTTGACGAAAATCGCACTTTGACATTTTCGATTCAAGACCTTTGAACACACTGAACAAAACGATTTTACTAAACAAATTCATGGTGAAAGAGAGGGTATTAGATAAGGTTTGTTTTGGTATAATAATGATCAATGTTAGGATTAGCTTTGTTTACACAATTGGAATTAAGATATTGCAATAGAGGAAACCTGCATTAATTTCGCATCAGCCCGATATGTATGAGCCTCGTATACTAGTATTTTTGTAAATTTTACTGAATTAATTTAATGTCTGACATAAAATAACAAGACTTTATTCTTTGTAAATACAAATAACTGAAAGATTTTATGGATGACTGGTAGCAATTGTATATGTATTATAATTACTGTAATAATAACCGCACATTGAAAGACAAAGAATGAAATAATTACGAGCAAAGCCGCGTGGTACATCTGGTATAAAATATTTATAGTTTAAAAATTAATAAAAGACCAGAAAAAAAAGATTAGTTTTGGTGTTATCTAAGGTAATTTAAATTATTCCCGAAATGATGAAAACTAATGAAATTTATCTTCTTTTTTTGTGTTGTAAGACTAATATAATAAAATAACGTTTATGTATAGTTCCTTCATAAACTATGTGATCAAAAAATACTATATATATATATATATATATATATATATATATATATATATATATATATATATATATATATATATGTAATATACCCATTTTTTATAATTTTAGTAGTTATTAATTTATATATTTATTATTGAGTTAGGCAGGCTAACAATAAGATAAAAAGTAAAATTTAAATAACAGCTCTTATTTGGGCGTTTGTTTACAAACATAGAATCCATTTTGGATGCAAGGGTTTTTTTACTAGGTAAAAATGAACTAGGGACAAAGTGGCAGGCATCTTTATACCTGGTTATAGTTAGAGTCAGAGTTAGGGTTATGAGCTGATAGGAGTCAGTTTTTCACTGTGGATTTGAGAGTGAGGAGCTGCTGCGGAACATGAAGATGGATCTTGGTTAGCCTGCATATTGTTTGTTATTTTTGTAAGTTATTGTTATGATTAAAAAGTTGTATAAACATTTGCGCCTGATTGTCAAGAACCCATATCATACCCTAAGAGATAAATTTAATATTAATTAAGTAAATATTGTGATAACTAATTTTTTTTCATAAAAGAATAATATTTTTTTAAAATAAGAATATTATAATATATATATATATATATATATATATATATATATATATATATATATATATATATATGTTGATTCTTATTTCTTTATTTCTAGAATTTGTAAATAGAGATGGCACTATGACCCTTTATTTTTTTATTTCTTGTGTTATTTAGTTGTAGTTATATATTGTTTTAGGCCAGTTATAATTTATTATTTTGTTCATAATTGTTATTCTTAAGGAACATTATCCCAGAATAAAGTTTTTTTTTCTATTCTGTTCTATTCTATATACGAAGGCTAGGCAAGCGGTGAGGCCCATGGCCAAGAGATTTAGTTTCCTAGGTATTCGAACAGGGATTCTTGATGATAGATTAATTATTCCCTATACCTATTCTGTGAGGTGCTACCAGTTGGTTGACGGGTCTTGTATAGAGAGAGGCTTTGTGATAACTCCAATTTAAGTTTATGCTTAAAAAAATCCTTCCGGGACTGGTATTCGAACTCTTCACCTTCGGCGTGGTAAACCAGCGTTCTAGTCACACATCCATGGGCTCCCTATATTTGCTTTAGGAAAGTTATTTTTTTAGGTTTTATAATTTCCTAAGGAATGTTTTTATATTATCATTTTTATCATTTATGGAATATCCGTATCTCCATTTATAATAATTACAATACCACAACAAAAGGAATCGAAATTATAAAATATTAAAATATATTCTCGGTAGTTTAAATAAATGAATATTTAAATCCTAGCCTCAGAGAAACTTAAAATTAACTAAGAAACAAACTGAGGACAAATCTAGCATCTCCATTTCGTTCTGTACATTTTATCTAAATAAATTATATATTAGTTAGACTTTTTGTTCCTTAATAACATTAGCAATAAATTATATATGGTATAATACATTTTATAAATATTATTTATTATTCATATTGTGATACTTCTTCCATAATAATAATAATTTATATTTTGAATAATATTTTTTTATAGAACACAAGATATTTTCTGGAAAGAAAAAAAAAATATTGTTGAAAGATACCTAAAGAAAGAAATGTATTATTTTTTTCTTTTTCAAAATGTTTTAGACATATATTTGAATTAATATGTGAAATTTAATAATGACTAGCGTCGGGGACCGAAATTGATTAAGTATTGATGACGTATGTTAATTAATTAATATTACATTAAGAAATATAAGAACTTAATGGAAAAAATATACTCATTTTTTATTAATTATAAAAATATTAGCAATGCAATTTTAATTTCATAACAAAGTTGTAAATTATAAAAATAAATAACTATTTTAACAGTATAAAAAGATATACATGACTTACTTGAATAGCTATTGGACTGTGTTGTACCGACTCCGTCTCTAAAAGCTTTTATATTCTGTTATCAGGTTAATTCACTGAAATAATGCATATACATTTTGTTAGACAAGAACAAATATTTGTTAAATCTTAATATAGCTTATAAAGTAAATAAGGAAAAGAAACAGTTTAATATAAAGTCAAATTATTAAGATATTGAATGACCTTTAGAATTGGTCATATTTTTAAAATTAACAGTTCACAATTATTATAGAAAATTAATTATTATTATAGAAAAGGATTAAGGCGGGTTGTTTTTAGTAAGAACCTATGACAAACAAATTATGAATTTTAAAAATAAATTTTATCTTTATTGATATCTTTTTTGGAAGCTGGTAGCGAGCTATTTTGGAAAAATAAATAAAAAAAGTGTTTTCTGTACGTTATTTTTTTCAAGATGGCGGAAAACGGAAAAGGTGTGCGAGTGTGATAACTTGGGTTTTTTAAGAGGGGGTCAGTAGATACAATCGTATCTAAAAATCAAAATTACCCAACCTTTTGCCATCCAAAATTCTATCTCTTTATGTGGCCGTTTGGGATCAGCGTATTTACTTTAATCAAACAGGGTGACATAAAAACGTAGAAACCAGTATTGCGAGTAGTAATATCTCATTTTTGCATTTACTATAAATGTATGTAATGCATGTATAATTTTATCTAGGATATAATTTTATTTTCACTAGCCTATATATCATATATAGGCTAGCTAATGTATATATATATATGTGTGTGTGTGTGTGTGTGTGTGTGTGTGTGTGTGTGTGTGTGTGTGTGCGTGTGTGTGTGTGTGTGTGTGTGTGTGTACAGGGTGTTTTGTAATTGCACGGTACTATTTTAGGAATGTGTTCGCTTACTCAAAATAAACAAAAAAGTTCATATTAACATATATCTCAAATTCATTTATTAAACTGATATCAAAAGTTGAATATTTATTATTTATTCACTACATTAAGACTGACTGTACAAAGCTTAACTTATTTAATACTAAATAACAGGTTTTAATCACTCGATAAACAAGCGAACCAAACGAAGCAATGACAGTAGTTGCTCATCTGTCTACTTCTTTGTGAGTGAATGATCTGATTCAGTTATATTTATGATTATCATGGATGGAGTCAGGATAGTTTATTCTGCTGCAGTTGGCACACAAGAAGAGCAAAGAGATCGGATCGTGGAAGCCGCAGTAACTATTAAGCAATATCCTAATGCTTTACGAAGAGCCAGGGGAGCATGGATCCGTCGTGCTGAATGTTGCGTTCAACAAAACGAAGGCCCCTTTGAACAGTAACTCTAAAAGTTGTAATAATAAATAATATATCATTAAGCTTTGATATCGGTTTAATAAATGAGATTGAGATATACTCGTACATGCATATGAAACACACACACACACACACACACACATATATATATATATATATATATATATATATATATATATATATATATATATATATATATGATATATAGGCTAGAAAAAATAAAATTATGTCGCAGATTAAATTATAAATGCATTATATACATTTATAGGAAATGGAAATATGAGATATCACTATTCGAAATACTGGCGTATACGTTATTATGTCACCCGAGTATAACAAC
The DNA here is from genome assembly GCA_023052935.1 of Piezodorus guildinii. Lineage (NCBI taxonomy): Eukaryota > Metazoa > Arthropoda > Insecta > Hemiptera > Pentatomidae > Piezodorus > Piezodorus guildinii. The sequence continues at coordinate 40,006,626 of CM041292.1, read as the reverse complement.
GCCCACACGGTTGGTCAAACGGGCACATCAATCTAATGGTGGTATCTTAGGTACACATAGAGGAGGAGTAATGCGTCTACCATGTGCAGCTCAATTGCGAATCGCGTTGGGGCCTTCCAGAACATCATATAATCATCCAGAAATTACCGTTTAGGAAAGAAATATACTTGTATACTAGTCCAGTAGAGATTGGATTTTGGATGGCAAAAGGTGGAGTAATTTTGATTTTTAGGTATGTAAATAGCTCACTTCCAGCTTCTAAAAAATATATTAACATAGATAAAATTTATTTTAAAAACTCATAATTTGTTTAAGTCATAGCTGCTAACAAAAAACAACCCGCTGTAATATACTGATTAAGTAGATTTTTTTTTTTGTATTTCGTTAATTTATTCAATACAGAATAATATGAATTAAAATAAATGACCTAGTATCAGCTGCGTTTATGATTGCGTTACTCAGGAATTTATGACGTATAGAGGATTTATAAGGAATTATTGAGTCACGCCACCATGAGGCCATAATGCACCTGCAGATCACACCATATTCCTTGAATCTTATTCAGCAGTCCTATTAACCTTTATATACCCTGTCCCTTCTCCCAGGGATCACTCACTCTCTTCAAGTCCTCGCAGTAATTACGGTACGTAATCTATGTCAGATCTAGTATAGCCATATTGTTATTATCAAGATTGTCATTATTGTCTTTTAAAGTGTTATTATCGATATTTTGTAACTTTTGAATAAATAAAATATTTTTTTTTTTCAATAACGAGCACGAACACCAAAATTGGCGCCCGAACGGGGACTGCATATTTTTATCGCAGTTTTAAGAACCGAGTTTCCGCAGATCCGAACTTTTTCCGCAAATCCAGAATTAGGACTACCGCCTAGGATTCCTCACCTGTGAAGACTCAAGATTTTGGCTTACCTACCGAGGACTACCAACTTCGAGATCTTCAGATTCTGGACGAGTTCACTCACCCCGAGCATCTCGCAACGCAGGCAAAGTCTCTTATCTGCACTCAACCTTGGCCGGACTTCACTGTCGTCAGGTATCCAGCTCAAGGACAGATCTTCACACCCCGTCGAAGATTATTTTGACAGCGTACTCAATTTTTGTAAGTTAATTTCCTTTACTATTGTAATTTTATGTCTGATGATTATTTAAATTCTTTAATCCTGCGAGTAAATAATTTAATATTAACTACAAATATGGCAAGCTTTCAAATTAAATCGGCAGACTACGATCATATCCCTAATTTTAATGGAAATCCACACAATCTGTTAAAATTCGTGACAGTTTGTAGACAAGTTTACCAAATCGTGTGTAAACCGGACAACTCGTTTAAGGAACTAAACGAACAAAGATTATTAAGTAAACTTTTAGCAAAACTTACGGATGAAGCTGATTATATAAATACAACGTGCGAATTTAGTCGTGTTGAAGAATTACTAAATTATCTCGAAAGAACCTTCAGAGACAGCCGCTCAATTGAACAATTATCGCATGAATTATTTAATAACAAAATACATCATAAGGAACACCCTCTTGATTTCCTTCAAAGAATTGATAAGATCCGCACTTTAATAATTTCTAAACATCGGATAGAAAACACACCAAATAGAGAAACAATTATTAGCGCATTAGAGAAAAGTATTCTTTATTTTTTTTACACTAACATGCCCCTTCACATAAGAACATATCTTATGACTAAAGCAGAAAAGTTAAGAACATTAGATGATTTGAGAAATTTAATTCAGAATAAGAACCATCTACTCTTCGATGACCTCATAAATTCGGGAAATATGAGAAGACCCGGAGAACATGATTACAAAAGAGGCTTCGACCATAAGAAAAAGTTCGATAAAAAACATCACAAACGATTTAATAATTGGCAAAATCCCAATAACCCGTATAACCCACATAATCAAAGACAAGAGCATCAATATCGACAACAAGAACCTCCACAAGACTACCGGCAGAATAATAATAATAATAATTATTACCAACAATGGCCCCGTCAAGAACAACAAAGGTATTTCAACGGTTCAGGTCGATACCGGAATCAAAATTATAATAATAATAAGAAAGATGAAAATCCAACTGTATCCATGAGAACAGTTAGCGCATTCGGGAATAAACCGAAACAGCCTAATTTCCAAATTCAGCAAGAAGACCCGAAAGACCAAGAAATCAGAGAATTAAGAGAGAAATTAGAAAAATTAGATCCAAATAATTCTTTTTAGAGAAAGGCCCGCCAGACAATCAAAACACATAAAAGAAGAGAATAAAAGCCAACTGCCTTATGTTAAAGACCACGCGAATCGTAAATGGCTTATTGATACCGGATCTTGGAAGAATTATATAAGACCAGACATTGTACCACCAGATGTTGAAAGAGAAAAAGAAAATTTTACAATAAAAACAGCAACCGGAGAAGAACCTGGCACGGAATCTATTTCAGTTTATTGCAGAAATAATTTTCTTAAAAACCCCGAAAAAATAAAATTTTATCTATTTAATTTCAGTCCCAATTACGAAATACTACTAGGAAATGAGACAATGAGGGAAATGAAATTTAATATCGATTTCGAAACCAACAAAATAAAAACTCGCTATACAGAGTTTGATTTTATTATGGAAGACGAAGTTTTAAAATTAGTTTTGAAAGAAGGCGAAAATCAGATAAAAGTAGAACAAAATAAAAATCTATATTTTATTGACTATGAAGATGATAAGATTAAAATTAAACCTGGCATCTATGATCAAAATATAATAATCGACAGTAAAGTTAACGAAACCATATATTTACCTTTATACTATTTGCAAAAAGAAGAAGTAGAATTAACAGATTCTAATAAAAAAGGAAACCATGAAATAATAAAACAAATCCCCCAACTAATCAGAACCGACCATATACCTCCTCAAGAAAAATCAAATTTAATTAAATTATTATCGAAATATCCATCAGTATTTAAGACTGAAAATGATCCCCTTTCAGCCACTGATTTATTGGAGCATAAGATTAAAACAAAAACCGAAGACCCGATATATTCGAAAAATTACAGATATCCCCACCAATTCAAAGAAAATATTAAGGAAGAAATTAAAAAGATGTTAGAATCCAAAATAATAAGACCCAGCAATTCCCCTTACAATTCTCCCGTTTGGATTGTCCCGAAAAAGCCAGACGCATCAGGAAAAAGAAAAATACGAATGGTGATTGATTACAGGAAATTAAATCGAGAAACAACCCCGGATAAATTTCCCATTCCTAATATTGAAGACCTTTTAGGCAAATTAGGAAAAGCGACGATATTTACAGCAATGGACCTTTGCTCAGGCTTCCATCAAATAAAAGTCGAAGAAAGTTCTATCCCAAAAACAGCATTTTCTACAGATCAAGGCCACTTTGAATTCCTTCGCATGCCATTTGGACTCAGTAATGCCCCAGCAACGTTTCAAAGAGCCATGAATATCATTTTTTCAGATTCTATTAACGTTTTAGTCTATATGGACGATATTATAATTTTTTCTGAAAATTACAAAGATCATTGGAAACATTTAGAAGAAACTCTTAAAAAGTTAGAAAAACATAACTTAAAGATTCAGCTCGATAAGACAGAATTTTGCAAGAAAGAATTGTTGTTCCTCGGACATATTATCAGCGAACGCGGCATAGAACCTAATCCAGAAAAGATAAAAGCAGTAAAAGATTTTAAACTCCCTAAAAATGAAAAAGAAATTAAAAGCTTTTTAGGATTAACTGGTTTCTATAGGAAAATGATACCAAATTACGCAAAGATAGCTTCCCCATTAACGAGATGTCTTCGAAAAGATCAAAAAGAAATCAAACCAGAGTTATATGAAAACGCTTTTGAGAAATTGAAACAACTTGTATGTAGTAGCCCCATTTTGCAAATTCCAGATTTCAATCAGGACTTTTTCTTAACAACTGACGCAAGTAATTTCGCCATTGGTGCAGTATTAGCACAGAAGAAAGATGGAAAAGAACTCCCTGTATGTTTTGCATCCAGAACACTTAATAAAGCAGAACAAAATTACTCAACAACGGAAAAGGAATGTTTAGCCATTATTTGGGCTTGCAATCATTTTCGACCCTACTTATACGGTAGAAAATTTTTCATATATTCAGATCACAAACCTTTAGAATATTTAAGAACGTGTAAAACACAGAACGCCAGATTAATTAGATGGAAATTATTGTTAGAAGATTTCGAATATGACATAAAATACATTGAAGGAAAGGCTAATAAAGTCGCCGATCATTTATCCCGTTACCCTATTGAAGAAAGGAAATTAAAAGAACCAGAATTTGATATTTTTCATACAGAAAATTCTCCTAATAACTATTCACAAGAAATCGTAGATTTATTACAAGAAATGGGAATAGAAGAAACCCAAGAAGAAGCTAACAATGAAAACTTAGAAGGAATTAATAATGATGAAAACATAGAAGAAAATAATAATGGTGAACACCAAGAAATAATTCAAGATGATATATCTTCTTTAGCAACGCAGCACTCCACAGAATCCTCCGATAACAGAATCTTAATAGTTGATGATAAATCTAGACCAGTAAATGTTGAGAAAAATCAAATAATAATAAAAAAGGGACACGCGAAAATTCAACGCGAAACAATATTCAATAATAAGCAAAGAACAACAATTGAATTTACTTGGCCTTATCATGAAAAAGATTTTGAAATAGAAGAAAAACTTTTAGAAATCTTAAGACCAAATATAACTTACGGCATATACTGCTCACCCATATCAGATTCTATAGAAAGTGAAAATAATTGGTATAATGCATTATTTAATAAAGTTGCATCACTCATTAGAGAAAAATTTCCCACAAATAGAATTAAAAGATATTATAAACTATTGCCAGATGTAAAGAACACGGAAGACCAGAAATTACTTATCCTTGATTATCATATCGCCAAGACATGCCACAGAGGTATAAATGAAACATATTTAGTTTTGAAAACCAAATTTTATTGGCCCAATATGAAAGATCATATCACAGAAATTATAAACAAATGTGACACATGTGGAAAAGGCAAATACGATAGAAGACCTATAAAACAAAAATTTAAAATTACTCCCACACCTGAGAAACCCTTTACAGATTTAATGATTGATACCTTACACATGAGTAATTATTACATTTATTTAATAGTAGATACTTTTTCCAAAAGAATATTTTCTTATTACGCAACGAGTTATAATGCCATAGAAAGCATGAAAGTATTGAAAAAATATTTAGCATATTTTCCAAAACCCCAAAAAATATCATGTGACAACGGAAGAGAATTCGACAATAACTTGTTTAAAGATTTTCTAAACTACTTAAATATTGAATTACATTATACTACCCCCAATCACCCTAACTCTCTTGGATTGCTTAATCGAGCAAGCTCTTCGTTATTAGAAATTTTAAGACTTATAAACATAGAAAACAAAGATGATAAAGAGGAAGATAAGTTAGAGCAAGCAACGACAGCATATAATAATTCCCTTAATCAAGATCTTAAAATGACCCCTAACGAAATAACTTTCGGTATCACTAATGAAACTTATAATGAATCCCCGGAAATAAAAGAATATCTTGTTCATGAGTACCATCGGAAAATGAAGCAGCTTTTCGAAATAACTAAGAAAGGTATAGAACAAAATAAAGAGAGAAAAATAGGCAAGTTAAATGAAAATAGAGAAGACATAGAAATCCCGGAAGATGTGTATATAAAGAGACAACAGAAAAAGAAAATAGATCCTAAATACGAAAAAGGAAAGTATGTTGATAAAAGATTTCAAAATAGAAATAAAGGTAGAAAGAAAAAACTCCACCCTGATCAAGTCAAACGACCGAAAAAGGTCACTAAGAAAAAGAAATCAAATAATAATAATAATAAACCTAGTACAAGTCAAAAAAACCCAGAAATAACTGATGAAGATATTGAGAATGTCATAAAAGAAATAGAAACGTCTAATGTTACAGGAGTCAGCCAAGATGACTTTGAGTTCGACGACGAATTGTTTCAAGTATCTTCTGATCGCAGCGCTTACGGTTCAGATACAGACCCTGCTAATACAAGATTTATCTGACGGACCAGGAGCATCCATCGTACAAATTAATCCATCTTTTATAATTGAAGATTGGTACACATTTTTACATTATAAGAATCTTACAAATTTAACAAGAGAAATTCAAACCCTTAAGATTAGCATTGACGTATTAACAATTAGTAATGAATATAAAACTTTGCATAATATTATTGAACAAAAATATAACAAGATATTAGAAAAAATTAATCATATTGTAAATATAAATCGGAATAACCGATCAAAAAGAGGTTTAATTAACGGACTAGGCAATGCTATTAGTTGGCTCACCGGCAATATGGACGCCGATGACAAAGAAAAGTATGATAATATTTTAAATAAAATCGAGAGAAATATGTATCACATAGAGCATAATGAAAATGTTAGATTAGGATTAAATAAAGAATTAACATCTAAACTTAATAAAGAAATAATTGTTTTAAATAAATATAAGGATAGTATAGAAAAAATAAATAATTTTACAGATTTAGCTCTTACTAAGTTAATGTATCATGATTTATTAGCCGTATTAGATTTAGTAGAAAATCAATTAAATGATATAGAATTTTCCTTAGAACAATGTAAATTAGGAATTACCCATCCAAGCATATTAACGACTAGAGAACTAGAACAATTAAACATACCGTTCGGAGAACCAATCACAGAAAATGTAGAATTAAACTGGTTACTTAGCTCCACATTTTGTTCCCTATCAGATACAGGATTAATTTATTATTTTATTAAAATCCCTTTGAAATCATTGCCAAAAACAACTTATTATGCTATGTCATATCCAGTTACAGGGAATAATAAAGTCATTACTCTAAAGATTAAAGAACAACTAATCATTAGATTTAAAAATTCGTTTTACAATGGAAATTGTATTAAATTCAATAATCATCATTACTGTAAAGACATGATAGAGATTAAGGACAAATGTATTTTAGAATTATGTAAGAATATAGAATTAAATGATTGTAAAGCTGTAGAAATAAGAACAAACCCTATAATCAAACTTATACCCACATTACACCAATATTTAACCTTTAATATTAGCAATGTAACAACTAGTGTAACAAACACACAAATGTATCATCTACCATCTACTAGCCTCCTTAATCTTAATGAAAATGAGAAATTTGTAAATATAAATGTACCACTTTCTTATGTTGACAATGTAAATATTCCTTTTATTTCCTATCATTCTGTTAATAATAAAACTATTGTATCAACAAATTTTACTTTTGAGGAATTACAACAAATAGACTTAAGTAATATAGAAATAGAAGAATTAGAACCTTATGATATAACTGTATCCCAATTTATTTCTTATATATTTTATGTAATATGTTTATATCTTTTATGCTATAATCTTTATCGTCAGTATTGTAAACTGGAATTACTGTGTTCTAATCCTTCAAATGATAATCCAAGTACCCATCCTCAACCACCTGAATGTTTTGATGGCAGAGCCAGAGCTTGGTTTCAATATTTACAGAATAGACAAACCGTCCCAAATCCTTAAATTTAGAGTTCAGTGGGCTTCACTCTCATAAGGACGGAGGAGTCATGCCACCATGAGGCCATAATGCACCTGCAGATCACACCATATTCCTTGAATCTTATTCAGCAGTCCTATTAACCTTTATATACCCTGTCCCTTCTCCCAGGGATCACTCACTCTCTTCAAGTCCTCGCAGTAATTACGGTACGTAATCTATGTCAGATCCAGTATAGCCATATTGTTATTATCAAGATTGTCATTATTGTCTTTTAAAGTGTTATTATCGATATTTTGTAACTTTTGAATAAATAAAATATTTTTTTTTTCAATAACGAGCACGAACACCAAAATTTTGTTACGTGTATTATGCAAAAAATCGACAAATTTAACTTAACAAAATATTTTCGATAATTATCCTGTGAATATTTTGTTTTCATTCCAATGGAACAAATAAAAGTCAAATTATAAACAAGGAGTCAAAATTTAGGCTTTTGCCCAAATTAATGTTAAAAAATCTTTAAATCGATACAACACTGATCTCCTGTTTCCTGTATTATAATTAATTTCTTTTTTTTTGTTAAATTATATATGTATTTATATAATATATATATATATATATTATATATATATATATATATATATATATATATAAAATATATATATATATATATATATATATATATTTGTATTTGCTTATTTATTTATTTATTGGAAATATAAAAATATGAATAGTATTTTTTATGAACAGGAATTCCAAGCTCAGTGATTTTGACACTTTCAGTTACAGACAACGATGATTTTATATTTTTGAAGTAATAACAAGAGAGAAAAAAATTATTCAATCAAACTTTATTTTCCCTTTTATTACAACTTATGCATTTTAGAAATACATACCTTGAAATATCTGTAAACATTTTGTACAACAATTGTTTATTGGAAGGAATTAGTCCGGGTGGCGGTCATTAAATGAAACAACTAAATAGTTTCAACTATTTATTGTTTGCCAACGTTTCGACCCCCTTTGTGGGTCATCATCAGGGCTAAAAAGATACAAAAGAATACAATTTCAATGACATTACATATAATATTATATATACCTATATAGAACCTATTTAGCTAGAGAACGTCGGTATTAAAATATAACAGAAGAACTGTATGTGTAGAAAAAAAAACTTAATTAAAATACAATGACTATAGAACAATAATGAAAGTGTTATACAGAAAAAATATTCACTAAACAAAATTTACACAGGTATCAATAATTTAGATGAAATATGAAACATAAAAATATGACGTAGAGTGGAGATACGTACCGCATGGTGGGAGAAAGGAAACTAGGTACTGTTTGGTAGATGGGGGTTAGGTAGGATGGGAAATCGTGTATAAAATTTCATGTTCTGATTGTGATGTATCCCATGTAGGAGAAACCAAAAATTACCTAAAAACCAGAATATCGCAGCATAAACTCTCCGTATCCTCTCGAAACCCTCTAGCCTCAAAATTTTCCGAACACTCCATACATTTCAATCATTCCTTTAACTTTGACGACTGCTCCATTTTAGATTATGTTCCAAACCATTAGAAAAGATTATTCGCTGAATCCATCCACATCCACCTCCAATCCAATCCTGTTAACCACAAAACCGATAAACAATGCATTTCCTCCACATATAATTAAACTCTATTAAGTAGCATATTTTCTCTGTCTATCCCACTATATATATTGTTTTGTTTTTCATTATTATTGTTTGTTGTTTTGTTTTTATTTAATTTATTTTTTATTTATTTATTTTTTTTATTTTTTTATTTATTTTTTTTATTTTATTTTTTATCTTTTTTAAATCTATTTTAGGTATCCATATAATTCTATATATGTATTTATTTTGTTTTGTTTATGTATTTAAAATTTTCTAAATGTCTTCACTATTCAATTTATTCCAACTTGTATTTATGTTTATTTAACTTTTTTATCAACCTGTAAGATTTGTCAATTAGTGTATTTTACAATGTTCCATTATTATTTTACTTTTTATTTTTTCCACCCTGTGATCTTTGGATACCTTTAACAGAATTAGGGATAATAAAGTTGGGAGGTACAGTCAGTTTTTCTCCATATACATCTTCCATCACTGTTCTGACTATTATATAGGTGATATTTCAAGAATTAAATTCGATTTTTTTTAATCCTGTATCATTATTATAATCATAAGTTAAATTTCATTGATTCTTTGTATGGTAGTATTGAGAATTTTAGTCATTGTTGTCAGACCCTGTCCATAAATCGGTAGGTACTTTCCATTCTACTTTTTTTCCTACGTATTTTCCATCCTACCTACCCCCCATCTACCAAACAGTACCTAGTTTCCATTCTCCCACCATGCGGTACGTATCTCCACTCTACTTCATATTTCATGTAAATTATTGATACCTGTGTAAAATTTTGTTTAACATAAAATTGTGAACATTTTTTTCTGTATAACACTTTCATTATTGTACTATAGTCATTCTATTTTAATTAAGTTTTTTTTTCACATATACAGTTCTTCTGTTATATATATATTTTTTTTTTAAAACATTTTATTGATATTTAAAACTGTACATATAATATATACAACAAGTAAAATGGGCTAATTGTTATATTTTAATACAGACTTTCTCTAGCTAAATAGGTTATATAATATTATATGTAATGTCATTGAAATTGTATTCTTTTGTATCTTTTTAGCCCTGATGATGACCCACAAAGGGGGTCGAAACGTTGGCAAACAATAAATAGTTGAAACTATTTAGTTGTTTCATTTAATGACCGCCTCCCGGACTAATTCCTTCCAGTAATTCTCAACGGTCAACTAATTACATCCACGACAATTGTTTATATGTTAGCAAAAAATAATAATAATAATTTATAGAAAATCGTATTTGGAAAATTTAGTAATACTTTTTTTTTAATGCTGTAAAGAGTATGTAGTACTAAAAACAAGTTAAAATTTAATCGATCAAATGCGATCTATCAGTGTTATATCAATTTAAAGATCTGAAGCCATATTTGTTAACATTAATTTAGGCAAAATCTTAAAATATACTTCCTATTTTATAGTTAGTCTTTTTTTTGTTCCATTGGTATGGAAATATATATATTCAATGTATAAGTATCGAAAATATGTTATTTTGTTAATATTTTTGCCTTTAAACAATAATTCCTTAGAAATTTCTGAGTAAGGCAATCAATAAACACAGAAACCTCTATAGAAGCAGGCACTGGGTTATTTCTTTCAATTTAAATATGGAACAAATTTATCAAATACAAAAAAAGGTACTAAAGCAGTTGTTTGAAAAATATTTAAAGCTGTAATGAGAGTTACGTTTTTACTTATACTAATAAAGCCATCCCTTCTTAAAAAAAGTAAAAATAATTTTTAATTTATTCTAATTAGATCAAGAGTTATAGAATTTGGGTCACTAAATGGTGATTGTTTCCAACTGTGGGAAGGATAAAACTAACTGTTGTAGATAATAATAAAATGGATTATTTAATAAAACACATGTTTCTGTGGTAACTCAATGTAATTCATTCTGTAACCTTTTATATTCTCAAACTGTATTTAAAAATTCTTAAATTTATTTTAACAACTCAAGTCGTTAGTTGAAAGTATTAAATTTGTTATAAATTATCTCAAGTAGAAATGGTAAACCTATTTTATTTTACACCAATAGAGTGTATTTAATAAAATTTGTTGAATTGTGAAAAGGTACAAAATTCTTCGTAAAATAGTGGCTCTTCTGGTTAGTTCATTTATGGAGTTGTTAAGTTCCATGCCTAGATTTTATTTAAATATAAAATTTCTTACCATAAGGATTTTAATTTTTTAGCTGGACATACAGACCATTTGGAGGAAATAATACAGGTGGACTCAAGGAACCCTAAAATGTATATTTCCATTGAAAACTAGAATTAGAAAATGTTCACATTTCCTATACATTACCATTTTATATATTTTATTTAGGTAAAATTAAAAACAAGTCTGGGAAGTGAATAGTAGAATTTGGATACAGTGGTGTTGGTAGAATATTAATTTTCGGATTACATTTTTTTTCTCTTAACTAACAAACATGTCATTAAATTATTTGAAAATTGATGTCCCACCACAAACAACTTATTTACTTGACTTGTTTAAACTGGACATACTTCAGAGCACTGAATGAGTTTTGAAAATAAATAAATAACTAAAAAAAAAAAGTAAATAAAATTTTCATATAATTTAGTTTTTCCATTACCTCAAGTTTTATATTTTATTTTTCATTGTGGCAAGCAACCAAGAAAACTTTAATTAGTCTTTTAACCTTCTTATGTGTCTGGCTATGATCTTGAATGTTTACTAACGATAACACAATGTTGACACTGCTAATAATGTATGAATTACATACTTGACTTATAAATTATTACCGACTTGAAAATGTAAACAAAGGATTATACAGTTTTAACCAAATAAAATTTTAACATTCAATGTTTTCTACCTCTGTTCCTATCAATCTATACACGGATTTATTATTTATTTATGAATAAAGTGTATCTCTCTCTCTCACACCCTTACCCTTACTCTCTCACTCATACATTCTGGCGACAATGCAGTTTTTGCACGTAATGAATGCATTATGGAACCTTTGCAGATTGTAAGATAACTTCCTGTGTCTTGGTTTAAATTTATATTTTCAAACTCCTCAGCCTATCCCAGTTTCTATATCACCAGACTTCTGTCTCATTTTTTATTTCAATAATCTAAAGTTTCCACTTCATTAACGAGCTCCAATTTGACATTTTTTGGCCATAAAAATATTTTATGCAATCATCCCAAAGTAATTCCTGCTAGATAGAGCTTATTACCTTTGTTACCGTAATATACAGGCACCCTACAAAAAACAATTTTTTAGTAGAGTTTATAACTATAAAATACAATGGACTATTTTATTATTATTTTGTTTTTCGAATAAACAGGAATATAATGTTTAATATATGTTGAAGATATGAAAGGTTTTGATAGTATCCATATTAGTTATAAATGCTTCTTAATTTTCATTCTATTTTTCGGAGTATGATCAAGCCTCTTATATTCCCTAATTTTATACACATCAAATTGGTATTACAACAAATTTTCAATTTTTTTTTTTTCTTGATTTTGCAAACACTTAAAAAAGTTTAAACTTCCATCTGGTTTTCAATTAAGAATACTATGTAAAACAACGGAGATTCAAAAATCAGTGTTAATTAAAGTTAATATATCTGAAGAGAGACCTCTAGGAGTTTTTTCTATTCTATATAAAAATAATATGTTGACTCTTATATAATCGATTCAACGCTTTAACGAAAAAATTGTAATTTTTTTTTTTGCACAGAATATATGTTTTCCCCCAAAATGGCAAATCTGGACCACACAGCGGCGTTACCGAAGCAAAATTAATATTTTTGTGTTCATAAAATGTTATCAAATGCTCATGTTTTAATTAAGAAGGGACAAGTCTTATTATTATTCTACCAACAGTTAAAATTGCCTTTTGTCACAGATTAAATAAAATGTTTGGAAATCAAATGCAAAAACAACATAGTGTAATCAAAAATATACACACCATCAGCCAGTTTTAATTTTTCAGAAATTACAAAGGAAGAATTGAATAAAAAAATATAATTATTTATTATATAATATATTAAGAACTAATAATAATAATATATTAAGAACAAAATAATAATAATATATTAAGAACAAAATAATAATGATATATTAAGAACAAAATAATAATAATATATTAAGAACAAAATAATAATAATATATTAAGAACAAAATAATAATAATATATTAAGAACAAAATAATAATAATATATTAAGAACAAAATAATAATAATATATTAAGAACAAAAAAATAATAATATATTAAGAAACAAACTCATCAATTAGTAAAAATATATAGAACCTACCGATATGTGTCTATAGTCTAATTAGTCATAGAAAAAACTGATGTCATTTTATTTTAAGTTGATTCAAGTCTATCGGAAATAACTTTTTGTTTTCTATAGTACTAGAAATTTATAATAAAATTACCTTCATATATAACTCATTCATTCATTCAGCCATTTATCACATTAAAAAAAAAAAAAATCATAAATTATTAGATAAGGAATCATTAATTGACAAATATGAATTGAATGATTTTTCGGAGAAAAGATAAATGTTTGGAGTAGAGAAAAGAAACAGTTATTTAAAAAAATTCATTTGTTATTTTGTGATACAGAGTGTTGAAGTACACCTAAAATTCGAAATTTTTAGAATTTAGGATTTAATCTTGATAAATCACAACTTCCTTTGATTTTTATAGCATGGAATTTCTTTTGAACATGTTAAAACTTCAATTTTCTTTAAAGCATTAACTCTGGGATTTTTAATGAAATAACGCATGCATTCTTATAGCTGATTTTTAAGTGTTAATATATCGGTGAAAATAGTTACGAAATGCTAATACAAGAAAAAAAAAGTGACCAGACTAATTTTTATATTTTGCCAAAAAAAAAAAAAAAAATTATCAACCACGCTTCTGTTATAATAGTTTGAGATATTTATAAAATACTCTAATATATGCAGATCCCTAATTAAGTATTAATTGAGATAATCCTGATTGAACATGAATCCTAATTCAATCGCTTCACTGAAAATAGAGGAAATGTAGATTAATTCTCATTTGTAGTAAATTTATTCTATCAATGTTCCTTGCAGTCTATTAATCATAACAGACAAATTTCTTTTGAAATTTTTTGTATCAATCAAAACGAAAAACAAAGAAACCTACAATATACATCAATCTATCTCAGAAGATATACATACAACAGTATTTCAATCTGAAATGCTGGTTAATGTCAGAGTATACTATTTTGAAAAAAAAGTCTTTCAAAAGACAAATACTTTAGGATCTGTAATGCAACTCAGGCTCGAATTTAATAGGTGTATTCAATAATTTCACAAAATGGTAATGACTGAGTTAGAGCAACAATTTTGTGTACAGTGATAATGTAAAATAAATAAAATTGGGCAATGAAGAAGCTAATAGACTCACAAAGGAGGATTGAATTCACTCCTACCACATCACAATCAGTTTCAGTTATATGCTTTAAGTTATGCCAAACTCAGGATAGCTTTGAAAGTCAAGCAATTCTGACAACATCAATATTATTCCTAAGGGGTCTCAAAAGAAATAAATCCAAATGAATATGAGCAGAGATCAATTAGGGAAAAATACAACAGTATATATGCGTAACTGAAGGCTCAAAAGAGAGATGTAAAAACTGAAATCAGCAAGATATTGCAGATGCTTCAGATGTTGCAATATGGAGGCTGATTTTACAATATAGTTGATTTCCTTATGAGTATTTAAATAGGTTTCTATTTTATATTAGTTTTAAATTTTAGAGATTGAAAGATTGCAATGTTCTCCAGTTCAAAGTAAATTCTTAATGCCTGGTTTTATTTCTTTTTTCTATTCTCATTTCCCAAATGTTACCATTTCTGGCTGGCTGTAGACAACTGGTAGTAATAAAGCTGTATAGTAATAAAGAAATATCTTAATCAGTTAATTCTTCTCCCATTTTGTTTTATTTTAAGCACCTTATTTTAAAGTTTTAGGCCTTTGCATGGAGAGGAAAAGAAAAGGGAAAAGTTTAAAGTGTCCAATCCTTGACTAGCTGTCCTAGATAAGGTGAATTTTTATTTTTCCAGTGTTAAAAAAATAGAATAACTGAAATAAATAACTAATTGTAAGCTGTATTGGGCCAACACCCACAAACAAAAAGAAAAAAAACTATTCATTTTAAATAGGACAATTGTGGATTAATTCATTAACAAAAGAACTTTTTATTATATGAGAGATTTACTCATATTCATTTCTTTTAAATAATAAACCAAAGGGAAATTTTAAACTTAAGAGACAGCTCAACTCTGCAGGGTCACATTTAGTTTCTACTTGTCAAGAACGTAATCATATTAAACGAATAAATAATAAATTTCTAGGTGAAATATAGGTACTTAAATCAAATAAAGATTTGAAAATAAATAAATGAAAAACTCTATGATATTAGTTTGCATGGGTAATAACTAATAACATTGGAATATTATTAATCAACTACAGAATATTAAAACTTATAGACTGGATAATTGGTATTAGTTTATAGAATAGTTTAGGTCTCTTTTGATAAAATAAATGCTTTTAATCTTCATATTTGTCATGTCCTTATACTCATCCGTCAACCTAGAAAAAAAAAAAAAAAATTAAAATACTTTAGAATGGTATAATATACATTTATAATTTAATCACTCAGTATAATGCTCTTTATGGAAGTACAGTTTCTTCTTTAACTTTAACTGCTCTTCTGCATAAATAAGTGTAATCAGACAAAAGTGTCTGTAAATGTAAAGACATCTAATAACATTGTATAGTTAAGCTAAAATATTGCTTCGGTTTCCGAAAATGGTGATGCTGTCACAATTTTACAGTTTAGTCTTTTGTATACAAGGAACATACTGGACTGTGTATGATAAGTTTAATAGTTAAAATGGAATCCAAAGACAGAATTAATGTCAGAGGATGCTTATATTTTGATTTTTTGAAAATATTTATACCACTGTTTATCAAGGAGAGGAGGGTTTTGATTTAAGGATTTGATCAGGATGATAGGGTGGCAGACTCATAGGTAAGCATTGGTAAAAATGATGGGACATAAGGTGCTGTTCTTATGGTATAACAAAATCAACCAGATAACAATTATAAAATTCCGAAGGAATGATGAGAGAGATAGAATTGAAAAGAATCCATAAATAGCATGAAGCAAGCCATCCAGCTGCACCTTATTTATAGTCTCTGATATTTCCAGGAAGGTATATCTTGCTGACTGTAGAATCTCCTTAGCGGAATCTAAGCTAGAGGAAGTAATGTTTTTTTGTTTTTTTTAAGAATGTTTTTCAGAGATCAGTAGTAAGCTGATTGGTCTATTAATTGAGGTGTTGATAGTAGATTTACCTTTAACTGGCGAGGCGAAATTTATAGTAAAAATTGGTGAGGTGGGGTCTCTCAGAACCCAGACCCCAGACCCCATTTTTTTTTTAAAATCCTGAAACATCAAGAACTATTTATTCTCGAAAAATAAGTTAATTCAACCTATTTTCAATAGGTAAAATACGAAAGGATGCTTTTAAAATAAAATAAATGCCTGATATTATTAAATACATTTTATTGACACTGATCTTTTTTTTTTTTTTTTAATATTATATTCTAAGCAATGAAAACATTTGTAAAATAATATATAAGCAAGTCCTTATCGTAAAGTTCATTACATTTAAAAAATGGAAAATGATTAAAAAAATGAAACTTTCATATTCTAAAACCAGGCACAGTTTTGCAATGAAAACTGAACATTGTTCATAAATTTTTTTTTCACATTTAATACAAACTATAGATGACTTCCTATCCTTGTTTCTTACACAAAAATAACATCTCCTTTTCTTCAGAGGGGCCTCCTGACTATATGTCTTATAATGATTGAACTTTAAACCGAAGCTCCTGGGAAAGTCAGGGATTATCTGACCGTCTGGTCATGTGATCCTTTAACAAAGATGATCCCAGTTTCAAATTATAAAGAAGCGTAAAATAACATGATCACTAGACATTTCTTTCAACAACTTGAAAAACACACTTTCAATAAATCTGAACAGTAATGGTGAGGTGGGTTCTAAAGGACCCCAATAACACTGTCCTGAAGCAATCCAGGATAAAAACTGAAAAAGGACACTATTTTACAATCATGTCGAGACAGGAAATGTCAGGTTTTCACAATCCGGTCGGATTGGGACAATGTGATCCACGAAACTTTAAAGAAGCCCTGGGGTTCTGTAGACCCCACCTCACCAGTTAAAGGTTAAGGTAAATGGTAATTATTTGAATGTTATAAACATTTTACTGCTCTATAACTTCATAATTTGTTGAGTTCTTTGAAAAGTATACTGCAACAGCAGGCCAGACATTTTGTCTATTTTCTAGGTAATGAATATGAAATAGACCAGCAGATATGTAGGTCTTGGAACAATCTTACCACTTATATATTTTTTTAAAATCATTAAAGAGAAAACAAAAAAAAAACCATAGGTTCTATTTCAACGTATAGCTGATTTTTGGCATTGCTCTGTACACTTGCTACACAAAAGTTGACTGCCTTAAATTAGTGTTAGGTCCTGCTGATATAAAAATACTTATTGTACACTTGTATCCAAAATGCCAGGAACTCTATTTTGAGAAGCGGCAGGGTCTCCTGCAAACATCGGCAGTCACTTAAAAAGTGGTTACGTAATTCTCTTTTTCTTATTTATTTTTATCTTTGGTTATTTTATATATATATGAAGTGTGTGTGTATTTAACAGGTGAGGAGATAAAATGTTTGAAATTGATATAACTTTAGTTGAAGCTACTACTACTTTGGTAAACTCCATAATAACATTTTGGGAGGTCAATAAGATTTCAAAACTGGGCCATATTTTTTTATTGAATGTACAGTTTAAAAATTTAAAAAAAAAAATGTATTAATTATAGAAATGTAATCATGATTTAATTTAATATAAACATGTGTTAAAATTAAACATAATTATTAATTTTTAACTATGAAGCCATTTAAAGATTTTAATAGTCTCAAACTGGTATGTATTTATTCTATCATAAACTTACTTAGTCGATCTTACATAAAGTTTAAATAAAATCAGTTTGATTATAATAATGTAAGAGAAGTTTACAAGGTTAGTCCAGCCTAAGGAGTTAGTGATATGACCATTAAATTTATTCCTTGAAAATGGCCTATGCCTGAAACATTGGTAAAACAATATCTGTTTCGTGCGACTTTTTGGTTTCAGGTCAGACTTACAATACACGTGTGTGTATTGTGTACATGGACACGGACATGGATACACAGACACACAGACGTTTTTGTGGGACTTGGTTATTTGGACTCTTCTTAGACCTTAAAAATGTGTATTTTGGTTGGAAACTAGAATTCCAAAATTTACATGACTGCAATACTTTCTCTTACTATATATTTCATATACATGTAGGTAAGTGAAAGTAAAAAAATAAAAACATTGATGGTTGAGTAAGACAATATGCATCCATTTTTTCATCAATTTATTAATTAACTTATAATTTAAGAAAAACACAAAAAATAAAAATATATAAATATTTGTATAATAATACCTATGGAATATAATGTTGAAAACATTAATTAATACTACACTTGCTTATAATGAGCTTGATGGCTGTCTTAATATATACATTTACAAATCAATAACAAAATGTTATATTATATATAAAAGATTAGCAAAACTTAGAAAAAGTACATATAATAGATAAAATAAAATATAAACATTGTTGCTACAATACAAAGGAGATACCTTTAGGGTAACTCTCATTGAATATTAAATATGGCACATTTGAGAGGTATGTAGTAAAATTTATATCTCTAGATATACAATGTAAGGCTGTACTGCCAATATATACCCAGGATATGTCTTATCAAATGTTTACAGTTGAGCATTATTTATTATTTATATCATGTTAAATTAAAGTATTTAATAATTAGAACCTTATTTTATTATTTATAGCCAGTGCCATCGCTGCTGCAGTAGTGTCTACGACATTGTCAACTAGAATTATGTTGGGGTAAGAGGAAGAAGATACTTCATTATACAATAAGGGACCTAAATGATTATTAGCTTCATCGGCGAGGTCTTTTATAGAAGAAAGTCCTGTATTGCATAGAGCGGCTTGAGAATTACTTTGAGTCAGAGTCCAGGATAGTAGGAAATACTGTTTGCTAGAATGATCATGCATCTTTTTGATTTGATCATTGATCATTTCCGACCAATCGTTTTTGCCAGCATAATCATCATATATATCCAAGTTGTTCGGCAAGAAGTAACCATTACCCATTCTAGCACCCAACTGAACTTTAGAATCAGGATCATCAACAATCAAAACGACAGAAGCTTTGGATCCACGATTAGTGTAATCATTTAATGTTATCTGGTCGAGTTTTACATTGCTATTGCCATTTTTATAGAGGAAGTTTATTGTGTCCAGTTTTTCGAACAATTTATCCCACTCTTCTTGTTTAAACTTTCTGTAGCTATTGGATCCTACATCGGTATTGAGAGAATGCGATAATTTTATTATTATTAACTCATTGTGACTTTTAGTAAAAACATTGAGATCAGTTATGATGGATGCGATAGACTGGCCGTTACCGCCCTGCCAACTACCGGTAATGTGACCATAATGCCCAGTGAGATAATAACCACGATTGCCAATGACTGGCCTTATATCAAAGTATCTAATACCAAGATCCAATTGATGAGCAATGAAAAAACTTTGAGTAAGCACATTGCATTCCCAACCAAAGGCGGTGTTTCCATTTAATCTACTCATACCCGCGTCATGGGATCCAGGAATAGAAATCTGCTTTAGAGTTCTACTTCCCAAAATGTCGATATTATTCTTCATCCAATTAGAACCATCCAAACTGGTACCGGTGTACGTTCCGTTCTTTCCAATAATTATTAAAACAGTGTGTCCGTCATGTCGCCAGCCTAAATCATGAAAGTATCCCTTGGGATGGCCATCGATTTCGATGTTGTCATAAGTAACCGCAAGATCGTAAGGTATCATATTATTATTACCATAAGCTGATATATGAAAACTCTTTCCTCCTGTCCCAACTAGCTCGAAATCAACTCGGGCTTTGGAAGTGAACAGATAAGGGAAGTTTCCGAATTCTACATATACAAGTTCTGTTTCTCCATTTTTGAAATAAGACGGAAATTTCCAATTACTCATTGAAGATGATTCCTGGTGTGTCCGTTTCCAATCTGAACCACTCATATTGATTAAGTATAGAGAACCACCTTGTCCAGCCATGCTGAATCCAACACAAACGACAGTTAAAATTAGAATGATCATCACTTGGATACTTCCTAATAACTGTGTTCACAAGATATCCTCGACCTGTAAACATTAATTTACTATTTAAATAATCTTGAATCAAAATTATCGATTAAAATAAATTATGAACATCTTGAAACGCCATCAGTATAGTATGATCGTTGTCTATGTTAAATGTTCATTAGCAATATGATTATAGGTATTTTTTTTTAAATTTTTATTTAACATTTACAACTGTACAAAAAAATACAAGTAAATGTAAAAAAAGTTACAATTGGCTTGATAAACTATTGGGAATAGATGGCGATGAGAGGATACGGACAAGCGGGTTTGAGTGGGCTAGGAGTTTGGAATGAAAGGAGGTATATCTAATTCCTGATAAGTCTGCAACTAATGGGATATTCAGACCTTTAAGGATAGTTGTGTTGGTGATAAAGTAAGGGGCGTTTAGGATCTTTCGGAGGATTTTGGATTGCAAGAATTAGATGAGGGAGGAATTTGGTGGCTTGATAGATCTTCATAGCTCAATACCATATGTCCAAATAGGTCTTATAATGGCTATATAAATCATTTTTTTGTAGTAGATGGGAAGTTTTGAACGTTTGTCAAGTAAATGTTTTAACAATCTGTATCTTCGAGGAGTTTCTTGTATTTTCAGTCTAGTGTGAGGATTCCAAGTAAGACGTTTGTCAAGATGGAGTCCAAGGTAGCGGATCTGTTAAACAGGGATTAGTGGGGTGTTACCAAAGGATACAGTGGGAGATGTGCCCATAGGTTTGCGACGAAGGATGGAAATATCAGCTTTATATACCGTATAAAGGATTGGGCCCAAGATACTACCTTGAAGTACACCGGCGGACTGAGGAAATAAGGATTAGTAAGAATGATTATGGTTTACTTTAAAGGTTCTATCGGTGAGGTAGGATAGAATTAATAGGAAGTTCCACTGGAGAGAGGGATTGACGCAGTTTGTACAGCAGGCCTGTATGCCAAACTTGGTCAAAAGCCTATTTCATGTCGAGAAAGACTCCATTGCAATACATTCCCATGTGGAAGATATAATATCCACCACACGGTGACACTGCTGTATGGTGAAATGAGATATCCGAAATCCAAACAGGTAGTCAGGAATCACGTGGTTGCATTCAAGCATTAGGTATAAACGTTTGAGTGTGAAGAAGCAGTTTTTCGAGAATTTTGCCCAGAATGGACAAAAGGGGGATAGGACGGTATGAGGATTTTCAAGTGGCTTTTTGGGCTTAGGTATAATTTTGATAATGAACAGTTTCCAAGGGACTGGAAAATAGGTAAAACGGAGAGAGGTATTATACATATAGGTAAGGAAGAATATGACTTTTCTGGGAAGCTGTTTTAGGATGTGGGCCATATGTAATTAGATCATGGCCAGGAGCTTTTTTGGAAGGTAAATTTTGAATAATTTCAATGAGTTCTGATGGATGAAAGGCCCTAGGAAGAAGGGACAATTAGAGAGGAATAGTGAGTTCTGCTTTAACACGGTCGATATGGATTGTATTGTCAGGGTGTGGGTTAAAGGTTTTGGAAAGGTGTTCTCCGAATAGCTGTGTTTTTTTTCCGAAAATATCCGACCGAATTTTTCTCCATTGGATCTTGTCCAGGATTTGGGTTCAGTGAGGATTGGATGATTAAATGTTTTTTTATTTCAGTAGTTTTGCAGTTGTTATCCATAATGATTTGTCTGATGTATTTAAATTTTCTGTGAAGTTATGAATTTTGAGTTTTCTTATTTCTGTCTTGAGCTTGTTGGTCAGTTTATTGTAAAGGGTTTTATCAGTAGGGTATCTTGTTCTATGCCACTTAGCTCTTGCTCGGAGTTTTCCATTTAGTAAGAGCCGAATATAATATGGCAAGCTTCATGAGTCGTCCTATTTTTATAGTGTGATGTGTTTGTATCTATGGCATTTTCTATTGATTTGGTAAGTTTGTCAATGGCAGAGTCTATGTATTGTTTAGTTTTTAATGAAATTTTCATGTCCAGATTGTTTTCTAAGTCATATCGACAACTGTCCCAGTCGACCTGTCTTTTAATCAGGAAAGGGATAGAGGGCTTATGAATAGGATTGAAATGCATGAGTAGTAGAATCGGGCTATGATCCGAGGAGAGGTCATCTACGGATTTTATTGCAGATTGGGTGGAGGAGATTTGGGAAGAATAAAAATATCAAGGATGTTAGGAAATTTTTTTATGGGACGTAGGCCAGTCCGTAGGGTTATGGGGTGACAAAATTGTATAAATATTGGAGGTTGCCTGGATCCTGCCACTAGTATTTTTGGTCTTATGTTCGAAGTAATATGTTACTTTTTAATGTCGAATTTGCACATACCACACAATTTTTGCTCTCAAACATTAAGACATATAAAGTTGGTCGTATCATTGCGCAGTTATTATGTCGCAGTCACTAGCTCTCCAGTTTAGAGGAAAAGTACTCCGAAATACTTCCCTTACCCTGTAAACAGAACATTGCAATCGTCCCACATAGTCTACATACTAAGGTAACTCAAAGTACACACCTAGGGCCACCTTGCTTAGCAACCACTCTGGAAGCGGTTGTGTCAAAGCGCTCTATGGAGAGTTTCTAGGTGAATCTAACGTAAGTGTTTAAAGAAAGACGGATATAGATTTAAAATATTATCTAAACTTGGGATAACATAATAACCGGTGATGGGGCCTTTTAATACTGGAATAAATCTCCACAAACACCATCTTGCCCGAGGAAACCTCCGTATAGGCTAAACAGGTGAGACAGAGGTGAACAAAATAGAAATAAAAATCAAAACTATAACCTTATCTAGGGATTTACTGCTATGAAGGAGGCCATAGTAACTACAACTGCTGTAGTAGTAGGGTAGTCAAAAATGACTCAACAGAAAGAATAGTACGGTCAAGATTGTCGAGAGATGACCAAGCAGAAGAGTAATGGAGATCGAATAGTAATTTAAATAAATATTTAGACCTCAAGAATATATGAGGTCAGGGATGCGGTATTCAAAAGAAATCTAATGTCTAAATCTCTTCTAAATGTTATTCCAAGATAGGTTATAGCCTTATTTAGATCTTCCTCACGAATCCTTGCCCAAGGAATGTGCAAACTGGTAATTTACCTCAAAACAGATTTGAGCAAATCATCAATTTTAGTTTCGGATCTGATCTCTTCTCTAAGGAATATCTTATCTCGAGGCAGTTTCTCCGAACTTTTAACCGTTCTGGAAGTAGTTGCGTACAGGGCATCAAACCTGCTAAGGATATGGTATATTTGCTGCTAACATATTTTTCCTTGCACCAACCTGAGTACCCTCGGTTCTCTAGCTCTTCTTAGTGCCATATGACTACCAGAACATACTACAAACAGATTGCACGGCGTTCTATAGAACTCCTTATTACAGAACGGAGATACGTATGTCTGTATAGCTTTGAGTTCTGTTTGTCTTCGTTGTAGATCAATATTACATTGATAATATTTCTCATTTTAAAAAGTATTCTGCCTTGTCGCACCTACACTATCAAGTCCTAGAACATGATAAGTTAATTAATCCATCTATTCACGCAATGAATTATCTTCATTAAGTCAAGCCTTAAGCCATTCTCTTCATCGATAAGGGATATACGTAGCAAAAATGACAAAACTTAAAACGAAAACACATGCAGTCTAGGAATATGGACCCATAATGTATATCACTTTGACGACCACGCGTGTTTGGAGCACCTTCTCTTGTGGACTATAGCGGGCGTATGAGTCCGCTGCAGCGGTTCCAACTGGGACCGACTAATTTGGTTCAATGGCTATTTTGGTTCAATGGCCCAAAACATTATTATCAGCTATTTGTGTTTTATTTCACCCGAAAAACACATAGTATTAACAAAATTGTGATAAAAGTTACTTTAAGTTAAATGAAACAATTAATAAATGAAGCGGGCGCCTACGCCCGCTGCGGTCCCACGGGGAAGTAACTAGAGGGCGTGCGTCCCCTCTGAAGAATAAAAGAGATGTCCGTATGCTCTCTACTGAACACACGGATAAAACGACTGAACTCGTGACTCGAAGTGGAAGATCCATTACAAAACCAAGGATGATTGTCGATTATAACTGTGGAAAATCGTCAATCGATACCTCAGACCAAATGTCATCTTATTCCACAAGCTTACGGCGAACCCGTTAGTGGTATCACAAAATTGCAATTGATCTTATTTTTGGGGCCTCTACTAAATGCATTAGTTATTCATAACAGCTTTAGGCGAGAAATTTTATAGAACATAACAAATTTTAAGGAAGAGGTTCTAAGGGCGCTTCTTGAAAAAGATCCTCTTAGTGACTCCGCTCCTCCACCTTCAGCTAGTTGACGATCTCTTTAGTCGCACAGATTTGATAAAAAAAAACTAGGGCTCTTTCATAAAGTTAGAATATACTATAAGGGGTGCTATTTAAAATTTTAGGAAGCAAAATTAAGTTATTTTGTTCAAGTACGTATATTAGAGTAATTCATAGGAAAGGTGCCAGATGACTAATTTGTACATTATTTAATATAATAATTTGCGATGATTAATTGTTTAAAAATAAATTAATAACTTTTTTTTGTTTTAACATCGAGAATAGCTACTGGTATCAATATCATAAAAAACTGAGAAAAAAAGTACAACCCAAGTTCATTAAAATGTTTTTAGGACCCAACACTGTCGGTTATCAAGAGAAAATCAATTATCAAGCGGGCCTCTGGTCCTATGGGATAAGGTTTTTGGATGAGGAAAACCGATTGTGTAGCGGGCGTGTACGCCCGCTCGAGGCTGGTAGTGATAGCGGGGGTGCGGGCGTATACGCCCGCTGCGGTCCCTCTCGCCCTGCACATGAACCAGGGAGCAGGCCAGGGGTAGACTAAGCCAGCGCTCTGGTCGTCAAAGTGATGTGTATTATTTAGTTACATCTTATTTAAAATTTTTATAGCTCCTCTTCAATGAATAAAATTACACACAGACAAAAAAAAAAAAAATAATAAATAAAATAAAAACCTTAAGTTTCGAAATTCCTTATACTGTATACCATATCAAAATTTCACTTACCTAAATAGATGGTGAAATGTCCTATGCAATACTGTCGATGTCGCTCTGCTTTTTATATTCCCTTATCAACCGATGAAAACCGTAGATTGACTAAAAAAACTGGCTGATTAAAAATAAATAAATAAGGAAAATAAGCAGTGTATTGATTACAAATCTTAACGATAGAATTTTTTTTTTTTCTTCAATCAAATATTTATTTATTAAGAATTATTACAATCTGGGGATAGAATAAATCAATGAATCTATTTTAAAACTTTTGATTTATAGACATCGCTTTAAATATTATTGTTGAATTTCTAGTCTTCTTTTTTTTTTTTTTTTTCATTTTTACAAAGTACGTATGTGTGGTTCTTTTTTTGGAATATTTTATCAATAATTAAAAAAAAAATCAATGGCTAAGACACTGAAATTTGTCATTTACGCCTCTGATTATTAAACTTATATCCCATTTTTATGAAAAAGAAAAAAAAACTAAAAAGTGATTCGAACTACATATATTTGCCGTGTTAGGAGGTAATCAGGCCTTGATGACGCTCAGCTGCCAAGGTTTCCCCTAGTTTTTCATAATCACTTTATGGAGGCTGGGTGTGCCACATGAGGGTCTCCATAACCCAAAGGGTCGCTCCACTGCTGAAATTACTGAATTAGTAATCTGCCTCAGCTGGGGTAAGAACCGGGGACCCGGAGAACAGTTGACAGTAATGCTAAATCCACTAGACCACGTGCATGGTGTGTATACGAGGTTGTAACATAAAAAGTTCACCGGTAAGCTTTGTACTAAATGTTCAAGCCGTCCAACTCTCTTGTAAACATTCTTGTATCCAACATATTCACCTAAATAAAATGTCTGCTGCTATTGATACCACAATGTTTTTTCATTGTCATTATTTCTGTTGTGTATAAGTAAACTGTTAGGTAAGCAAAAATCTCAGTCGCTAAAATATTATATTTTTAATCATAATTAATATATAGTTATAGGTAGCTGACATAGCGACTTCTTAGAACTATGAATCATCTCATGGCTTCTTCTAATCATTCCCATCTATTCCTGACGACCCTCCGAGGCGATTGAAAAGACGATGTCCTCGAAACCTACTAAATTAAATTTACATTGAAGTGCTACCACTGGGTAGTTCTTCACAATTTCCAAGCCCATAATAGTAAATTAGCCCATTTACTTATTGTATTATTTTAAGTGCAGTTGTAAATATCAATAAAATGTTTTTAAAAAAATCTGGTGCGGGCAACACACGACTTTCACTTACCTCCATTTTTAAAATCAATGAAAGAATTTTCAAATACAGTTAGAGATAAAAATACGTGAAATTATCAAGGAATTAATCAAATTAAATTTCTATAGAAACATGTGTTTGATTAAAAAAATCTCTTATATTATTATCTAAAATAATCAGTTAGTATTATGTTCATTTCATCACTCTCTATTAACTTTTAAAAGCTTGTGTATGAGATGATATTTTTTCTAAAATCTTTAGCTTTCCAACGGTATATCATACATGTAAATTACTGCTCTTATGTTCAAAAACGAAAAATTGCATTAAAAAAACATTTTTTCTGTTTTCTCCTTTAGTTGGGTATCGAATTTATTAAATTTATATATTTAACTGTTTTTTATCAGCGTTAACAAGATAATCTAGTTATTATTATTGAATCTACAAAATTAAAGGTACATTAGGGGAAGAAAATATCGGCATTTAAGCCCTGTCAGACCATTTTTATCCAAATAAAACCTACATGATATTAAAGCCCATTAAATTTTACATCGATATAGCTAGTTTAATCAAAATCGTCGGAACCGTTTTCGAGAAAATCGAAAAAAGGTGCAAAATGCATGGTATAAAGTGCCTCTTCTGGTAAGCTCATTTTGATGAAAAAAGTTTTGTCACGTCTCGGGCGTATAGTTGTCTTAAATATGAAATTTCAGTTTCATAGGACTTACCGTTTCCGTCCGGGAGTTACCACACACACACACACACACACACACACCACACACACAGATCTTTTTGCGGGACTTGGTTATTTGGACTCAGGGGACCCTAAAACGTGTATTTCCGCTGAAAACTGGAATTCGAAAATTTTCACGATCGCAATAATTCCCCTTACTACATATAGTAAGTGAAAGTAAAAATTGAATTACACTGACAAGTAAGGTTCGATAGAAACATATGTTTCATTAATAATCTATTCTGTTTTAATCAACAGCGATCACATTGTTTTTCGACTGTTTATCACTCTCCATTACATTTTACAATTTAGTGAATAGGATATTATTGTATTCGAAAATCTTTAGCTTTCCAATAGTATACTATACATCCATGATACTGTTCTAATGTTCGAAACAAACAAAAAAAAATACATAAAAAAAAAATGGCTCTTTTTGTCTTTAGTTGGTTATAAAATTCGTATGACTTACATACCTATTTACCCGTTTTTCATCAATGCTAAAAAGATGAAATGGTTCATTTTTATCAAATCCACCTTACAACAGACTCTCTTTCAGACTATTTTAGGTTTTTAGTCTGTGGATCATTTATATAAACTATAAATTTGTCTGCAGATCGTTGATATTCATTTAATCTTTCCATCAAACACCCACAGATCCGCCCATTCTTAGCCGAATAGTTCTTTCCAGCCCAATGGCATAACTATATATATATATATATATATATATATATATATATATATATAATAATAATTTATTTATTTATTCTGGGACAAGTCCCTTCAGAATAATACATATAAAAGTAAACAAATTCTTAGATGCCTTAGAGTAATAATGGAAAAAAAAAATACAGTGATAATATATTATATATATATATATATATATATATATATATATATATATATATATATAATAATAAATTTGGGAGACTCTCCAATTTCTGAATTGCAACTTGTCGAATTCGAAAGCGAATTGTCCGCAGTAGGCAGATCCTCGCCGGAGAGAGCTCATAATCAATCGGCTGACCGTCAAGAGTCACAGCAAGTTATCGACAATGATGTTAAGTTAGAAGATGAATTAATAACTGAATACATGAAGTGGTACGGCATCCCCTTGGAAGAGAGACCTATACTGCCACGAATATCTTATAGCTCTTTAAGTTTAAAAATAGTTAAACAGATTGATAGAATAGTTGAAAAACATGTTGACAGGATTGAAACCATAACTGATTTCAAGCATTGGGTTTATGTAGCCGCTAAAACGGCACTAACTTCTCTAGGCTTAAAGGTTATAGAGAGATCTGCATCAAAGGAACCCCCAGGTGCAGGGATTAAAACAAAACCTGCCTGGAAGAGAAGGCTGGAAGGAAAAATAGCCGAGCTACGAAGGCGATTTGGGATAATAACCAATTATGTCAAGGATCCTGCTAAGGCTTCCAAAAAGAAAAAGAAAAAAATTGGTGAAATTGTGGTTCTTCATCTAGGCATTGTGATCCTTGAAAATGAACTTATTGAAACCTTAAAAATCTATGCTGACAAACTAAAACAAAAGTTAGCTGTTTACGCAAATAGAGTACGAAGATACACAACAGCGGCTTTCCGTAGGCAGCATAATAAGACTTATGGAACAGATCAGCACATGTTTTACAAGAAGCTTAGGGTGGAAAAAATAAATTTGAATGCAGTGCTCCCTTCAGCAGTAGATATGGAAATCTTTTGGAAAGAGCTGTGGGAACGACCAGCGTATCGCGATGAAAATTCCTCCTGGCTGGCCGAAATAATGAATGAACTTGAAGAAGCACCCACGATGTCTCCACTGGTTATCACGAAGGAAGATGTTACTGCAGCTGCTAAGAAAATGCATAACTGGATATGTTCTGGAAATGATAAGATACAGGCCTACTGGCTGAAGCAGTTCACCGGTCTCCACCGAAAATTAGCGGAGCTCTTCCAGTCAATAACGAATGGGACAACAGAAATATCTAAGGAGTTTGCATCGGGCATAACATATATGGTACCTAAGGAAGCAGGACCTAATCTAGAACCTGAAGACTTTAGACCAATCACATGTCTAAATACTGTATATAAACTATTAACCTCGATTATTTCTTCAAAAATGAATGATCACCTAGCTAATAATGGACTCTTCCCTTCAGAGCAACTGGGATGTAAAAAAAGGGCTAGGGGCTGTAAGGAATTGTTGGTGTTGGACACTTTTATTTCAAGTCAAGCCACCAAAAAACAACGGAACCTTTCAATGGGTTGGATTTACTACAAAAAAGCATTTGATACAGTACCACACAGCTGGTAAATCAAAGTGCTTGAGATATACAAAGTGCACCCAGGCGCAGTAAACCTCCTAAGAAGATTGATGGGTTCGTGGAGCACAAGAATGGTAGTGAGTAAAGGCCGCAGTAGCTACAGTACTGATACTTTAAAAATATGTCGAGGAATATACCAAGGGGATTCCTTAAGTCCTCTGTGGTTTTGTTTGGCTATTGCACCTTTAAGTAATATCCTCCGAAACAGTAAGCTTGGATACCAATTAAAAGTAGGTGACCAAAGTTCCATTGTTAGTGCCAATCTGTACATGGATGACCTTAAGCAATACGCGAAAAATCGGGACCAATTACAAAGTATGCTAGAACTGATATCTCGTTTCAGTAGTTCAATTAGTATGACATTTGGCCTCGAAAAGTGTGCTATAATAAATGTTACAAGAGGGAAAATAAAGGACAGAAATTCTTTACAGCTTCTTTCAGGAGAGACCATGAGACACCAATCTCTAGGAGATTACTACAAATATCTGGGCATTAAGCAAGCTATTAGGATAATCAAGAAAGAGGTGCTCTGCGAAATAACTTTTAAGTTCAAGAAAAGGCTGCAGCAGATTCTTAGAAGCCATCTGAATGGCAAAAATAAAATCCATGCCATTAATACTTGGGCAATACCACTGTTAGCTTATAGTTTTGGTATAATCAAATGGTCAATCACCAAACTACAGGAAATCGACCGGCTGGTTCGTACGATGATGACGGACGCTAAAATTCATCACCCAAAAGCGTCTGTGAATCGGCTCTATCTAAAAAGAACAGAAGGTGGTCGTGGGCTTATCTCAATTGAAGATCTGTGTCGAAAACAAGAAAATTCCATGAAGCAGTATTTTCTGACATGCCCATCTTCAATCATCAACGTGATGCGAGATTTAGATGAGGAATTCACAGCACTTAATCTCAAAGACCCCATGCTGAATGAAATAAAAAATGCCGATTATTATAAATCCACATGGAAAGAGAAAGAATTGCATTGGAGGTTTTACTATCAACTAAACTCGCCTGATATTGACAGTGAGCTCTCGGTCGATTGGTTGAGGATAGGTCAACTGTTTGGGGAGACAGAGGGCTTTGTTCTTGCTATACAAGACCAAGTTGTTGCAACAAGAGCATACAGGAGGCACATAATGAAAGAAAATACGGTAACAGATAAATGTCGCCTTTGCTCCAAGACCCATGAGTCTATTCAACATGTGACAAATGGTTGTGAGGCTTTGGCTGGGACAGACTATTTTACAAGACATAATAATGTCGCTAAGATATATCACCAAAGTTTATGCAGAGCTCTGGGATTGTTAGGTGATGCAGAGATACCGTATTATCGACTACCGACCACAGAGTGCTGCATAATCGTCCGGATATTTTAGTGTTGGATAAAACCAACAAAATGGCCAGAATCATCGATATTGCTGTTCCAAGTGGCTCTAATCTGTTATGCACCAGAGCTGAAAAAATCCGAAAATACCAAGAACTCACTCTGGAACTAAAATCACTTTATCACCTAGAAAAAGTAACAACTCCAATTGTTCTCTCTTCGAATGTCCTAATCCTAAAAAGCACCAGGGAGGGCACAGAAGAGCTTGGCCTAGACCTAAAGAATCTAAAATTAGCGAAGAAAGCAGTTCTGCTGGATACCTGCAGAATTGTGAGACAAGTTTTAAATAAGTAAAAATTCTACTTTCCCTTGACTTTTGTCCGGGAAGTGGATGATGTTCCAGTTATCTGAGAGGAAGAAAAAAAAAAAAATAATAATAATAATAATTCATTTATATATTCTGGGACAAGTCCCTACAGAATAATACATATGAAAGTAAATAAAGTCTTAGATGCCTTAGGGTAATGATGGAAGAAAAAAAAAATACAATGATAAAGTAAAAAATAAATACAGAAGACAAAGATAACATATAAAACTCATTAAAAATTCGAGTGAGAGAAACAAAAAAAAACAATATATATGTACATTAAACTAAGTTTGATGACTACAGAGGTATCTTTTCAAAATTTCTTATGATTCTCAAATCTTGCAGCCCAGGTTTCAAGAACTTTTGTTGGAGACTTCGCAGTACCAAGGAAAAGGGTTTTTCCACTGGAGGCAGCATTTTTCATGGTAAATTAATTTTTATTTTTATTTTTTTTTTTATGTCAAATTTACAAGATAGGCTAAAAAATTTAAGACAGGTAAATACCAATTTTAATATAGAAAATATTGATCAATTATTATTAGAAACACATTCAGATATGGCTTTAGAAATCAAAGATCACGACTTCAAACTTATTTCTGAATGTGTCAATATACAATTATCTATGTTGTGCTTACGGATCCCATTGTTGGTTATGAATTGGTTTTTGATAATTTTGATTTTGATTATGATATGAAACTATTTTTTTGCTAGTAGATAGAATATACCGGTTCTGGCACAGGGCTTCGGTGCAAGATGGCGGCGCCCATGGTTTCCCGCCAAAACTGGCCTTTATTGAACGATCGTTCGCGATCTACCTGTCGTTCGTGATCTAGTCAATCCAACTTAAGTTCATATTGTCAGTTTAATTTATCGATTAAATATTCGATAGTAGATAAGAATTGCGGGAGCTGGTGCACCGATTCCTCCATCCCCTCCCCTACCACTCTTAACCACCTATGACGTCATCACGACGTAACCTTAACTAATATGGTTCGCGCCATCAACCTAACCTAAACCACCTGGCCACGCCTCTTTTTAGTCACGTGACCCTCTATCAACCTTACCTAAACCACTAAGCCACGCCCCTTTTTAGCCACGTGGCCCACAAAGACATAAACTTAACCATTCAGCTACCCACTTTTCAGTCACGTGACCCCCCCCCCCCTCATTAACCAACCAATCGCAGTACTCTATTTGAGAGTTCCTCCCGGCTACGTCCGATGGTCAAATCGTTTTACGAAACCTCTTTAACTGAAATATAACCTTCTTAATGTTTACATTTTTGCAACCCCCTTACTGTTACATAACCTTCCTAACTGACACATAACCTTCCTATTGTTTACATGTTTGAAACCTCCCTAACTGTTGCATAACCTTCCCAATGTTTACATTTTCATCAACCTTCCTATTGTTTACATTTTTGAAACCTCCCTAACTGTTACATAACCTTCCCATTATTTACATTTTCTGCAACCTTCCTATTGTTTACATTTTTCCAACCTCCCTAACTATTACATAACCTTCCCATTGTTTACATTTTTGAAAGCTCCCTAACTGTTACATAACCTTCCCATTATTTACATTTTCTGAAACCTTCCTAACCGTCACATAACCTTCCTTATGATTACATTTTCTGAAACCTTCCTAACTGTTACATAACCTTCTCTATGTTTACATTTATGAAACCTTACAAATTGTTACATAACCTCCCCATTGTTTAAATTTTCGGAAACGTCCCTTACTGTTACAAAACCTTTCCAATGTTTAAATTTTAGCTTCGTATATGCTTACTTTATGTTCTGAAACTTCCTCTTTGTTTACAAATTCAGAAGCATGTTCAATATTAACATTTTCACTGTTTGTTTACTTTTATTTTCTCCTTACATAGTCGCAGAACACACTCAATTTCTGAAGAATCCGCAAGAGCGCAGCACCCACTCTACTTCGTAATGTGTCCACCAGAGTGCATCTCTCCGGAATTTTTTACGTTATCTATTCAATACTTTTTTTTTATGTAAGTTTTTCAGCAGCCATTTTGTTTTGATGAAGCCAACATTGCTATAATTCAAACAGGTATGAACATGTACAAACAGATTGGTATCATGTTTAAGCATGTTGATAAGTGAAACGTAAATATGGACTTTATACCCTCTTAACGGCTTCAA
This sequence comes from Piezodorus guildinii, assembly GCA_023052935.1. Classification (NCBI taxonomy): domain Eukaryota; kingdom Metazoa; phylum Arthropoda; class Insecta; order Hemiptera; family Pentatomidae; genus Piezodorus; species Piezodorus guildinii. The sequence goes on along the minus strand of CM041292.1, from coordinate 39,972,750 downwards.
TATAAACATCGTAATACTGCTTCTTAATCCTATACAGCTTTGAACTTTGATCCTTAATCCTACATTTTAAGTAGCGATAAAAAGTTCCTTAAGCTTTAACGTAAACATGGACTTTGAACCTTCTTAGTGGCTTTAATATAAACATCGTTATAGGGCTTCTTAATCCTATACAGCTGTGAACTTTGATCCTTAATCCTACATTTTAAGTAGCGATAAAAAGTTCCTTAAGCTTTAACGTAAACATGGACTTTGAACCTTCTTAGTGGCTTTAATATAAACATCGTTATAGGGCTTCTTAATCCTATACAGCTGTGAACTTTGGTCCTTAATCCTACTATTTAAATAGCGATAAAAGGTTCCTTAAGCTCTGAGACTTTGAAGCATTATTATATATATAAATATAATGCGGACCTTGTACGTTTCATGTCTTAGTATAGTAAATCCCTAAAGATTTAATCGTAAACAAGATAAATTTAAGACGTCAATATCAACTTTGTACTGATAATTGCTTAAAGTATAAATATTCCTTAAGCTCTGAGACTCTGAACCATTACCCTCTTAAGTATATATATAAATATAATGCGGACCTTGTACGTTTTATCTCTTAGTATAGTAAATCCCTAAACATTTAATAGTAAACAAGCTCAATTTAAGACGTAAACATCAACATTGTACTGAGAATTTATTAATGTACAAATAAACAATAATATAAAACTTTTATCTACTTCGGACGGATATTTATTTTGTTTAAACATAATAATTTCAACATTTTAAATTGTTTTCGCGCCTTATCAGATCGTTTAATACCATTCCCAAGCATTATTTACTTGTAATTAATAATTCTGATCTGTGATTGCACTCACAATTGTCTTAACGATGTCTTCGGGACCGTTCGGCTACTCCCGGCCATCTTCGGTCTTATACCTAACTTCGCTATAATCCGGAGTTCTATCTAAAGAAATAAACAATGATAACGTTAATTCCATCGAAACAACTTCCTTATCTTCTCTGCATCTAAACATTTGCATTGCATAGTACATCGTAAACATTTTATTAATTTTAGTTATCAGCACTATTAGTAAACAAAGTTTTGTACCTTTTTTAGTTCGGCATTAAGCCTTAAGCCTCTTCACCCCGTCAAGGTAAAGGTACATCGAAGAGGTTTTTATTTATTTTTTATTTTACAACGTAATTTTTACTATAAAATGTATACAAATTAAACGAAAAATTAAAGCTTAATAAAAATCAGAATTCATGAAAACATAAGATATAATCTTCTAACGCAATCAAGAATTAAATAAAATTTATGATTATAACAAATAAAATCATCTTTTTTTTTTTTTTTTTTAATTTTTTTTGTTAATTTACCATTATTAAATGTATTTAAATTTAATTTTACACCTGAAAATAAAAATTCTTTCCTGTTAGGATGGTCGGCACGGTGTGGCAATATTTAAAACCATTTAATCTTAAATACTAAACAGCAATTTTCATTCTTTTATCATTTTTTTCTTTGTGTATTTGAAAGAGAAATATGAGCATGGAATAAACTTTGCTGGGTTATTCTATTCACCTCACATTCACTCACACATTCAGGTTTACAGGTGTTCAAACCATGCCATTGACCTTCATCCAGGGTTTATAGGTGTTCAAACCGTGACAGTGACCCCATTCATTCATGGTGAATAGATTTAAACAATTTTTCATTTACTCATACAGATAAAGCCTTAGTTTTGATACTCTGTACATTTCTCTTTCGAGACATTATGATAAATGAAATGGCTGCCTTGCTGCGAATGCTTAATTAATTTTAAGAGAGCCAAAATCTTCCAAGATCATTACAGAACAAACATATTGCCACTCCATAAACCACCATTTTTTATTTTATTTTTTTCCACAAAACGCTAAATACAAACTAAAATGCTTTTAAACTCGCTTTTTGTTTCTTATTATTAAAAAAAAAAACTCTTTATATTATTTCAATTCATTTAATTTATAATGCCCATAAGCCAAAGTATTGATTCCGTCTTCTTGTATGAGTCTTTTATCATCAAAAGGTGACAGAGAAACCTTATTTATTTCGGAACTAAAAATATTATGGAGCTTAGATTGTATCATTTTCATTGGCGTATGCATAATTTCATTTTGAAATAATACTTTTTCATAATCCTTAAAACTAATATATTTTTTTAACGAAGATGTTTTTACGCCTTTAGCACGCTTTTTTACATCGTTTTCCGTCATAATAGCGTACATTTTCGCTCTTAATCCCACATATTTTAAAATTATTTTGGAATTGAGCTCATCTTTGAACTTTTCTAACTTTTTTTTATTTTTTTTAGAATAACATAAATGTGTTTCAGGATAGTCTGAGAAGTCAAAATATTGATTAATTTTTTTCATATCTTCATAGGCATCATCTGTTAAGACCCTATAAATAAAGGAATCTGTATCGGTATACATCATCTTCAAGGTTTTTCCAGAATATTTTGTCATCATTATGTCATAATGAAATTGATACATTACAGTTTTTGATAAGTCTAAAATACACATTCCTATGTATATAGGTTTATTAAACAAGACTTTCGATTTTTCCATGTGAACAGCCACTATATTCTCATTGTAGATTGTACGGTCAATGAAATTTGGTTTAGCAACAAGTTTCATCAACTTTTTACTGTCAGTTACTAGTTGAATATTCTGGCGGTTCCTGATATTTTCCATCGTTTTACCGAAAACTGCATTGTTAAGCAACTTATAAAAATCTTTTTCAAAATCGTTGGATGCTCCTTTCCTTAGCTCAGTATTGTATTCTATATACGATCGTAGCCATGGTGCTTGGTCAAACTTTAGAACACGGTGAATTTTTTCCAATTTTAGCCCATGCTGTAGAGCTTGAATCAAATTTTTATAATGTAAGACGTAGCGATTTCTTTTTCCAAAATGTGTTATTAATTTTTTTGAATTAGCTTTTGCTCCCGGTGGTATCATCGCTTCAGGTAAGAACGGTAAATCATCATGGTAATGATGAAGTTCTTGAGGATAACTGACGTCAATTTCAAATATGTAACCAATTTCGTCATCATCCTTAAGCTTGGATATGTTTATACGTTCCGGATTTTTAACCCATTCAAATCCTCCGTATGGTAAATACATGCTCATCGCTTGTCCATAAAGGTTATTAGCATCTAAATAAGTTATATAACTCGATTCTTCGTTTGGATTAAAATTACTCATGTACTTATTATTCGCTTCTGCATACCTGTGTGATACCTGACACAAACCTCCACGAATACCGTGTTCTATCATTAAAACCATATCATAATCCTGTAATAGCTCTATATTCATTTTTGTATATTTTAACATGGCATCAAAGGTCAAACCGGGAACAGTGAAATAATGAGCTGGATCAAGTTTATGCGTCTTGATCATGACATCTCGGAAAGATTCGAAGACGTCACAAAGTAGAAGAACATCAGTCTTAACGTACACATCAGCATAATCTCCCAAAGATTGGCAATTAAAGTGTCCCCATATGTTTTGAGCGTGTTTATAATCTTCTACGCTGATGTCGCTCTCATTCAATTTATTGTAAAAGTCTTCAATTGATGGTAACTCTGTTTCATTGAACTTTTCTTCATTGTCTATATAATCATATGGAAACACACCTTTTCTGGTAACCAATTTTAATTCCTCATCTTTATAATATTTTGATGTCTCCTGGAATTTGTCCAAAGAAAGAGATTTTACAAGATAGTCCAGACTTCTAGGCATGAATCTGTAAGAATCTATAAACCTCAGTTTCAGTTTACCAACATGCTTTGTGAAGGATATGTATTTTTCTTCACTATTCGGTATTACCTCAACTTCTCCAGGGGTATTTCCCAATTCTCTAACTATAAAATGTGCGTCATAATTGCTCAAGTTGTGCATTATGACAGGTACAAACGAGGGATTAACGCGTTTTAAATTACAATTATTACACGAAGCTCCTAAGTACGTTCCGGTTATATGGCAGTGGTCTCTAACTTTTATGTTGTTTTCTTTTAATTCGTCTTGGCACATGTAACAGGTTTTAGCTTCAGCCCAATTTTTTTCTTCATCCGATGAGATCCGCATTGGTTTGTTCATCTTATAGATTTCTTGAATTTTTTTAGCAATATTGGAAATATACTCCATGAAGTGATAAGCGGCATTGGCCCCCCTATAAACGTACGGTTTTTTTATTGGGACGTCTACTCCCTCGATCCCTTTAACATATACACAAAATGATATCGGATCGTGCCTCTGATATTTAGTCGTGTTCTTTGACGATTCGTTTATAGGAACTAACATCGATTCAAAGTCAGCATAGATAACAAACGGTACTTTGCTTTGTCGTTCCACATTTGAAAATCTGATAAAGTGATCTTTCGTCGGCAGCTCTATTCTTACTGGTTTATTTTCAGAGCAGTATATCTTGTGTTCTTCAAGTTTCTCGCTAGCTTTTTTTCCATAGAGGTTGTTAAAATGTGTAAAGCAGCGTTTGCAAATCGTCAATTTATGTTCATATTGGCTGAGTTGAGACACAACTAATCTTTCAAAGTTTTTTATGTAAATATAATGCGAAGTCTTATCATCGGATTTAAGTAAAAGATCTCGGTGGTCATTCAATTCTGTTTTACAGACTTTCAGTGGATATATTTTTTCTTTTTCATCCAGCCCATAAACATTGATGGAGACATTATTTGTCTTTTCAAAGTTCCTTATTTCGCTTAGAGATGTCGGGAACGAAACGCAACTAAAGTCATATTTATGTTCTAAATTATCATATTTAGTAACGCGTTGAGCATTCTTTTTCACAAATTTTGCTAAAATGGAATACTTGAAACAATAAATATCATTATTCTGTACATTAATGCAAGCTTTCTTTGATTCTATCGATGGCGGAAGAGGAAGATAGGTGCAGCCCCTTAGTGGCAAATATTTGTTGATTCGTAATCTGATTCCATCAACTCCACTCAGCTTCCATCCACTTTTTTTAAATTGAGACTCTTCTGCTTCAGTTATAATTTTGTTAAAACTTTTCTCGATAAATTTGTTAAGATCGCTACCTTTAAACACACATTTATTTCGTGTTTTGAATGCTTTATCCGTCTGATCACCAACAGAATTTGTAAAAGTACATTCCAATAGGCAGTTCACTTTCAATGCGCCATGTTCATGTAGTGAATCTCGAATTTTATACACTAAGAGGTTCTTAACACTTTCCAGAAACGAGTTAATATCCATAGAATCGAACGATCTGATGAAGAATGATGCCAATCGGTTTTGAAATGCTGTCTCATACTCAACAAGTCCCTGCTTGTCTGGTACGAGTGCTAAAATGGCATTCTTTTGTGGCTCAGATAATTTTAATTTTTTTATCAACGGTTCCTGGGTACATACATTTTCATGTCTTTTACCGTTATAAATATTTGGAAAAACACCCCCACACCTGGTGCAAGTATAAGTCGAATTACCGTTACAAGATTTTTCATGTCTACGAAGGCTCTTCAAATACTCATACGTATTACCGCAAAGGTAACATTTAAACTGACTCATTTTTAAGTGTTAAATTTTAAAATTTCTGAACGAAGATAAATTTAATAATTTATTTATGCACACAACTTACCTTCCGTGAACAAATGGAGAATTATCTACTAGTTTAAAATTAACGGAAACAATTTTTCTATAAAACTTAAATAATATAAAAATATCAATGGCACCAAGAAATTAGGAAATATTTTTAAACTCAGATAGCAGCAACAGCAACAAATCAATGTGTTCTCTTTGAAGTCTGAAGCTAAAATGACAGCAAATACAAATGACAAGTAACTCCTTAACTATCAGCTGTTGCTTACCCCCACCACCTTCCGTTTTACCCCCACTACCTTCAGTTTTACCCCCACTACCTTCCATTTTACCCCCACCACCTTCAATTATACCCCCTCTCCCTCCCCTCCTACCCTTGTAGTGCATCCGAGGATACCCAATTCAAGTTATGGATATCACTCTAATTACGGGTAGAATGAGATGGTCAGAAGTGGTTAAGAGTAATCAGGGAGAGTCGGAGAGGTTCACATGTAAGGAAAAGTCGTGGTTCTAAAAAAAATTATTGGGACATAAACATAAACTCGACTTTTCCTTACATGTGAACCTGTGAATTGGGTATCCTCGGATGCACTACAAGGGTAGGAGGGGAGGGAGAGGGGGTATAATTGAAGGTGGTGGGGGTAAAATGGAAGGTAGTGGGGGTAAAACTGAAGGTAGTGGGGGTAAAACGGAAGGTGGTGGGGGTAAGCAACAGCTGATAGTTAAGGAGTTACTTGTCATTTGTATTTGCTGTCATTTTAGCTTCAGACTTCAAAGAGAACACATTGATTTGTTGCTGTTGCTGCTATCTGAGTTTAAAAATATTTCCTAATTTCTTGGTGCCATTGATATTTTTATATTATTTAAGTTTTATAGAAAAATTGTTTCCGTTAATTTTAAACTAGTAGATAATTCTCCATTTGTTCACGGAAGGTAAGTTGTGTGCATAAATAAATTATTAAATTTATCTTCGTTCAGAAATTTTAAAATTTAACACTTAAAAATGAGTCAGTTTAAATGTTACCTTTGCGGTAATACGTATGAGTATTTGAAGAGCCTTCGTAGACATGAAAAATCTTGTAACGGTAATTCGACTTATACTTGCACCAGGTGTGGGGGTGTTTTTCCAAATATTTATAACGGTAAAAGACATGAAAATGTATGTACCCAGGAACCGTTGATAAAAAAATTAAAATTATCTGAGCCACAAAAGAATGCCATTTTAGCACTCGTACCAGACAAGCAGGGACTTGTTGAGTATGAGACAGCATTTCAAAACCGATTGGCATCATTCTTCATCAGATCGTTCGATTCTATGGATATTAACTCGTTTCTGGAAAGTGTTAAGAACCTCTTAGTGTATAAAATTCGAGATTCACTACATGAACATGGCGCATTGAAAGTGAACTGCCTATTGGAATGTACTTTTACAAATTCTGTTGGTGATCAGACGGATAAAGCATTCAAAACACGAAATAAATGTGTGTTTAAAGGTAGCGATCTTAACAAATTTATCGAGAAAAGTTTTAACAAAATTATAACTGAAGCAGAAGAGTCTCAATTTAAAAAAAGTGGATGGAAGCTGAGTGGAGTTGATGGAATCAGATTACGAATCAACAAATATTTGCCACTAAGGGGCTGCACCTATCTTCCTCTTCCGCCATCGATAGAATCAAAGAAAGCTTGCATTAATGTACAGAATAATGATATTTATTGTTTCAAGTATTCCATTTTAGCAAAATTTGTGAAAAAGAATGCTCAACGCGTTACTAAATATGATAATTTAGAACATAAATATGACTTTAGTTGCGTTTCGTTCCCGACATCTCTAAGCGAAATAAGGAACTTTGAAAAGACAAATAATGTCTCCATCAATGTTTATGGGCTGGATGAAAAAGAAAAAATATATCCACTGAAAGTCTGTAAAACAGAATTGAATGACCACCGAGATCTTTTACTTAAATCCGATGATAAGACTTCGCATTATATTTACATAAAAAACTTTGAAAGATTAGTTGTGTCTCAACTCAGCCAATATGAACATAAATTGACGATTTGCAAACGCTGCTTTACACATTTTAACAACCTCTATGGAAAAAAAGCTAGCGAGAAACTTGAAGAACACAAGATATACTGCTCTGAAAATAAACCAGTAAGAATAGAGCTGCCGACGAAAGATCACTTTATCAGATTTTCAAATGTGGAACGACAAAGCAAAGTACCGTTTGTTATCTATGCTGACTTTGAATCGATGTTAGTTCCTATAAACGAATCGTCAAAGAACACGACTAAATATCAGAGGCACGATCCGATATCATTTTGTGTATATGTTAAAGGGATCGAGGGAGTAGACGTCCCAATAAAAAAACCGTACGTTTATAGGGGGGCCAATGCCGCTTATCACTTCATGGAGTATATTTCCAATATTGCTAAAAAAATTCAAGAAATCTATAAGATGAACAAACCAATGCGGATCTCATCGGATGAAGAAAAAAATTGGGCTGAAGCTAAAACCTGTTACATGTGCCAAGACGAATTAAAAGAAAACAACATAAAAGTTAGAGACCACTGCCATATAACCGGAACGTACTTAGGAGCTTCGTGTAATAATTGTAATTTAAAACGCGTTAATCCCTCGTTTGTACCTGTCATAATGCACAACTTGAGCAATTATGACGCACATTTTATAGTTAGAGAATTGGGAAATACCCCTGGAGAAGTTGAGGTAATACCGAATAGTGAAGAAAAATACATATCCTTCACAAAGCATGTTGGTAAACTGAAACTGAGGTTTATAGATTCTTACAGATTCATGCCTAGAAGTCTGGACTATCTTGTAAAATCTCTTTCTTTGGACAAATTCCAGGAGACATCAAAATATTATAAAGATGAGGAATTAAAATTGGTTACCAGAAAAGGTGTGTTTCCATATGATTATATAGACAATGAAGAAAAGTTCAATGAAACAGAGTTACCATCAATTGAAGACTTTTACAATAAATTGAATGAGAGCGACATCAGCGTAGAAGATTATAAACACGCTCAAAACATATGGGGACACTTTAATTGCCAATCTTTGGGAGATTATGCTGATGTGTACGTTAAGACTGATGTTCTTCTACTTTGTGACGTCTTCGAATCTTTCCGAGATGTCATGATCAAGACGCATAAACTTGATCCAGCTCATTATTTCACTGTTCCCGGTTTGACCTTTGATGCCATGTTAAAATATACAAAAATGAATATAGAGCTATTACAGGATTATGATATGGTTTTAATGATAGAACACGGTATTCGTGGAGGTTTGTGTCAGGTATCACACAGGTATGCAGAAGCGAATAATAAGTACATGAGTAATTTTAATCCAAACGAAGAATCGAGTTATATAACTTATTTAGATGCTAATAACCTTTATGGACAAGCGATGAGCATGTATTTACCATACGGAGGATTTGAATGGGTTAAAAATCCGGAACGTATAAACATATCCAAGCTTAAGGATGATGACGAAATTGGTTACATATTTGAAATTGACGTCAGTTATCCTCAAGAACTTCATCATTACCATGATGATTTACCGTTCTTACCTGAAGCGATGATACCACCGGGAGCAAAAGCTAATTCAAAAAAATTAATAACACATTTTGGAAAAAGAAATCGCTACGTCTTACATTATAAAAATTTGATTCAAGCTCTACAGCATGGGCTAAAATTGGAAAAAATTCACCGTGTTCTAAAGTTTGACCAAGCACCATGGCTACGATCGTATATAGAATACAATACTGAGCTAAGGAAAGGAGCATCCAACGATTTTGAAAAAGATTTTTATAAGTTGCTTAACAATGCAGTTTTCGGTAAAACGATGGAAAATATCAGGAACCGCCAGAATATTCAACTAGTAACTGACAGTAAAAAGTTGATGAAACTTGTTGCTAAACCAAATTTCATTGACCGTACAATCTACAATGAGAATATAGTGGCTGTTCACATGGAAAAATCGAAAGTCTTGTTTAATAAACCTATATACATAGGAATGTGTATTTTAGACTTATCAAAAACTGTAATGTATCAATTTCATTATGACATAATGATGACAAAATATTCTGGAAAAACCTTGAAGATGATGTATACCGATACAGATTCCTTTATTTATAGGGTCTTAACAGATGATGCCTATGAAGATATGAAAAAAATTAATCAATATTTTGACTTCTCAGACTATCCTGAAACACATTTATGTTATTCTAAAAAAAATAAAAAAAAGTTAGAAAAGTTCAAAGATGAGCTCAATTCCAAAATAATTTTAAAATATGTGGGATTAAGAGCGAAAATGTACGCTATTATGACGGAAAACGATGTAAAAAAGCGTGCTAAAGGCGTAAAAACATCTTCGTTAAAAAAATATATTAGTTTTAAGGATTATGAAAAAGTATTATTTCAAAATGAAATTATGCATACGCCAATGAAAATGATACAATCTAAGCTCCATAATATTTTTAGTTCCGAAATAAATAAGGTTTCTCTGTCACCTTTTGATGATAAAAGACTCATACAAGAAGACGGAATCAATACTTTGGCTTATGGGCATTATAAATTAAATGAATTGAAATAATATAAAGAGTTTTTTTTTTTTAATAATAAGAAACAAAAAGCGAGTTTAAAAGCATTTTAGTTTGTATTTAGCGTTTTGTGGAAAAAAATAAAATAAAAAATGATGGTTTATGGAGTGGCAATATGTTTGTTCTGTAATGATCTTGGAAGATTTTGGCTCTCTTAAAATTAATTAAGCATTCGCAGCAAGGCAGCCATTTCATTTATCATAATGTCTCGAAAGAGAAATGTACAGAGTATCAAAACTAAGGCTTTATCTGTATGAGTAAATGAAAAATTGTTTAAATCTATTCACCATGAATGAATGGGGTCACTGTCACGGTTTGAACACCTATAAACCCTGGATGAAGGTCAATGGCATGGTTTGAACACCTGTAAACCTGAATGTGTGAGTGAATGTGAGGTGAATAGAATAACCCAGCAAAGTTTATTCCATGCTCATATTTCTCTTTCAAATACACAAAGAAAAAAATGATAAAAGAATGAAAATTGCTGTTTAGTATTTAAGATTAAATGGTTTTAAATATTGCCACACCGTGCCGACCATCCTAACAGGAAAGAATTTTTATTTTCAGGTGTAAAATTAAATTTAAATACATTTAATAATGGTAAATTAACAAAAAAAATTAAAAAAAAAAAAAAAAAGATGATTTTATTTGTTATAATCATAAATTTTATTTAATTCTTGATTGCGTTAGAAGATTATATCTTATGTTTTCATGAATTCTGATTTTTATTAAGCTTTAATTTTTCGTTTAATTTGTATACATTTTATAGTAAAAATTACGTTGTAAAATAAAAAATAAATAAAAACCTCTTCGATGTACCTTTACCTTGACGGGGTGAAGAGGCTTAAGGCTTAATGCCGAACTAAAAAAGGTACAAAACTTTGTTTACTAATAGTGCTGATAACTAAAATTAATAAAATGTTTACGATGTACTATGCAATGCAAATGTTTAGATGCAGAGAAGATAAGGAAGTTGTTTCGATGGAATTAACGTTATCATTGTTTATTTCTTTAGATAGAACTCCGGATTATAGCGAAGTTAGGTATAAGACCGAAGATGGCCGGGAGTAGCCGAACGGTCCCGAAGACATCGTTAAGACAATTGTGAGTGCAATCACAGATCAGAATTATTAATTACAAGTAAATAATGCTTGGGAATGGTATTAAACGATCTGATAAGGCGCGAAAACAATTTAAAATGTTGAAATTATTATGTTTAAACAAAATAAATATCCGTCCGAAGTAGATAAAAGTTTTATATTATTGTTTATTTGTACATTAATAAATTCTCAGTACAATGTTGATGTTTACGTCTTAAATTGAGCTTGTTTACTATTAAATGTTTAGGGATTTACTATACTAAGAGATAAAACGTACAAGGTCCGCATTATATTTATATATATACTTAAGAGGGTAATGGTTCAGAGTCTCAGAGCTTAAGGAATATTTATACTTTAAGCAATTATCAGTACAAAGTTGATATTGACGTCTTAAATTTATCTTGTTTACGATTAAATCTTTAGGGATTTACTATACTAAGACATGAAACGTACAAGGTCCGCATTATATTTATATATATAATAATGCTTCAAAGTCTCAGAGCTTAAGGAACCTTTTATCGCTATTTAAATAGTAGGATTAAGGACCAAAGTTCACAGCTGTATAGGATTAAGAAGCCCTATAACGATGTTTATATTAAAGCCACTAAGAAGGTTCAAAGTCCATGTTTACGTTAAAGCTTAAGGAACTTTTTATCGCTACTTAAAATGTAGGATTAAGGATCAAAGTTCACAGCTGTATAGGATTAAGAAGCCCTATAACGATGTTTATATTAAAGCCACTAAGAAGGTTCAAAGTCCATGTTTACGTTAAAGCTTAAGGAACTTTTTATCGCTACTTAAAATGTAGGATTAAGGATCAAAGTTCAAAGCTGTATAGGATTAAGAAGCAGTATTACGATGTTTATATTGAAGCCGTTAAGAGGGTATAAAGTCCATATTTACGTTTCACTTATCAACATGCTTAAACATGATACCAATCTGTTTGTACATGTTCATACCTGTTTGAATTATAGCAATGTTGGCTTCATCAAAACAAAATGGCTGCTGAAAAACTTACATAAAAAAAAAGTATTGAATAGATAACGTAAAAAATTCCGGAGAGATGCACTCTGGTGGACACATTACGAAGTAGAGTGGGTGCTGCGCTCTTGCGGATTCTTCAGAAATTGAGTGTGTTCTGCGACTATGTAAGGAGAAAATAAAAGTAAACAAACAGTGAAAATGTTAATATTGAACATGCTTCTGAATTTGTAAACAAAGAGGAAGTTTCAGAACATAAAGTAAGCATATACGAAGCTAAAATTTAAACATTGGAAAGGTTTTGTAACAGTAAGGGACGTTTCCGAAAATTTAAACAATGGGGAGGTTATGTAACAATTTGTAAGGTTTCATAAATGTAAACATTGAGAAGGTTATGTAACAGTTAGGAAGGTTTCAGAAAATGTAATCATAAGGAAGGTTATGTGACGGTTAGGAAGGTTTCAGAAAATGTAAATAATGGGAAGGTTATGTAACAGTTAGGGAGCTTTCAAAAATGTAAACAATGGGAAGGTTATGTAATAGTTAGGGAGGTTGGAAAAATGTAAACAATAGGAAGGTTGCAGAAAATGTAAATAATGGGAAGGTTATGTAACAGTTAGGGAGGTTTCAAAAATGTAAACAATAGGAAGGTTGATGAAAATGTAAACATTGGGAAGGTTATGCAACAGTTAGGGAGGTTTCAAACATGTAAACAATAGGAAGGTTATGTGTCAGTTAGGAAGGTTATGTAACAGTAAGGGGGTTGCAAAAATGTAAACATTAAGAAGGTTATATTTCAGTTAAAGAGGTTTCGTAAAACGATTTGACCATCGGACGTAGCCGGGAGGAACTCTCAAATAGAGTACTGCGATTGGTTGGTTAATGAGGGGGGGGTCACGTGACCGAAAAGTGGGTAGCTGAATGGTTAAGTTTATGTCTTTGTGGGCCACGTGGCTAAAAAGGGGCGTGGCTTAGTGGTTTAGGTAAGGTTGATAGAGGGTCACATGACTAAAAAGAGGCGTGGCCAGGTGGTTTAGGTTAGGTTGATGGCGCGAACCATATTAGTTAAGGTTAGGTCGTGATGACGTCATAGGTGGTTAAGAGTGGTAGGGGAGGGGATGGAGGTTAAAAGATCAGTTAAAGATCTTCAACGCACACAAGACTTTTTAAAAAGATTTATTATGGATGACAAACATTATACTATACGATAATGTTATATTATACGGTAAAATAATAATATGGATCTAAACTAACATAATTACTGGCTAACAATGACTAAGTGAGTGAGCTCGAGCTGGTTGCTCGCTGGGGTTTAAATAGGAGAAGCCATGAGATGATTCATAGTTCTAAGAAGACGCTATGTCTGATACCTATAACTATATATTAATTATTATTATAAATAAAATATTATAGCGACTGAGATTTTTGCTTACCTAACAGTTTACAACAGAAAGACAACTTTATATTACTTGCCCAGGAACAGAAGGACAATCTTATATTTTATTTATTTTTTTTTTAACTATCATCTAGATTAGTTTTATGTACGTATATATTCTTTTTTTTTTTATTCTTTCACTCAAATTTTTAATGAGAAGTCGATTTATTATATCCATCAGTTTGTTTTCATATGTTATCTTTGTCTTCTGTATTTATTTTTTACTTTATCACTGTATTTTTTTTTTCTTCTATTATTACTCTAAGGCATCTGAGAATTTGTTTACTTTCATATGTATCATTCTGAAGGGCCTTGTCCCAGAATAAATAAATAAATTATTATTATATATATATATATATATAGTTATGCCATTGGGCTGGAAAGAACTATCCGGCTAAGAATGGGCGGATCTGTGGGTGTTTGATGGAAAGATTTAATGAATATCAACGATCTGCAGACAAATTTATAGTTTATATAAATGATACACAGACTAAAAACCTAAAATAGTCTGAAAGAGAGTCTGTTGTAAGGTGGATTTGATAAAAATGAACCATTTCATCTTTTTAGCATTGATGAAAAACGGGTAAATAGGTATGTAAGTCATACGAATTTTATAACCAACTGGACACGAAAAGAGCCAACATTTTTTTTTTATGTATTTTTTTTGTTTGTTTCGAACATTAGAACAGTATCATGGATGTATAGTATACTATCGGAAAGCTAAAGATTTTCGAATACAATAATATCCTATTCACTAAATTGTAAAAGGTAATGGAGAGTGATAAACAGTGGAAAAACAATGTGATCGCTGTTGATTAAAATAGAATAGATTATTAATGAAACATATGTTTCTATCGAACCTTACTTGTCAGTGTAATTCATTTTTTTTTTTTTTTTAAACATTTTATTGATATTTACAACTGCACTTAAAATAATACAATAAGTAAATGGGCTAATTTACTATTATGGGCTTGGAAATTGTGAAGAACTACCCAGTGGTAGCACTTCAATGTAAATTTAATTTAGTAGGTTTCGAGGACATCGTCTTTTCAATCGCCTCGGAGGGTCGTCAGGAATAGATGGGAATGATTAGTTGCGTACAAGAAGATTCGTGTGGGTCAAGAGTTTGGAATTAAAAGAAGCATATCAGTTTTGGGATAGTTCTGTGACAAATAGGATATTTAGGTCATTATGGATAATTTTATTCGTAACGAAATAAGAAGCATTTAGGATTTTGCGAAGGATTTTGGATTGTAAGGATTAAATGCGAGAGGAATAAGATGGTTAAGTAGAGCCCGAAAGCTCGATTCCATATGTCCAGATGGGTCTGATGATGGTGTCATAAATTAGCTTTTTGTAATTAATAGGGAGTTTTGAACGTTTGTCAAGTAAGTGTTGTAGTAATCTGTATCTACGGGCAGTTTCTTGTCGTTTAAGTATCGTATGCGGATTCCATGTAAGACGTTTATCAAGATGAAAGCCTAGGTATCGAATTGGTTCAACAGGTATGATTGGAGTAATATTAAAGGATACAGTGGGGCAGGAAGTCATCGGTTTGCGACATAGGGAAAAGGTAATTTGGTAGGATTTTTAGAGGTTTATTTTGATCCTCCAATTCTGACACTTGTGTGTCATCTATCCATAATGACCCCACCGCTGTATTTCCTCAATGGCTGTGATGTGGGACTGAAGGTTTCGGAATACAGCGGTGGGGTCATTATGGATAGATGACACACAAGTGTCATCTGCGTAAGTTGTGAGGACAGTGCAGTGTAATTCTTAAACCTTTTTTTTTCTAAAATTATTTAAAAGCTCTTTATTGATTTTAACATGGGAGGTAAGTGAAAGTTGTGCCTTGCACTAGCGTCTAAAAGCTGTAATAAAAGATCCACTGACTAAAAACCTAAAATAGTCTGAAAGAGAGTCTGTTGTAAGTAAGGTGGATTTGATAAAAATGAACCATTTCATCTTTTTAGCATTGGTGAAAAACGGGTAAATAGGTATGTAAGTCATACGAATTTTATAACCAACTAAAGACGAAAAGAGCCAACATTTTTTTTATGTATTTTTTTTGTTTATTTCGAACATTAGAACAGTATCATGGATGTATAGTATACTATTGGAAAGCTAAATAATATAACAATAATATACAATAATATCCTATTCACTAAATTGTAAAAGGTAATGGAGAGTGATAAACAGTGGAAAAACAATGTGATCGCTGTTGACTAAAATAGAAGAGATTATTAACGAAACGAAGTGTTTTCTGGTCCATTACAAGTTTTCAAGTGATCTCTTTGTCATTTATCACTAACTACTTTAAGGGATGTTTACACTAATGCTAAATTCTGTTATTGGCACTAAAAAGCACTTAATATCACAGCTTCAAAAGAGCAGCCTTATTCGTGTTTGGGGTCCAATATCTTTATTACCTCTTTTTTTTAAAACAAAGAACCCAGATTTAGGGCAAATTTTGGTTGGTATCGCTATTGTAATTTAATAAGAGGAGCAGTAATTTAATAAGAGGGCCACCTAGTTACCAAAAAAGTCGCTAGGTACCGCTCGTCAAATTGGAAAAATTCACATCTATTGCTACTTGTGCCTTACGCGCACCAGATTTTCTTTTTTTTATTCACTATTTCGTTGTATATGACTTGTTCTACAGTAAAATAAGGGAATGTGGTTATCACGTCTAAAATTAAGGTTGTATGCCATCCCCATCGTTATATTATTAATTTATGACAGATATAACGATTTTTCATCATTTAATTGTGGATTTTGTTCTCCTATTATTTAGTAGACCGGGAAAACCTTAGTAGGATCTTATACAGCTCGCGCGCTTTGTCACTTCTGACTTACGCTTCCGGAGCACAATCGTATTCCGGAATAAAATATCTTCATTCTAAGAAAAGTTAATAAATATACCAAATGATATATTAAGTATCTGATGATTGAATAAGTGGTAATATGAAAGTTTCTATTTTCGCCTAATTTTAAAATTTAATATTTAGGTGATCCCGAGCCTGTGCGATGTCAGGCACTCGTTCAAGATCAATGTAAAATTTATTGGGCTTAAATATCATGTAGGTTTCATTCTGATTGAAATAGTACGACAGGGCTTAAATGCCGATATTTTAAATTTTGTTTCTTCTAAAGTACCATTAATTTTGTACATTCTATACAAATAGCTATATTATGTTGTTAGCGTTGATAAATAACGGCTAAATATGGATGTTGAGAGAATTTTATAAACAAAATAAAGGAGAAAAAATAAAATATATTTTTTTATGCAATTTTTGTGTTTTTGAACACAAAAATAGTAATATAGACATATACCGTTATATGTACGTATATAAATATACCGTTGGATAGCTAACGATTTTAGAAAAAAATATTGTCTAATACACGGTATTGAAAAGGTTAATGGAGAGTGATGTAGGCCGATAAAACTAACTGTTTTTTTAGATAAAAATATAACAGATTATTTAATGAAACGCACGTTTCTATAAAAAATCATTATAATGAATTCTTTGCCGATTTATTTTGATCTCTAACGTATTTAAATATCTTAAATTGAATTTAGCAATAGAGGTAAGTTAAAGTCGTGTGTTACCAGTTTTTTTTCTAAAATATTTATCTCTCCAACGGCTCTTGAGTTTGTCGGTTTTAGCGATATGGCTTCTTACGATATCCAAACAGAGGAAAGAACAGCTCAGAAGTCAGAAAGGACAAAATACTTCAAAAGAAGAGAGAAACAACAGCATAATCATATTTGATTGATCCTCGAATACCCGTTGAAACACATAAAACCTAATGATAACATAAAGTTTAAAAAAAAATTAAATAATAGCAACATTTTAGGAAAAACTTATAACATTAGATGTGAAAACTGATAGCTTAGAAAGAAGATCCGATCTGTTTGAAGTAATAGAAAGCTGACTGCAACGGGGACTGTGTCCCGGTATGACCTCTCGCCCAGTCTGAACCTTCTTCGCCATCAGCGGATCACGCTTCTAATCCAAAGGTCTCTCCAGTCCTTGCTTTAACATTTCCATAAGTCGTGGAAGATTAAAAGTTGCACCAAACGGTATTTCTTAGCTTGCGTATCTACTTACATTTCCCCGCTGTTCTGTTGTTTCGATATTTCACTTGAAAATCGTTTTCTTCTACATGAATCCATGATAGAATTCTAAAAATATTTATGTTTCTGGATAATAGTCCTTTAAAAATGAGAAACTATTCTTCATGTAGTTAGACGAAGACAAGTTTTATGTATTTTGCTTATTTAGATAACATTAGTGCTCCAAATAAGAAATATATAAATATTCTTAGTCGCTATTTCAAATCCCGCTTGTTCTTTAAAAGTTTGAACTATCTTTATAAACATAAAGTGACACTCCAAACAAATGTAATGTTATACATTTTTATTTTTATAGCGAAGTGAATATCCATAAAGTAGTGGAATGAACAATAATTAAATGCAGACAGCCCGTAGTAGAAGGAGAGGAAGACCCCTAGTTATATGGAAGGATAGAGTGGTGGAGAGTATGGCTGGTAGGGGGCTGTAGGAGGAGGACGCGATGGACCGGCAGAGATGGTTCTTTAATTTCAAACTACAACAACTTACTCAAATCCACTTTTATGCAACTTCTCATCTCTATCCGTCCCTCATATCATATAATAATAATAATAATAATAATAATAATAATAGGCTTAGCGAACCCGAAGGTTCGATGCCGACACCACCAAATTCCGCCTACACAGACTCGTCCAATGTTCACCATTCAAGCCCAAGCCCCCGAGATCAGCCTTAACGCAATCCTCCCATCTCCGCTTCGGCCTACCTTTCGGACGCCTACCAGTCGGATCAGCAAATACCAACTTTCTCGGAATCCGCGCGTCATCGAGCCCAACAACTTTACTCGCCCGTTTGAGTCTCCGCGATGCAATCAGCTCAATTATATTCACAGGATGCAAGTTCCGCAATTCCGCGTTGTGCAACCTTCTAAACTTCCCAGTGGCCTCATCTCTCTTTGGACCAAATATTTTACGCAGTACCTCATTTTCGAAATCCTTAAGCCGTCGTTCATCCTTCAAAGTAAGCGGCCACGTTTCGCATCCGTAAAGAACCGTTGGAAGAATAATAGTTGTATAAATTCTAATCTTTAAGTTTTTAGATAGAAGCCGCGAACTAAGTAACTTAGCAACTGAATAATAACACGCATTTCCCATTTTTAACCGGGACTTTATTTCTTCCTGGATTTCATTTTTTCTAGTTATGATTGAACCTAAATACTTGAATTTCTCTACGTGTTCAAAAGTATGACCTGATACATCAATATCACCAAGATCGACACCCTTTCTGCTACTAATCATATACTTCGTCTTATCGGTATTTAATTCGAGTCCTATTTCTTTACCGGTTTTTATTAACACACTTGTATTTAGTTGTATGGTTTCCGTGTCTTCACCTAGCAGTACCAGATCATCGGCATACCCCAAAACCGGAATTTCGTTACCCATATTTAAGCCTTTCTCGGTACACATCACCTTTCCTATAACATATTCTAAGGCTATATTAAATAACACAGGTGAAAGGGAGTCACCCTGTTTCAAACCCGATCGCACCTCAAGTCTCTCGAAGTAATTATGACCGATTCTAACTTTATGGAATGTTTCCGACAAACACATCTCTACTAGGTTTACTAACTTTCCAGGTATTCCCTGTTCAATCATGATATTATATAGCTTCTGACGGTCTATTGAATCATAAGCCTTTTTAAAATCGATATAAAGTTGATAGACTACACCTCTAATATTTGACGTAAGGAAAATATTTGGTCAATAGTCGAGCGATTCCGCCTAAAACCACATTGGTAATCTCCGATAATTTCCTCAGCGTATTCCGTGATTCGACTAGTTAGAATTGACGAGAATATTTTATAGCATACTGGGAGAAGAGAGATCCCACGATAGTTGTTACAATCCGACCTCGGTCCTTTTTTGTGAATCGGAATAAGTATTGTTTCTTTCCATTCTTCGGGCATTTTTTCAGTTTCCCAGATATTTTTAACTAAAAAATGTATTTTAGAAACGCCCGCTTCTCCACACGCCTTGATTAATTCACTCGTGATATTATCATTTCCTGCAGCCTTATAATGTTTTAATTTTCCTATCGCCATTTCGAC
Organism: Piezodorus guildinii; assembly: GCA_023052935.1. Taxonomy (NCBI): domain Eukaryota; kingdom Metazoa; phylum Arthropoda; class Insecta; order Hemiptera; family Pentatomidae; genus Piezodorus; species Piezodorus guildinii. The sequence continues at coordinate 39,952,814 of CM041292.1, read as the reverse complement.
TTCCTCTTTACTCGGTGCGTCTATCCATGGTTCAGCGCTCTGATATTCAGAGAGAGGAGATTGATTATTATTTTCCGTATTTAAGATGCCGTCAAAGTGTTGTTCAAATTTATTTAATATCTCAGGAGGATCCGCAATTATATAGTTATTTGCATCTTTAACCGCATTCAATATAGGATCAAATCTTTTACGCGATTTGTTTATACCTTTGTACATCTCTCTTACGTTATTTTCGTTTCTGTGTTTTTCTATTTCAATTATTTTGCCTTTAAGATACTCTCTTTTCTTATTTTTTAAGAGTTTTGACGTTTCATTCTTTACTAACCGGAAATAAGCCACATTATTATCGCTTGGATTATTTAAGGAATTCAGTTTAGCGGTTTTTCTTTAATCGCACATATTTTGACAATGCCTGTCGAACCAAGGTTTGTTCTTTTTATTTTCGATTTTTCCAAGACATAAATTACCGACCTCTTTAATATTATCCCTGATCCCTTTCCATAATTTGTTTACATCTTTGTGCTCCTCGTCTGAAGATTCCAAAGCTTCGAACCGATTTTTTACTTCTATCGGGAACTGTTTCCTAATTTCGAGGTTGTTCAATTTAACTAAATCAAAGTTCTCGGGACGAATATAGTTCGGTGTTCTCTTTTTTGTATTTAGTTTTTGTCGAAGTTTCGCGATTACTAATTCATGATCAGAACCGCATTCTGCACCCGATACGATCTCACGTTAATTATGCTACATTGCATTCATTTTTGTATTAAAACATGATCGATTTGATTCCGTGTTTGTCCATCCGATGATGTTCACGTATACTTATGAATATCCTTATGCTTAAATGTAGTACTTTTGATTACTAGGTTTTTCGAAATGGCAAAGTTTATTAGTCGGGTCCCATTATCATTACTATATTCGTGCAAACTTTCTTTACCGATTGTAGGACGATATACTTCTTCCCTTCCAACCTATGCGTTCGCGTCGCCTAGTATTATCTTAATGTAATTTCGCGGTAATTTATCGTAAACCGGCTCTAGTTTATCATAAAATTCGCATTTTACTTCATCATCACTGTCTTCGGTAGGAGAATGAATATTTATAAACGCGATTTTAAACCAACGCCCTTGAAATATAGCAACCGATATTCTTTCACTAAAGAACTGTACGTCCCGTAATGCGGAAAGAAATCTATTCCTAATTAGAAACCCGGTACCTAGACAATAATTAACGTTCCCCCGTACCAAATAGTATACTTTCCTTCTGTTAACGAACCCTCTCCCTGACCAGCGAACCTCTTGTAATGCAACGATATCTAAGTGGTACCCCTTAACTTCATTAGCGACAGACTTTAACCCACCTGCCGTGTTTAAACTTCTAAGGTTCCACGTCCCTATTGTTAGATCTCTAATTTTCATCTTGCGCCATGATTCCCCTGAAGCAGTCCCCACCCGGAGACCCGAACGGAGGACTAGTTTACCTCCGGATAATGAGCGTTTTACCTCAGAGGAATCCATGACTTTTTGTGATATTTTGTGAACTAAAATATGTGGGTAGGGCGTTCGAACCTACGTCACACCCTCCAGCAAGCCTGGGGGGCCGCTCTCATTGTTGGTCAGCGAGTCCATCGGACTTAGCCTTCCGAGGACCTAGAGCTTCCGAGGAAATTCCACCGACCATCCCCACATCCGCCATGGCTGTTATGGTTTCACATGGCTATACCACCTAAGCCTCCTTTCTTCCATCACCTCAAGAATGTTGTGCTTTATTTCAAGTGCTTTCTTATAGTGACGTTTTTCACCCTTTCGATTCTCGATATCCTTGCCGCTCTCTTCCGAAAATCCATTTCAAAGAAAGAAAATTTTTTCCCTGGGCTATGCTGAGAGGCCATGTCTCCGAACCATACAACTTTATGCTCTCTACCATAGCTTTGTATATGAGCATCTTCGTTTTTATCATTACATTGCTGCTCCAGAGTAATGAGTTGAGCATTCCTACTGCTTTTTTGGATTTCTGCCCCTGCTCGGAATTTACATTCGATTATGGAGCCAAATAACGAAACTGTTCCACTTTGCATAGATTGCACAATGTTGTGTCGGTAATTTCGTCCTTCTCCGTGCTAATATTTGGTTTTTTTCATAATTTATTTTCAGTCCTTCTTACTCATAATGATCTATTATTTTTCTGAATAGGTAACTTATTTCCTCTTCATCTTGTGCAATTAGTACCTGATCATCAGCAAATAATAAATGGCATAGGTTTTTTTTCTCCTAACTCGACGCCTATTTTCCCACATTTCTGCATCCATTCTTTTAGGCATTCGTCAAGGTATATTTTGAATAGTTTGGGAGACATGCAACATCTTTGAAGTAATCTTTTTTCGTTTTGAAATTCCCTGGACAAAAACGGGCCTATTTTCATCTGGCACCTATTATTTGAGTAAATTTCTCTAATAAGGTCCTCGATTCCTTGGTCTATTCCAGCCTTATTTAGGTATTCCCACAAATGTTTACAAAGCACGCTGTCGTATGCTTTTTCTAAGTCAATAAAAATTAAATCTATTCTTTTTGACTTGTCCATTTGTTTCTCTAATAGCTGTCTCAGAGTGAAAATATGCTCAATACAGGATCTCTTGGGTGTGAATCCGCATTGCTCCTCAGTTTGAACGTAATGCTCTTCCAGTTGTGCTTTTATAATTCTTCCTAATAGTTTCATGGTTTGTGACACAAAATCCTCTTTAATTTTCACATTTTTTTCAATCACCTTTCTTAAATATTGCTGTCAAATACCCCAACTTCATTTCTTGAGGTATGTCTCCAACCTTTAGGATTTTATTAATAAGGTTTGCGAGCATTTCAGAAACCTCCACTCCGCCATACTTCAACAACTCTGCACATACTCCTCCTGGGCCAGGAGCTTTTCTATTCCTCAGCCTTTTCAACTCCTTATTGACTTACTCTCGAGTGACACTTAAGGATGTGCCGCTGTACCGTTCTCCTTCTTCCTCCGAGAATAAATTTCTAGTTTCGTTCAGAAGCTTTTAAAATAACTAGTCCAGTCCTGCATTTCTATTATCTTCAGTGGTGTTTTATGTTTATCTTCCTTTCTTAGTTCTTTTAACACTGACCATGCTTCAGTCGCTTGTCCAAATCCTAGCCTTCTGTTAATTTGTGCACATGTCCTTTCCCACCTGTCATTTTTTTCCTCTCTTACGATCCGGAATACTTCTCTTTTCTTTTGTTTGTAAATTTCTCTGTCTCTATCTTTTTTGTGCTGAGCCATCTGAGATAAGCATGCTTTTTCTTTTCAATTTTGTTTTCTATGTCTTTTGTGAGCCATTCTGTTCTTTTGGGGTATCTTCCTTTTGTTCTAAGAACTTCAAAGGGGATTCTCCTTAATGACCTTTTCAGAAAGTCATAGATTTCTTGGGTGCTGTCTCTATCAAATTTTTTTAGTGATTCTCCTATTCTTTGTTGAAATAGAGTTCTGATGCCTTCATCCTGTAGTAGCTCCAACTTAAAGATCTTTCTCTTTCTTTTTCCCTTTTACTTAATTTTTTTTTTTTAATTTAATAAAAAATAAATAAAAAAAAGAGTACAAAGAGAGCCTTACTACCTTATATTATATGTATATATTATGTATGTACTTCCTTATATATATATATATATATATTATATATAATATATATTATATATATATATATAGTAGAAACTACCCAGAGGTAGCGCTTCATTGTTTTTTTTTTAATTGTTTGGTCTCGAGGCCATGGTATTTTCAGCAGCCTAGGATATCTGGAACAGATAGAGATGAGAAGTTACATAAAAGTGGATTTGTAGTTTGAAATTAAAGAACGTATATCTATTTCGGGTTGTCTACAATTAATGGATGTTCACGTATTTATGGATAAATAATAAGTGACAAAGTAAAAGGAATTCAGGATTTTTAATAGCAAGGATTGGATGCGGAGGAATTTCATGAGTTTGTTGATCCCCACAGCTCAATCCCATATCTCTTAATAGGGCTATGGTGGTAATATAAGTAAGGATTTTTTTTTTTTTTTTTTTTGTATTATGTGAGAAGTTTTTCAAGTAAATGCGTTTGTCAAGCAAATGTCGCAGTTATTGTTCGCGGTTGAAGTTTCTTGTCTTTTCAGTCTAGTGTGAGGATTCCAAGTAAGACGTCTGTCAAGATGGAGTCATAGGTACCGGATCTGTTCAACTAAGGCAAGTGGAATATTGTTAAAGGACGTAGTGAGAGAAGCAGATATAGGCTTGCGGCAAAAAGTAAAGGCGATTTGAATTTGCGATTGGATTTCTTATAATTGATTTTAATCCTCTACTATAGCATTTAACAATATAAGACTGAATGGTTCAGGAAACAAAAGTTGCATATATTGAAAAAATATCAAGATTAAAAAAATGGAAATTATTTAATCAATGAAAATTTTCATAACGTAAACAATATTTATTACACAATTTATTTACAAAAAGGTGCTTAACTACTTATTTTAATAAAAAAAAAAAAATATGAATTCACTAAACCTAGGTAATACATAACATTGATATTAGCTCTTCATTTCACCATAATCAGTCTCTGCTTGACTTATCAACGATATTTTCGCTTTTTCATTGGCGCTGCTGTCTTCCATTTTCTGAATTATCCACAGGGTAATTCTGAGATTCCAGTTTTTGATTCTTCAATTTCTTCTCTTTAGCTTGTCTTAGCTGTAATAATATAATTTATGATAAGTATGATAAGACAATAAAATTACATGGTATTAATTCTTTGATACGAACTTAAATTCAAAAGGATTTTCTTAGAAATATACTAATATGAACAGCAGGTAAATAGCAGAAAATGTTTTTCTGGTGATTAAAATACAAGACGTAGCCAAGTAGATTAAAAATCATTAAGGTAGACCAAGTGGGTCTAAGATATAATTTTTTTTTAAACAATACTTTCTTTGGACTATAAACAGTCCCCTACATTTCATCCTAAATTTTTTTTTTATTTTTACAAAGAAGATTGGGGATCGATGGGTACCTACCTCATTGTAAAGTTTTTTTTATGTCATCTATTTATACATCGCATTTCCTTAGTGGATTAATTAATTACAATTGTAACTTTTGAGAAATAAACGAAGGAAAATATATTTTCCCCAATATTATACAGGGAATCTTTTAAGGGGAGAGGGTTCGCCTTTCTGATACATAAAAGTATTTATTTAATGGCATTACAATCCTATGTGGATCTAAGCCTCCTCAAGGAGCCTTCGGCAGGTGACTTTATCTAATGCATTTGCCTTCCAGTCACGGACGTTCAAGATATTCCTCGCATCTTGCACCACATCATCCGACCATCGCAGTCTCGGTCGTCCTCTTCCTCCGCTACGGTCCAACTTTCCCTCGAGCAATCTCTTAACAGGATCACTGCTACTCATTCTCGCCACATGCCCGACCCATCTGAGTCTGTTCATCTTCATCCAGGAAACTATATCAGGCTCCCCAAACATTTCGTACACTTCTTTGTTGGTCCGTCTTCTCCATTGGCCGTTCACATTAATTCCTCTGAAAATCCTCCGTAATAGCATTATTTCAAAGACTGCTATGTCTTTTTCTTTGGTCTTTGATACGGTCCATGTTTCGGAGGCATACGTCAATACCGGCCTAATGAGGGTCTTATACAACATTATTTTAGTTTGCCTGGATAAAAATGAGCTCCCCAGAAGTCTCCGCAACCCAAAATAGCATCTATTGGCATTGGATATTCTTTTCTTTATTTCGACACATCATTAGAAGCGCATACGATACTTCCTAGATAAGTGAAACTATTTACTTTCTGAAATTTATAAGGACCCATTTCTACAAACTCCTGGATTCCATTGTTTGCAGACTCACCAGTCCTCATATATTTAGTTTTCTCTTTGTTGTTGCGCACCTCCTTTTATCTGCCGCTTCCACTAATGATAAAAATGCTTCCCGCAATGCTGAAAATGAACGCTCGACAATCTCCAAATTATCTGCATATCCTAACAGTCGTACAAGTCTATTATAAACTTTATAATTCGTTTGGATTTTAGACTGCCGAACAATCCCTTCTAGAACCAAATTGAACAATATGCATGCTAGGGCATCCCCCCTTCTTAGGCTTCTTAAAGTCTTGAATTCTGGGGAGAGTTTCCCCTGCATTCGGACTACACAACTGGTTTCATCCATAGTCATTGCAACCAGGCGTATCAATTTAGAAGGTACTCCTGACTCCCTCATAGCCTTTGTCATAGCCATAGAGTTTGTCTCGTTTGATGCTATCATATGTCATTCTGAAATCTATGAAGAGGTGATGCGTGGGAATTTTATATTCTATTGCTTTCTCGAGGATGGGCCTAAGGCTGAAGATCTGGTTTACCGTTGACCTCCCGCTGCAAAAACCTGCCTGGTAGTCTCCTACCTCTCTTTCGGCAAATGTTATGATCCTCTTGTGAAGAATATTAGACAGTACCTTACATGCACACTGGAGTAAGGTAATACCTCGATAATTCGCACACTCAAGTAAATCTCTTTTTTTATGTATAGGGCATATAATTCCTTTCTTCCACCGCTTTGACATTTTCTCATTGACCCATATGGAATGTATAATATTATACATTTCTTTATGTAAGGGTTCAGTCCCTTTCTTAAATAATTCTACCGGGATCCCATCTTCACCCGAAGACTTATTATTTTTCAATTTTTCAATTGCCTCCATCATTTCCTCGAACTCTGGTGGATCTAGCTCATCAACACCATTTCTATTTTCATCAAACCAGCTTGGTTATTCATTTTTTTCCCGGGCATCCTGATTTAGGATTGTCTCAAAATGCCGACTCCATCTTGACATTATAGCATCTTTTTCGGTCAACAGTCTTCCATCCTCATCTTTACAAGCCTTAACTCTAGGTTTATACCATATTGTGGTACGGCTGATTTTCTCATAAAACTTAGAGATCTCTTCCTTCGGTCCTTCGGAGGGAATTAAACATGTTAGTCCCGTCGTTATAGACCCCTGTTTGAATTAAGTCTGGATAGACAAAATGTAGAAGAACCATTGTAGCATCGTCCTATTACCTAGCTCTCTTAGCAAAAAATGAGGTTAGGTAAATAAACAAGAGATCAGAGTGAATATTCAAATATAAAATATCAGCTTAGTTTTAAGTTCTCCTCGAGCCTCCTACCAGTTCGAATCCCCAACCTTGGGCATAGAAAGCTGTTATGTGAGCCACAACACCACAGATGATCCCTGGGTTAACTTTTTATATCGATCAAGCTATTTTTTTAAAAAATTATTATTTATTGAAATTTACAACTGTATCAATTAATACATTAGGTAAATAAGCTGTCAAATAAAATACATGAAGAGAAAATACTGATTAGCATCACTCCAGTAGGTAACCTAAAGTAGAAGGCTTCGAGGCAATCCACTTTTCAGAGGCCTCGGAGGATTCTCAGAAATAGAAAAGGAAACAGAGACAGAGACTAGCGGGTTAGAGTAGGAGTGGATTTTATCATGGAAGCATTGATTCCTCGTTCGGGACAAATCAGCAATATATGGGACATTAAGGTCTTTGTAGATAAGTTTAGAAGTAAGGAGTATCGAGGATTTTTGGATTGTATGGATTGAATACGGGAAGAATCAGTTTTGGTTGGTTAGTTGACCCCTACAGCTCAACTTCGTGAAGTTTGTTTAATTAATTAATTTTCGCAAGCCTAATAGTTGAAAAAAAGGAAGAAATATTCTAAAGTTATAATAAGCCAAACTAACCATAGAGTTGGCTATATAAAAAAAACATATTTATTTGTATTAGCGTTAGTAACTCACCGCTTCTTGCCTGATTGACTCGTAAATGATATCTAATCCCTTCTGTACTTCTGGAGGAACTGGAGGAGGTGTTGGAAGGTGGTCTCCGGTAGCCCTGAACCCACCCTCATCGGCGGTGTATGTGACGGAGATCTGCTTTCCATCGGGGTCAGTGTAGGAATAGGACCCGAACTGGACGAGCGCCTCTTGGTCTGGCACGCCGAGGTTCTTCAAGAAGCCTGTCTCTTCAGCCTGGATGCTGTTGGCTGTTTCATAGCTGTTGACAAGTTCCATCAGCGTGAGTGAACAAGAAATGCTCAAAGTATACAATATATATGGAAAAACATAACTTCGGAAATGTGAAAAAAAATCTGGTGTGCGTATTACACAACTTTCACTTTTTGAAATGATGCTTAAAAAACAAATCCTTCATTTTAGGTTGAATAATATAGCAATAGTAGCTGACCCAGTAAAAGTAAAGTATTATAGCCTATTAATAATATCATGTAGGTTTCATTCTAATTGAAATAATCTAAAAGGGATGACTAAATTCCATTAGTTCAATTACCTTTTATTTCTTAGATTAAAAACAATTAACTATATCATATTTTTTGGATTAATAAAAAGCGGCTAAATATAAAAGTTGAAGGAATTTGATAATCAACTAAATAAGAAAGGTTAAAAAAAATTCTTTTGGACATAAGGACCGGTAATAGAAGTGTATAATGTGCTGTTGGAAAGCTAAATATTATAACAAAATATCATTCTATATAAAAATTTGTAAAAGATAGTGTAAAGTGACGAATAGGCCTTAAACTTTTTACTTTTTGGGATTACTTGTAGCTAGGTGGCTAGCATAACAGCCTCGTATGCCAAAGGTCACGGGTTCAAACCCGCAGGTAGTCCTAGGATTTCTTAATGGGAGTAAAAAATCCTTAGTTATGCCGTCCTTCGGAGGGGACGTTAAAAGCTAGTCTCGAGCCTGTACGATGTCAGGTACTCGTTAAAGATCCCTATCCTAATAAAACCTGGATAGGCAAAATTTAGGACGCTCACTGTAGCATCCTCCGAATAGCCACAGTAGCATAAAGTGATGTTAAATAAAAAAAAAAAACTTATTACTAACTATTATACATAATAATTTTATATATTTATATTATTTAATCTAAATCATGTGTTTCTAAAAAACTGAATACGATTTTTATTAAATTATCTTTAAACTTTTATAGTGCTTAAATTGATTTCATCAGTCAATGAATGTATTTAATGCCATTGCATTATATAACTATCACATTTACTTGATGTATTTTTAGAATACAGTTGTAAATATCAATAAAAATGTAAAAAAAAAAAAAAAAAAAAAAAAAAAAAAAAAAAAAAAAAATGTCACTGAAAGAGAATTTTTCGTGTGTTGCCCGCACCAGATTTTGTAAGACGAATGATAATTAAATTGTTTGGATATTTTTTGCATACGAAAGTACTAAAACCGAATGACCTAGCGGTATAAAATATACCTTAGCACCGATTCTCATACCTAAAAAATTACCAGAATTAGAGAGATTTCTCTAACACACATGTTTTCAGTCGCTAAGCTGAGTTAAAACGGATGCAACACTAAAAGTATCTGTCAGAAAAAAAATTATTCTCGGTTTTCATTCACGAAAGGATAAAGAATAACTGGTTAAAAAAATCATTAAAATCAAAAATGTTCTGCCGCAAGGTCTGGACGATGTCGAATGGTTTGACTTACAGGAGACAATTTCAAACCTCTGATAGCATATGAATTCAAGTTATGATTTAACTTCCTTAAAATGAAAGGGAAATAAATCTGTCAATTATATCATGAATTAAAACATGAATTGCAATATATTAAATTGATAAAATAGACTACTTGCAATTCAATAATGCAATTAATAATAATTAGGTTGCATCGAGACTTCCCTGCAGCTGTATAAGTAAGCAGATATGCTAAGCAGAAAAATCTCCTCTCCGGAAGCACAGCTCTATAGAAGAACAGCTTTCAACGCGAATTATGACGTAATTCACTCGTAAACATTCGGATATTTACATGACAAAGTCGGGAGAAGGGGCGAGTCACCGGAGGAGACGCTACGGCGAATTCTCTTGGGTGTTGTAATTTGAATACCCCTGAAAGTTTTGTTGCGTAAGGATTGAGAAAGGTAGTAAGATCCCTCCTTCTATCTCAAGTTTCATCAACCGGTTACCGACAATTATAGGCTGCCTTTTAAATGCCTTAAATGGTGCTGCGTTTATGTAAGGTCTAATTGAAGACAGCGATGACGGATTTGGGATTAGGATCGAAATAGACGTTTTAGAACACAATTTATAAGGAACCGTGAATTTTTAAGTTTTTTTTTTTTTTAATTTGGCTGGCCTGTCAGTCCTTGGCCGCGTGGTGCATTCTGCTGGTAAAAATTTACGTTTCACATTGAAAATTTAGGTTTATTAGTCCCAAACGCCTATTTTTGCGAGTGGCTACAAGTAGGCTGACGAGTCTCACGTTCCTGAGGAAGAGGCTGTTAGTGAATCCTCATTAAATTTTATGCATAAAAAAGTCCCGCCGGGGTTTGGCATTCGAACTCACTACCTTTAGTATGAGAGACTAGCGCACTAGCCACTCAGCCACGGGCTTCCCTATCAAAGCATTAGAATTAACAAATATAACAAATAAGCGCAAACCAACGTTTATGAGAAAATGTCCTTCCTGTATTAGCTGTAAATCATGAGAAAGTTAAGCAAACTTTAAATGAAAAGATTCATTCCAGATTTGTTTTTTAACTCATTCAATATCACACTATGCTACCAAGGCTAATCAGACAAACTATTGGCATTTTATGATTGCTTGAGATCCCAACTGGCATTCAAGCTGCTGCTCGTGAAGGGCAATATCATCAGCAAAAGTGGATACGATCTTAGAAGTGTAAATTGAAAACATTTTGGAGATAGTACTACTCCTTGTGGAACACCACATGTAAGATGTACCAATGTTGGGCAACTTTTATTTCCAAATAGCAATTGCTTAAAAACGATTTTATGAGCGAATATAATTAATAGACCAAAATATTGAATCAGTTGTTGGCAGAGGATTTCATGTCACAGAATCGATAACTTCGGAACAGTCGAGGGCTATCTGAAGTTTCTGGTTACCTCGTCAAGTAGTCGAAAAAAATTTTGTTCTGTGCTCAATCGAGATTAAAATTCTGCTTATTCCGGAGAGATTATGTCATTTTTATCGGATAAATAAGTTAAGTAATTTAATATCGTTTTCTCGAAAACATTACCATAAAGGACAACAAAGACATGGATCATGTCCAGATTTGGTAGGTTTCAGGCGAGGGAATAGTATTACATTCTTCCAAGCATTAGCATATACATATACCCTAGCCTTAAACAGAAATTGTTTAAGTTTACTCTCATCCCTTGGCAACTTTTCTAATCCTTTTCTAGACGATTTTCAAATAATTCCAATACTTTTTAGAGGATGGGAGGTACTGCTGACCCCTTGATGGATATTTATTCATAATGGAACGATTTAACACTAATTAAATCCTATAATATGATCAAACCAATACTTTTTTTGGGAAGAAGATCATAACTCCGGACGGCTATTCGATATCTAAAAGACAACACGATTCTTGATAGAATTGTAAAATATAGAGTTACTCATACGGTGACGTGAATTGCCTCCAGTGGGCTGATAGGCGTTACAAAACCAAAAAAAGAAGATTAAATGCCTTTGATGTTTCCAAATCGGGATTTTTGAACATACAACCGTGAAAAAGGCGTGGAACGTTAAAACACTCTTCAATTGTGTTAAGGTTTCACAATAATAATCACTTCATCGATCATAGCCCAACGAAGATTAGTGCAATTGGTTTTTACTCCGAATTTACTTAGAAAATATCAAGATTCAAGAATAGTCCAGTCAAAAAAGAATATAAATGGTAAAAAAATGATAGTCGTAATTTTTTTATGGAATACTTCTAAGCCCCAGAGAAACAACAATAATAATAGCAAAGCAACGTGCTTTACTTTCCCCTGAGATTATATTTGAATTAGACTTTGTTATTTATTTAATGTATCATCTTGAAAAGCTTTTAATCTTTTCAGTCCATAATAGACAAAAGATTTCGCAAAAATCCTCTCGTAATTTTTTTTTATAAAATGAACTTTTTTTATACGTATATTTAGATTCTAAAATAAATTTTTACTGAATTAAATATTTATATTAAATAAAAAATAAATAGTTTGCTAATTAAATTCTCACAAAATAAAGGTTTAAAGTCATATTTTCTCACATTATTAATTATTATGTTATTACATTTAATGTGTTAATTCTTTAAATGAAAAACAACATGCTCTCGGACAAAATAAGGAACTATTATCACGTTTTATGTATGTACATATTTTATTGCGTATGTTTCGTTTTTTTTGTTGTTGAAAAATTGAGAAAAAAGAAATGAGAAACAGGCGTTCTTACGAACGATTGGGGATATCAGAATGCACGTTAAATTAAAAGCTTTAACTTTGAAAACGTAATGCTATCAAAAGCTGTTAATAAAAGTATTCGTTAATATACCGATTTACCTCTTCACTTATTCATCATAGAATATTCGAATTTGGAAACTTCAGGATTTATTGTTCAACATCAAATATTTATTTGTTTTTTCTGTAAACAAGTTCGCCACATAAATTTTCAGATCTCGATGACCGGATGAAATAAATGCCAAGAGATGCGAAGTAATAACCGTAATACTTGGAGAAAACGTGTCTTGTACCTGCTTATAGTTGATACTTAATCTGATACCACTTTCGAAACGAAAGCATTTTCACTTAGTGAAATATTGAGTGTCCTTAAGTAAAGCTTTCTGGGTACTTCCATTTCAGCTTCTATTTGAAAGTGAATCTTTATGACTCTCTATCTTGGGTAGAAATTTAAGCCTCGTATTGCATTCAGTTTCTTAAAAACTTTTTTCTCTTGGATTAGTACCCAAACATTTAATTTATTTTTTCTCGAATCGGCCAAGAAGGACTACGTAGTAGAGTATCATTGCTAATTCTTTTTGTGTAAAAAGATAAGGTGTACTCCCTCCTTCCTCATGGACAATTCCTCTCACCTCTTTTTAGTCCATTATTTTCATCTTCAACACAAGAACCCTAAACCTATTTTAGTTTTTCTCGTAAATGCTCTATATTCAAGCCGTCTTTATCCGTGATTTTAGCCGGCTCAGTTCCTCTTTCATTTATCTTATATATTCATTATTATATTTCAAAAAAACAAGATATGATATTGGGTCAAACAACATGACTGGTATACTCTTTCGCCTCTATCACCTAATGTACATATCAAGCTTTGACAAAACTTTATACCTAAAAATACCTAAACTTCATACTAAGATTACCTTCATACCTCTTATAAAAAAAACAAAGCCTACATAGAAAAGGTATGAAAAAAATGTCCACTTAGAAATTTCTGCCGTTCGGGATCGGACATGGTTTTAATGCAATAAAAAATATCACGCTTCTGATTACAGTAGACAATTAATCTGACTCCGTCCAAATCAGAATGGTTCAAGGCTACATATAAAGGGACGCTGGAAACAGGAAATTGCTTAACTCTTTATTCTATTACTATGATTTATTCTGTTGTTTATCAGGTCTTTGACCCGGTCATAGTGGAACTTTAAATCATTTGTTTTAAGTTCATGAACATAAGTATTACACAGCTCTTGAAATCAATGGAATTTATTTTAATTATAAACAGATTCACCCGCTTTAAATAATTCCAGCCAATTCAATTAGAGAAATATTATCACACAGTAGTTCCATATAACAATATTATTAGGGTATAACTGTTCATATAGCTGTTGATAGGCAATTTAGAATTGAGACGTTAATTTCCAAAAGGTACTAAAGGACATTTTTTACAAAATTGATTTTTTCACATATTTGTATTCTCATCACTTAAATGTATCTAAATCTCTTATTTGATTTTATCTAGTATACACCCAAGCTCTTTATAAACGCTATTTAGAAATATAATTATTTTCTAAAGGAAATAATTACAAATTTAATTTCGTTCCAAATTATACCAAAACATCTCATTTCATATCTTTAATATGATGTTATTAATTTACTAAAAAAACAATTCTGGATTTTAATTCGAAAAGAATCAAATTCGCTAATTTAATAATATAATAATTAGTGATCTTCTCGTGTCCAGTAAAATTTCCTAGAATGTATATAGTACCTTTTGGAAATCAACGTCTCAATTATGAAAAGCAATAATTCAAATTATAATGGCATGCCACTACTGCTGTTTTCAAAACGCTATCTATATTCTGCTGGTTCTTAACCAATATCAATGATTCTTTTTTTTAGTTTGTAGAAAATTTAATTCTTTTTGGTATTTATCTGTTTATTAATTAGGAGAAACGGATTTTTTTCTATTCGTTATTCGGATCCTACGCATCTTGAAACGTAATCCCTCAAAATTTAAGGGTAACTTTTATTTATTTTTTTTTGGTCCATTAAAAAGGTTCATTATTCAAAATAAAAAAAAAAAAAAAATGATATAACACTTCATAATTATTAAATTATGAATGTAAAGATGTAATTATCCATCTGGACGTTGGTTTCTATTCTGGGACATTTTACAGGAAGCTCGAAAATCTCTGAATAATTTATTTATTTATTATCGTATAAAAAGATTTAATTTAATTGGTTTTTTATGTTAATAAATTTATTTTTATGCAATGAAAAGAAATGTTTTCGTATGATTTGGAGCAAAATTATATGCGTGATTTGTATGTTTAGAGGTAATTGGGTTTTTAAAATACTTGAGTGTTTTTTAGATGAAATTGGTTGAAGAATTTACGATGAAGCTAAACAAGTATATGAAACATGTAAAAAATACTTTAGTTCCTTTTGAAAATTAAAGTCTCAATTATAGACACTCCAGTGCGTTTCGTTCATCTTGGAAATGCTGTAATTATTACCTTGTTTTGTAGCTACCATCAAGGCTTTGCTGTTTGCTAAGACTGATAATGGGTATGGGTGTAACGAACTCTCTTCGTTCGTTCGTATTAGACCTTCCCTGAGATCTGAACTGCTTCTGCTGTTGCTGGAACTGAGGTCGTGGTTGGGGTTGAGGTTCTACCTGGAACTGAGGCTGAAGGATCGTCGGCGGAGGACCTTGAAGCTCCTGCGAAGGCAGGAACTCTTCGGAGTGTACCTCAGCTTGTTGCACTTCCACTTGAGAAACAGTTGCCGACGTTGGAGGAGGCAACGTAGGCCTCTGGATGGATATGGGAGGGATGAAAAGCTGATGTTTGGACAAGAGAGGAATCGGACGCCGGATCTTGGGGATTTTCTGCCCACCACTCAGCCACACCACGCACAAAACGAGGAAGGCCTGCAAAGTAATTACATTCAGTTTCGATTGCAACATATGTTTTAGATTAATTAATGTTACATTAGAAATTATAATATACAACAATTACTTAGTTTTATCAGATTTTCATCATTCTCTATTATCTTATACAACTTTGTATTTAAGATGTTTTTTCTCAAATATTTAGCCTAATGATCTATACTTAAATACATCAATGTAATTTTACATCTATATTACTATTTATTATATTCGGGAAAAAATCTAGTAGGCGCTCCCCACGACTTTCACTTACCTCCGTCGTTAAAATCCATTTATGGATTTCTAAATGCCCTTAATGATGGAAAAATGTTAAACAATTTATTACACTAAGTTTTGATTTAAACATGTGTTTTATTGTATAATATATTATACTAACTGACCCTGTAAACGTTGTTCTGCCAAATAAATATTTCTAGTCAAAACTTTGGTCGTTGAATAAAAAATAACGAATGTATTGTTTGTGGGGATGGAGTCATTAAAAGAAAGAGGAGTGGAACGCTGGCGATAATGACCACCGATAAAAAAATAAACAAAAAAAAAATCCATTAATTTCCTCAATTCAATGTATTTCATATTTGTCAACTACGAATTGGCGTTAAAACATTCCTTTGAAAAACTAAAGATTATAGAAAAAATATTATCTCATATACAAATTTGTAAAAAAGTAATGCAAAGTGACCAATATAACTTTTAAGTTTTTTTTTTTTAATAGCTCTTAAATTGATTTTAAAAACAAAAGTAAATGAAAGTCTTGTGCCAATTTTTTTTAATACGAACGACATTTAAATATTTGGATGTGGTCCATGCCCAAATACTACAATCGCGCTTAAAAAATGCAAGGGTGGAGGAAGGAGGGTGAAAATTTGGAGTAATGGGTATTTTTTTATGCGAATTGATAATAAATACATAAAACATTTTCGTAAAAAAAAAAAAAAAAATGTATAGGGACATCCATATCTCCTATCGGTATGGTGTATACCTTAGGACCGATTCTCATACCTAACCAAATATATATACAAAATTTCATAAAAATCTGTCGTTTCGGAGGAGTCCTGCCACAAACACCTTGACACGAGATTTTTATATATTAGATTATTATCTACAACAATTAAATATTTCTGTCCGCTTTTCATCATTCTCTATCACTCTACTACGTTGTGTATAAGACAATATTTTTTCATAAAATCGTAAGCTTTCCAACTTTATTTTAAACATCTATATTATTTTTCTTTTGTCAAAAAAACAAAAACATAAACAATAGTTTTGCTTTTTTTTCTTCTTTAGATAGATATCAAATTCCTATAATTTATATATTTACAACTTTTTTATCAATGCTAACAAGTCGAAATAATTATTTGTTTTGAATCCACGTAATTAAAGACAAACTACAGACAATCTAAATCAAGAAAATTTAAAATATCGGCATTTAATTTTTATCGGACTATTTAAATGAGACTGAAACCTAAATGGTATTAAAGCCCATTAAATTTTACACCTGTATATTGATTTTAATCAAAATCATTAGAGCCGTTTTTGAGGAAATCATAAGAAACTAGATGATCCGGTCGGCCGATTTTGCTGAAAAAATTATTGTTGGTCTATATTTTTTTCTTAAATATGATATTTCAGTTTCGTACGACTTTTATTTTTCGGCTTGACCGACCATCATATTTCCTATAGAGAAAAAATAGATCGGTGCTCAAATCGAGTATGTTATTGATGAGTGGAAGCACCATCATTAGCTCATTGAATTACTGTTCAAGGACTAGGAGGGCATCGATGAGCATATTTTCTCAAGCTTATAAACTTTATAAGCTATCAGGCCAAACAAATGTATTAGAATTAAATTTCTAAATGATTTTATTTTATTTTAAAGGCTGCGAATCATTGCCCCCTCCTTCCATTACCGTTACGGACCGATGTACCTTTAAGAATATATCAAATTTTTTTTAAGGAGCAAACTCAGAGATTTTATCATATACAATGACTACATCACTCGATCTCTTCTTTTTGTCAATATGAATTTTTTTTTCTAAGTTCGAATAATTTTTTGGGTCTTTATATAAAGAATAGTACCTCGAAAGATATTATGTTTCATTTCGGCATCACTAAATATATCTATACGTATCGGCTTATATTATTAAAAATGTACATATTTATTTTTGGGTAGTATATATAAGGTGTCCTTCAAACTTAAGAGACAAATATATTAAAATCTTTTTTCCTCGAAATATGGTTTTAAAAGGTCATTAATCATCATCAGTTTAAAATAACTAGATTACATCAGGTTGTTTGAGATTTCCAAAAAAAAAAATATGTAGACAACTCAATACAATGAAATAAAGAAAATATCAACACCCGAATTTAAGGTTAAAGATCTCCAAAAAAAATAACGACATAATTTCGTAATGCAAAAAAGGCAGAAAATAGTCTCATTTTAAAACTCATTTGAGAGCAAGTGTTGAATACTAAACCTGTTCTAGATAAAGACGAACGCTTAGAGAAAGCACAATTATTTAGCGAGATTTTAAAAAAACTAAACGCGAGCCTACAGTGCTCGTTGAGTTACGTGACATACAACTTCAGTCCATTTAAAGAAAATGAACTTTTCACTTTAACTTATCCCATTGTAATTTAAAAGTCAAGTTTCTCCTTACTGCCCCTCTAATGGTGTGATTTGTACCGCCAATTACAATAGATGTTGAACTATTATTGTCACCATTCCTTTTATTTTTATCATTAATTGCACTATCTAAGGGGAGCTATTTACAGTCTTAACTACTTATCTCTTGCCCTTGATATTTTCAGGATAGAAAACTTCTAAATTAAGTCATATTGTTGACAAAACTTATTAGTTATGAGATGGTTTTTTAAACAAAATCCTATAGCATTCTGTTTAGCTCTACTTTCTAATTTTTATTTGCCGTAGTAGGTTAAAGGGGCTCGTGATTAAAAGCATGGGACACTTTACAGCAATTCGTGATATTTATTTTTATGTCCAGTAGGTGTGAGTTGCCTCCAGTAGTCGGTCGGACCTCACACACTATAAAGAGGGAGAGAATCAATTAGAGTATCTTAGGCTGTGTGGTGTTCTCCTATAGATGGTCATTGATCCAACTACCTAACACTCTCAACATTGATATTTATTAACTGTATAAGCAGATCCTTTTGCGGGACTTGGTCATTTGGACTAATTCATAGAGATAAAATTTGCCTTTAAGAAACTAATTAAAATAAATAAATATAATATAAAATATATAATACAATATAAATATATAATATAATATAAAATATATAATATAATATAAAATATATAATATAATATAAAATATATAATATAATATAAAATATATAATATAATATAAAATATATAATATCATATAAAATATATAATATAATATAAAATATATAATATAATATAAAATATATAATATAATATAAAATATATAATATCATATAAAATATATAATATAATATAAAATATAAATATAATATAAAATATAAAAATATATAATATAAATATAAAAATAATAAAATAAAAAAAAATTAATTAATAAAAACTTGAAATAAATAAAAATTAATAATAATAAATGGATAAAAAAATAATAATCATAAAAAAAAATAATAATCATAAAATGATTTTAAAAAATGAATGAGAAATTAAAATAAAATAAGATAAAAATGAAAATAAAATAAAATTTTGTATTGAAACATTACTTTTTACTTAATACTTATTTATTACTGATATGATCTTATCTTTCTTTCCACATTCGTTTTTTTATTTATTATATAATCTTTGATTCTTATTATTAATTTCTTCCCTTTCTTCTTCTTCTTCTTATTATTATTTTAATTAAATAATTTTATTTATTATTTTTTCTTATATTAAATGACCATAGAATCATTCTCTGAATCGGGCGCTAATGACCTAGATGTTTCGCGCCTTAAACATAAAAACAAACAAACAAATAAAATTTTTGTCTAAAAAATATATCTCATAATTTGTGATATGTCTGAGGAATAAATATTTTCTATTAAATAATATCGTTAAATGTATAAAAATCAAATTCACCACCGAAAAGACTTGTCCATACTCAGATTTTTATACGATGTATTACATCATTTATATTTTTTAATATAAAAATATATGACCTTAATACTAAATCACAACTATTTACATTTTTAAAAATAATTCAAGTTATTTTTTTTATTATTCTAATTTTTCATTATAAATGTAATTTAATGGTCGATATCAATAACGTAGATGACGATGAAATATCAGAATTTAATATAAATCTTAATGAGTTGGAAATACCGACTTCAAAAAAAGTTGAGAAAAAAGTATAAGTGGTTTAGGAAAGACATTTTTAATTTAATTTTTTTTCAAATTATCTCAAGTAAGGTTTTATTTAAGTCGATGGATTTTATGGGTCCTTTATCTGGTTTGACATTATATTAATATAATTTTATGTCGTGGATTATTATGATGAATTAATCCAACTTATTACTCAAGGAAAGGGTAGGTTTTATGTTAGTAAACATATACATTAAAGAATTTTTTTTTTAACTTTGTTTTATTTTTATTTTTATATTTAAACAATTGAAAATGGCTATTGAAATTATTATTTAGTCGACTTCTCAAAAATTCGCAAAACAGAAAAAAAGTAAAGTAAAAAAGTTTTTAGTTAATGAAAAATGTATATAATTTATTAATTTTATTGTAAATAGTTTTAAAATTAAATGATAGACATAAAATACTTTTTGGGTGGATATGGTTTTTAAAATTAAATAATCATTCACGTTTACATCATATGGAATCGGGAAACTAATTTTTCGTGACTCGTGTGATGTAGTGGTATTTTTATTAACTTTTTTATTCATATATAAAATGATCTATATGTTTATGATAATATTTAAAAAAAAAATGAACTACTTACAACAGTTGAAGTCTGTAGGCCCATGCTGTGACTAGTAGAGATGAGATCTATCCAGGTTCTTTATATAGCAACGGCCCCACCTCCAGCCGTCTTCATTGCCGGTATTCAAAGGTCTGTGTTATTGTTCTTTTGTAATTGTTCCAATAAAAATAATTATTATTTTAAATATACATTACTACGAAAATCCTCAATAAAAATATTATTATTTCCTTGCAATTATTTATCAAGCAGGAAATGAGTCCCTATTCATAAAAACGAACGAATTATCTAGACAGCTTGATTAATAAAAACTGTTAATAAATAGGCTTTAAATTTATCTCTTAATAAAGAATATATATTTTGGTCAAATTTATAAAATATTTTGAACTATGAAAATCTAATTTTTACCAGATAGTCTTATCAAAAACACGAAACTTTCGTGCATTTTTTCATCAATTAAATTATAAATAATATTTATTATCGGATTATATTTGATCAATATCACTTTTTTTATGAAAAAAAGTAATGTCAGTCATAAAAATGAAAAAAACAAACAAAAAACTCTACAGCTGCAGTCATAATTATTGAGTATTATGAAAGATTTAAAACGTACTATTATTAATCTCCTCCATAGAAGCACAATTGCAATGGCATACTCCGATAATATCTGATTTTAATTAACACAGAACAGTTAAAAGATAAGGTTAAATGATTTACCAGGAAATACTGTTAAAAAAGAAAAATCGGATTATGGGGATCACCTGTGGGTTCAGGAACGATACTTTTTTTTCCCTATCTATATTCAATAAACGTTTTTTACTCGTGCTAAAATATTAGAAATTTAAAAAGCTTTAATTATTAACTAATAATAACTTTTTCTAAAACAAAAATATATTCTGGTCAAATTTAAAAATGTTTCGAACTTAAAAGATCTAATTTTGACTGGATAGCATAAAAAACATTGGGAGCAATTACGTTGTAAAAATATTTGTCATCGGTTAAAAAAAAAAAATTAGGAGTCGATGAAAGGAAAAGTGATGTCAACCATTTCAAGTAAAAAAAAAAAAAAAAAAAATACAAAAAAAAAAAAAAAAAAAAAAAAAAAAAAAAAAAAAAAAAAAAAAAAAAAAAAAAAAACCCTTTACCATACAGCTTACGATGAGCCAGGAGACCAAACGGTTATAAAAGGAAGTGATTTGGTTAAGACTAAGCCAATTTGCATGTTTTATTGTTCTAAGTGGTAAACCCAGTTAAATAGTCAGGAACGTTATGGTCTTCTTACCCCTTGTTTGCCCTACGTCTGATCTTACAAAATAAATTATTGAATCAATAGTTTTGTATTTATTGAGAATATTACAAATTGTTACATAATGAACAGTAGTAGTAGTTATGTATAACAGATTCATACAATATATTCAGAAAATAATGATACAGTCAAATTACATAAAATCGGAAATAAATAAATTCAAATATATACAAAAAAATAATAACAATTACAAAATAAATTTTTATTCACCATTGTCGGTTTCGCACCCGGGACCCGGAGTTCAGTGGTTCACTAGCACTAGCCACTGTTCTACCTCGCTACTTAAAACAACCATAATACTATCTAGTGGGTATTACTTTTGACATCCACTATTATGCCGAATTTTGGCTCTTTTATTATATACACTAATTTTAATCATTGTATGAGGGTACTTGGTCTACTTTGATAACTGTCGATATCCATATAACTGAGATGAAAACAGAAAAGAAATTCAGGAGTCAGTCCAGTATTTAATATTTTAATATTACCGACAATTTGGCCATAAAATGTTGGCCACCGCTAAATCATCGAGCATCCTAGTACCTAGTCATTGATCAAAATTCGTAAATATTAACATTTTCTAAAAATAATGCAAAGAATTTGTAGACATTTACCCTCACAATAATCTGTAAACAAGCATTTCGATTTCCTTCATGAGTTTGGAATGGATATTTTCCGTAATTAAGTTATGTGGCTTTCGCCCTTTTTGCACTTCACGAGCCCTATCATAAAGTAATTACATCATGTAATTTTATGTTTATTATAACAGAATTTAAATTGTTTTCATAAATACTTTCCGTACCTAGGTATAATTAGGTATAATAATTTTTAATACTTAACGGATTGTGATGCTAATGTTGTAGACAAAAGTAATATTACATAGAAAAAAAGTATAACAAATGAAATGATTTTTTTTTTTTTTTGGATTAAGTAATATACTGATTTAAAATTAAGTTATAGTAGAAACATGCTTATACAGTATTCCAACTAACAGAAAAATGCTCTTTTCCGTGACTTAATAAAAAAAGAAAAGAAAAAGGTTCCTGTTTTTTTTTTTTTTTTACAATCAATCGTCATTAAATATTTTTGATAATGGACCCATGAGTAATGGTTTAAAACTTTCCATACAACTGTAAAATTATGTAAAAAGTTTCAATTATAATAAAGTCTAATAAAATTTATAAAATAATATATCAGGAACATCAACTAGATTAGAAAATTAAAATTATATGTAAAGATATATATGCATGATATCCACCAAGAATCTGGCTCTTGAATGATAATTAAGAAAATGCTAAGAGAAATAGTAGCATAGACCAGCTTTTTGACTTATGGGTAATTTAGTATTTCCAACACTTGAATGGATGAATGGAAACGGGAATAAAAATAGTTGGGATGAAGAAGAAGAATGAAATGAGAAGATAAATGATAAAGAGGATTCGCAACCAAATCAGGATAAAATTTGTGGAATTTATCATGTAAATGATAACATGTTTCCACAGGCAAATTTTCTAAGTATAGAGCATAAACAATGATTTAGTGTAGATTAGAATTAGTATGAAAATATTGCATTCAGGAAAATATGCCAAAAGAACAAAGCTTGGCCTATTATACATTGTAGACGATAACTTATACATTAACTCCTTGAATGTTGAATGTTGAGATAAGATGAGAAGTTTACTGATGACACTGGAGCTCAAACAATTAAGGTTCATAAAATATCAATTTACTCACTGTCAGCTGCTGGAAAAAGAAAGTTAAAGCCTAACGTTAATAACTCTCATGACTTGATATAAAAGGAAAATTTGGTTTGTGATTTCTGCAAATAGGTTATAGGAGCTGATAAACTCAGCAATATTTTTTTTATTTTTAGCAAACGAGGAATTAGGTTTCAGCTATTTCCAAATTCACGAAAATGCGAGCAGTATAAATAAAAGCGATCTCAAAGCTCTCTATGGGCGTCTAATACAAAAGCCATCTTCAGAGAAGGAAGACGGTAGTAGGCGTGTAAGTGATGAATGATCAGTTTATACAAGATTTTATGGAATATGGAGGGTAGTTGGATTGGGGGATCTGGATGCGGAAGACGATCTAATACTACAATCTGATAATAATATTGCGACATTAAGAAAGAAGTAATAATAATAAAATAAAGTGGTCTATGTATTTAGTGAGTCAACCCATCTGCACTCAATTAGCACCTTTTTACGACTTTCTCAAAAATGGCTCTTAACGATTTTGTCATGTAGGTTTCATTCTTATTGAACTAGCCTGACAGGGCTTCATTGTCGATATTTAAAATTTTCTTCCTCTGACGTACCTTTAATTTAGTTGCTAAATATAAAAGTTGAACGAATCGGAAAACCAACTAAAAGAGAAAAGAGCAAACATATATTTACTGCAGTTTTTGTGTTTTTGAATACAAAAACAGTAATATAGGTGTATAATATACCTTTGGGAAGCTAAAGATTTTAGAAAAATGTCATCTTATACACGAAATTGTAAAAGATAACGGAGAGTGATGAAAAGCCGATAAAACAAACTCATTGTTGTAGATAATAATAAAATAAATTATTTAATAAAACCCTTTTTTATATTGAAATTCAATTCAATTAATTAATTAACAGTTTATTTTCATCTTTTAAAAATTCTTTTTTTTTTTATTCGTATGTATTACAGTTTAAAAATTCTAAAATTGATTTTATCATCAGAGGTAAGTGAAAGTCGTGTGTTGCGCACGTCAGATTTTTTAATCAAAATTTCTTTGAAATAATCAGAAAATAAATGCACAAGTAAAAGAAAATACGAAAAAAAAAAGAAAAGAAAAGATTATTCTAAAATTATTTTAATAAAACTGCATTTTGATAATATATCGGTTTAAATTTTACAATGAAAATAAGACAAAAATTATATAAATTTGCATTTTTATAATGTTTAATTGTCAGAATAATAATTATAAAGTGGATTACTATATATATCTGAAGTATCGAATCAGCCAAGCGAAAAAACCATTGAGTCAGTTTGGTTCTTTAGCAAAGCGGAAATCCGTCATAGACTTCAAACAATCAATTAATTTATTTTTATCATTTTATCAGTATAAAAGTATAAAGTATAAATATATCATTCGAATGTAAATCAATTTCCTTTTTATTTTATCTAAAGTGTCAAATTGGCATTAAATATCACTGATGAAAACTCGAAAGCTTCAGGAAAATAATTATTAATTAATATATTTGCTAATCACCACAAAAGATAATAAAGAGATGAATTCACCACTGGTATAATTAATGGTTTTTTCCCAAAGTCTCATTGAATTTTCCTTATCTACCTAATTATCAAAAAACAATTATACTCTTTAATGAAATAATATAAGTACATCACCTCTCTATTGCAGTAATCTGTTTTTCATCACTCCCTATAATCATTTAAAACTTGGTGCATTTGACAATATATTTTCTAAAATCATTAGATTTCCAAAGGCTAATTATATCATATACATCCGTATTACTATTCTTTTGTTAATAAAAACTAAAAAAGATACCTAAACAAATATTTTTGCTCTTTTGTTGATTTTAGAATTCGTTGAACGTGTATATTTGCACGTTTTTCATAAACGAACAACAACATGAATGAATTTTCGAATATAAAAAATTAAAGGTACTTTAGAGGAAGAAAATTAAAGCTTTGTCAGACTATTTCAATTTTTTTTTTGATCATTTATTTTTACATCCACACCTGTCGCTCAGCCTGTGACAATAAGTGGATTTGATAACAATTGATATAAAGGGCATGTCAGGCATGAGGGAGGTCGATACCCATTGACATCTACTCCTAACTTGAATTTTAAAAGAGTTTACTTAAGGAGATCTCTTAGCCAGCTTCTTTTCAGCCTTCTAGACTATTTCAATTAAAATAAAACCTACATAGAGTTAAAGCCCATTAATGTTTACACTGATAGCTGGTATAATTAAAATTTTTAAAGTCGTTTTTAAGGAAATCATAAAAAAAGGGTAAAATGTTTCATGCGAACGTAGCACTTTTAGTCAGCCAATTTGAGTGTAAAAGTTGCTGTTGGGCTTTAGTTGTGTTAAATACGAAATCTCAGTTCATACCACTTTACGTTTTCCTGTTAGACTTACCATTTTTATTTCATATCTAGGAAATTGAAAGTAATTACCTTATTATGATGTCCTTCGGAGGGGACTTAAAACGGTAGCGATGACCCTGTGCCATGTCAGATACTCGTTAACTATCTCTATCCTGATTAAACCTGGATAGAAGAAATTAAGGACTCCCACTATAGCATCGTACAATTAGCCATAAAGTGGCCATTTCAGTAAGAATAAAACCTGAATGGTAGTAAAGTCTATTCAATTAAAATCTTTATGGTAGTTTTTGAGTAAATTATAAAAAGGTTGGTTTAGTTGAAAAGTTGCTGCAGCATCTCAGACATACACCCTTTTAAAATATTTAATTTCAACAACTCATTGTTTTTGAGCTAGACTTAACACACACACATGGTATTTTTGCAGAGTATGCTGATTAGGACTCAGGGAACCCTAAAACGTGTATTTCCGTTGAAAACTGGAATTCGAAAATTTTCATAATCGCAATAATTTATCTTACCGTATATTTCATATATAAGTAAGTGAAGTAATAATAAATAACGAAGTAGGAGACCCGCCTTAAAATAACAGATTAGTAAGTAAGAATCAAGCCAACAAGTGCTTCACGCAAAACTGGTTAGGATAAGTTAGCGGTTCATCATTGCAGTATTTCAGAAGTGTCTTATTCTGCACGAGCTTTCCCTTCATCCTTGATCTTTTGAGCAGTTCCGTTCCGAAAACGTTGGTGAAAGATTATTCGGGAAATTGTCTAGGATTATTTTAAAATTAAAAGAATCAGAAAGTTCTCTACTATCTTCCTAGGTAGGTAAATCATTTACTTGCTTACAAGAAAAAATAAGTTGAATTTGTATTATATATGTATTATTAGAAATATCAATTCGTTCTACAATAAAGTAGGGAGCGGCGTGGTCTAATGGGTAATTCTTCGGGTTCTGGGTATGAATCTCGGCTGTGGCAGAATATTATTTATTCTTTTAATTCAGTTGGAGGCGACCCTAGGGTATGGAGTATGGGTAGGGGGGGAGACCCTCCTGGGGCATACCCAGCCTCTATAAAGTGGGTACCCTAATTGTGGAAAAACCTGGAGGTCGAGCGTGATCAAGGCCTAATCACCACATCGCACTGCCGTTGGCCTAGAAACAGTATGAACCTCTACATGTACTGAGCCCAAGACCCTTCATGGGTTGTAGTGGTACAGGTTTTTCTACAATAAAGTTATACTATATCTATACTTATACTTATACTATACTTATACTTATACTATACTTATACTTATACTAAACTTAAGCTTATATTATGCTTATACTCATACTATACTTATACTGTACTTATGCTTATACTATACTCTTACTTATACTATACTTGTAATATTTATTCTTATACTATACTGTTTGTTTATTTATTTAACGTCCCTATATGCTGCTGAGGCTACTCGGACGATGCAACAGTGGGTCTAAGTGGTGATCCAGTCTAAGTAAGAGTTATTGACGATATAAAAGTTTTTAGCAGACCGTGTAATGTTTTATTTAATGGATCTATTAATGATCTCGATTCACTTAACCAGTCTGAGTGAGAGTAGAAGACGCTATAAACGTTTTTGTGTATTATTTTATTTTACATATAAATTGGAAATAATAAAATAGGTTGTAAAAAATTAATTTAAACCTATGAAGAAGACATTTCGCGAAAAAACTAGTGATATAGGAAAGTAAAACATGGATGGGTCATAAACATTACCTAGCAATTCTTTTATTATATATTAGCAATATTATTCCTCTATTATAATATAATAATAGTAATACGTATAAGTTAGATGTTTTAATGTATTCGATACTGAAGATTGAATCCCAGGTGAAAATGAAGAATAAATTCACTTCATTTAACATAGAGCCATGTTTATAAATTAAAATGTTAGCAAGGGCAACTAATCAGAATATTTAATCCAAAAATCAATATTCGAGCAAACTTTTTTCTTCTCTTGATATAATGTACAACTTGCATATTGCGAGCTCAAGTTTAAATGTTCTAATATAATAAATAGTATTACAGGATATTATTTATTATAGGTTGAAATGAGTATTTCATTAGTTTGAAAATGTGTTACGTGTGTTCTTTTGGGAACACCGAAGAGCCGGTGTAAATTTCAAAATAAATATAAGCAAACATTCTTATTTATAATTTTTATTTTACTTATAAATCATCATCATAGTTACAAACTGTGTTAGCGTAGTTATTATTATTACACGAGCACCCTCCTTTTAGGAAGAAGGTCTCAGTCATATTATACAATTCGTAGCACCAATAGTTCACACCCGACTGTAAATGCTAGTATGCCATATCGAGGTACAAGTTATCTCACCAAACCACAATAAGGAAAATGTTTATTTTTCTTTTGACGAAAAGATGCCATTTCCGCAATGATTGTGAAACGACACGAGGAACAATGAGTAATCAATCGTTAATTTTGTTGATATGATATGTATATATGAATTAGGCACATATCAGTAACGTGATATTAGTAATGAAGATTTGATGAAATTATTTTAATCCTCGTTGACACAAGACTGAAACGACAAAAAAACGCGCTTTCAAAACACCTTCAACACTTAACGACAAAAGCTCATTTACATCACCATCACAAGGCTTATCTGGAATGTCCGGAGTTGAGCTTTGGGACTCTACTAAACCATCAAATCCTTCCCTAACAATCCGAAATCCTTCGAAAAATCCTCAATGTCTCATATATTGCTGATTTGGCCCGTACGAGGTATCAATCCTTCTATGACAAACTCCACTCCCACTTTAAACCCACTAGTTTTATTCCTAGCTTCTTCAATTTCTGAAAATCCTCAGAGGCGTCTGAAAAGAAGATGGCCTTGAGACCTTCTAGTTTACATTACCTAGTGGATACTGCCAATATTTTCTTCATGTATATTATCATATATATATATATATATAATTTATATGATATATATATACATTAAAAATATATATTTATTAAATTAAATATTAGTTTCGGTGATAATATATATATATATATATTATAAATAATATATATATATATATGATATATAATATATATTTATATATTTATTTATTTATTTATATATATTTATTTATTATTTACCGTAACATTTTAAATAATTCGTGAAATTTAGGGCAACGGCCGTGTAATGAGATCTTAATCAGCCACCACATTTTTTCTTCATTTTTGGGTCCCTAAATTATATGGACTGGGCGTGCTCCAGGAGTCTGAAATATTATTATGCCACAGTCGAATATTCCAATCCGAAACAGTAGACTTCAACTCTATTCCTCGTCCGATATAACTGTAAATTTTAATTAAAGGATATTATTTCTCGCCGTTTTCGAGAGCTTTAACTCTTATTTTACAGAACATCTTACTTACTAAGCTCTATCACTAACTATTACTTAACTAGGTACAAAAGGTTCATTTACATCAATACATCATATCATAAGGCTTGTCTGGGCTTACGAAGTTGAGCTTCACGATACCATGAAACACTTTTCCATCCGATACTAGCATTCCGAGATTAATCAAAATTCTCTATGCTCGTAATTGATCATGAATAAAACAATCCATAATTACCTTAATGATCCACGTGTTGGCGATTTTTCTAACATATTCCTTACATGAAAAACCATCCCATTTTAACCTAATAGTTTTAAACCTTGCTTCTCCTTCGATTCCTGTTAATCCTCCTAGTAGTAATCTAAAAAGAAAATGGACGCGGGACCTTTAGACTTTAATGGAGTCCTACACTCCATGGTACAGTTTCTATATACGTTTAGATCATTTCTAATTTCTAATGTTGTAAATTCCAATTGTTATTATTATACAAGGGGTACTCACTACGTTTGCTATAGCATATTTTTTGTGCTATAGCAAACGTAGTGAGTACCTGTACCGTACAAAAACCCGGTTACTGATCTTGGCCTCCTCCAGTGATATCTTCTATAAATAAATTAAAAAAAAAATTATTTAAATAAATAACAGCGAAGTAATTTTCTCTATTAAAAGACTTTGAAGATCTTTTTGGGGCCTACTTATTATTATTCAATATCTCTTACGCTTTTCATCTTAAGTTTTCTTTTCATTGGCCTTTGCGGTTTACAGGCTTCCTTTGGGATTACACACCCCACTTCTAGCTCATTCCTGAAGCAGCTCTGGCTGAGGAAACTTGGTTTTTCCTAATATCTTTCACTGTATTCCTGTATGAGCAACAGGTGATTATTATTATCCTAAGTTTGTTATATATTACTTTGTTTTTGAGTTAAATTTAATTTTACAGGTAATGTTTTTTATTACTAGAGCCGATTTTAATGGCAATGGGAAACAAAAAATTCAGGTTGTGTATATAATGATACTAAAGTAAATCTTTCAATTGAAATAAAATATTTCAGAATAATCTACTTGATTTTTATTTATTACTAGCTGTTTTCCGAGACTTCTTCCGCATTAATTTCTGTTATTATGATCTCTATTAAGAAGTCTTTAAAAGAATATATTTTAAATTCTGCGTAAATGATGTTTTTGGTTTTATTTGGCTTGTGGCAGGTTATTATTTCTTGTGGCAGAAAAACATACTGATTTTCCCCGCAACTCTATCTTGACGTAAATCGATTCCTACGTGTTTAAATGTTGCCCCTGTAATTTATTAATTTTTTCGGCAAAAGATAAATTAAATTCGTTTAAAATTAAAAGGCAAATCATTTGGAATCATTGGGATGCGAGGTTAATTTTCCCCTTTTTTTCACACATTTTCCACTGATTCTTCACTCTTATTAGTCGCAGCGTGATGTTATATATCCTAAAGCCTTCCTCGATAAATGGACTATCCAACTAAAAAATGATTTTTCAGTTCGAACCTGTAGTTTTTGAGATTAAGGTGTTTAAACAAACAAACAAACTCTTTAGCTTTATAATATTAGTATAGATTTATTTTTTACAATTCTATTGTTGGAAAAAATTATAACACTCAACAGTTCTGAATGATATCATATCTGTAGTAGATATATTACAATGACGCCTTAATTGTCACTTATATATACTCTAAAACTGGCTAAAAATAAATTTTTCACAATGTAGAAGTTTTCACGTACGAAATGAGATTAATTTCTGTAATTTATAAAATTAAGTCATAACCGTAGTGTGAAATATAATTTTTAAGTGCTCATAATTATGATGCTATTTCATCACAAAGAACTTCTTATTTAATATATGTAGTTCATTCAAATCCTTGAAAAATACCTCTGAAAAAATAGGTCTCTTAAGTTATTTTAACAGTTTAGTTATAAAAATTACTATTGTATTAAAATATTTAATATTACCTATACATGAAATAATAGAAAGGGAAAGTATTTTCATCGTGAAAATTTGAATTAGAGTTTTTACCAGAAAATCACGTTTTAGTGTCCCAAGAGTCCAAATGACCAAGTCCCGCAACCAACTGTTTGTGTGGTACGTAGCTCAAAAACGATAAGCTGTATAAAACTAAAATTTCAGCGTATACTTAAGATGTAGATGAAAATTATTCACTTTTCATAGCTAATTTTAAACTTTTTTTTTTTTTAAAACGACTGTAAAGATTTTAATTATACTCCCTCAATGGGTACACAATTTAATGCGCTTTAATGCCATGTAGGTTTTATTCGGCCTGAAATAGTCTGATATGTCTGGAATCATTACAAATGATTTTATAGATGATTTTATTTCCTATTCAAATTCATACAAACATATTTATTATTAAAGAATTTGTGTTAATTATTTCAATATTACACAAATTAGAGTAAATATTAAAATATTGTTTATCAATTTCCTAAATAGCATTTAGAATTATACATGATGAGATACCTACCTAATTGAAAGTATATTCATGATATTGTGTCTCCTATATATTAGTTTATTTTACCTACATAAAATATCTTAGGTACAATAACAGATGGTCATTTCATATGTTTATAATTTTGGAACTATCACTTTACAGTAGTTTAATCCTTTTTGTCGCAGTATCATTCGGATCGTATCTGTCAAGCGGTGCAGTCTTGCTGAGGAGCGCAAGTTCCCTGATGGCGAACATGAGATGTCGGACACCCAATGCCAAGGGCGGTGAGAGGTTCCTGCTATACGAACTGTATATCGATCTTAAATGATATCTGAGTGTGAGTAGTTTATTTGTGGTTAGTTATTATTTGCACTGGCGTGTGCCAATTACTTTATTATATTATATTATATTATATTATACTATTCATACATTTATTTATTAGTTTATTGAAAAAAAAACAAAAAAAAAAAACAGTATTGCCTTTACAAATAAAATAAACAATTATCTCTACCTGTTTAAAAAAAAATAATTTATTGATGTTTACAACTGTATTGTACAACACATCTAGTAAATAGGATAAAAGAAAATAGTAATGAAAAAGACATGTAGAGAAGCTTTTCAATGAAAGCACTCTAAAAATATTCTAAACTAGAAGGTCTCGAGGCCATTTTCTTTTCAGACGCCTTGGAGGATTATCAGGAATTGAAGTGGAAGAGAGGATTGCAACTTGAGAATCAGAGTGGGAATTGAGTTTCTCATAAAAGGAATGATATCTGGATTGGGTCAAATTAGTAACATACGGAACATTAAGGTCTTTATGGATCAGTTTATTAGTTACAAAGTAAGGAGCATTGAGGATTTTAGGGATTGGATGCGGAAAGAATTTGATGGTTTAGTAGAGCCCCAAAGCTCTACTCCGTAAGTCCATATAGGCCGTATGATCGTCATGTAGGTGAGCCTTTTGTAGTTAAGTGGAAGGTTAGAACGTTTGTCTAGTAAGTGTTGGAGTAGCCGAAAACGTCGAACAGTATCTTTTCGCTTCAGTCTTTGTAACAATAAGCAATTAAATAAGTTATCTCTATACGATTGTCATGGAGGGGGAAGTGAAGCGCTACGAGTGGTGACTCTCGAAGACACAGAGAGAGGCTGACGAACTTTCCAAGAGTGCACTTGTGGTTTTTGTATAGTACCGTTCATTTCTCTAGTTTTACCTTTTCGTATGTACCTTTAGAATAATAGTTTTCTGTGGCCACACTCACACATGTAATCATTTAGTTCATAATATAATAATAAGTATGGAATCAACTGTAAGTAGTTTCAGTTATTTATTTTGTATATTAATTAATAAAAGTGGCTTATAGCCTGGCGCCCAACATTACGTTTTCTATTTTCTCTTCCCGAAAATTAATTGGTTACATATTTGGCGCAGCCAACGTGGGCCGAACTAAAACAATACTTAAAATTAAGATAATTAAAGAAAAATAAAGACCATCAATGATTGCAAATTTAATTATGTTGTCAATATATTAAGGAAAAGAACTTTATTTTATAAAATATTCTGGTCAGATGATGTGTTTTTTTGTGGACTTTTAAGCAATTTCTGGAGTAATAATTTGTTTAATTATTATATACATTAAATAATTGTGCATTATATTTAACGTTTAAATAGATATATATTGCCAAGTTATCGTCAAATAATAATTTAATAATTATATATTGCTAAAACTTTATTTTAGTTAAGTTTAATATTAAAACGTAATTTTATATTACATTTTAATTTAAAGAAATAATAAGTTAGAGTAACTGTTTTGTATTTAGAATTAAGTCCAAGTTTAGGATTGGAATTACAGAGTAAAAACCATTGCCCTGACTAATTTGTAAATATTTACTTGTAGGATTTAATGTTATCTTAGTTTTCTAATATAAGTCTTTAAATTTTATTTGTTTGTTTAGAAGTAAAATACTTTATTTTTCTTTCGAATTTACGAAAAGGTTTTTTCAGTAAATTATAATTTATCTTATATATCGTCTGTAACTTGAAAATAATTTTAGTTAATACCTCATTATCGTATTTGAAGAAGAGAATTTATGTATTTTTTTATCACATGCTATTATTACATTTTCTATTATTAATAATAATTATTAATATGCCTAATATTGAATTATTCTGAATAAGACTGATTTTTAATTTCTTTTCACTTCATTTTATTTTCTCTTATATATTTTAAATTAAGAATATTTGAATAAAATAATTCTGATATAAATTTTTGTATGTGTGTATACTTAGCGTTTATTTTTATTTTATTTTAATGATTGCATTAATGATTTTTTCTCATCAATTTAGCATTTCTGTTTTTTTCAATTTAATATGTTTTTGTTCATTTTTATTTTTTTCAAATTCTTTTACGTTTTGTAACTTGGGGTTGTCTCCTAATTCATTCATACATTCCTTTCTGAGAAAATTCCGATTTTAAATAGGGTTGCATTAGTTCTCAAACCTCTTATATGGCCGACGAAAAGTCATCTGACGAAGAATCGACACTACCATTAGGTATTCCACAAGGCAAACCCAGACTTCAGTGGATTTACGAATTAAAGAAAGCTCAACTGTTAGAAGCTCTCGCTGAATTTTCCCTTCCACTAGAGGGTACTGTTGAGACATTAAGGGAACGATTGCGTGATTATATTCTAGATAGCCCTTTTCTGTGGAGTGTTCCTTCCAATTTAGCAATGCCGATTGAGACTAAGCCTGCGGAGACTCAGCAAACTCCGGCTATACCTACCGCATCTAGTGCTAATCAACCATTTATATTCCCTACGAATTATTCACCATTCTTCCAAACCTTACCGATTGGAGATATTAAATTTGATGGATCTTCCACTCATAGCGCGGAAGATTTCCTAACTTCACTGGCCGAACGCAAACAGATATATGGCATACCTGATACCACATTATTGCTTTGGCTTCCACAGCTATTAACTGGACCACCTCTCTTGTGGTATCGGCTTCAAAAATCAGGATGGTCAACTTGGGAAGATTTTGAGAAAGAATTTCGAGATACATATTTCCCTTTCGATTATCAAGATCAACTCAAAAGAGAAATTGAGCGACGTACCCAAGGCGACCTGGAGGACATATCTACTTTCGCCATCAAGTTGCGGACACTTATGAGTCGCCTATCTAAACCTTTGACTGCCCGGGAACAACTGGAACGAATTTACAAGAACCTTTTACCTAAATATCAGATGCAAATACGAATAGCAGAAGTTACTTCAATTTCACAACTTGTAAAGCGGGGCCAAGAACTTGAGCAAGTGGAGGAAAGATCCAAGTCGTTTCGACCCCCACCTCCGAAAAATAGATCCCTATGTCCAGAAGCCGCATACGAGCCTCCGCCGAAACCTTCAAGTAAACCAGGCCCAGAGAAACCTATTCATGCCATTGACACCGCTAGACCGAAAGAGGCGCAGCTACCTAGGAACCAAAGTCCTCCTAAGGACAAACCAAAACCAAAATTGGATACATCAAAACTCTCTAAATTGTCTTCAATAACTACGAGTCATTGCTGGAACTGTAAACAGGCAGGCCACAATTATTCAAAGTGCTCTAAGCCTCGAAATAATTTATTTTGCTACCACTGCGGCAAACAAGATGTCACTTTTAAAACCTGTCCCAAGTGTTCAAAGCCGGAAAACTACAACTGAGTCGTGACATCAGGGTCAACCGCGACTCAGAGCAACAAGACCCTGCCGAAATTCCCTTGGGCATAGAAATACCTCAACGTAGTACACTACCTTCTCTTCAACTACCTAAGGAATCTCTGGAAAACAAAGATTCCCGGTTCTACCTTCAATGTACTACCTTGGGACGTTCTTGTCTAGCACTAGTAGATACTGGAGCAGCTAACTCCTACATCAATGAAGATACCGCTACCGTGCTGCAACAGTTAGGGTTGGTGGGAAGGCATGTTAGTCCTTACCCAGTTGTTATGGCTAATGGAGTTGAAGAAAAAGTTACTTTACACATTACCGCTCCCGTAACAGTGAGGGACAAAACCAGACATTTACGCCTCGCTGTGCTACCTTCTCTTTCCGTCCCATTTATTTTTGGTCTTGACTCGCTAGCAGCTATGGAGATTGTCATCGATCCCGCAGGGCTCCAGTGGTTCTTCAGAAACACCCCGGAAGCTGCCTACCCATTTGACGCGGCTCCTACGGAATCCACTGGTCATGGTTTAGCAGGTCTTCGACGCCTTACATCAGAAGAAGAGCTTCAACTCAATCGCCTTTTAGAAGAAGAGCTGAAACACGAGGGAGATTACGTGGGATCAACCCGTTTAATTGAACATGTGATAGAAGTGGTAGATCATGGGCCGATTAAACAAAGAGCTAATGCCGTTTCGCCCAAAATTCAAGAGATCATCAGTGCGGAGATCGATAGGATGTTAGCCGAGGATATAGTTGAGCCTTCAAAAAGCCCTTGGTCAAGCCCTATTGTGATGGTCAGAAAACCCAACGGCAGTTACCGTTTTTGCGTTGATTTTCGTCAAGTAAACAAAGTAACGAAAAAGGATAACTATCCACTACCGTTAATGAATAACATTATAGAACAACTTCCCTCCTGCAAATATTTGAGCAAGTTGGACTTGGCCCATGCGTATCACCAGATACCAGTCTCTCCGGGTAGCCGGGAGGTTACTGCCTTTATAGCCCAAGGAAGGGGCTTATTCCAATTCAAGAGGATGCCCTATGGACTTTGTGGAGCTCCTGCCACCTTTCAACGATTATTGGATTCAATAATAGGCCCCGATTTGTCACCTTATGTTTTCGCTTATCTGGACGATATCATCATTGCGACGGATACCTTCCCAAAACACTTGGAATATCTTAAACTGGTGATCCGTCGATTACAGGATGCGGGTCTAAGGTTGAATCCCAAAAAGTGTGAGTTCGGCTGTTGCGAGTTGGAATTCTTGGGTTTCCTTCTAAATGAAAAAGGGGTTCAAGTAAATCCAGCTAAGGTGGAACCAGTGAAAAATTATCCGCAACCGTCGAACCTTACAGAGTTGCGCCGCTTCATTGGGATGACGTCGTGGTACCGCCGCTTTATTGCCCGCTTCTCGGACGTCGTACAACCCTTAACCCAGTTACTGCGGAAAGGACAAACATGGGATTGGGGTCCGCCTCAGGAGCGAGCGTTCCAACAATTGAAAGAAGCCTTAACTACAACACCTATCTTGGCAAGACCCGACTTTAATCTACCTTTTGTCTTACAAACGGATGCAAGCCAGATGGGCCTGGGTGCAGTTCTTACTCAAGTCCAGTCGGGAGAAGAACGAGTCATATCTTACGCGAGCAGAAGTCTGAGCCCAAGTGAGCGGAACTATTCCGTCACTGAAAAAGAATGCTTGGCGGTAGCTTGGGCAGTGAAGAAATTTCGCCCCTATTTAGAAGGATATACCTTTACGGTGATTACAGACCATAATTGCCTCCGATACCTACATAATTTAAAGGACCCCACCGGCAGGTTGGCAAGGTGGGCCTTAGATTTACAAGGTTTTACCTTCGATGTGAAATACCGGAAGGGAGCTTATCACTATGTACCTGACGCACTGTCGAGAATTCCCACGGCAAAGACATATTGCGCCCCGATTTCGACTGCGGAAGAGAACCAGGAACAGGATATATGGTATCAGACCAAAGTGAAACAGATACAACAATCTCCCAATCATTATCCAGATTGGAAGTTTGAAGAAGGAAGCTTGTATCTATACAACCCCGACATCCTGAAAGCGTCACTAGAAGATGAATGGAATGCCTGGAAACTTGTCGTTCCAGTGGATCGGCGCCAAAAAGTGATCTCTGATGCTCATGACAGGCCTGATGCGGCGCATCTAGGAATCGAGAAAACCGTTGCCCGAATCAAAAATAATTATTTCTGGCCGCTGCTTTATCAAGATGTGGCTAACTATGTCAAACGCTGCAAAACTTGCCAACAGCATAAACCAGAACAGCGCACCCCGCCAGGACTGATGAAACCGCCACTTCCGTCCCAGCCATGGCAACGTGTCTGTTCCGATATTATTGGCCCTTTACCTCGATCTAGCCAAAACAATTTATATATATTTAATGTTTCACGACACTTTTTCAAAATGGACTGAACTCATACCTATACGCACTGCAAATGCAGCCACAGTGGCTAAGTGGCTCAAGAGGAGCATAATATTCCGTTGGGGAACACCACAGGTACTTCACACGGATAATGGCACACCTTATGTGCACAAACTTATGAAGAACTTAGCACAGGCCTTTGGAATCCAGTACACCCGTACTCCACCTTATTGGCCGCAAGCGAACCCAGCAGAGAGGGTAAACCGGGTAATAAAAACAATGATTTCTTGTTACGTGGAAAAGAATCACAAGACGTGGGATTCACATCTTTTTGAGGTTATGTTCGCGCTCAATACCAGTATGCATACATCGACTGGCTGCTCTCCAGCGTACCTTAATTTGGGCCGCGAACTAATGCAACCTAATCTACAGGTGGTTAATCCACTCTCTTTAAATTCCGAATCCTCCCAGGAGGTTACCCCCGATAACGCATTGTGGAGACAACACCTGGGAAAATTGAAAGAGCTAAAGGTTATGGTTGAGGAAAATCTTTTGAAAGCGGGCCGAAAGCAGGCTCACTATTATAATCTGCGCCGTAGGTTCAAACAATTTAAAGTAGGTGATAAGGTTCTTAGGCGAGCTCATCCATTGTCGGATGCTCGTCGCAATTTCTCAGCGAAGTTGGCTCCCAAATTTGATGGGCCTTATCTGATCAAGAAGGTTATCTCCCCAAACATCTATGAGCTGGCTACTCCAGAAGGATGCTCCACTGGAAGGTGCCATGTAGCCCAGCTAAAATTCTTCCATGACTGAAGCTCGGGAACCCTCGCTCCGGAGAAAGGGAGGAGATGTAACAATAAGCAATTAAATAAGTTATCTCTATACGATTGTCATGGAGGGGGAAGTGAAGCGCTACGAGTGGTGACTCTCGAAGACACAGAGAGAGGCTGACGAACTTTCCAAGAGTGCACTTGTGGTTTTTGTATAGTACCGTTCATTTCTCTAGTTTTACCTTTTCGTATGTACCTTTAGAATAATAGTTTTCTGTGGCCACACTCACACATGTAATCATTTAGTTCATAATATAATAATAAGTATGGAATCAACTGTAAGTAGTTTCAGTTATTTATTTTGTATATTAATTAATAAAAGTGGCTTATAGCCTGGCGCCCAACATTACGTTTTCTATTTTCTCTTCCCGAAAATTAATTGGTTACATCTTGTATGAGGGTTCCAAGTAAGACGTTTGTCAAGGTGGAGTCCTAGATATCGTATCTGTTCAACATTACCGAAAGTATTCTTCATTACTCTCAACACATTTTTTTTTAACGCTTTGGCAGCTTTTTCGAAACCCTATGAAAAAAAGTGGAATCATTAAAATTTATTTTAATTTTTAACATGTAAATTTGTTTCAAGATAACTTAAATGAAAAAATATATATGAAGAGAAGCTGCTCATTGACAGCACACCAGGAGGAAATCTGGACCAGAACGTCTTCAGGCCATTTTTTTTCGAAAAAAGAAAAGGAAGCAAGGATTAAAACTAGTAGGTTACAGTGTGAATATAATTTATTATGGAAGGATTGATGCCTGGTTCGTGCCAAATAAGCAACGTTTGGAACATTTAGGCCTTTTTGGATGGATTAATTTATTGTATGGATATTGGAAGGCTTTATGGATTTATTCATAACCAAGTAAGAAGCGTTGAGAATTTGACGATGGGCTTTAGATTACAAGAATGGAATACGGGAATTCGATGGTTTGGTTGAACCCCAAAGTACAGATTGACCTTATGATAGTCTTTTATAGTTTAGTAGAAGTTTAGAGCGCGTGTTTAGTAAGAGTTTCCAAAAGTTACAAGCAGGTTTCCTGAAGTTTCAGTCAAGTGTGTGGATTCTGTGTCAGTTGTTTGTCAAGTAGGAGTCCTAGGTAACGAATTCGTTTAACCGGGATAAGCAGAAGTATACAATAGGACAAGATATCGGAGATTTACGATGAACTTAGAATTTTTAAATTATTTGAAACTTTAACTTAAATAATTTTTTTATTACGCTTCGAGATATTTTTTACCTCATCTTCAGATTAACAAATTAAAATAAAAAAAAACAATTTAACAGAATCATTTCTTAATTATAATTTCGTCATGGAAATGTTAAAAATTGAAGGAAAACCTTCACTATTACATATCTAGAATCGCTCTAACATTTACCTTATTATTTATTTATTTATATTATTTTAAATATTATCAAATAAATGACACATATAAGTAAAGTGATTGTGATACAAATGAACTGTATTGGTGCAATATGGAAAAAAAACTGTAAGTACATTCGAAATGCAGACATTTTAGAAACAAATTTTAGAATATGATATTGATAAGTATTGAATTGCTGATTTTAAATGTTATTTGTTTTTTTTGTAGATATGATTCTGTTGCATTGTTTTTTTATTATTTTAATTTGTTAATCTGAAGATGAGGCAAAAAAATACCTCGAAACGTTATAAAAAATTTATTTATGTAAAAGTAAATAAAAATATATTAAAAAAAGAAGAGAAAGTTCCAAATATTTTATTTGGAAACAACATATAAGAAAAAACGACCGGGAACAATGCAAAAGAAATCAAGGAGAGCATTATACGAAATGTATTCCATACCTACAAGATAAAATTCGCTAGGAGTTTGGTGAAAGAAAATTTACAGGCACGGAACTTCGGGATTATCCCAGTAGATACTGGATCATTTTCGGAGAATTATGGACTGGAAAGAAAACACTTACAAAACATATCGGAGACCATAATTCTGGACTCACTGGGAATCCTGCATCGCCACACATATTGACGCTTGGCTTGATTTATATATGTCCATGAGAGATATGTCAAAATATTTTTAAGTTGGCATTATCTCTCTCTATTTGTTCTTTGAATGTTGTCTTCAGGATTGAAGCGGTACGCTGTGTACTTGTAGCAAGTCAGCGAAGTTGAGCAGCAGATCCTAATGAGAATTTCTCTCAACACACTTCAATTTAGTGATATTAAAATTAGACATTTTAATTCATAAAACCCATTTTCTAAGGTCCTGCTCAATAAATTGTTGAGCTGTTTTTCTTTTGCCGAACCACTTTCCAGAACATCAACTTTTCAGTTTTCAACCATTCCAATCGCCTTGAGGTGGCCATTGATGATTGAATATCTAACTTTAATGTTCTGAATTTTTCGCACCATACCTCGCTAAACATCGTCATCACAAGAAGTCTTCTAGACTAGAATCTCCTTTTCAAATTATTTTGAAACACATTTGAACGGTGCACGCACTAACACTGCTCGCGTCTCACAACTTGTCGATGTTCTGGATTGGACCCTGTTCCGATCAAACTCATAAAATAAAATTGTACGAAAATCAAGCATTTAAAGTCAACTAATATTTTTTTTTCCAAACGTGCTAACGAACAAGAAACTACCCGATAGTGCAACTGTTGCTTGATCGTGGCCGATTGGAGACAATTCGTGCAACATTGTTGGCTGCGATAAGTTAAGATGCGCCGAGAGATGCCGGGAGCGTGAAGGTTGTTGCCCGGGTATTGAATGTAAAACAGGCTCACTTTCACCTCCGTCTTTCGTCTTCTGTCATCTCTAATAATGCTCGCTTTGAAAAAAATTGAATACATTTCCGTTTTATGTATGTGTTATATTATCATACTTAAAACGATATATATATATAAAGCATTAAATTATATTCATTAAATACCATCATTATATATAGTAAGACTTTATCACATATTACTTTCACTTACCTATATATAGTAA
The DNA here is from genome assembly GCA_023052935.1 of Piezodorus guildinii. NCBI lineage: Eukaryota > Metazoa > Arthropoda > Insecta > Hemiptera > Pentatomidae > Piezodorus > Piezodorus guildinii. Next base: position 39,911,422 of record CM041292.1, on the reverse strand, counting down.
GGGAAAGTATTGCGATCGTGAAAATTTTCGAATTCCAGTTTTCAACGGAAATATACGTTTTAGGATCTACTGACTCCAAATGACCAAGTCCAACAAAGAGGTCTGTGTGTGTGTCCTTGTAGGAGTGGTAACTCTCGGACGAAAACGAAAAGTTCTGTGAAACTGAAATTTTGTATTCAAGACACCTATACGCCCGAGATGTTATAGCAACTTTTTGAATAAATTCGGCTTACCGAAAGTGCTACTTTATACTATGCATTTCGCACCTTTTTATAATTTTCTCAAAAACGGCTCTAAAGATTTTGATTAAAATCGCTATATGGATGTAAAATTAAATGGGCTTTAATATGATGTAGGATTCATTCTGATTGAAATAGTATGACAGGGCTTAAATGCCGATAATTTAAATTTTCATCATCTAAACTGCCTTGTAATAATGTTGTAATGACCAAAATTATATAAAATACTCTCATCAGCATCCTAGTTTTTGTTTGGCTCTTAATTATGCAAATTTACCGGACTTAATATTTTTTAAAGAAAACGTTATTTTAACACTAAAGAGAATTTCATAACTTCGGAACCAGCTTGGTCTCAAAAACTAAATTTATATCACATAAACACATGGTATAGCGACTTATAACGGTTGCAACACTAAAACTATTGGCCCGAAAAAATTTTATTTATGTTTTTGTATTCACAAAAGGATAGAAAATAATTGGTCAAAAAATTACGAAAGTCTAAAATGTCGAGCGGCAAAATTAATAAAAAATGGACGATTTTAAATGGATTTTTATGGGTATATTCGGAAGAAAAATATATAAATTATAAATAGATGGTTCATAAATATTCCTTATAAGTTAAATTTACATTAGCAATAAACAATAGAATATATATATATATATATATATATATATATGCAAACAAACATATTTAAAAAAAATATACATTTTAAAGTAGATTCAAAGGACCTCAGTTGTTATTCATTATGCAATTGTAATAAAAAATTATAATTATAAACCATGTTTTTTTCACCTAGATTTAATAATACATTAATGTGTACATTTCTAAAGTGATAGGATAGACATAATCCATTAGGGGCCAAAGAATATGTTGTTTATTATGGGTGATTCTGATTGTTAAATATTTTTATAAATTTTAGTGACTTTTATACTTTATTATAGACAAAACTTTTAATAAAATGGATACATTTTTAACTCATTTATGGCTGTTAGGTAAATAGACTTTTATGATACATTGTTATACTTTATTTGTATTGAATTAATATCGTATAAACAAAATTAATTTTTGTAATTATAAATAATAATTTTTTTTTGTATTGTAGAGAGTCCTGGAGATAGGGAATGCTCCCAAAACGTTAGCTCCTAATTATTGCTTATTTAAAAAAATATACTATTAAAAAATATTTAAGAACGATCTATTTATTTTCAATATTGTATTATTTAAGTTTTTTTTTTTTTTTTCTTTAGAACTTCTTGAAGATAAATACATCCCATACATGCTTCATTGGTAGTTGTTTATTAATAAAAGTTCTTACACTAGAGGAAAAAGAGACAGATATTTGTTATTTATAAAGGACCGACATTATTTGTGGAAATATGATTTACAGCTCTTTTCAAAAAGTAATGTGTTAATATTAAACGATTAGATGTTAAAAATTAACATTATTTATGCAAAGACATTATTCGATCTGAAAATCACGTATAATCTTTACATTTCTTCTGTTTTGATAACTTTATTACATAATTTATGCTAATTTTAAGCTTTCTCCATACTATGCGATCATTTTGTTTTTTCCTCATCATTTCAAGTGAGCATGCTATAAATAAAGTTTATAGCAGATTAGGAGTTACTCTTCATCAAGCATAAATGAGGCCATTCACTAAGAAAATTACTCGATTGATCCTTTTGTTAATTATTTATTGAATACTACATTTGTGAACCATAATATTGTATTTTGCTTGCACTGCTAAACAATAAATAGAATAAAATAGTGCATTTTATTTTTATTTTTTTAAACACTATGCGATTTTTATTGAATTTAATTGTTAATCATGTTATTTAATATTATTTATCTAATCAATAAAAAAAAATCAATAAGGATTTATATTATGACTAGCTGTAAAAAACAGCTTTGCTTATGAATATTTCTTTTTATTTCAAATATATTTTTACAAACAATGCGAGGACGAATTTTCTCAAATCAAATCCTTATTGCACATCTATACGGAGAGAGAAACAAAATGCGATAGCCAGAAGAATGAATGAATATAGTAATTATTTTAAAAACACACAATATTATGGTTTTATCAATACTTTATACTTCTTAATTTTTTCTCTGATATACGTTAATTCATAATTTTTTTTTCTTATATTTTTACTATTATTTATTTTCATAAATACTTTTTTTCGGTATAAATTGGTTTTAACCTTGGAATCGACGTTCCAGGTAGGGAACCAATAAAATATGTCTTTTTTTTTTTTTTTTTTTTTTTGGTGTCATGGAAATAGCATTTGTTAAGAAAACTATGTTAGGGCTGCCAACGTGACGTGAAATTTTGAATTGCAAAAAACCTTGGCGACTTTGCTTCTTTAAGTAATTTAGGCAGAATATATTTTATCTAAATTTGAATACTTTTGAAGGATATTATCAAATAGTCTCTTATCATAAACTTTTATTAAGTAAAAATATAGTGTTTTCGTTTAAACAGTACTAATAAAACACAACTTGATATATACAACGCCTTAATAGAACGCTGCCAAGCAATTTAAATATACACACTATATGTATATATATATACATATATAAATAGTTTTTTATTGATGTTTTCCAGTAATCCAAGAGCTAATGATAAATGAACTAGCTACACTGCTACATTATGTTACAGGAAAATAAGTAATCAAGCCTTCCAAGTTAAGACCGCTAATTCTTAACCGACTTCAATGATTTTTTTTAATTACCAACCCCTAATTTTTTTTTTTATATTTAAAAATAAGTTTGAAGGCAGTAACAAAATTTATGAGTTGTGGTATGATTATATGAGTTTTACATTTTGTTTTTTATTTTTATTACTTTCGTTTTTCAGATTTCAAAACACACTAATGTTATTCCTATCTTAAAATATAAATTAGTAACCCCCCTAAAAAATGTCAAATATTTTAAATAGCCAAACATTTATAAACTAAAATATTAGATCATAGTTGGTTGTCCTATATATTTAGTCTCTTCTCTTTCGTAAAAGTTGTTTCAGAGAAATACATCTAACTTTTTGTTTTATTGGTCCCTTAAAATGGTTCTCAATAATGAATCCTTATTATTCATTGCTTGATAAAGTATAACAAATAAAATATGATCAAATAAACCTAAAAATTCATAAAGATTTTCAATTTGTTATTTTCAATAATGAACCTTTGAAATCGACCAAAAAAACAAACAAAACGAAATTATCCCTTTCCCTCAAAATTTGAGGGCTTACGTTTCATGATACGTAGAACCCGAATAACGATTTTAAAAAATCCGTCTGTCCTTCGTCCGCGTTATATCTCCGAGACCACTGGATATTTCTTTTTCAAATTCGCCACAAAAATAATAGGGCATGCAACGATGATCCTAAAACATAAACTTGATACCAGATGGTTATTTTTTAAATTGCGGCCGATTAAAAGTGATTTAATTGAATAACTCAGTTATTGTTGAAAAAATAAAAAAAATATTAGCGTTTTTTTAACCAAAAAAAAACGGGAATATTTATAAAAAAAGAGAAAAAGCAATGAAAAAAAAATTGACATTTTAAACATAAATACGCCCATAATTCAGTTATTTTTTATGATAGAGAAAAATATGTAGAGATTTTTAGAATCACTAAAGGACGATAAAAAACGAAACAAATTGAAATATTGCCTATATAAAATATTTCATATAGCATATATATATATATATATATATATATATATATATATATATATATATGCTTGTAACTCCTTTTTGTGCCAAAAAAAAAAATAATAATAATAATAAATAACAACCAACCAAACGGTAGGACCTAGCAACAAATTTAATCTAACAAAAAAACATTTTGCATTACTTTTCTAACGAAAAAAATTCTTGGTCAGTTTTTCGATCCGAGCAATACCAGTGTGAGAGACATTAAATATGTGAAAATGATGTTGAACATTAGAATGTAATAATGTGAAAAAAATAGAATGTATTCATTGTATTATTAGCTCCTGTTTGTAGGTCACTTTGAAAACAAAAGTAGAACATGTAAACTAATACAAATCTGATTAAATTTTCTTTAAAAAACAGACTTGGTCTTTCTCGTTTACAACCCACTCAATAATTGAGGCATGATATGATCATAAATATTTTATTGTATTTCTTTTTTTTTCTACAAACAGCTGCAGGTAATCTTGTGACTAGCCATTTACGGGTTACAAGTAGGCATGTATTGATGATGCAGAGGACAAGCTATGAACGGTGGGTTAGGTATCGGTCCGATTATTTTATTTGATGGAGATTCAGAAGGCCCTGGATAGGACAGTGGTGGTAGGGGTGACTTAGCCTTCGGGATGATCGGCGGGATCATGGCGTTGCCTTTCCTCACTCCGAAGATCGGTGGGTCGAACCCTGGAGGGCACTCCGGCAACGGCTTGGTGAGGCATTCCGGGCGACCGCAGTCCCAGCGCTGGCAGGAGTCGCTGAGGCCGTTCTTCTTCCAGCACTGGCACTCCTTGAAGAAACCTCCTCGCAGTTCGACGCTGTTGATCCTAGGTCTCACCCAGGGTGGCAGCCTCTGAACGGCAGGAAAAGTCAAATATATTAGTTATTAAATATAGTCCAATTTGTCTGACTTCGTTTATGTCATGATTAACTAATAGTAAATTAGAAATTATATAAAGTCGAAAAGAATAAAATTAACAAATAAAACTGATGAATTTAATTGCGAATAGTTAAAACAAGCTAAATTACATATGTGAGCTCTATTCAAATATACTATATACTATACTACCATTACAAGTGATATATATGCCATATGACCAATATATCTCCAATAGTCTACGTCACATAATTCTTAACTTTCTTTTCTTTTTCAATTTTTCCGGAAGTTTTTCTAAATATTAACACTTAAATGAGCACACCTTAACTTCCTTTTGTGTTTATTTATTTTATTTCATAACCATTCACATGGCTTACAGTAAGCCAATGAACATGTGGACGAATAGCAGTAAGCTATGGAGTAAAGTAGTGAGTTATATGTGAGAAAATGTTTTAAAAAAAATAAGTCTTGAGAATGGGGAAACAACCCCGAAACGTTGATAGATGTGGAATGGTTAAGAAATAAAATAAATAAACACAAAAGGAAGTTAAGGTGTGCTAATTTAAGTGTTAATAATTCTTAACATATTGAATATAGCCAATTAAATCCATTACATACGGTAATTTATTACAAAATTTGATAACTAAAACACCCAAGCCATGCTGACTCGATTAATGTCGAAAATACGAATAAAGTTCACTATTACATGATGGTGGTACGTAAAGCTCTAAATTTATAATATATTATGGTTTATTTTGTTTTTTTATTACTACCTGCAGTAATAAGTCCTAGACTCACTTTATTATACATTGGATGAGATTCATTTGATTTACTTTTGTTTGTTCAAGACATAAATGCATTTTCTTTCAAATAATGATATGTTGTTGAAGTGAGAATGGTTGACTGAGTGTGTATAAGGGAAAAGTCAAAAGAACACACAATCAAGTATAAACTTGATTTACGGGTGCCGAAGTTCTACCTAATTTATATGCCTTCTTCAGGGCTAAAAAAAAAACAAAAGATAACAACCAGTAGTAGAATACAATATATAAAGATGATAAGTAAAACAAAAATAGTGATTATTAAACAAAAAGTGGAACGGTAGTTATGAGAAATTAAAAAGATATATAAAAAAAATAGAAACAAAAGGTGAATAATTAGATAATATAATTTTTTTTTTATATCAATATTCACAGTATGAAAAATTGTAAAGTTAAAAAAATACAATTAACCTGAATGAGAAAAAGACATACGGATCTATGACGTACAAAATGTATATACTGTCATAAAATGTGAAAAAAAAAATTCACATTTTTCATACTGTAAATATTGATTAAAAAAAAAAAAAATTAATTTTCTATTTAAAGTAATTCATCTTTATATGTTGTATTTTACTACTGGTTGTTATCTTTAGTTTTTATAGTCCCGAAGAAGGTCTATAATTTAGGCCGAAACTTCGCCACCTGTAAATTAAGTTTATACTTAATTGTGTGTTCTTTTGACTGCATCCTGAACTATTTTCTCCCTCAAAGACGTATTTGATTCGAGAAGCTGGATAGTATAGATGGTGTTTGAAAGTTGTTAAAGATGGTAATTTACGGAGAGAGGTGGGTAAAGAGTTCCGAAGTGTGCTTGGATTATAAAGGACTTTTTCAAAGGAACCTGTTCTAGGAGAGGGTAGGTATAAATCAGTAGGTATTTAGGCTATGCACGGAACAGCATGCAGTAAGGAGGTCAAGTATTTAGGAATGTTTTCTGGATCTAAATGGTTTGAATAAGAAAATACCAAGTAGGTATTTTTTTCGATACTAGGATAGAGATACCCTTAAACAGTAAAAACGTGTCTGGAGAGTCCATACACAAATATTATTAAGTTATTCATCAACTCGTTTTGACCACTAAGTCCTCCAAATACAAGGTAGGCATACCTAATGTAGAGGAGTATGAGAGAGAATACTATAAGTTGACGATTACTTATAGGAAAAGAGTCACGGAAACGTTAAAGCTGTTCAAAATGGTATGAATTTCCTGATAACTTGGGAAACATGGTTTCTCTATGTTGTCTTGATCAAAGGTAACTCCTATAATATGTCATGCAGGATATATTAGTTTAAAATATCAATTATATCAATATGTTCTAAACACGGAAGATCTCATTTAATTATTAAGGTTGATTTAGGGCTGAATAATTCTTCCATTAATACTGATCATTTATTTCATGACGTTTCGGGATATTCTCCCATCTTCAGAAGTCTCGTTATATATTCTGTAATCCAACATTTTACTAGTCACACCTTCAGCCAGGTAAAAATAAAAATGAAGTCAAATTCTAAACACTTCAGATCTGAGCAAGAGTATTGCTCAGATCTTTGTCCTCAACTATAACAACCATATAATATAACAACCAGTTGAGGACAAAGATCTGAGCAATACTCTTGCTCAGATCTGAAGTGTTTAGAATTTGACTTCATTTTTATTTTTACCTGGCTGAAGGTGTGTCTAGTAAAATGTTGGATTACAGAATATATAACGAGACTTCTGAAGATGGGAGAATATCCCGAAACGTCATGAAATAAATGATCAGTATTAATGGAAGAATTATTCAGCCCTAAATCAACCTTAAAAATAACAATTTTCGCTTAACACATAACAAAAATAAAGTTAGTAGACAAATTATATGCTAGAGCAGCATTATCTTTCCATAGTAGACGTACATCGGTTCTAATAGCTTCAGATCCGATCCGCATATTGTTTCCTAAATATTTATAAAATACAAATAAATATATTCGGTAAATTATATTCATCGCTTTAAATTTACACTCTCAGAAATGGATAAATGCTGCAACTTACCAGAGGAGGGTCATCGAAGTAGTATTCCCTTGGCTCGTACATCTCTGCCATTCTACCGTCAACGGTTACCTTAACATTCTGCCAGAGAGCTCTAGGCCGGTTCAGAACACTTAGGTTGTTGATCAGAGGATGAGGTATGATGATGGGGTCTGGAGGAGTGATTGGGGGGCACTCGGGGTAAATGCGTTTGGGGTAACATTCTTGATGATGTTCTCTAAAGCATAAATTCATAAATGCTTGTACATTTATTTATTTAATAAGGAATGAAGCTACCATATAATTCAAATTTCAGCTAATCTTAAAAGCCAGTTAATCAAAATAGAAGAAATATTTCTAAGAAAATGTAATTGTAACTGAAACCAGTACAACATTTGTTTATTTTCGTTTGCTGTTCATTTTATTCGGTTGTCCAGATAATGATGCAGGATTTTGGTTTAAAAGATAAAATCAGAAAGATTTGAACCTAATTTAGTAAATATAAATAGCCTACACTACTATCAATACGCTTCTACAATCGTGGCACCAACTTTTTCATTCCTTTGGAATAGAATTTCCCATCTTGAGAATCAAGATGAACAACTATCAAAACGTGTTTTCTCATTCCCTTTGTCAATTTAATTTTTGGTCTTGTAAGTGTCGTAAGAAAATAGCTCGGAGAATAGGGCGGATGTGGCAGAGATTTATATACAAACTCCAACAGTTTTTTTGACGTGTCATACACCCATGCGTTGATGTAATGTTTTCATTATTGCCAATTCCGCATTCATTGTATTAATTTGATTATTATACGATTCGGCATTGTTCGTTTATTCAGTATTTAAGAAGCTGTAGTGTATCAAACTAAATAAAACCCACATAACACTAGCAATCACATTCTTTTGATGAGCTTTGAAAAATTTGCTGAATCTCTGTCAAGCCACTGTCCAAAACAACTATTACTGTTGTCTTAAAGTATGTTTTCATCACAAGTAATAATTTTCTACAGAAAAGGGCCGTTTTTGTTACGGCAAATAAGTGTATCACAAACTTCCCCACGCAGTTGCTTTTTGTAGTAAGTTTAATGTGTGTTGAATAAAAACTTTTTAAGTCTTCTTAAACTTTCGCTTTTAAGTCTTCCTCATAAAATTTTGAACCCCAGTGTAAACAGTGCATTTATGAATGCTGCCTTCGCCCTCGACATGATTATGTATGTATATGACCGTCTGGGCTCCAATTCGTCCACTTTTTTTTCGGTATGAAAATGAACCACCATGAGGGCCATTTTCGCCTTATGTCACTATCATAGAATTGTTGTTTTAAGTCTAATGAACATTTTTTTTTTTTGAACTCATGTTTTTAACTTTCACTTACTATATATAGTAAGGGAAAGTATTGCGATCGTGAAAATTTTTGCGAATTCCAGTTTTCAACGGAAATACACATTTTAGGGTCCCCTGAGTCCAAATAACCAAGTCCCGCCAAAAGGTCTGTGTGTGTGGTAACTCCCGGGCGGAAACGGTAAGTCCTATGAAACTGGAATGTCATATTTAAGACAACTATACGCCCGAGATGTTACAGCAACTTTTTCATCAAAAATAGCTGACCATAAGAGCAACTATATATTATGCATTTTGCACCTTTTTTCGGTTTTCTCAAAAACGCCTCTAATGATTTTGATTAAACTACTTATGTTGATGCAAAATTTAATGGGCTTTAATATCATATTGGTTTCATTATGATAAAAATGGTCTGACAGGGCTTAAATGCCGATATTTTCTTTCTCTAAAGTACCTTTAATTTTGTTGATTCTATGAAAATAACTATATTATCTTGTTACCACTGATGAAAAACAGGTAAATATAAAAATTGAATGAATTCGATATCTAACTAAAGGAAAAAAAACAAAAACATATATTTTTAATGATTTTTTTTGTTTTTGAACATAAGAGCAGTAATATACATTTATGATATATCGTTGGAAAGCTAAAGATTTTGGAAAAAATATTATCTTATACTCAAGCTTTTAAAATTTAATGGAGTGTGATGAAAAGAAGATAAAACTAACTAATTATTTTAGGTAAAAATATAATCAATTTTTTAATAAAACACATATTCTATATGAATTCAATTTAATTAATTCTTTAATAGTCTCACGTATTTTTTTTAGCTCTATTTGTATTCAAAATTCTTTCATTGATTTTAAAAAGGGGGTATGTGAAACTCGTTAGTTGCCCGCACCAGAATTTTTATTTTCATTTGTTTACAACCAAATTAGAACATATGGTAATTGTTATAATGATTTCAATGTTATATTTGTTTCTATTATTAAGATTTTGCATAACATTTTAGATTAAGATTATACAAATATGCTATATTTCAACAATATCATAGTTTTCAACTGTCCTAACTGATATAACATTTAAACGAGCTACTACCAAGGATTCAACAACAATTTTTATTGAGTATAATTACAATCTGTCCCAATTTGGACATTAATAGTAGTACTGAAATATATCATACATACTAAATTCATACAATATTTACACGGCTTAAAATTACAATAAAATATATACACAATAATGAATCAATACAATAAAGTCAAGAATTCACTTATACCTATATACACAAACACACACTCATACATACATCACATTGAGTGGAGAATCTAGCCAGGGCTAGAACTCTAATATATTTACAAAAGGTCATGGGGCCACTGCCGTTTCAACCTTCTAGGTGGGTTGTATGGATGAGTGGAGCTGGATAGGGATTGAGCTAGAGGATTAGGATGATGAAATAGGTTCTGGTGGAATTTGGAAAATTTGGATGGAATTAGGTCTGAAATAAATGGAACATTAAGGTCATGGTGCAAGGTATAGTTGGAGACATAATAAGGAGCATTTACTATTGTACGGAGGACTTTGGATTGAAAGGATTGAATGCGTTTGATGTTAGTACGTTTAGCTGTCCCCCACAGTTCAAGTCCGTAGGTCCAGATGTGCTTCAGTATTGTCTTGTAGATTAATAATTTGTTGTCAACTGTAAGTACAGATTTTCTGTTGAGTAGTCGGTATAACTGTCCGAATCGTCGGTTGAGTTCTTGTCTTTTAAGTCTTGTATGTGGGTACCAAATCAATCTTTTGTCTAACAGTAAGCCAAGATACCGGACTGTATCTGAGAGAGGAATTGGTAATGAGTTGAAATAAACTGGCGGACAGGATTTTCGTCTAAGAGTAAAGGTTATGTGTTTACATTTGGCTTCGTTCACCTTTACACGCCAATTATTACACCAGTGTTCGATAAGGAAAAGGTGTCTCTGAAGGTTTAAGGATGCTGTTTCAGGATTGGAACTGGATGATAGGATGGCGGTGTCGTCTGCAAAAGTTGCCAGAAAGGTATCAGGATGTGTAGGAATATCAGCAGTGTAAAGGATGTAGAGGACGGGTCCCAAGACGCTGCCTTGAGGAACACCGGCCTCAACGGGATAAAGGTTAGAAAATTCTTCACCATAGCGAACGGTTTGAGAGATAGGATCGGAGAATGAGGTATAGAGACTGGGGTAAATGGGTTTTCAGCTTGAAGAGTAATCCAGTGTGCCATACCCGGTCAAATGCTTGCGCAATGTCCAGAAACGCACCAGAACAATACTCTTTGCATTCAAGAGCAGAGGAAATATGGTCTACAACTCGGAGCCCCTGTTGAACTGTGGGATGCAGAGGACGGAATCCAAACTGATGGAAAGGAAGATTTTGAGATTCTAATAGGGTAGGATACGTTTAAGAAGAAGCCTTTCGAAGATTTTTGAGAGGATGGGGAGTAGACTAATAGGCCTGTAGGATAAAGTGTTGTTGGAAGGTTTGCCTGGTTTTACAAAAAGAATGATAGTGGAATGTTTCCATAACAGAGGAAAATGGGTGGTGCGTAGGATGCAGTTGTAAATATAAGTAAGGAATACAATAGCTTTCTGCGGAAGATGTCGAAGGATCTGGGGAGTAAGGAGATTGTGTCCAGGAGATTTACGGAGGGTCAGTTTTTGGAGAAGATATTTGACCTCAGAGGGATTAATAGCTTTAGGAGATAGGGAAAGTGGAATCGGTGACATAAGAAAGTCTTGCACTTTTGCGGTGTGATTGATGTGGGATTCCGGGTGAGGAGTGAATACTTTGGAGAGGTGTGTGGCGAATTCCTCGGCTATATCTTCATCAGAAGCAGCCCAGGAGTCACCACCACGTCGGAGAGGATGGGAAACTTGATGGTATTTTAGGATCTTTTTCGTGACATTCCACAGGGAATTATCACGAGCTGATAGAGCGGAGAGATAGGAATTAAAGGACTGGGAACGGAAGGTCGCCAACTCCCTCTTCAATTGCCTACAATAGAAGTTATAGGAGCGGCGATCTGTTGGGTGTCGGGTGCGCTGCCATAATGATCTTGCTCGGCGTTTGGTGTGGATGAGGTCTATAATAGGTTGTGGAAAATGATTTTGGTCTGGATTTATATTGGAGTGTTTAGGAGAGGAAGCAGTCCAGACAGCTTGTTGGATGGCGGTGGTAAAGGAATAGACGGAATTATCTAGGTCATCTGGGGTTTTGAGGGTTACTCTGAGGTCAATATTATGGGTCAGGATTTGGCGGAAAAGGTTCCAGTTGACAGGGCCTCGGATGAATGACGGTGGAATGGGTTTTGGAATTTAAGTGAGGGATTCTTTTAGGATCAGTGGACTATGATCTGAGGATAGCTCATCAAGGAGTTACAGACAAGTTGAGGGAGCCTAATCCGCTGTGGATAAAGAAGTCGAGGATGTCAGGATTGCGGTTAGGATCGGTTGGCTAGTAGGTAGGGGATTCAGGAGGCAGGATATTAAAATTTCGGGAGTTGAGTGCAGACAGCAAATTTCGTCATCGAGAATTCGAGGTTCTGGAACCCCACTGCTGATGCTTATAGTTTAAGTCTGCACCCAGAATGAAACGATTTCCTAAGGAATCCAGGAAGGTTACAAATTCGGAATTGGAAATGGAATGTTTAGGAGGGCAATATGCAGATGTGAGGGTTACCGGAAAGGAAAAAGTCTTGATTACTATGGCTGTGGCTTGTAGGAAATAATAGGTGGGAAGTGGAAGTAAATGATGAGAGAGGGATTGGTGGACAATGATAGCAGAACCGGCATGGGCTTTGCCGTCTAGGTGGTCAGTACGGTATGTCATGTATTGCGGTATTTTGAAGTACAGTTTAGTCGTTAGTCTTGTTTCAGTTATAAGTGTAACATCGATTGTTTTGTCTTGCAACAACGCTATCAGTTCGTCAGTATGATTTCTAACACCATTCGCATTCCAAAGGAGAATGGATAAGGAGTTAGGTGAAGTCATTTAAGGATTTTTCAAGGCAGGGATTAAATTTGATACTAGATTTGTAAGGAGTGATATAAACGGCATAACAAGAGATTTGATTTCGGAGATGAACGATATCATTAGACTGGTAAGATCTGTGACGTTTGATGGCGAAGGGATATGAGAAATTTGATGTTGAGGAGTTTTTTTAAGATTAGGTAAACTTTGAGGAATAGATTGTTGTACAATAGATTGAGATTGTTGAGGAAAACGTTGTTCCGGCAGTGCCTCGACTTCATGATTCTGGTTTCCACCTCCAAGCAAGTAGGCAAATGACACGTTAGAATTTACAAGTTTAGATGGTTCTCTTCTGCTTCTGGTTGGTACAGCTGTTTCATTCGGATCCTGAGGTTTTTGGTATCTGGTTCTGAGTTTCTTGTAGATTTCACATCCCTTGTAGTTAGCCGGGTGGTCCTTCAGGCACAGAGCACATACAGCGGGTGTAGATCTTGATCTTGTACATTCTTCTGATTTATGCTGTTCACCCTTTCACACAGCGTGGTATGTGATGGCAATATTTTTTGGTATGACCATATGCCTGACAGTTATGGCACTGAACTATTTCTTTCTTTGTGTAAGGTTTTTCAACTTTTACACGGGTATAATACAGTCTACTGAGGTCATAGATATTTTCGACTCCTGCTGATGGTTCCAAGTCCACGAAGAATAGAGGCAGTGGACTTTTATCTTTTAGAACGTAGGTGACTTGCCTCACTTGGAATCCTAATTCTGTCAGTTCTTCTTTGATAGCTTCAACGGGTGTTGAGGAATGTAGGTTTCTGATTACGACCCTTAATGCTCTCTCCTGGCGCAGCTGATAAGTATGAAAGTCAGCTTTGGTCTCAGTCAGATATTTTACAATCTTTCTGTAGGTTTCAGCAGTAGTCGGAGATATTTTAGTATCATTGGTTCTACTTAAACAATAATAACTATTAGGATCAGTTACTTTGTTTAAATGCGCACACATCAGTTTAAATTTTTTAATATTTTTAACAAATATTGGTGGAGGTAGTGGTTCCCTTGGTATAGGAGGAGATTCCATGGTTCAAGCGAATTCCTACCGAAAAAAGCAAAAATCTGAGATACGATGTAACGTATGACTGTTATCATCGAGCGCATCTGCTGATTATTACTACCAAGGATTAAGAGAGGTAAAAAGTTCTAGTTAATGAAGATCCTAAAATCAGCTCTCGATAAATAGCTGCTCAACTGAAAATTGGACAAACCAAAGTAGTATAAATCATTTAAGAAGAAGGTTTGTATCCATACCATGTCTGGAAATTGTAACACTATTAACTGAAAGATTAACTAACAATCCTAATATTGTATCGCGAAAACTATTCACGAATAAATTACCATTAAACATTTTGCTCTAGTAATTTCAATCAATTTGAAAAAAAAGCTATTTCAAAAATTTTTTGATCAATTTTGATGTACAGTTTAGTCGTTAGTCTTGTTTCAGTTATAAGTGTAACATCGATTGTTTTGTCTTGCAACAACGCTGTCAGTTCGTCAGTATGATTTCTAACACCATTCGCATTCCAAAGGAGAATGGATAAGGAGTTAGGTGAAGTCATTTAAGGATTTTTCAAGGCAGGGATTAAATTTGATACTAGATTTGTAAGGAGTGATATAAACGGCATAACAAGAGATTTGATTTCGGAGATGAACGATATCATTAGACTGGTAAGATCTGTGACGTTTGATGGCGAAGGGATATGAGAAATTTGATGTTGAGGAGTTTTTTGAAGATTAGGTAAACTTTGAGGAATAGATTGTTGTACAATAGATTGAGATTGTTGAGGAAAACGTTGTTCCGGCAGTGCCTCGACTTCATGATTCTGGTTTCCACCTCCAAGCAAGTAGGCAAATGACACGTTAGAATTTACAAGTTTATATGGTTCTCTTCTGCTTCTGGTTGGTACAGCTGTTTCATTCGGATCCTGAGGTTTTTGGTAACTGGTTCTGAGTTTCTTGTAGATTTCACATTCCTTGTAGTTAACCGAGTGGTCCTTGAGGCACAGAGCACATACAGCGGGTGTAGATCTTGATCTTGTACATTCTTCTGATTTATGCTGTTCACCGCATTTCACACAGCGTGGTATGTGATGGCAATAACTTTTGGTATGACCATATGCCTGACAGTTATGGCACTGAACTATTTCTTTCTTTGTGTAAGGTTTTTCAACTTTTACACGGGTATAATACAGTCTACTGAGGTCATAGATATTTTCGACTCCTGCTGATGGTTCCAAGTCCACGAAGAATAGAGGCAGTGGACTTTTATCTTTTAGAACGTAGGTGACTTGCCTCACTTGGAATCCTAATTCTGTCAGTTCTTCTTTGATAGCTTCAACGGGTGTTGAGGAATGTAGTTTTCTGATAACGACCCTTAATGCTCTCTCCTGGCGCAGCTGATAAGTATGAAAGTAAGCTTTGGTCTCAGTCAGATATTTTACAATCTTTCTGTAGGTTTCAGCAGTAGTCGGAGATATTTTAGTATCATTGGTTCTACTTAAACAATAATAACTATTAGGATCAGTTACTTTGTTTAAATGCGCACACATCAGTTTAAATTTTTTAATATTTTTAACAAATATTGGTGGAGGTAGTGGTTCCCTTGGTATAGGAGGAGATTCCATGGTTCAAGCGAATTCCTACCGAAAAAAGCAAAAATCTGAGATACGATGTAACGTATGACTGTTATCATCGAGCGCATCTGCTGATTATTACTACCAAGGATTAAGAGAGGTAAAAAGTTCTAGTTAATGAAGATCCTAAAATCAGCTCTCGATAAATAGCTGCTCAACTGAAAATTGGACAAACCAAAGTAGTATAAATCATTTAAGAAGAAGGTTTGTATCCATACCATGTCTGGAAATTGTAACACTATTAACTGAAAGATTAACTAACAATCCTAATATTGTATCGCGAAAACTATTCACGAATAAATTACCATTAAACATTTTGCTCTAGTAATTTCAATCAATTTGAAAAAAAAGCTATTTCAAAAATTTTTTGATCAATTTTGATGTACAGTTTAGTCGTTAGTCTTGTTTCAGTTATAAGTGTAACATCGATTGTTTTGTCTTGCAACAACGCTGTCAGTTCGTCAGTATGATTTCTAACACCATTCGCATTCCAAAGGAGAATGGATAAGGAGTTAGGTGAAGTCATTTAAGGATTTTTCAAGGCAGGGATTAAATTTGATACTAGATTTGTAAGGAGTGATATAAACGGCATAACAAGAGATTTGATTTCGGAGATGAACGATATCATTAGACTGGTAAGATCTGTGACGTTTGATGGCGAAGGGATATGAGAAATTTGATGTTGAGGAGTTTTTTGAAGATTAGGTAAACTTTGAGGAATAGATTGTTGTACAATAGATTGAGATTGTTGAGGAAAACGTTGTTCCGGCAGTGCCTCGACTTCATGATTCTGGTTTCCACCTCCAAGCAAGTAGGCAAATGACACGTTAGAATTTACAAGTTTATATGGTTCTCTTCTGCTTCTGGTTGGTACAGCTGTTTCATTCGGATCCTGAGGTTTTTGGTAACTGGTTCTGAGTTTCTTGTAGATTTCACATTCCTTGTAGTTAACCGAGTGGTCCTTGAGGCACAGAGCACATACAGCGGGTGTAGATCTTGATCTTGTACATTCTTCTGATTTATGCTGTTCACCGCATTTCACACAGCGTGGTATGTGATGGCAATAACTTTTGGTATGACCATATGCCTGACAGTTATGGCACTGAACTATTTCTTTCTTTGTGTAAGGTTTTTCAACTTTTACACGGGTATAATACAGTCTACTGAGGTCATAGATATTTTCGACTCCTGCTGATGGTTCCAAGTCCACGAAGAATAGAGGCAGTGGACTTTTATCTTTTAGAACGTAGGTGACTTGCCTCACTTGGAATCCTAATTCTGTCAGTTCTTCTTTGATAGCTTCAACGGGTGTTGAGGAATGTAGTTTTCTGATAACGACCCTTAATGCTCTCTCCTGGCGCAGCTGATAAGTATGAAAGTAAGCTTTGGTCTCAGTCAGATATTTTACAATCTTTCTGTAGGTTTCAGCAGTAGTCGGAGATATTTTAGTATCATTGGTTCTACTTAAACAATAATAACTATTAGGATCAGTTACTTTGTTTAAATGCGCACACATCAGTTTAAAATTTTTAATAAATATTGGTGGAGGTAGTGGTTCCCTTGGTATAGGAGGAGATTCCATGGTTCAAGCGAATTCCTACCGAAAAAAGCAAAAATCTGAGAGACGATGTAACGTATGACTGTTATCATCGAGCGCATCTGCTGATTATTACTACCAAGGATTAAGAGAGGTAAAAAGTTCTAGTTAATGAAGATCCTAAAATCAGCTCTCGATAAATAGCTGCTCAACTGAAAATTGGACAAACCAAAGTAGTATAAATCATTTAAGAAGAAGGTTTGTATCCATACCATGTCTGGAAATTGTAACACTATTAACTGGAAGATTAACTGAACGATCCTAATATTGTATCGCGAAAACTATTCACGAATGAATTACCATTAAACATTTTGCCCTAGTTATTTCAATCAATTTGAAAAAAAAAACAATTTCAACAATTTTCCTCTCAAATACATCGGCATGACGAAGCTCCCGCTTACACGTGAGGCAACATAGATGGAAGGTTTAGTGATAATTGGATGGGTCGCGGTGGTTTCAGAAATTTGCCTCCACTATCTCCAGAGCTACTAATGCATTGTTAAAAAGGATAGTTCAACGACAAGGTCTATAAAATAAAAACAGATCCTTCGGAAGCACTAATCCAACTTTTAAAAAATTTGGAAGCGTAATTCAGAGAATATATCAAAAACTTGGGAGGACAACATGGTTCGAAAATGTTAAAAAGCCATGCTAAAACACAAGAACATAAAATATCACTTCCTCTTTTGTAGAGAACCACATTGTCGCCGATGATGCGTCCACAAGTTTGGTCCTTGGGGCAGGTTAACATCAAGTTCTCCAATACTTAGTTCATCACTGGAAGGAGCTTTATAGTTTAATAGGAGTTAGATACCTATTTATCTTTCTTTCTTGCTTGTTGTTTAATATGAGGTCTGCATTCTTTAACTTTTCTATAGGTATTCTCTCTTATGGGTAGGGCATATTGTTCGTTGTTTTTTATTTGAAAACTTATTAATAAAGGAACAATAGTTCTGTCTCAAACGAGGAAGTAAAATTATAATTTTTATTATGTAATACGATTGATTTCTCGTGTCGTAACGCCATCTCCAATATTTATCAATGCTAATGCTATTTTTAGGAGAAATATTTTACTTTTTCATCTATATGTGGAGGCAAAGAATGTTCCGAAACATTCCAATGAGTAAATTGCGAAGGTTCTTTACATAGATAATGAGTTTCAAAATGTTTTGTGTGTCATTAAAATTTAATTCTATAAAGAGAACTAAGCCAATTATTTAAATGTTTGCTAAAAATTATTAACACTACAGTGTCTTCAGGTCAAGGATCTGCTAAATACAGTAGTTTATTTCAAAAAATAGTTCAATACCTACCTACCTCAAAAGTTTTTAGCTCATCGAGATAATATCTATTCGAATACATTATTGTATCCATCACTTACTTTTTTTCCAGTTTTTCTATCAGCTTATATAATTCGCAAGCGACATCCCCTCTTGTGCATGTTTCTGCAGCCATCGCAATTTTTTTGTGTCCAAAGGAGGTGATGAGATTGGTTAGGACGAGTAATTTTTCCTATTTTTATTTTATTTTTAATATGATATAATGTTAATTGTTTTAAATTCTTACATATGCTGTATTGTTATAAAGAGAATTTGCGAATAATTGGTATAGCTTATGACTATTGTAAATAATTGATGTAGAATAGGCTGTCTGGATAAAAAATGTAGAATTTATTTCTGAAATGCGTTGATGTAACGCATTAATAGTTTATGGTTTCAGTTGAAAACTTAAATTTGCACTTCAACACTTATCAAGAATGAATAATGTAAAATATCATTACCCTAGAATTTTACAATCGCTATGGACAAGAAATTATTTTCAGGTGATGGGTTTTCTTCAATCTTTTTCACAGTATAAATATATTTAGATATTAAGGCAAACAAAAATGTTTTTAATCGTCACATGCAAGCAATTTTTAGGTACGTCACTTATTTTTACTTGTGTGAAAAGGCCAAGACTAACTTTGGAACACAACACTTACCTTCGTGAAATAGGCGTGTCGGAGTCTCCGCAATGTGACGGGTGTGGTGATGGGGAGACCCTGAGGCACATGTTGTTGGTGTGCCCGGCATGCAGAGCTCAAGGAGAAGGGATGATTTTTGGAATGAATAATGGTCGGAGTGTTGGTTATGAAAATTTGTTGGGGTTTACGAACAATAAGGAAGTTTTCGGTGTAAGTAGATATTTGCAATCGATTGGCGGAGGAGTTTGATAATTGTAATGGTTCGGTGGTTGGTAATTGTGATTTGGTAGTTTTGGTTGGTAGTTGTGATTTGGTGATTGTGATAGTTTTCGCTGATAAGACATAATATATAAAATGGCTGTATAGTGTATGCCAATGCCATCCATACATGGAAAAAGAAAAAAAAAAAAAAAAAACTTTGGAACACAGGGATACATTTGCTGCCTTCCCTCCTTTCTTCCATTTTATAATTCATCCGTTTCTCTTTTCTCTGTCAATTTATTGGTATCATCTTATATCCTTCTAAAAACTATAGCTTATCAATGTCCATTGACATCACTTGTGTTTTTCATGGTGTTATAAATTTCCTTATTCAACGTTGGTGTTATTATTTGGCGAGTGGATTACTTGTATCTACACCGTAGAGAATTAAAGGTCTTTATCACTGAGTTATCATGATTAATTTAGGCATTGGTCGACCAGTATTTCTTGTTGTAATTTTTTTTTTTTTTGTATATCTCTTCGTAAGCTTCATTTCCTTGTTGTTAAACCTTGGTATACACTTCATCTAGTGTAAAAAGGAAATATTTTAAATTGCCAATTGGTTTCGTAAGACCTAATGGTACACAGATAACCTTTTACTTCAGGCAATTAGCCCATTCAACTACATCATATAATTATTCCATTCCTTCAGAAAGGTGAAACCTCTTTCCTTAGAATTTTAATAAATCTTAAGAATGGATTTTATTTACATTAGTTTCTATCAAGATTGGAGGGACCATGGTCTTGTTTTCAGCTTCTAACAATATATTTTTTGACATGTTCTTGATTTTATAATAACTAGGCCTCCAGTATTGTTTAGTGATTGGCAAATGAAATTATTTTGGCATAAAAAATAGTAATATATAGAAAAAATATCGCAAAATAAATTAAAATGCTACATATTAAAATCTCAGACAATTGGTTATATATTTTTTTTTTATTTCGAGAAACTGCTGCTGGTTCCTACAACTATTAAACACCAAAAAAGAATTGATTATTTAATTTGTACATGAAAATATTTATTTTAGGTTACCAATAACCTTTAGATATTTAAAACCGCCTAACCCAACATTTTGCTTTAGCAGATGAGGTGCTGATCTCGATAAGAACGCTACAAGCTTTCCTTAATGCATTATTTGCAATTCTCGCTTTTTGCTCCTAATGGTTTCTGAAAGCTACGAAAAACCTTGGGCTTGAGATCAACGTTTAGAAAACTGTGTACATGTAAACCAAACAAAATATTATGCAGAGCAGATCATAGCGACCCTTCATAATTCTACATAAGCCTATAGAAAAACTATAGATCCATCCGCTGTTTTGTCCGACTGGTTCGGTTAAGGCATGGTGAAGGATGCATTCTAGTAGATTCTCTAGAAACCAAGAGGTGGATAAAGCGTTAAAGGTACTGAATGGTTGGGCGAACGATGTAGAGGCAGACCTAATGGCTTTCGGAAGATTAGCGACCGACAGGGCCAGGACACTGTTGTGCAAGCATGATAATAACTGAGTCGATAACCTTTAAATTTGCGTTTCAAAGGACTCTACAATCGATTCCCTTCTTTAGGAAGATTTTATCTTAATTGTTATAAAAAAAAGAGCGGTATTTATATGGGAATTTTCATTACAATATTTTCTAATTTATTTACAAAAAATATTTATTAAGGAAAAAGATTTACATAATTCTGTAGATATCACAGTAAAAATCCACAGGGTTATAGTTAAACAAAGCTTAATGGTGTTTGATATAAACTAATTGTTTTGATTAAACTTACAATAACTTATCACATGTGCTTTTTGATCATATTTTAAACTTAAAATCTAAATTATATAGTTTGCTTCAATATTTTTTGTTTTCAAATTTGAGAGCTTGCATTAATTCAGCTTTCCATAGAGGATTGGTTTCTCTCTAGTGTTAAGATTTATGTCAGCCACAAACAGAGCTCATTTAAATGAAAATCCGTTTGCGCTTTCTTTACATTTCTGAATATAAGAATGAGAGACTTAATAATAATAAATATGAACTTGATTCTAGATGGAAGGTTGCGAAGTTCAATATACTTGCTAAAGTAGTCTATGTGCCGGTGAGACGGACACACTTTGTCATTAATAATGCCCAGGTGTTTTACGATTATTGTTGCTGGTTGTTGAGTTGTTGGTTGTTGTATTGTTGTTGATTGTTCTCAGGTGGTGGAGGTGGAGCGGTAGCTAGGTACTCCAGCGACTTCCTGATGGCCTCAGGAATTGGTGGAGGTTGTGGAAGGTGGTCACCAACGGCGTGGTATCCATTCTCGTCTGCGACGTATTCCACGGTGTACGTCCTTACCATCGTCACCGACGTAAGAGTAGGATCCTTGGATACCTCTCCGGCTTCGTTTCCGATAGTCCTCAGCGAGCCCTGTTGAACGGCTTTTGTTCCATCACCACCTTCAAAGCTGGAAATAATAATAATAGAGACAATTATTCTTTCGTCATGCTGTAAAGTACAGTTACAAACAAAACAATATTTACATAATTATATGTATTACATATAGTAAACATAGTATCTCACAAACACCAAGAAGTATTGATAAAATCCTTTATATGTTCTTTTGATTTTGACTAGACGTGTACTGATGGTTTTCAGAAGGTTTTACGTATCTACTCATCAATGAGATAAGTTTTGAGTCATAAAAGGATTTTTTTTCTTGTATATAAGTCAAGCAATAAATATAAAGGCTTTTACAGAAGACCTGAAAACTAAATGCTTTCTCTAATAATATTTTTTAAGATCCCAAATCAGACATTTATTCGTGGTACCGCATTGGACGAGAGGCCCGCGGATCTGTAAGATCTTTTTTTATATTGTTTATTTTAATAGTTATAACAATTGTCATTAGGAATTTTAAAATTATTTTTACTAGATGGTTGTTTATTTCAAGCGCTTATTCAAATTTTTCATAAAAAAGAATCTAAAAATACCAAAAAATGTAACTGGGTTTAACAACTGCCTTGATTAATTATAAATAAATACCACGTAAGTATATATTATCGTTGTAAGAATATATATCATATTTTATAATAAATAAAGAATCATTTCTAAGCTAATATTAAGAAAATAAGTTTATACTGAGGGGTCTTCTAAGCTAAATCCGTAATAGGAACCACGCCAGGAATAGATGCCACTAAGCATCTTCTCTTTATCACGTCTACCACACCAACTATCATTTCTTCATCAAATTCGCTGATAGTCAAAATTCATTGACAGGTGTGAATAAAAAAAAAAAGTTTATTTAAGATACTAGGTACTTCTGCGGACCAACGAACAATTTAATTATTTTATGTTCAAAATTATGAGAAAGAAAATTATCAATCAAGTATTTTCACTATTTATTCCTAAAACAATAAATCAAAATAAAATGTTTTGAAATAAAATATGTCACTTGTTCTGAGAAAACGAACTACTTTAGGGGATAACAATGTTTAATAAATCTACTACGAATCTGACCATCGAAGATGACATATTAGAAGAACACTCCTGAGGAGTAACATACCTTTCTTAGGCTCTTGAGTCTTATTTGGATTATATATGTGAGTGAATAAAGGGAAAAGTAATCTCATTCATCCCACGGTAGGTTCCATGCAGAATGTGGTACAAGATTATTTGTTTAAAAGAGTGTTACTTTATAATTATTTACAAGTAAACCCGAACAGTGAAATACAAGATAATATTAAACGACCAATTGTGATTAAATGTTACTTTAGCCTACAATAGTGTCTTCACGAGG